>CM072524.1:51462311-51577311 GCA_036898135.1 Oncomelania hupensis
AGATACACTTTTTCGAAGTTACACTTCTCTGTATATCTGCTGTACATAGAATAGCGTGACCGATTTACTTTTGCGTATGAAAGTGCAGTTTCGTAGAGTCCGTGCGATTCGTGTAGATAGGGAGTCGGCCAATTTCGAATAGGGGTACGCGTAATAAAGAACGTGCATACTGACGAGAGCTCGACTGTTTTGCTTGTGGCCGGCGCAGATTTTGAAGGGCAGAGTGGTTTGAGATGCTATTGCGTGAGGAAGGAATTCTAACGAGACAGCAGCCCTGTGACAGAGGTCATCGTAGTGTAGGGTACTGTTGGAAGGGTGTGTGTATTGTTTTATAGCCACCCAAGGTCTTATGCCCTCGTCGGGATAAGGATGTGTAGAATTCGAAGGAAGATGGTAACTGCCATTCGCCAGTGAGTGTAGAGTTCCATACTTAAGGTGCGTGTGGTTCTCGATTGAACACCCACCAAGACTTAGTGTCTGTAGCAGAGCTAAGGTGTCCTCATCCTCAGAATAAATGTTATTTGGACAGTGAAATAACGTGCAAGAGCAAGAGAAAGAGACTCTCAAAAGACTAATCCATTGTGTTGTGCCAATGTTGTGACAGTGTTGTGTCGTGTTGTGGTGTTGGGGTAAAGGGCGTCACGAGCCGAGGCCTGTAAGGTAAGCAAACCCTGTCGTTCAATTCTCTAGTGGCGCGCTCCGAGCACTGCGTACGTGTATGAGTGGTAATGAGTGTGGGGAAGGGGGGGATGTATTTTAGGATGTGTAATGAATTTTGTTGATTTTATATGATTTTCCTATGATTTTCTTATTGTATATGTGATGGGGAAAATGTCGTTGCTGTTGTTGTTATGGAAGTGGGTCAAAGGCGACGATGGGGAATATAGAGAGGGAGAGAGAGAGTGAGGGTGTATGTATGGAAAGAGCGATAGAATGTAGTATGCTGAAGAGGGATGAAGTGATGATTATGAAGGAAGCATGTTTACAGTGTGGATGAAGGGAGGTAATCGTGATGTGCTATAATTGTTGGGGGTGACGGTGGTGATGAAGGGGGGGGTGGAATGAATCAGGACTGTGAGATGGTAGTGTGGTTGCGATAATTATGTATATTTATATAAACATTGGTTTGTAAAGAAGATGCGAATTATTTAGCATCAAAGGGTGATTTACATTATTGAAATCTGTGTATAGTATCTTATATTATTATTATGATATTCATAGCTATGCAGGTCAAGATGGCGGACGGAGGACGGCGTGTTATGTTATATTATATAGTGTTTATTGTTTGGTGGGCATATTGTTAAGACTATGTATATGTCAACAGGTGTGGGCTGATGAGATGATGATGATTATTACATCTACGTGTTTATTTCTACGCATTATTCCCACGCTGTTGCCTTTGATGTGCCTGTTGTGCTGTACTGATGTTGATGTTGTTGCCGCTGACTGGGTCCTAACCAGCCTGGGATGTACCTTTGCCTCTACGACACAGTAGTGTTGTGGTGATTTCTTACACTGCTGCAGGTTTTGCCTGTGTACCGAGGCAACACGCTTCCAGGGGGTTTTCATGCCTAATTCATGCACACACAGACTCACATTACACGCACCTAAAAACATATCCATTTAGTTAGAAGAATCATCCACTTTGTGAAAGAGACTGTTAGCTCTCTGAGCTACTTAACAAGAACATTGAGACATTACTTCTGTGCCACAGCTTTGTCTAGCTAATAGTTCATGATTCAACGCCATCGCTTATTATTTGAAGACTTGCATTTTGAATTGATTTGTTGATTTTGATTTTCTGTATACACTTTGTAAAGAAACTGTTGTTATTTAGTTCTATTTGGGGTTTGTTGCAAGGGGAGGTAATTGTTAGTTAGTATTGGGACGGGGGTCTGTTTAGGGGTTGAGGGAAGGTTAGTTCCCATTTGTCCTGTGTTTGCTTGTTGATTGTTGAATAAAAGAGTGTGTGTTTGTACTCTGGCATTTTGTGTTAGTTTATTTTGTTTGAGTTTATTCTTTTCACTCGCTTTATGAGCTGACGTCACTGAACCCGCTCGGGGGACGTGACATTTTTGGTGTCAGAAGTGGGATAAACTCATTTATTTTGTTAGGGTATTGCCAGAGGTGTATGTTGTGTGTTTGAGTTGTTGTGTGAAAGGGTACGCAGCGGGCGGTTGGCGGGAGTGTGGGTGTATTGCACTAGGGAACACACTCGGAGTGCAGCATTAACGGGGAATTGGATTGCAGGGTTCACTTGCTCGCCTTCAGGGGTACGACGGTGAACGATTCCTCGGCTCCTGTGACTGTTGTGTTGCGTATTCATTCTGTTAGGTGTTTGTATCAGTTAGGTGTTATTTGTTTTGTGTATACTAACATCTGTTCTTCCCTTCTTTTCCGACATGGCTACGCGGGAGGCTCGAGCCGCGATGCGCCGCGACGCTAGGACTCGTAAGGAGGAGGCCGAGCAGGAGGAGGCAGGACTTCCGTGATGACGGCTCTGTGACAGGGTTGTTGGAGGAACCTTACGCAGTGAGTACTCAGACCACTATGCCTAAGATGTATGCCAAATCGCCCGGTGCACAGAGCAAAGTCGAGGTCGCGCTCGGTGATAGTGAGAGATTTAGACAGATTGGGGAAAGTCTGGGTTTCCGTGATGGAGCGTTGGCACACTATGTCGTTAGCGAGATGAGAAGGGAGGACGAGCGGAGAGAGAAAGAGGAGAGGCGGAGGGAGAAGGAGGAAGAGAAGAGGGAGAGAATGAGGAGGGAAGCAGCAGAGAGGTTAGTTAGGGAGGAAGAAAAGAAAGAGAGAGAAGATGAGCGTCGACGTCTAGAAGCTAGATTGGAAGCTAGATTAGAGGCTGAGAGGGAAGACCGACGTCGGTTGGAGCAGAGGATAGAAGATGAGAAGCGAGAAGAGAGAGAGGCTAAGGAAGAGGAAAGGAGGATGTTTGAGATGAGGCTAGAGGAGGAACGTAGAGCCAGAGATGAAGACCGAGCTGATCAGAGGGAGAATAGGGCTAGAGATAGAGGGGCAGCATACTCAGTCAAGTTGAAACCCTTGGAGGAGAGGAGGATGTGGAGGCCTACCTCCAGATGTTCGAACGGGTGGCAGAGATTCAGGGTTGGAGGAGGGAGGTATGGGCGGTTAGGCTAGCGCCTTTGTTACAAGGGGAAGCCCGAGATACGTACCTTCGTCTAACGCCTGAGCAAGCCCAGGATTTCGACATGTGTGAGGAATGCGCTGTTGAAACGCTTCAGGAAGGACGCCGACTACTATCGTAGGCAGTTTCGAGAGGCCAAGAAGGAAGCTGCAGAGACGTTTCCTCAGCTAGTAGTAAGGCTAGGGTCGTTAGTGAAGAAGTGGTTTTCGCTCGCCGGCAAAGACATCACCGACGTAGGGCAGGTACTAGACACCTTCATTGGAGAGCAGCTTTTCTCCATCATGACTACCGAGCTAGAGATTTACGTGAGGGAGAATCTACCTGAGACTAGCCATGCCGCAGCAGAGTTGGCGCAGCGCGTGGTAGATGCCAAGCGGGCAGCATCAGCACCGGCACCCGTACTACCCAGTCAGAGACGCAGTTTTCCCAGACGACCGGAGGCTCCTCAGCAGCCTAGCAACAGGGGAAGTCAGGGTCAGAAGGTAGGGAGGACGGAAGGGGGTAGTGGGGTACGCCGTTGCTACCGATGTGGGTCGGAGAAGCATGTGGTCAGGGACTGCAAGGTCAAACCTCAGACAGTAGGCCAGGTTACAGTGGGACGGACTATTTCCACGGAGACCGCACCTCGGGCTAGCGTGTGTGCAATCAAACCTTATGATCCATGGGGCCAAGGTAGGGCGAACGGGCAGGACGTTCGGGTATTGAGAGATACGGGGGCGGAGATAGGGGCAGTCGCGAGCAGGTTAGTCAAACCAGCTGATTTGACGGGTCGGACTGTCGAGATTTGCTTGGCGAATCGATCGAACGTGGGTCTGCTACCTACAGCTTGGGTGGAGTTGGATTGTGCGCTGGTCAGGGGGAGAGTAGAGCTGGTGGTTTTCGAGGACGGGCCCGATATCATCCTGGGTAACTGGGTAACGTTTGATAGCGGGGAAAAGAGTCCTGTTTCCTTGTTCGGAGGTGAGTGCGCGATGGCTGCAGCAGTGCAGACTCGGGCGCAGGTGAAGGCCGAGAAGAAGAGGGAGGTACCCTTAGCAGTGGTCGAACCATCCCAGATCTCTGTTAGCACCCCAGAGTTGATCAGGATGCAAGAGACCGACGAGACGCTCGCGAAGGCGAGAACGTTGGCACAGAGCGGTGGGGCGGGCGATAGCGTCAGGTAGGGCGTCAGCTGAGTTTCGCAAGAAGAAGGGGGTGTTGTACCGGGTACACACGAAGAGAGGTAGCCAGGTCACGCAACTGGTAGTCCCGAAACAGTTGAGGGGGGGGGATCCTTCAGTTGGCTCACGATCCACCCATGGCTGGGCATTTGGGAGGGAAACGTACCAGGGAGCGGATCTGGGGGACATTCTATTGGCCGGGAATGTGTGCCGAAGTACGGAGGTATTGCGCCAGTTGTCCAGAGTGTCAGAAGGTAGTACCGAGGGGACGGGTGAGGAAGGTACCACTACAGCAACTTCCGCTGGTGGACGAGCCATTTCAGAGGGTGGCGGTAGACATTGTGGGACCCATCAAACCCAAGTCAGATCGGGGTAACATGTACATCCTAGTGGTAGTAGACTATGCCACACGCTATCCCGAGGCTGTACCGCTCAAGGGCATAGAGGCAGAGAGGGTGGCAGAAGCGCTGTGGGAGATTTGGTCGAGGGTGGGCGTTCCTAGGGAAATTTTGACAGATCAGGGGACGCAATTCATGTCTGAAGTCATGCGGGAGATGAACAGACTACTGTCGATCCATGGGAAAGCCACCACGCCGTATCATCCACAGTGCAACGGACTGGTTGAGCGATTCAACGGGACGCTAGTGTCCATGCTCAAGAAGTTAGCCACAGAACAACCTACAGCGTGGGACCGCTACATTCCAGCGCTACTATTTGCATACCGTGAAGTAGCACAGGAGTCTACAGGGTTCTCTCCCTTCGAGCTCCTATATGGAAAGACCGTGCGGGGACCGATGGCTGTATTGCGAGACCTCTGGACCAAGGAAATACAAGAGGAGGAGGTGAAATTGAGTAGCCAGTACGTGGTGGATTTGCGTAACCGCATCGAGGAAACATGTAAGTTGGCACAAGGAAACCTCAGAACCGCGTCAGCCAAGCAGAAGCGGCACTTCGATAAGAAGGCGAAACGGCGTTTGTTCAACGCGGGGGATCAAGTGTTGCTGCTGTTACCAGAAAAACACAACAAGTTGCAGCTAGCATGGCGAGGACCGTACGAGGTGATCGAACGTGGGGAGAGTGCGACTACCGGATCAGGATGCGTGGGAAAAGTAAACTATACCACGCCAATCTCTTGAAGAAGTTTCATACCAGAGCGACGGTGGCACGATCGTCGTAGACGACGAGGGGGTAGAGGAGGAGGAAACTATGCCGGTGTTTGGGGATATTCCCGTAATCACCTTGACAGCATCAGAGACACCCCGCGACGTGAAGATGGACGACAACTGCCCAGAAATACGGAAGAATTGCAGGAGCTGGTGTGGCAGTTTGAGGATGTCCTAACCGACTTGCCGTTACGCACTACACTGGACGTGTGCGAAATACGTGTGGACAGCGACATTCCAGTGAGGACGCGGCAGTACCCACTTCCCCATTCGCATCACGAGACCATCAAGAAGGAAGTGGAAGCGATGCTAGCGATGGGCGTCATTGAGAGGGCCAGTTCGCCATACAGCTCGCCCATCGTATTAGTAAAGAAGAAGGAGGGCACGATGCGTTTCTGCGTTGATTTCCGGAAGTTAAACAAGCACGTCGTATTCGATGCGGAACCATTGCCGAACATCGACTACTTGTTTTCCAAACTGTCAGGGGCCAAGTATCTCACCAAGATCGACTTGACCAAAGGTTACTGGCAAGTGCCTATGAACAAGGGAGATAAAGCGAAGACGGCATTTACAACGCCAGAGGGACAATTTCAGTGGACTGTAATGCCATTTGGGCTGAAGACGGCGGGCAGTCTTTTCTCGCATGATGCGGAAGTTATTAGCACCCCTGGGAATGTCGGAGATCGACAATTTTGTTGACGACTTGTTGGTAGCCACCATTACCAAGCAGAGACACCTGGAATGCTTGGCACGTCTTTTCCTTAGGTTGCGTGAGGTGCAGCTATCCGCCAAACCATCAAAGTGTTACCTGGGTTTCCGAAGAGTAGAGTATCTTGGGCACGTGGTTGGACAGGGAGAAATTCGTCCTGAGGTGTCAAAGATGGAGAGAATCCGAGATGCACCACGACCAACGACCAAGCGGCAAGTGCGCTCATTTTTGGGTTTAGCCGGATACTACAGGCGGTTCGTACCCAACTTTTCAGCGATTGCTTCACCACTACACGATCTGACCAAGGGAGGCAAGCCAGGGGCGGTACAATGGACCGAAGCATGCGAAGCTGCATTTTGCACACTGAAGGAGAAGCTGTGCTCTGACCCTGTGTGCTGTCTGCCGGACTTCACCCTGCCGTTTGTGCTACAGACAGATGCGTCGGAGGACGGAGTAGGGGCCATTTTGAGCCAGGACAGGGGACAGGGATTACAGCCTATTGCGTGTGCAAGCAAGAAACTGTCGAAACCCGAGAGAAACTATTCGACCATTGAGAGGGAGTGTCTAGCGTTGGTGTGGGGTGTGCAGAAGTTCAGTCAATATCTGTACGGACGTACTTTCGTAGTGCAGACTGACCATATGCCACTGCAGTACTACCTACAGCAAGTGAAGAACACCAACAGCCGACTGATGAGATGGGCACTTCAGCTGCAACCTTTCTCAATGTCTGTGGAGCACATTTCTGGGAAGGACAACGTTCCAGCAGATTTCCTCAGCAGAAACGCTCAGTAGGTAGCATAGGGGGTAGTGAGAAATTCGCGTCGTAGTTAAGGTTCTTCAAGGTGTTAAGAACTGGGGGGGGGGTTGTGTGACGACACGAGTTTTCAGATGGTAGGGAGAGATACACTTTTTACGAAGTTACACTTCTCTGTATATCTGCTGTACATAGAATAGCGTGACCGATTTACTTTTGCGTATGAAAGTGCAGTTTCGTAGAGTCCGTGCGATTCGTGTAGATAGGGAGTCGGCCAATTTCGAATAGGGGTACGCGTAATAAAGAACGTGCATACTGACGAGAGCTCGACTGTTTTGCTTGTGGCCGGCGCAGATTTTGAAGGGCAGAGTGGTTTGAGATGCTATTGCGTGAGGAAGGAATTCTAACGAGACAGCAGCCCTGTGACAGAGGTCATCGTAGTGTAGGGTACTGTTGGAAGGGTGTGTGTATTATTTTATAGCCACCCAAGGTCTTATGCCCTCGTCGGGATAAGGATGTGTAGAATTCGAAGGAAGATGGTAACTGCCATTCGCCAGTGAGTGTAGAGTTCCATACTTAAGGTGCGTGTGGTTCTCGATTGAACACCCACCAAGACTTAGTGTCTGTAGCAGAGCTAAGGTGTCCTCATCCTCAGAATAAATGTTATTTGGACAGTGAAATAACGTGCAAGAGCAAGAGAAAGAGAGACTCTCAAAAGACTAATCCATTGTGTTGTGCCAATGTTGTGACAGTGTTGTGTCGTGTTGTGGTGTTGGGGTAAAGGGCGTCACGAGCCGAGGCCTGTAAGGTAAGCAAACCCTGTCGTTCAATTCTCTAGTGGCGCGCTCCGAGCACTGCGTACGTGTATGAGTGGTAATGAGTGTGGGGAAGGGGATGTATTTTAGGATGTGTAATGAATTTTGTTGATTTTATATGATTTTCCTATGATTTTCTTATTGTATATGTGATGGGGAAAATGTCGTTGCTGTTGTTGTTATGGAAGTGGGTCAAAGGCGACGATGGGGAATATAGAGAGGGAGAGAGAGAGTGAGGGTGTATGTATGGAAAGAGCGATAGAATGTAGTATGCTGAAGGAGGGATGAAGTGATGATTATGAAGGAAGCATGTTTACAGTGTGGATGAAGGGAGGTAATCGTGATGTGCTATAATTGTTGGGGGTGACGGTGGTGATGAAGGGGGGTGGAATGAATCAGGACTGTGAGATGGTAGTGTGGTTGCGATAATTATGTATATTTATATAAACATTGGTTTGTAAAGAAGATGCGAATTATTTAGCATCAAAGGGTGATTTACATTATTGAAATCTGTGTATAGTATCTTATATTATTATTATGATATTCATAGCTATGCAGGTCAAGATGGCGGACGGAGGACGGCGTGTTATGTTATATTATATAGCGTTTATTGTTTGGTGGGCATATTGTTAAGACTATGTATATGTCAACAGGTGTGGGCTGATGAGATGATGATGATTATTACATCTACGTGTTTATTTCTACGCATTATTCCCACGCTGTTGCCTTTGATGTGCCTGTTGTGCTGTACTGATGTTGATGTTGTTGCCGCTGACTGGGTCCTAACCAGCCTGGGATGTACCTTTGCCTCTACGACACAGTAGTGTTGTGGTGATTTCTTACACTGCTGCAGGTTTTGCCTGTGTACCGAGGCAACACGCTTCCAGGGGGTTTTCATGCCTAATTCATGCACACACAGACTCACATTACACGCACCTAAAAACATATCCATTTAGTTAGAAGAATCATCCACTTTGTGAAAGAGACTGTTAGCTCTCTGAGCTACTTAACAAGAACATTGAGACATTACTTCTGTGCCACAGCTTTGTCTAGCTAATAGTTCATGATTCAACGCCATCGCTTATTATTTGAAGACTTGCATTTTGAATTGATTTGTTGATTTTGATTTTCTGTATACACTTTGTAAAGAAACTGTTGTTATTTAGTTCTATTTGGGGGTTGTTGCAAGGGGAGGTAATTGTTAGTTAGTATTGGGACGGGGGTCTGTTTAGGGGTTGAGGGAAGGTTAGTTCCCATTTGTCCTGTGTTTGCTTGTTGATTGTTGAATAAAAGAGTGTGTGTTTGTACTCTGGCATTTTGTGTTAGTTTATTTTGTTTGAGTTTATTCTTTTCACTCGCTTTATGAGCTGACGTCACTGAACCCGCTCGGGGGACGTGACAATGTGGGAGGTGAGAGGGTTGGGGGGTAGGGGGACACCTGATATAAATTAAATTCACACTATTAGTGAAACATTTTGTTATTGTGCTTTATTGAGATTAATTGATTGAATGACAGAGTTCTCTCTTCCCCCACCCCCACCTCTCTCTCTCTCTCTCTCTCTCTCTCTCTCTCTCTCTCTCTCATGATAACGGATTTACACAGTTTCAGATAAATGAAACAGTCTGTCATGCATATTTTAATTTTAAAATATCTGTCGTTGATTAAAAAATAATAAATTCCAGGGCAGAAAACGAACCTATGACATACACACATAAGCAGCATAAAAGCACCTAATAAATGTTTTACTGTTTATTGTTGTTATACTGTCCTTTATCGTCTTGTAACATTTATATCTGGCACCACGTGTGAATTTCTCTTTGATTGAGATAATAAAGTGATCGTATTCGTATTCGTATTCGTATTCGTAAATGTCAATAAGCAGTAGCAGAATGTTATTAATAATGATGGTTAAAAGTTTAGTTTTTGCAAACGTTGCCATAAAAATGTTCTTTTGCAATGGCATAGGCTCAATAAGTTACCACGCACAGATCATTCATATAGCAGATGATGAAATATAGCCAGCCCGAGCAAAGGGAAATAATCCGTGAGAGCGTCTCGCATTTTTGTATAGGACATAATGGAAGTTCCCCCTCTTTCCGTAATAAGCTCTTTGGTGTCACTGTGGTCGGGGAATTATATTTTATTATCTTGCAGCAGTATTTACGTTGCAGTATCTTTTCCTCTAAAAAAAATCGAATAAAATAACGCGCCACGTAATAATGTTGTAGGAAAAATAAGAAATTCGAGCAAAAATGTATATAGTATTCTTTATGTGGCTAGGTTTTTGTAATTAAAGAAAAATAGAGTTAATAAAGATAATAACGTAAGTTAATTCATGCAGAAATAATAATAATAATAATAATAATAATAATAATAATAATAATAATAATAATAATAATAATAATAATAATAATAATAATAATAATAAGAACAACAACAACAACAACAACAACAACAACAACAACAACAACAACAACAACAACAATGGATGTAATGTGTTTGTGTATAGCATATAACATGTCACAGCCACGACGGTTTCTTTTCCTCATACATACCAAAATATATCAAAGAATTCGAACAGATAATGTTATGACAAAACAAACGTCGGTGAACTAAATTTGTTTATTTGTTTTGTTTGTGAACTACGTCATAACTTCGAGTGCCCAGTAATAACGTTCGGTCGATTAAAAAATAAATTAATTAAGTGTCGAATATTTTAAATGGAGAAAAATGTTATTGTGACAATTGATTTTTTAATTGGGGTTGTTGTGAAGTCAAAGTATTTCAAGACTCGTTTTAATATTTGAAAGGGGAGATAACCTCGTTGTGACATAAAAGATAGTTATTGTTCTTGAAGTTTCGTCCTTCTCTATTGTAGGCCAACTATTTACTATAGAGCCCTGTTGCATTATGTGCTGTTTACAAGATACAAGATTGTATGTTGATAGCATCATTAATTGTATACCCAATGTCATGGTGGGATTTTTGTCTGCGCAGTGTGTTATGTTAATAGTTTCTTACTGATCGATCTCTCTCTCCCCTCCTCACCCACCCGACCCAACCTCTACCCCACTTCTCCTCCTTAACTACCTCCCACATCCCCTGATAACCACTCCCCACCCTCTGCCCCAAGCCCAAGAACCACTACATTTACCTCTCTGCCCTTCCCACCCCACTTTCTCTTTCTCAGGTCGACACTTGCTACAAGGAAACTAATAAATGGGCCAAAATATTAAAATTATTTCCCTTGAATATGCAAATGTTCAGCCGATAGGTGCGCCAATAGTCGCGTACTTCCATGTTCAGGTCGTGGATCAAAATCTACAGTTTTAAGTCTTTTTTGATGTCGGTATATATCTTCAGCTTTCATAGGCGACCCCAAATGTTTTTTTGCTTGGTGAAATGTTTGGAGTGATTATGTACATGTTGTCAGTACTACAAACGATTTATTTTGTGAAAAGTCTGTCAGGCCGAGCAAGACACATCTTACATGCTTACAGTGTGCAGAAGGCCCCATGCCTGCAGCGCATTCACACTGACATTCCAAAACTGTTCCTTTTTCTGTCAAAGAAATGTCAACTTTGTACATAAGACCAGTTTTCATTTCAGCCCGAACTTCAGCATGAATGTAACTGATGACTGGATGCAAGTTCTAACATAATTGACATATTTGTTCTGGTACAAATCTTTAGCTTTGTTGTCTATATCTTTGCTCATGGGATTCAAAAAGGCTGCAACCTGCTCTGTGCTGATGTTAGGTATATGTACTTCTATATGCAAGTCTTTGTAGTTAGTGATAGGTGGTAACGCCATTATGAACTCCGGTGTTGCTATGTCTCCTTTGCCAAAGTTGTCATTTCGATCATACGACTCAAGTCTGAAATCATACATAATTTTTTTTTTAAATAGTCTAGTCATATAATATATATTAATAATAACAAATTTTTATAGAGTTCGGTACTCCAGCAGATGGCGCGACGTTGTTGTTGTTGTTTGTAGATTATAGTCACACGACACTTTCGCATATAGGTGACTACTGGACCGATTTATACTGACACCAGCAAGCCAGTTGTTGGTAAAGGGGAAAATAATATGATCACACGTTGACCAATCCGGGATTCGAACCAGCGACCTTTCGGTTACTAGCAAGACGCTCTTACCAACTGAGCTACCCGGCCCCACATGGCGTGACGCAACACGGTGTACAGTTATTACAAGGGGCGATCACGTAGGCCTATTTACTACCGGAAGTACGCTACCCTAGGCGCACTCTATCGGATTGTCTTCCCCGAAGGTGGAGTTTTTTGGCTCATTGTGTGCAATACTAAAAAGACGGAAAGAAATATATATATTGTCCGCGTGTAGATATGAGCACTTCTAGTGCAATGAGCTGCTGAAGGAGATGGTACACAAAAATGCGCTTGCAGTAATTTGAACACCAGTTTTTAAGATGTTGTCGTTGCACCAGTTTTTATTCAGATTCAGAATGTAGTTTGGTCTTAGTAGGTAGTAATATTATTATAAGGTCTACTGACAATAGCGACAAAAGCAAATTGTCAGAGGCGTCCGCTGCTGGATGCGATAGCGACTATTTATTTAGAGTGTGATGATTGATTAATTGATTGTTTGGATAGATTAACGTCCCCGGACACATAGAGCGTATAGGGGACAGTTAGAGTATGCTTGGCTTGGCTTAGATAAATTTAAAGTCCCCAACACATGCATATAGGAGACTCTATTATACTTGTTCAGTAGAGAGAAGGACACGCCCTCAGTAGAGAGGCGGGCGCCTGTGCAAGTTGTGTAGCATGCGACTGCACATTCGCCAGGGGTGTAGGGCATGGTGAGGTCTTAAAGCTAACTTGCCTTCAAAGACAGTACTTAGCAGTTGCCCCACAGTCCGAAACGCCGTACAATGGGGATGTCTTTTTCCCAGGTTTGAGTCCTAGATTTGGTTTGGTATCACTCTATGCAAGGTGTAGTACTGATTAATTATTTAGTTCCTCGTTCTTATAGAACGCTTTTCCCGCTCAAGAGCTGTTCAAGGCGCTAGTCGCTGCTGGATCCAAGGGGCGCACTTGCCGCCTTTGGGCGCATTGTTTGGCGCACCGACAACTGAGCACAATACTAGGTGACCGATTTCTTTCTTGTTATTTTTTAACGCTGTACTTTTAAAACACAAAATAAAATACTTGAACAGGTTAACTTAAAGTTGTAATCCTATCTAACCTTTTATCTTTTAAAACTAAAATGAAATACTCGAAGAACTGATTAACTTAAAGTTGTACTCACACCTAACTTTTAGACTTAAAGAGCCAAAACAACTCGAAGAATAGATTAATGTAAAGTTGTACTCATAGCTAACCTTTTTAAAAAAAATGAAAACTCGCAGTGTAGATTAACTTTCTGTTGTTGACCTACTTATAACAGAACTTTTTTTTTTCAAGGAAGAAAAAGAAATCCGTTCATTAGTTTCAGAGGAAAGCGCGCACGGACGTACAGCACGGACGAACGGACGGACATAGCCAAAAAAAAAAAAAAGACAATAGTTGCCCCGATCCACTCCGGGAACTAGCACCTCGTTATCAACCCTCAGTTATGCGACAGGCCTGCTTTTGGTTGGGCGGCCTAGATCTTTTGTCAAAACAATGGCACGCTTAGTGAGTGTGAACAGGCAACTTGTGCAAAGTCCATGCCATGCCGACACTCTCTTTGCAGAAAGTACAAAGTGCAAGCCAAGATGGCATCATGTGTGCGCTTGCCAGAAATTGTGTGTGCACGCCGCCAAATAGTAGATCAAACAGCCTTCACAGCATTCACTTCAATAAATCGGTGAGCGGCATTCCGTCTTCTCCTTGTTTATTTTTCTCTCTTCCCTCTTCTTCCCCCTCCTCCCCCCTCCCCAACCACACACTCGGCCCGACATGATTTGTGCGAGAAACAAATCTCTCTCTCTCTCTCTCTCTCTTCCTCCATCTCTTTCTCTCCTTCTCCTCCCTTCCTTGACCTAGATAGATCGATGAGTTATATTCGGACCCCCTCCCCCTATCCCCTTCCGTATCCTCACCTCTCTCCTCCCCCCTCCCCCCTTCCCCCCCCCCCCCCCCCCGCTCCTCAATAAAGTTTACCTCGATGATGGCTACTACGCCAAATTAATTTCTGCCGACACGAGCGTTTCTGGGTCCTTTCCATGCACTACCCCCCACCACCACACCACCACTACTTTTAACCTATCCTTCCACCACACCGTTGCTGTCAGTGAGAGATTAAAACAAACCACCCCTAGGCTAGGCATTTTGTTTAACCTTCCATAGTTTCAGACATTTGCTAATGACGCAATGCATAAACTTGAGACCAAATAAAATAATAAAATAAATCTGGGACAGAATTATACGCAGTTCAGTTCAATTCAATTCAACAATTTGTTATCACCCATCACAGGAATTTGCAGACAGCCTTGTATGAATAACAAATACAATTCTGAGATGCAAGTGTCAACAGTATATTTATCAACATTCTTCCAACCCTCTCTCTCTCTCAACATGTTCGTCACTTCAAAATACTACATCACTCCCATGACATAGTGTTTCTATTATTGCTTATGTGTTTTGGACGAGGACAAATGATGTTACTCTCTATAATTATAACGCTAGTGTGCGAAGGCAAAGCAAAGCTATATTGAGTGACGCTAGGTTGGGTGAACATCGATAATTTTGCGTCTTTATGACATTTTGTCTGTTTGGGGTTTGATAACGTACTTGTCTGGATCTCGCATTCATACGGGAAACCTGATATTCAGAATTTTACACTGAAGACGCGTCGACTCCGGTCTCTTCGTGCTTTCTCAGACGATGAGAAAAATAAAAATCTCATTATTTTGACAATTTAAAACAAAAGTTCAATGCGTTTTTTCGTTCTGAAAATCCCTTCTTTTTTTCATCTTCGTCTTTGTCGTCGTTTTCTTATTCTTTATTCTCCTCCTGCTTCTACTTCTTCTTCTTCTTCCTCCTCCTAATTGTTCTTCCTTTTGCGTTCCAGCTAAATATTTGCTGTCGCTTACTAAAGTTTGTAGTATGGCATGTTAGAACTGTCCGAACTGGTTTTCATTGCTTAGGTGGGTAGGCTATGCCTCATTAATTATAGGTTCAGTGAATTAACTCTTGTTTTATATTGCTTTTTTTTCTTTCGACCACGTATCTCCATAGTGGAAAATGCGACGTAAGCCTCGGGCGTCTCTGCTACGCAATTTGAATTCGGTGCTGACAGCATTTTTCTGTCTGTACGCTTGATGAAATTCATACCTTAAACTGCGATAATTTGACTTTTTTTGTGTGTGCTTTCCAGGTCCCCAGCTAAGAGCCATCGCCACCCTGTCAGAAAGCACCCGCCACATCGACGTGGAAGAGTGCAAAAGCCGGAACATCCGGGTCATTAATTGTCCTTCCAAAGACCATGACCTTGACGGCAGAGCTGACCTCACAGTGGCCCTCATCCTCCTCACATTGCGCAACGTCGCAGCAGGTAGGTGGAATGAATAAAGGACAGTCGGCTGGTTGGGTTTGTGGATGGGTAGATGAAGGAATGAAGGATGGATGGATGAAGGATCGACGAATGGATGGATTTTTGTTTGCAGCGGATTGATGGATAAATGACAAACGTGATTGCTACAGATTCTAGAAACATAACTTCAACTGTTCTTTATCAGCCTGAAGTGATACATGATAAGTAATGTAAAAATCAAACGGAATGAACGCCCGTCTCTATAAGAGGTGCTGTGTTTCCGTTGAAGAGACTGAGGGTCGCGTGCATTTGGTCCCTTTTCAATTTGTTACAGCATACCTGAGTATAGGTCAGTGTATAGGTCTGCTAGTCTGATTGATTTCGAGAACCTTTTTCCTACCTCACAAATACTCGTTGAAGCAGACTAGCTACTTTTAGTTAGTCCAGAAATATCGAACGTATTCTAACAAAAGTTATTTCTGTTGTAAGGGAGACAAACATGTTTACAGGTTGTAGTTGTCTGGCTTTTGTCTCCCTTGTTTATATACTTCACTGTTCTGAACAGTTCATTATAATCTCATTTTTGAGTTGTGCTGTTTTCCAGGTCGTGGGTCGGAGAGCAAGAGCCACAACACCACCTGCGACCTGTTCTCGATCGAGATGACAGGGGTCAGTCGTCGCGTGGACGTCCCGAACGCGATGTGGACAAGAACAAGACCTTCGGCATCTTCGGCAAGACGGACCTGGGCTTCGCAGTCGCGTCCCGATTACGTCAGATGGGCGCCGTCCACGTCATCATCGGCGATTTCCGGAAAGGCTCGGACGAGGAGCAAATGGAGGAAGGGGTCGGGGAGGTGATGGGCACGGCGGGCAACCTGAACACCGGAGACTTTGAAGTGGTTTCTAGGAAGCAGTTCCTGAAGCGTGCGGACATTGTGTGCATCTGCGACAATCGCTACCCTAAGGAGTGCGAGGCCGTCTTCGATCAGGAGGCCTTCAAGGAGCTGAAGCCCGGCGTCATCCTGGTCAACTCGGACAACAGCCACGCCCTCAACTACTCGGCGCTCTACGACGCCCTGCGCGACCGCGAGATCCTGGCCGCCGGCCTCAACACCTGCAACCAGCGGCAGGTGCCGTACCAACACCTGCTGCAGGGGCTGCGCAACTGCGTCTTCATGGCCCAGACGCAGGAAGACCGTTCGGACCTGCGGCACAAGATTACCATGACCGTGACCACCAACCTCCTCAATATGCTGAAGGAGACTGAATAGAAAAATCGCAACTCTGCGCTTGTCAACATTATGAGTTGCTTAGACTGACTGTGTAGTCACGCTTTCAACGTCTGTAAAGAGGGCTCACCTGAACTGTATAGTAAAGTGGTTGTTGTTGTTTTTGTTGTTGGTGGTGTTGCTGTTCTTCTTCTTTACTTCTGTTCTTCTTATTTTTCTCCTCCTCCAGGCTTTATTTTATAGTATGAGCATTAACATATCATTATCATTTGAAGAGTCGATGTAGTGGTGCAACCAAAAAAAAAAAACTCTAGAGTCCTACTAGATAGGCTACGCAGTAATAAAATGCTGTCATCATCATTATTTGTAAAGGCAATAGTAGAAGATACAGCCTAGGAGATGAGACTCTCTTAGTAGAAAGAGACTGTCGAAGAGAAGAGGCCGCCTTAGTAGAAAGAAATTGTCTAGGTCTAGGAGATGAGGCTGTTTTAGTAGAAAGAGATTGTCTAGGTCTAGGAGATGAGGCTGTTTTAGTAGAAAGAAATTGTCTAGGTCTAGGAGATGAGGCTGTTTTAGTAGAAAGAAATTGTCTAGGTCTAGGAGATGAGGCTGTTTTAGTAGAAAGAAATTGTCTAGGTCTAGGAGATGAGGCTGTTTTAGTAGAAAGAGATTGTCTAGGTCTAGGAGATGAGGCTGTTTTAGTAGAAAGAGATTGTCTAGGTCTAGGAGATGAGGCTGTTTTAGTAGAAAGAGATTGTCTAGGTCTAGGAGATGAGGCTGTCTTAGTAGAAAGAGATTGTCTAGGTCTAGGAGATGAGGCTGTTTTAGTAGAAAGAGATTGTCTAGGTCTAGGAGATGAGGCTGTCTTAGTAGAAAGAGATTGTCTAGGTCTAGGAGATGAGGCTGTTTTAGTAGAAAGAGATTGTCTAGGTCTAGGAGATGAGGCTGTCTTAGTAGAAAGAGATTGTCTAGGTCTAGGAGATGAGGCTGTTTTAGTAGAAAGAGATTGTCTAGGTCTAGGAGATGAGGCTGTTTTAGTAGAAAGAGATTGTCTAGGTCTAGGAGATGAGGCTGTCTTAGTAGAAAGAGATTGTCTAGGTCTAGGAGATGAGGCTGTTTTAGTAGAAAGAGATTGTCTAGGTCTAGGAGATGAGGCTGTCTTAGTAGAAGGAGATTGTCTAGGTCTAGGAGATGAGGCTGTCTTAGTAGAAGGAGACTGTTTTAAAAGCGTGGCTGTCTTAGTAGAAAGAGGCCAACTTTTATATTTTTTTCAACGCGACCTTCAAAAAATATTTGGCCGAAGGATAGTTCTAAGATAACAGTAAATTGTTATTTTTCTTAAGGCAAAATGCATTGATTTAAAAAAAAAAGGTTTCAGCATCATTAAACAAAACTTGTTTTCTGAGCAATCTTCTTAAAAGTATGTCTTTGGTAATTTTACCAAAAAAAAAAGAGAGAGAGACTGTAGTATTATATAATTTTCTACACAGCAATGTCTTCAGCATCTTTAAAGAGACTTAGTTCTGTTTTCTACACGAAATCTTCAGGATTGTCTAGTAAGCACTTTAGACTTCAGCAGCATTTAATTAACTGTCTAAGATATTCATGCAACTGAACAGTTTGGCAATACTTAAGATTACGTTTTAAATCTCCGTTCTTCTCCTTTCATGGTAAAAAACAACAACAAAACAAAACAATATTTGCACAATGTAAATATATTATCATTATCACAGTATTTTTCTGTACAAAAAGATCGTTTTTAGCTAATAAATAAAGCTGTATTCAATACGTGGATTTAGTTAGTAAAAATGTATGATGTTAGCAAGAGGCGCAGTTTACGTCACAACACTACTTAAGCTTATTGTGTAAGGGAGATAATCGGTGCTTGGTGCTAATTACGGCAATTATGTGTTGAAAACGAAATTATTTTTTAGATTATTTGTATTCTTTTTAGTAATGGTTCTCCTTTTATAGTTAGGTTACTGTATTTTAAAAACTAATATTTCTATATTTACTGTTGGAGAAGACAAACTTCAAATTTCAAATTTTTGCAGTTTTTTTCGTTAGGTTTATACTTTGACCCTCTGATCTGCAAACTGTATTTTTCTTCTGTTTCCAGTATTGTAACATACCTGACTTCTGTGTGAAAGAAAATATCAACATGTACATTATCTTTTTAGAATAACAAGAAAAACAAACAAATCAGTAACACCATTTACAACGAATTATGACAAGTATTTGAACTTTGCTTTAAAGAATTATTTTAAAGTTTAAATAAAAGGTATGTTAACAAACCTTGTTAAATTTTGTATCAAACTTAAAGCAATGATGAAATTACTATCTGTTGAAAGTTGGAAAAATATGCTGAATTTGTTATTATACAGAACTATTTATTAAATTTTTCTTTTTAAATGTGGAACTGTAGATTATAGTCACACGACACCGAAGCGTATAGGCGACTACTGGTCACATTATTCTGACACCAGCGAACCAGTTGATGGTAAGGGGAAAATAATATGGTCACACATTGGCCAATCCGGGATTCGAACCAGGTACCTTTCGGTTACCCCCGTTGGGGTGCCGGGGGTTTCAGTATAAATAGTATCCACACTTTCTGGAAATGTACTAGTGCTTTAAATTCCCACTGTCACTGTCTTTCTCATTTGCTCTTTCTCAGTCCTGCCCTGTTCTATCAATCTGCTATACTATCTTCTTCTTCGCTAGACCAGTCACCTACCTTTTTTCTTGAAAACTCTTCCGGGGCAAGACTCCTTGTTTGTGTATGAGGTCTGTTGGATCAGCTTGGGAATATTGGACGCTTTCTGCCAGGTGGTCACTAGGGCTTCCTATGATGTTATTATTTAGCAATGTAGGCATTTTATATGTATGTGTTTTGTTGATAATTTATAATGATGTTTGTATTCTATTTTGTTTTTGTAAACGGGGGTTCGATAAATTAGAGTGCAGCCTCAGCGTCTCCTGCGTGGGATGTCTTTATTGTAAAGTGACTGGCTGGTGGAGGGCATTCAGTTTTCCCACTAGGGTTGTTTCAGCAGATCTTTTATGCGGATTGGGGATTGTGCGGTCCTGATTTGGCTCGGAAGAGTCCGCTGGACCTAAAGCAACAATTATGTAATGTAATGTAATGTAATGTACCTTTCGGTTACTAGTAAGACACTCTACCAACTGAGCTACCCGGCCCCTCGTTTTTTTCTTTTAAATTTTTACATTGTTTTTATTTAAGCAGCCAAATTTAATTTCAAAGGTGTGTGGTATTTTGAGAAAAAGGCTTTGAAACTACTACAAAACAAAACTGTTGAGCTGCAATAATAATATGTACCTACCCATTTTTTAATTAAAACCTTTTCTTAAAACAGGACTGTTGAGGAAAGAAGAACTTTAATGCACATTTTATTACATTTAAAATTGTTGACCATTTCATATAACAATGTGAGGAGATTTTTTTATATTTTCCCTTATTTGTCATTATTTATATCTCATGTGTAAATCTTTTGTTGTTGTAGAAAAGTGTTTCATTTCATGCTGGTTTTTTTTTAAATTCCTTTGGGTTTTACGGAATTTTTTCATTAGGTGGGTGAAACTCTAGTTGCTTTCCTGGCGAAAGCTCGGCAAGTGTGGCTCAGTGCTGCTCCGCCCTGGACAAGGGAAAGATTAGTACCTACCATTTAACCCTTCGTTGTATAAATAATTATGCTGTGTGTGTGTTTTTGTGACATTGCTATACCTGGTTTACCCATTACCATATTATTATGCCTAGGTAGAAGTGCTTACATGTAGTATCATTTGGGTATACCCGTATTAATACTTTTCTCGTACATGGGATATTTTAATTGTCGTTTCTTGATGTGGTATTAATATGGTCAGCTAAGCATTCATTTACTGGTTTTTCATTATGTTTTTAATACAGTTGTTATGTGTACATAATTATGTCAAACTTTAATACTGCGGAAATGGCTTTTCTAGAACTTAAACGTCTTTCTAAATGTTTGGGCATTGAGTATGCTTTTAAAAAAAAAATTATGCAGCTAGCGCTATGACATACTTATATTCAAATAAATATTATTGTGTATATGTCTGCTTGTTTTAAAGTGTAAAAAAAAAACCAAGGAAAACAAAAATTAAAAAACCTCGGGTTGCACACAAAAGAATGTAATATGAAAGACAAAAAGGTGATAAACATTGTCGTGATTACAGACACAGAAGTGAAAATAGTTATATCCCTAAATCAAGGCTAAAAAGCGTTAGATTTCAACTCCACTCAATTGCACACAGATACACCCAGATAGACACACACAGACCGACAAAGGCATAAACACACACACACACACACACACACACACACCCACACACACACCCACCCACCACCACGCACACACACAATAATTTGGATTGTAGAAATTATTTACATACTGCTGATAGCAGTGAGCATTACGTAATAATTAATAATAATAATAATAATAATAATTGACATGAATTTTCCTAGCCGTCTTTCGTTAGCATTTGGACACTAAAAAATGTATTGTTTTACATTGTGAAATATTTCCATTAGTGTTTTTTTTTCATTATTGTGTTTCATGATTGTGATTGCTGATGATTATAACTGTTGATGATTGTTTAACATGATTGTGTACTTGTCTTTCACTAAACATTCTTGTATCAAGATGCCATTAACTGTAGGACATTTATATTGCCATCTTTTTATTTTTCATTCAAAATAGAAAACTAAAATGGTGAGATAACCCAATTTTTTTAATGTTTGTAGGGGTTTCATTTGAACAAACTAATCGACATCATCATCATCATCATTACCATCGTCATCGCCAAGATCATTCACCATAATTATTTTACTTTTAATGGAGTGGCCTAAATGTAGATTAACGATTTCTATGATATAACTTAGTTCAATAACCTTTTATTACAATACAAAATCTTAGCTGAATTTTTTTTGTTGATGTGGCGTAATTTTAATGTTTACAGTCATAGTTGAAGTAATGTTAATGTTTAAAATCACAGATATAGAATAATTTTGCTAATTAAAATCACAGATTAATCAATTTTATTATATTTACAATCATAGAGGATGCTGTTGCTTCTATTTTAGTATTATCATAGGTATAATTTCATTCAGTATTTGCGGTAGTGTTTGGTCATGTGATGGTAATAGTTAAATGTAATGTGTATTCTTTTTAGTCTGACTAACTTAAAGAATTCTTGCAATGAACATTGGGTATATTCAAGTTCGCTTGAATTCAAATTCTACTTTTCTAACAATATTGTTCAAATTACTGGTTGCTCGTTCTGTTATTTCTTTGCCTTTTGTTGAAAACACAAACAAGCATTTGTATGCATGCACACCCACGTACACACACACACATATGCACACACACCCACTCACACAACCCTACACTCATTCCCCCTGCCAATAGCTTTATTCAAAACAAATATATTCATAGATCAGACATTATTATTTAAATATATCCCCTAGCCTACTTGAATGTATCCAATCTCCACCGTTTATGTATGCAAGTAAAAATCAGCCATAACATTTTATATAGATATCGCCATTAGCTATGATGTTTTCTCAGTTCGCCTGTGGTGTTGTGGGCATACATGCATGCATGGGTGTTTGTGCGTGTATGTGTGTGTGTTGTCGTTCTTATATATGTTTCAGTGTTTGCCATGGTGAAACCCCTGCGAAATATTGCAATTATTCTTCCTTGTTCATATTACTTGTGTATTCTTTGACAGACATGGTGAACAGTGTAAACACTACAAGACTGTTATTTTGTATTTGGGGTTTAATTTTCTTTTACCTGCCCTGCAGTCTAAAAGTAGAAGACACCAGAATACAAGACTGTTATTTTGTATTTGGGGTTTAATTTTCTTTTACCTGCCCTGCAGTCTAAAAACAGAAGACACCACGGTATGGCAGCTTGTATTTCATAAGCGTTGGAATGGTTCAAATTCAGCGTCATAGGCACATGCAGTAAATATTTTGTACAGGCGTGAATATTTCTTGTATAATGAAACGTTTCTGAGGCGCTTGCAAGTGAATAACTCTTTGTTGAGTTTATTATTATTATTATTATTATTATTATTATTATTATTATTATTATTATTATTATTATTATTATTATTATTATTATTATTATTATTATTATTACATGAATTATTTTCTAAAATAATATACAATAATTTTTTTAATGTCCTATATTATGTTTGAACACTTGCTTTTTGTGCTATTTGCTGTTGTTCTTCATGGTATTGATGATGATGATGATGATGATGATGATGATGATGATGATAAATGAGAGGGTGACGGCGATGTTATTACGAAATTATTGATAATAATGAATACATATGATAATGATGACATTGACGGATGACGATGCTAATTACTTTATTTTTTAGTTTTATTTATTTATTTATTTATTTTTTGCTCGAAAACTACATTTTGGATTGAACTGGCTGTCACTGGTAGAAGTCGATTTTGCTTATACAAAATATAAATTTTGTCCTTCCCCCCCCCCCCCCCCCCCCCCAAAAAAAAAAAAAAAGTTAAATTGGCGTGATTTAATAAAGGTTTTTATTTATGAACATTGTACTGAAACAAAAGATACCTCTGGGTTCTGTTCGTATGCGAAGGTGCTATGGTTAGTCAATTTAAGGGAGACAAAGTTTGTGTACTACAGCACATATTGTTAGTACTCTCCCTTGACAATGGTATACGGCTACGGCATTTGAACGGGCGATTTCCCCAAACGCAAAGCTCTTCGGCTGTCCGTTGGGAGATGCGTTTCAAAGATGCGTTGCAGAAAATACGGATGGACTTTGTATCATTAGGTACATCGTTTTAAACGGATACTCCTTCTGATGTTAGTGATAATGGAACAGTATATATAGAGATGATAACGAAAAGTATTCTGCCTCTAAATGTTGTTGGAAGAAGCTAATGCTGCTAATTATACCACCCTTTGGGTAATAAATTGAAATATATACCAAATTTAAATTTAAATTCTTTTTTTTTTTGAAGAGGATTGGGCTACAGTATAATGATTTATGCCCTCTAACGATTCTTTAATGGTTCCGCTGAAGGGTAGCTGCGTCGCGGCACGAAGAGTTTAAGCGTTACTTCCAATGTTCCACTAAAAGAGGGATAACGGGCCACAAAATCCTCAGCTACTCTGACTGTGTTGTACAGTTTATATTATGCAAGCTTTTGTAGGGAGAGAGAGGGAGAACTGCAGAAAGAAAAAAAAATGAATCGCCCGGACAAGCATTGTAAAAGGTTTATTTGTCATAGGCAAAGAAAAAGAAGGGAGGGAAAAAATTGAAATTGTTTCCCTTTTTATTAGTGACGTTTGACTCAACGTCACTAATAAAACAGGGAAATAATTCCAACTTTTTATTGTACGAAGTAGGCTGTGTTAATACTAAAAAAATAAAATACAAAACAATATATGACAATGTTGAATGTTTTGCTACTGTGATGCGCCGGGCGCGTGTGTTGTATTATTTGTAAATAAAGACATGTTCATTTGCTGTAGACGTTTCGAGTTTGGGGGTGCTTTCTTTAAAGATTGGACATTGAAGTTTACGTCTATGATATGATGATGATGATGATCCTTGTGGTCAAGGTGGCGACGTGGTGATTCGCCCTTAACGCTAACGCAATAGGACGTTAAGCTTCGTTAGTCCATAACGTCTACATCCACCCATTGGCGATATGGCAGACGGGGGATAATCGATACAGGAAAGGAGAGGGGTATGGACCTAGTACCTAAATCAACACTGAACCACCGGAGCAATTACATTGCAAATGCAGACAGTGAAAATGGCCACTTTTATCTTGTCCACACTGGGATTCGAACATGGGTCATCAGGGGTGAAAGGAGAATGCTCTACTACTGAGCTAGATCGGTGGGACTGTGTTTTCTTCATGTAATGCTTGGATTACTGGGTTGCTGTGTGTGTGTGTGTGGATCTGTCTTTCTGTGTGTGTTTTTCTATGTGTGTCTGTGGGAAGGTGGGACGGAGAGGGGTTAGGGGTATCTTCCTGCGTGTGTTTGTATGTGTATGACAGAAAGAGTGAAGAAAGAGAGAATGTGTGTTTATCAGTGTGTGTGCGTGTGTGATTGAAGATGGAAGAAATAAAGTCTCTCTCTCTCCCTCTCTCTCTCTCTCTCTCTCTCTCTCTCTCTCTCTCTCTCTCTCTCTCTCTCTCTCTCTCTCTCTCTCTCTCTCTCTTTTAATTTCTTTCCACATTTTCCTCAATCACGATTGAATTTTGTAGAGTTGTGTGCGTTGTATCTAAAGAAGCACCTAACGCGCCAGGTCTTTGCGGCGTAGCTAGTTAACTATTAACATGCCCTCCACTCATCCATCCACTGACACGGTTAACACGGTATGTAAGCAATAGTAGTAGCAGTAGACATTTTTATTTATTTTTAACTGCCAAAGTTACAAAATATTAAACAGTAATAGTCTTGAGAATATGCACGTAAAAACGCTAGGAATATAAAATCTCAGGGAACATTCAAGCAGACGACAACCATTTAAATCGTAGATCGTCGACCTTTCCCGATAATTCATTAAAGCAGGAACGTCAGGACAGTGAATTGGCATATATACGCCGTACACATAGACGATCGACGGCAACAGCACCTTTAAAGCTTGTAAGCTTAAGTGAATGGGGAGCAATGTTCCAAATATAGATTTTCAAGGCGGAAAATGTTCAAGATTTTTAATGCAGTGGTACGAGTTAGTTAGTTTTAGTTATTCATTGCTTACAGGGTCCAGCGGACTGCAAAGGGCCGAATCAGGACCACAAAATCAAGATCACAACTTGGCTGAAAGAGGACTCACCGCTGATCCATATTAAAGATCTGCTGAAACAACCCCAGTGGTAACACTGAAGGCACTCCACCAGCCGGACATTTTACAATAAAGACATCCCACGCAAGGGACGCTGAGGCTATACTCTAATTTATCGAACCGCTGTTTACAAAAACAAAATAGAATACAAACATCATTATAAAATATCAATAAAACACATACTATAAAATGCTTACATCGCTAAATAATAATGTCATAGGAAGCCCTAGTGACCATTTGGCAGAAAGCGTTCAATATTCCCAAGCCGATACAACAGACCTCACACACAAATGAGGAGTTTTGTCCCGGAAGAGTTTTCAAGAAAAAAAGGTAGGTGACTGATCTAGCGAAGAAGATAGTATATAATAGCAGATTGATAGAACAGAGTAGGAATGAAAAAGAACAAATGAGAAAGACAGCAACAGTGGGAACTTAAAGCACTACATTT
The DNA here is from genome assembly GCA_036898135.1 of Oncomelania hupensis. Taxonomy (NCBI): domain Eukaryota; kingdom Metazoa; phylum Mollusca; class Gastropoda; order Littorinimorpha; family Pomatiopsidae; genus Oncomelania; species Oncomelania hupensis. The sequence goes on from CM072524.1 coordinate 51,488,152, forward strand.
CCAGAAAGTGGGGATACTATTTATACAGAAACCTCCGGCACCCCCACAGGGGGTCAGCAGTACGAACAGACACTCAAATACGCATGCACCGTGAGCAACCACATGCGATTAAAAAAAAAAAAAAGTAATTATGTTGCGGCATATCTCAGAGATCAAGCAAAGTGCAAAGCACTGCAAGAGCCAAAAGAAAGAGAAGAAGAAAAAGATCACGGAAAAAATGTGTAACAATACTTAACTAAACCTTGAAGTCTGCTATATTAACGTTTGTTAGCTCAGACTACCGTAGTAAAGTCAATGATATAAAAGTCACGATTCAGCTGGAAAAATGTCTAATAACGTCATTACCTAGCTGGAGACGAATTTCAGTACAGCAAAACTGCGTTTGACGATGAAAAGGTTTCTGTGGGGGTGGGGTGGGGGGGGTGTGTGTGTATGCGTGTGTGTGCGAGCGCGCGCTTTTGTGTTTAGTTTGTGCGTGAACGTGTGCGCGTGTTTGTGTGAGTGAGCACATGTGCGTGCGTGCGTGCATAAAATCCCAGAATCGGCGAAGAACAATTGTGAGCGTGAGAACTCATTACTTTCTATGTCAGCCCTTTAAATTTTGTTTCTTTTTACCATAATGACAAAGGTCTTTATTAGATACTCCCCTCTAGCTCTCCCTCCTTCCCATTTGTACCCCCTCATTCCACTCCCCATCCATCCTCCTCTCCACCCCCCCTCCCCACAAAAAAAATAAAAATACGTGCGGTCTCGATGTTGAAACTGCGACCACACATGGTCATGCAGGTATGCCGCTAACTACTACTGGGGTTGCGACACTTGTCCGCATTTTGACCATGGAGAAGTCGCCAAAATTATTTTTTTGTGTCTAGAGACCTTACTATGTAATTTTAAATAATAACAACAACAACAACAACAACAACAACAACAACAACAACAACAACAAGAAGAAGAAGAAGAAGGGTACTCATATAGCGCTTTTTCTTAATAACATCAGGTCTCCCTTTTCTTCTACCTTATTCATCACGCATTTACACTTAACGTTAACATCGAAATACAATCTACGTACGAAAAGAAATGAAACAAAAACAAGACACTAATAAACTATGGAAAGACATGATACAAACATCAAAAAGAATATATACAAGTAAAATATAAAAGATGAGGGGAGGAGGGAGGGAGAGGAGGAGAACAGCTAAGAAGTGTGGGCGCTGGGGGCGTGCGGTGTGACGGCGGTGGTCTGAATCAGAAAAGAAGGACGATGGTGATGGGAGATGAGATCAGACATTTTTAAGGAAGAGACAAGTTTTTAAGTTGGACTTGAAATTAATAATAATAATAATAATAATAATAATAATAATAATAATAATAATAATAATAATAATAATAATAATAATAATAATAATAATAATAATAACGTACATTTATATAGCGCAGTTTCCTGAAAATTGCCCAGGCTCACTGTGCTTCACAATTAAAAACTTAATTTTAAGAATATGTAAAAAACTCATTTTATGTAAAAACTTCACACTTAAAAAGGAAGTCATAAACAATAATACAAGAGCAGTGATAAAAAGCCATAAAAGCCATGCATAGCACAACAAAAACAATCAGGACATATCTGCGGCACACACTAAAATCGGTTTGTAGGTACCAACGGGTCTTTTACGTATAAGGAGCAAACTGACGCTCCATAGCTCGGGATTGGTTGCGAGCCCGGGGGAACGATCTGTTCGATGACGTAGGGTCGGTGCATCGCCTTTTGTAGAGAGGATGGTGATTTCCGAAGGGTTAGGATTGGTTGGTGAAAAGGGGTTAGGATATAAAAGACCCGGAAAAATGGTCTGCAGAGGTTGGTTTTTGGTGTGTGTGCACAATCTAGCTCTCTTTCTCAGTTCCATGCTGTTAGTCTTAGGGTGAAAGTAGATATTTTCAAAGGGAAGAAAGTGTGGTGAAGGAACATTGAAGATGAGGTAAGGACCAACAAATTCATTTAACTTTCTTTGTATTGTTAGTTATAATATATGTGCATGCGAGTTTTATATTTCTTGATTGACATGTATTAAGTTAGATTATTAAAAAGGTACATAAAGTGGAAGCAAGCTGTAGTTCAGTGTTATATTTTTGAGCGCATGATGATACCTTTGGACAGCAGTGAGACTTGCTCTGTTTTGTGTGTCTTACGTGCTGTGATTGTGTTGAGTTAAGGCCCGGTCCCCGTAGAAGTAGAAAAGTAGGTTAGTTAGGTTACCTCTCACAAGTTAACGCAAACAGGGACGCGTTACAACATCATCAATGACGAAGTCCGATAGACCATAACACAAGCCATTGGATAACACGATGACATGCTCACAGTGGTGAAGAAATAGAAACTCCGATGGTATAGCCACGTCACCAGAGCATCGGACCTTTCAAAGATCATCCTGCAAGGTACGGTGCAAGGAGGCAGAAGAAGAGGTAGACAGAAAAAAGAGGTGGGAGGACAACATTCGAGAATGGCCTGGCTTGACACTGAGCGAAACCATGAGGGTTGCTGAGGACAGAGAAAGATGGAGTACGCTGGTTAAACGATCATCTGTGGTGACCCAACGACCTTCGAGTTACGTTGGATAGGACAGGTGTGTTGTCTATCGCTTTGCTATCGAGCATCCGCTATAAGCGCCCACCTTGTGGTTCTCTCACACTGGACTGAAGATGTGACCCCACCTAGACCACGTCTAAGAAGAAGCAAAGTCCATGGAAAGAGATCTGATTAGACTGCGCTTCCCTGCTGATGTAAATCTTGCAGTTGGATGGTTGTGGATGACCGCTGAGTTGTTGGGCTGCCGTCACGCAGCACGGCTTGCGGCAGGACATCCTCTGTTTCAGCAGCTCGCGAAATCTGCACACAGCAGCCACAGCCCTTGTGGTGTCCTACACTTTGTCGTATAGCGCCATTTGCATCTTCATCATCATCATCAAATAATATATAATATATATGATGATGATGATGATGTTATGATGATGATGATGATGATGATGATGATGATGATGATTATGATGATGATGATGATGACAACGGCGACGATGATGATGCTGATGATGACGACAACCACGATGATGATGATGATGATGATGATGATGATGATGATGATGATGATGATGATGTTGATGATGATGATGATGATGATGATGATGATGATGATGATGATGATGATGATGATGATGATGAAGACAATGCAAATTGCACTATACAACAAAGTGTAGGACATGGCATCATCATCTTTTAATGAATTTAGATAGTGATGATAATGATGACGATGATGACGACGACGATGGCGGTATGATGATGATGATGATACAAATGATGATAGTGGTGAGGGTGGTGATCGAGTAGCTTCTCCTTCGAATGAGAGTATAAACCGAGGTCTAGCCTGTGCAATCACGCATTCCATCGCATGGACTTTAAAGATCCTGACGCTCATGCCCTACGGATGAGTGCCAGCTAGACAAATGCACTCAGCACGTACTAGGTCCCTTCCTCCCTCCCCCATCCCTTCCCTCTTTCCCCATCCCAGGTCGCTCAGGATTGTGCTCAGTCGTCTGGACGTCAGACTATACGCCCAAAGGTTACAGGCGGGCGCTTCTGGCGGTTTGACTTAGATCCTGTATTGATCAGAGCCTGTAGGAGCTCTTGAGAAGGAAAAGCGCTGTATAAAAGTGATAAAATTAAATGAAAATAAAATATGATGCGAATGTTCATGCTACTATAATAATAATGCTCCACGAAAAACGCTCTTACCTGCTAGAGCAGAGGAGGTAGAAGAAGAAGTTGATGCTGCTGTTGATAAGTTGTAGTTGCTCGTCTATGAACACGAGGACATACCAACAGAGGTCACTACACAAATCCCTCTTATGCACCCGCGCCATCTCCACTATTATTCCAAACGGATGTGCCAGGAATGAGAAGCCAGCTATACCCAGCACGGCCACCGTCAGGCGGCGCTGCTTAGCCTCTGACGCCACTCTCTGTGGTTGATTGTGCTGTAAAAACCTGTGACAGAGGCACGGACATCTTTCACTATTTCTAGTTCCTACTCATCCCTTTCACTGTATTTCTAGTGCCTGTACCGACATCTCTTCACGTGGAAGTGGCGTCTTTCCAATAGGCCATGGGAGGGATAGGGAAGGATCGATGAGAGAGGGGTGGGGGAGGAAGGGGTGGCATTTCTGGGGGTATTTTGAGTAGAAACTATGGAGATTTGAAGAATAAATTGTGAATTAACATTTTTGTTAGGGCGTCTCCACGCTTGATTCACTGCATACAGATGAACCTCGCATGTAATGGAGAGGCACGTGGCCTAATGGCAGTGCTTTGGCTTGCGGTTCTGAAGGTCCCGGGTTCGAGCCCTGTCCGGGTCATTGTGTTGTGTCCCTGGGAAAGACTCTTTACTCCCGTTTCCTACTCCTTCGGATGAGAGTATAAACCGAGGTCTAGTCTGTGTGTCGCATACATTCCATCATAATGGACTTTAAAGATCATGACGCTCATGTCCTAGACGGGTGAGTGCCGGTAACAAGAACACACCCAGCATGCACTTGGTCCTTCTCCCCCATCCCTTGCTGGCCAGGATAGTGCTCAGTTGTCCGGGCGTCAGACCATGCGCCCAAAGGTTGCGGGTGGGCGTCTCGGGCGGTTTGAGTTAGATCCTGTATCGGCCAGCGCCTAGAGTCTGATCAAGTACGGCAAGATAAGTGCGCTATAAAAATCCTCAATAATAATAATAATAATGATAATAATTAATTAACTTTATTTATCTAGACCCTACTGTCGCTAGCGCGTGTGTAAAAAACATAACGGTAAACACAATACATTCAGAACACACCATTAGTTTTATTTAATCTCTCTCTCTTCCCCCCCCTCTCCTCTCTCTTACCTCTCTCTCTCTCTCTCTCATGTTGCTTTTATAGACTTTGAAACATGTTTTGATAATATAAACAGAAGTCTACTTCGGTCTATTTTGTGAAGACCCGTGTGAAAGGAAATTTGCATCAAATGTATTAAAAGTATGTATGTGAGTGTGAAGGCGCGTATTAGATGTGGTGCCTGACTCTCAGAACATATATTGTGTACCTCCGGTGTGAAACATGGAGACATATGCAGCCCTATATATTTTGTTAATTTATTTTTTACAGACATTGCATTGGAATTTGTAAGTAACGGAAGACACGGTGTTATATTAGCATTGGATGCTTTTGAATTATTAATCTTGTTGTTAGCTGATGATGTTGTCTTGATCTCTGAAACTGTTGTTGGGCTTCAGACACAGCTGAATAGTTTATATAGTGCAACTACTTCTCTTTGTCTTAAAGTTAACTCTGATAAAAGTAACGTTGTTTTTAGAAAATATGGATTTTATCTGGGCGGTAGAGAAATTAGGATTTATGTATGATGGAAAGATTGCTGTGAATGTGTATAAGTACCTTGGAAACTATTTTTCAACTAAATTGAGTTTCACTGCAGCATGCACAGACCAAACAAAGCGAAGAAAGTACTTTTGTCTATTATGCATAAACTTCGTGCTTATGACAATTTGTGTGCAGATATCTTTTTTAGGCTTTTTGTTTCTCAGATGCAGTCTATCATGTCAGATGCTCTTGCAGATCATGAAGGCACAGTCAGCATAGGGGGTAGAGCAATCTCCAATCTTCGTTTTGCGGATGACATTGATGGATTGGCTGGAGAGGAACAAGAACTTGAACAGCTGGTACAGAGGCTTGACACCACCTCCAGAGCCTATGGAATGGAAATAAGTGCAGAGAAGACCAAAATGATGACCAACAACACCAATGGCATCAACACGGACATCAAAGTCCAAGGCCAATCCCTCAACACAGTGCATAGCTTCAAATATTTAGGAGCCATTGTATCAGACAATGGGTCCCGACAGGAAGTCCTCTCCAGGATCTCACAAACAACTGCTGCCCTGGCGATATTGAAGCCCATTTGGAAAGACAGGACCACCAGTCTACATTCCAAAGTAAGACTGCTGCTCTCCCTTGTCATCTCCATCTTCCTATATGCTTGCGAAGCATGGCCCCTCACAGCAGATCTCCAACGAAGAATACAAAGCATGGAGATGAGGTGCTACAGAAGACTTCTGGGCATTTCCTATACCAAACACATCACCAACGACGAAGCCCGACAGACCATCACACAAGCCATTGGACAACACGATGACCTGCTCACAGTGGTGAAGAAACGGAAACTCCGATGGTATGGCCACGTCACCAGATCATCAGGCCTTGCAAAGACTATTCTGCAAGGCACAGTGCAAGGAGGTAGAAGAAGAGGGAGACCGAAAAATAGGTGGGAGGACAACATTCGAGGATGGACTGGTATGACACTGAGCGAAGCCATCAGGGCTGCCGAGGACAGAGAAAGATGGAGTATGCTGGTTAAACGATCATCTGTGGTGCCCTACGACCTCCGTGTTACGGAAAATAGGATAGGATAGTCTATCATGCAATATGGTTAAGAAATCTGGGGTCTAGGAGAAGCTGCACAACAATGTAAAAAGGTTCATTTGTATGGTATTAAGAAATATTTGTCTGTTAATATGCGTACACCTAATGATTTTGTTTTATAACGAGTTAAATAGATACCCGATTGTTATCAGTTCTGTTGTAAACTGTATTAGTTACTGGATGAAAATTCAACAAATGGATAATGTTAGGTTGCCAAAGAAAGCTTATGCTATGCTGTATAATTTTGATTCTAGGAAAAAGAAGAATTGGGTTACGAATGTACGTATGTGTTTATGCAGGAAAGGATTTGGTTATATATGTATGAATCAAGGAGTTGGTAGTGTAAAAGTATTTTTAAGATAATTTAAGCAAAGATTAATCGATTGTAATCTACAATCGATCAATCTTTGCTTAAATTCTCTTAAAAATACTTACACTCTACCAACTCCTTGATTCATCCATATAAACAGATGGCAAGAATGGAGTGAGCATGTAAATAATAATGAACGTTTACAAATGTATGGTTTTTTTTAACATTTTGAACACAACAGTCTGCCTAAATATTTGCAAATATTAAAAAACATTAAAGTTTGTGATGGAAAAATTTAGATTTGGTGTTTCAGAATTATTTGTTCATTTTTATAGATATAGAGTGCATGCTGCTAATGATACAATTTGTTCTATGTGTAAATCAGTAGAAATAAATTGCAATTTGTACTGTGTTAAACATTCCTTAATAACTTAAGGAAACAGTTTAAAGTGCCAACATATTACAGAATGTCTTGTACAGCACGTCTCATTCTAACAACGAAGAGAATGTTAGAAAACAATACATTTATTTATATAAAGCTATGAAACTTCGGGAACTAGCAATACATGTGTCATAACCTGTTTTGTATATATGCAGCACCAACATCATCTAGGCTTATATCATGTGTTTGTAGACTTCAAGAAAGCGTTTGACCGAATCTGGCATGTAGCTCTGTGGGCAACCATGAGAGTGTACAACATCAGCCCTAACATTACTGAAGTCATCAAAAGTCTGTATGACCAGGCTACCAGTGCAGGCTTACACCACATCCCTCCGAGTGGGTATCGGGAGTTTCTGTATAAATAGTATCCCCACTTTCTAGAAATTTAATGCTTTAAATTCCTACTGTTGCTGTCTTTCTCATTTGTTCTTTCTCATTTCTACTCTGTTCTATCTACTATACTATCTTCTTTGCTAGACCAGTCACCTACCTTTTTTCTTAAAAACTCTTCCAAAACTCCTCATTTGTGTATGAGGTCTGCTGGGTCAGCTTGGGAATGCTGGATGCTTTCTGCCAAAATAATGGTCACTAGGGCTTCCTATGGTAGTATTATTTAGCAATGTAGGCCTTTTATATGTTTTTTGTTGATATTTTATAATGATGTTTATATTCCATTTGTTTTTTGTAAACGGGGGCTCGATTAATTAGAGTATAGTCTCAGGGTCCCCTGCTAGGGATGCCTTTATTGTAAAGTGACTGGCTGGTGGAGTGCCTTCAGTGTTACTATTATGGTTGCTTCAGCAGATCTTTTATATGGATCAGCGGTGAGTCCTCTTTCAACCAAGTTGTGGTCCTGATTTTGTGGTCCTGATTCGGCTCTTTGCAGTCGGCTGGACCCTGTAAGCAATGAATAGCTAACTAACTAACCTCCATAACAGCGTAATCGGAAACTGGTTCAGAACAAAAATTGGTGTGCATCAAGGATGCCTATTCTCTCCAACACTCTTCAACATCTTCATAAAGCGCTTCATGTCAGATGCCCTTGCAGATCACAAAGTCACCGTCAGCATAGGGGGTAGAGCAATCTCCAACCTCCGTTTTGCGGACAGCATTGATGCATAAGCTGGAGAGGAACAAGAACTTGAACAGCTAGTACAGAGGCTTGATACCACCTCCAGAGCCTGTGAAATGGAAATAAGTTCAGAGAAACCAAAATGATGACCAACAACACCAATGGCGTCAACATGGGCATCAAAGCCCAAGGCCAATCCCTAAATACGGTGCATAGCTTCAATTATTCAGGAGCCATTGTATTAGACAATGGATCCCGACAGGAAGTCCTCTCCAGGATCGCAAAAAAACCTGCTGCCCTAACAAGGTTTAAGCCCATTTGGAAAGACAGGACTATCAGTCTACATTCCAAGGAAAGGCTGCTGCGCTCCCTTGTCATCTCCACATATACGCTTGCGAAACATGGATCCTCACAGCAGACCTACAAAGAAGAATACAAAGCATGAAGATGAGGTGCTACAGAAGACTTCTGGGCATTTCCTATACCCAGCACATCACCAACGACGAAGTCCGACAGACCATCTCACAAGCCATTGGACAAAACGATGACATATTCATAGTGGTGACGAAACGGATATTCCGATGGAATGGCCACGTCACCAGAGCAACAGGCCTTGCAAAGATCATCCTGCAAGGCACGGTGCAAGGAAGCAGGAAATGAAAGAGACAGAAAAAGAAATGGGAGGACAACATTCGAGAATCGACTGGCTTGACACCGAGCGAAGCCATGAGTGTTGCTGAGGACAGAGAAAGATGGAGTACGCTGATTAAACGATCATCCGTGGTGGCCCAACGACTTTCGAGTTACGGGATAGGATAGGATGATAGGATATATATATGTTATGATATATTCAATGTTTGTTGTTTTATTATTGATGCCCTGAACTTCTGGAATAAATTTTCGTATTTGTATTCGTATTCTCTCTCTCTCTCCCAACCCCCCTCTCTCCCCCCCCCCCCCTAGAGTTGATAGTGGACAAAACACCCAAAAGCTGCAACACACAGTAGGCTCTTCCTATACAACAATAACCAACAAGACATTTATAAATCAACAGCACGGTACTTGTTTGTCAAAAAGGTATTTCACACTGCGTTGTGATTAAATATCCTGCACGCACATACAGACTTGATGTTGGCAGGGCACCGTTTCAGCACCACGTTTTAAGGGGACTGAACTCTTCCGCGCTTGAAGGGAAGTAACTAGTGGCAAAAGGTCTATCCTCTCTACAACTCGCGCCGACAACATTGAGGACCAAGACAGTGTGTTACTTTACAGACCTATTTTATGTGTATAATATGATATATGAAGATAGACAGACAGAAGGATAGATAGATAGATTAGATTAGATTAGATTAGATTAGATTAGATTAGATAGATAGATAGATAGATAGATAGATAGATAGATAGATAGATAGATAGATAGATAGATAGATAGATAGATAGATAGATAGATAGATAGATAGATAGATAGATAGATAGACAATACACTTTCTTCAGGGTCTTCACCTGGGACGTCTGCAGGTGATGTAAATGGTGGCAACGCTGGCGACGACGATGATGACGACAGGGATGACGTAAATGACGACCAGGAAAGCAAACATCACTGATATGAACTTGTCATAGGAAAAGTCTACAAGAATCACTTTCCTCAGCACTTCCCTCAGCACGACCATCAACAAGCACCACAGTGAGGTCACAGCGCACGTGACGATAACGCGGCGTCGTGATAGGATGGCGTGCACTTGCAAGGGTTTCCAGATCGCGAGGCAGCGGCTGACAGAGATGATGGCCGTGGTGTATAATGATGATAACTGACCCATCAGTCGCAAATAAGACAAGGGTAAAGAGACGTAGGATGAACACCTGAGGATGATAATTGTAACACCATCATACACCAGGAATCGAGTTCGCGCGACCGCGTCGCACGCACGCACACACACACACACACACACACATGTGTGTTTCATCAAAACATCGTTTCTACATGCCCACACACACACACGCACACACACACACACACACACACACACACAATTCGCCCCCCAAAAAATAACAGCCTATCAACACACACGTTGTTATTGTACTGTGCAGTGACAGGCTGTTAAGAGGAACATTATAAAGTCAGTCAAATATAGCTTGTAGGTTACACAAAGATCTGTGACTCTCCTCTTCTGAATCTATTGCGTGTTAGTAGTAGTAGTAGTAGTAGTAGTAGTAGTAGTAGTAGTAGTAGTAGTAGTAGTAGTAGTAGTAGTAGTAGTAGTGATGATGATGATGATGATGATGATGATGATAATAATAATAATAATAATAATAATAATAATAATAATAATAATAATAATAATAATAATAATAACTAGAAGTCAATGACCATATGACTCACATGCTCCTATTGGAACTGGCCTTTCTTAACTGTAACATAAAAATTAGTGGTTCCCCCAGTCAACCCTTCTCCTCCCCCCCTCCCCTCCTTCAAACACCCCCCCTCCAACTTCTCACCCCCCAAAGAAAAAGAAAAAAAAAAAAAGAAATGAAACGGTGGCATTAAAATGCAAAGTAATACAGACTTTCGATGCTCTTGACCTTGAAATGACGACCTCCGGCTCCAAATACTCGTATGCACGATCAAGTAAACTACGACAAAAGTTGCACTATGCACCCACAAAAACTAGAAGGGCAAAGCCCATATGACTGAAGAAACCTTATGGAACTCCCAATATTTAACATGAAAATGAATGACTCCTCTCCCCCCGTTTCCCTAGAAAAGAAAGAAAGAAATAAAGACTTGGAGAAATTTAAATGCAAAGTATAACCTTGACACTCACACGATCTCTCATGCGTGTCTGATCAAATAACCCAATGTTGTTGCATATATGGGTTAAATATGCAACCATTCCATTGTACGATTTTCTATTTTTTGTATGTTTTGCAAGGTCTAAAATAACCTTGACCTTCAAGATCAATGCAAAAACGGAACATAATTATCTGAAAGATCAATCTATTATTTTAAAATAAAATTAAAAGCTTGGACTTAATATCTCTCACAGTTTAGGGTCAAGGTCACTTCAAATTACCTATAAAAAACTAAATTTGGACAGCTCCAGTGACCTTGACCTTGGAGTTAGGTTGACCAAATGTGAATAGTATGTGTGTCTCATTGATATATATTATGCATCACAGAGTCGTGTTCAATATTAATAACCTAGAAAAAAATTGAAAATTTTTGAGAAATTGTAATTTTTTGACTAATTTGATAACACTGTGAACTTGACCTTGGAGTGAAGTAATTCATTCATTGGTCATTTATGGGGTCTCATGGTTATACATCATCTTACCAAGTTTGGTTGTGATAGCTGAAATAGGCTCTGAGTACTTAGCCAATGTAAAGTTTGTGCACAAGCAGACAGACAGATGGACGGACTTTTTTCGATATATTTTTTGGACTATTTTAGGACTCATCTCGCACATATTTGCAAAAATCTGGAAAAAAAATTTTTTTGGGGGGTGAGTACATAGACTCATATTGCTATGCGCGTGAGTCAAGAAACTGTTACCTTGGGGTGACCCTGACCTTCAGTGACCTTGTCCTCGGAATGACTGACTTTCACGTTATCTCTGATACTCATTTCTGATCAAATAACCGAAAATTGTTGCATGCAATTCCGATGTACAATAAGAAATTATGTAAGGCCTAAATTAAGAAATTATTTAAGGATGACCTAAAATGACCTTGACCTTCAAGGTCAACGAAAAATACGGAACATATATAAAATATCAATCTATTACCTCTCTGTATTTAAATCTCTCATAGTTTATGGTCAAAAGTACTTTAAAGTACATAAACGAACCGATTTGGGCAGCTCTAGTGACCTTGACCTTGGAGAGAGGTTGACCAATTTGCACAGTATGTGCATCTTATTGATGTCTATCATGCATAAATTAAAGAATTATAAGTTCAGTATCAATAACTTGGGGGAAATGTGAAATTTTGTGAAATATATTCATTTTTTACTAACATTTGTTGACTTTCTGACCTTGACCTTGAAGCGAAATCATTCATTCACTGATATTTTCGAGGTTATATATAAGAAAAGCAAAAGATATAGTACAAGAAGTTAATTCGTTTTACTGAAACCTTTATTCTACATAGCCAGTTGACATATTTCATCCAGACATCTTAGGTAGTGACATTCCATCATTGACAATTAATGATAAAATAATTTTGGAAAAAGAAATTCATCACGAGGAAGCAAGCTTCTCTTTAAAAAAAAATATGGCAAACAATAAACGTCCATGAAGTGATGGCCCTACAGTTAAAATTTCAAATTGTTTTGGAAATCATTGGGTACATATGTGGTTAGGTCTTTAAATGAGGGGCTTAGTAAACGAGAATTATCAATAACACAAATAACACAAAAAGGGGTTATTGTATATTTTTCCAAGGGGGACAAAGCAAGGGATCTGATAAAAAAAATTTGCGTCCACTTTCGTTACTAAATACTACTTATAAAATAGGATCAGTATGCATTGCAAATAGTGTTTTTTTTCGATTTTTTTTTAACCTCGGATGCATGTAGTTCGAGTCCTCCTTTTTTTTCTTTTATTAATATATGATTAACAACTTTAATCTATAGGAATTTAGATTATTCGCTATATAACCAAACAACACGTCCGTTTCTTTCAACACAACATTTTCGCCAGTTAAAACAAACATCTGCATTGCAAATTGGTTAAAACGAGTACTAAATTTATTATTTAGTGAAGATCAAATAGGTTTTATGAAAAATAGATATCTACGTGATAATGTACGTTTTATTTATGATTTTATTGAATATTTGAACCCTGTGGGTTCGGGCACTGATTAGAATAGACCCAACGTTTTCCGGCGTGTCGTAAGAGGCGACAAACAGGGGTGATGTCAGCACGGCATCACTGGGGGAAAGTCTTCTACACAGAAGTCACCGGCCAGGACGGAGGAACCTCATGTTACTACAGGTTCAACGACCACGTGCTCAGGGCCAAGACGAGCCTCACTGTATTCGTGGATATCGGCTGTGGTCAACAGCCTGGAGAGGGTTGGGCCCTACCAGATCTTTTTTGCCCACGACACATTGCATGATGAATAAAACCATTCACTCCATACCGGATCGGTCGTCGCCCGGGTCACCAAGGACCGCGCCTTCCTTTGGCCACCAGGACGGAGGTGATAAGAGTGCTACTGATGAACAACTTAGCAAGATCCGCACGAGAAACAACATCGTCATAAATTATATGAACCTGGAATGTCAGTACCCTAACTGCGGAAAGAAAATTGGAAGAACTGGCCCACGAGCTGGACCACTATCGATGGAACGTTTTAGGTATTAGCGAACTGCGCTGGAAAGGCCTAGGTGAAACAACGACCGACAAAGGCCACAAGCTCTATTTCAGCGGTAGAGATGACAGGCACGAACACGGCGTTGAATTCTTTGTCCACAAGAACATTATAGCCACTGACATGGGTTGCCGCCCAGTCTCCAGTAGACTCATTACCATCTGTCTGAGAGCAGCTCCTTTCAACATCACCATCATCAAGGCCTATGCCCCAACATCAGACTATGACGACAGCGAAGTGGAGGATGTCTATGAAAATCTTCATGCTGTCCTTGACCAAGTGCCGAAGAAGGATATAGTCATAGTGCAAGGCGACTGGAATGCCAAGGTTGGCCACAACTGTGGACCCCACTGCAACAACGAGACAAATGACAGGGGTTTGAGACTCTTGGAGTACAACAATATGATACTGGCAAACACGCTTGGTCTCCACAAAAAATCCAGACGATGGATATGGCACAGTTCCAGCGGAGAGCATCACAACCAGATAGACTACATCATGGTCAAGAAACGCTTCCGATCAAGCATCAACATTGGCAGGACACGCACTTTTCCAGGAGCAGACATCGGAAGAGACCACGATCTCGTGATGATGTCTTTCCGGCTCAACTTGAAGAGAGTCAACACAACAAAGTGCACTAGACTGAAGTTCGACCTGGACAAACTGCATGACTCGGAGGTGGCAGAAATATTTCAGGCCACAACTGGAGGGAAATTTGCACCACTGCTCAGTTTGGGAGCTGGTGAAGTAGCTGTCAACACCATTACCACCACCTTCAACTCAGCTGTGATAGATGCCGCCACTGAGATCCTTGGCAAGCACCGGCCAAAGAAGGAGCCGTGGATCACACCTGAACTTTTGGATCTGTGCGATAAACGAAGAGAGATGACAGGGAGCTGATGCCTAACGAAAAATCAACAATGACATCCAAAAAGGCATGCGCACAGCAAAGGAGAACTGGATAGAAGATCAATGCCAAGAAATAGAGAACAGTCTGAACAAGAACAACAACAAGAAGGCCTACCAGACTGTGAAGCGGCTGACAAGTGTTAAACAGCCCAAGGTCTCCACGATTCAAAGCAAGTCTGGCATGTGCCTTACAGACGAACAAGAAGTCTTGGACAGATGGACAGAGTACTGCTCTGACCTTTACAACCACACACCAAACGGAGACCCATCAGTTCTACATGTAGCATGTCCCCATAGCAGAGAAGAAGAACAAATCCTCCCAAATTCTTCGAGAAGAAGTTGAGGCAGCAGTGCAATCGCTGAAGAAGGGGAAGTCAGCAGGAGTTGACAACATACCTGCGGAACTGCTTCAGGCAGGGGGAAAATCGATGATTGACGCCCTCACCATTATTTGTAACAAGATCTGCAGAGTGGGGAGTGGCCTACACCATGGACCGAGTCACTTGTTATCACTCTTCCCAAAAAAAAGCAGCATGTCAATGTAGCGTCAGCAATAACTTTGGTAGAAGAGTGTATTCTTAGTCTTGTGCAGAAACGTGACGATTGCAGTTATCTTTTATGTGGGGATTTTAACGCCAGGACTGGTAACTTAAACTCTGTTCTATTTGATGAAACGGATAACACTGATGATGTAGCGCAGTCAGATGTGACCCAGTTCAGGCAGTCAGAGGATAAAGTGTTGAACGTCAGTGGTCGGAGTCTTCTTGATTTGTGTTTAGCGTACGGCCTTAAGATCTTAAATGGTTGCTGTAAAGGTGATGAAGAAGGTCATTTTACATTTGTGTGCACGACAGGGTCTAGCACAGTTGACTATTTTATATGCTCAGAACAGCTAGCTAATGAAAATGATTACATGGAGCTTATAGTAGCTGACAGGTTTGAATCTAGGCACCTCCCTTTAGAATTTTGTTTTAATGCTAATCACCCCCGCCCAGTAGAAAAGACTTTATTCGTTGAGAAAACGGAGTGGAGGGAGGACAGACGAGAACAGTTTATTGAGGCAGTGAAAGGAGATTCATTTCAAAACAAACTTGCACACGAAACCGAACATTTAACCCTAAACCTGGACAATGCAGTGGATTCATTCAATGCGGCTTTAGCAGAGGCAGCATCATGCATGAAACGACGTGTCTATTGTGGTCCACGACACAGCAGATGGTATGACGCTGAGTGTAAGGAGGCCAAACGTGACACACGGCGCTGGTGGCGAAAGTTCAGGCGCGTGAAAACCCAGAACATTAAGGGTGCATACAGACTCCAGTTTGTGGAACGGCGCAGGAAATATCGTAGTCTGGTAAAAGATAAACGACAAACGTACAAAGATTGTAAACTGCGAAATTTAGCAATAAAAGCCAGTGACTCCAAGTTATTCTGGCAGGAAGTGAGATCCATTCGCTGCACTAGTCAACGTCAACCTGATATCAGTAATGACCAGTGGATGAACCATTTTAGGACGGTGCTTGGAGGAAGTGACCAGTCGGAGAATATCGTAGACCAAGATAACGGGGGCGACAACCAACTAGGCATTGAGTGTCTGGATACAGAAATCACTGCAGATGAAATCCTTAAGGCAGTTAAACATCTTAAATCGGGTAAAGCTCCTGGGCTTGATACAATTCTTACTGACGCACTGAAGACTTCCATTGAGCACATTCTTCCATTTGTTTTGAAATTGTTTAATCATGTTTTTAACACCGGGCAGTACCCCAAGGCTTGGACTGGAGCCATTATTGTCCCAATTCATAAGAGTGGAGATAAGGACAATCCTGACAATTACAGTGGTATATCCCTACTAAGCATTCTTGGAAAAGCGTTTACTCACATTCTAAATAAGCGGTTAACACAATGGGCTTGTCACAGGGCAGCCTGTGATGAAACCGGGTAGAAAGTGTGGGTGGAGAGTTAATGAGTTGGGGTAGCAACTGCGCGCTGTCGTATGTTAGGTTATGCGTGGAAAGCGTGATTTAGAACAGCAGAGCTCGGCCAGCCAGTTTTGGGAATTTGTTCACTGTGGTCAGAACTCGTTTTGCAGAGAAACAGAGAAGACGTGCGGTCTTGATTCTCTGGGTATTTTGTTCTGGAAGTAAGGGTGGGACAGTTGTTAACGTAAATAATAACTGGTTCTAAAAGAAACCTAGTGGGAAATGTTACAGTTGTGGTAGCAAGCTCGAGAAAGAGTAGAGCAAATAACTAAATTTTGTGTTGTGGTAAGTTAGTGTAGAGGTTTTGTCCACTAACGGGAATTACTACGCACTGGAATACCTTACTTGGAGTACTGTGTAGGCAAGCAGGCGGAAGGGCTAGCTACAGGTACTATTACACTCGAACCGTGTGGGTAAGTGTGATGGTGTTATCTTTCCTTACTGTGCTAATGACCGATGGCCGGCTGTTGGGGTGTTGAACGATAGCTGTGCGTGAGGCTGAGGGGGGAAGGATGGTTGCACTGAGGAGAGGCAGACGAAAGGAAGAGTGTGACTGAAGGAGGGAGAATGGGGGTGAAGTGTGATGAAGGTAGGATGGAAGTGGTTGCTGTTGTCGAGGTTGCGGTTGCTCAAGATGGATAATGTGTTGATGATTACATGTATTCATTTGCAGCATTGTTCATTTCATGCATTCATAATGTCATTTAGTTTTTGAATTATGTGGTTGATTACAAGTGACAGTAATAGTAGTCAAGGGAAGTGAAGTGGACAGCAGTGGCGCTTCCTCAAGATACAGGAATTAGTTAGTGTAGTAGGGGGGGAGAGTGTGACGAGGGAGGGGGACAGAATCGGGTGGACATGACATTAACAATACGACAAGCATGTTGCAGGTTCGAAAGTTCGTCGTTCGAAAGTTTGTCGTATTCATCAGCTCGTCACTGAGTAACGCGGACCAACGTTGACCAGCGTCGCGCGACAACGACGACATTTGGTCGTGTGGACCCAGCATCATCATCACCACCCGTTCGTCCACGTCCGTGTTTGTGTACATCTTCATTGTTCCACAACCCCACCTTTCCCGCGGTGGTTGTGACGTCTGTGTACGGAACCTGGCCTCGACGTCACAGTGTTAGCCGACTGGAGGAGTCAGGCTGGGAGGCGTCGACGGTGGCAGGGCTGCCGCAACTACAGCGTCATCATCATCATCATCATCGTCAGCGGCGGGAGGGAGTGGCGACACCACTACGCCTGGAATCCACAGCGACAGTCCGGTGACAACCACGAGGAGGGGCAGATACTTTCACGGAGACATCAACGGGGACGCCCTACTATCAGGTCGGCTTTTTCCTTGTTGTCCCCCTCTTGATACTCGACCCCCCCCCCCTGTGTTCGGACATTTGCAGTGCACAGTTGATACTTAGACGTGGTTGATTAGCAACCCTCGTTCATCTGACATTCCATTTCATTGTTCATCGACCCATTGATTGTTCCATCACCATTTTCTCGTTTCATGTGTAAATGTTGTATGTGTATGAGTGTGTGGTATGAATGAATAAATAGCTTGAAAGTTGTATATATATTCGTTGTGTTTTCATCACTTCACGACTGCGGGAAATCGTCATTGTTTCTGGGTTATCTGCGTGTGGAAGGTGTCTGTTTGTGGCGTCTGCCCGGAGAGAGTCGTGGCGGTGACATATGGTGGAGACGCCGGGGATGAATGAGTGTGCCCAGATGTGAAGTTGTCTTGTGATTGTCCTGTGGTGTCCGAGTGTGTGAGGCGTGACTCGGTGAGAGTGTGCACCCCAGCGGGTGGTTGGAGGGAGTCAGGTCGCTGTTTAGCGGAGGCTCACAGCCGGCCTGGGTTCGACCACACGTGAGGGAGGGGGCCTTTGCACTCTATATCCGGTTCGCTACCTCGCGGGCCAGTTTCCACTGTTTGAGTGGGAGGAGGTGGGTGATAGGTAGGGAGATAGCTTAGTTAGGTAGGTTAATATCTTAGGCTAGGCTAGGTTTAGGTAAGGTTCGTAGGGACTTTGACTTGTTGTTGTTGGTGTTGTTGTTGCTTTCCTTGTAAGCAGGATGGCATCGATCGAGGAGGCTGAAGGAGTGTCACCGATCGCGGCTCGTACGCGTTCTCGCGTGGGTGTCACGATGGACGAGCGGACGACGGCAGCGGTTGATTCAGGAGTCGCCGACTTACCCTCTACGATCGAGCAGCGGAGATCGCCAGTCAGGTCATCGCGTCGTGGGTCAGCAGACGAGGAGTCGACAACGATGGAAGCCAGAGACACAGTGAGTGATCCTTTTGTGACGGGATTTGGCGCGACTGGCGGGATGTCAACAGGCGCCGATCTCTACGGAGACCAGGACCGACTGGGTGACGCAACGAGGCCGAAGAGATTGGGGACCAACCCCTACCGTTCGATCTACAAGGTCGAGGCGGCACCGACGCCGAGGACAGGACCGTTCGCGGACGAGACGCCGATGGAGCGGATCTTGAGGCTCGCCAAGCGCGAAGGGTTGAAAGGTCAGGCGGCGTTAGACTACGCGATAGACCAAGCAGCTAGGGAGGAAGACGCAAACCGGAGGGTGAGGGAGAGAGAGATAGAGCTGCGGGCGAGCCGGGAAGATGCAGACCGGAGAGAGAGAGAGAGGGAGAGAGAGATGGCGCACGAGCTAGCGATGGCGCAGCTGACGTCGCAAGGCGCCGGAAACCGCAGGAATCGTCAACCCGAGTTCGAGACGGTCAAGCTCAGGTTACCGTTCTTCGAGGACAAGGATGACCTAGAGACCTACTTGTGTCAGTTTGAGCGTTTCGCCAAAGCACAAGACTGGAACAAGGACACGTGGGCTATTCGCTTGGGGACCTTGTTGAAGGGGAAGGCGAGGGAAGTTTACGTCGGTTTGAATGAGGACGACTCCGCCGACTATGAGATCCTGAAGCAGCGTTGTTGGTACGTTTCAACCTAACGGCCGAGACGTATCGCAAGAAGTTTCGCCAGCTACGAAGGGAGCCACCAGAGACTTTCAAACAGTATCTGCGGAAGTCAGAGTTGTTCCTGGAGCGCTGGATGGGACTAGCGAACAAGAAGGCCACGTATGCGGACTTACTGGACTTAGTGCTGATGGAGCAGATGGTTAACGGTTTGACACCAGAACTGGTCACGTTCGTGCGCGAGCGCAACCCAGCAACGGTGGAGGAGGCCGCGACGTTAGCACAGCAGTACGTCGACACCAGGGCGGGAACCAACCTACGTTTCCCACCACGTCAACCCTTTACACCCAGGGATAAGAGCGAGGGTCGCAAGCCAGCAGGACCACGACCCAACTCGCCTGACAAGCGGGAATGCTACAGTTGCGGACAGAAAGGGCACTTGAAGCGGGATTGTCCGAAACGCAGCGAGCGAAGTGGAGGAGCGTTGCGCATCTTGAAGGAGGCAGGCAAGAGGGGAGATCCTCGGTTCCAGAGCCAAGTGATAGTGGAAGGTGTTCCGCTGACGGCTGTGAGGGACACGGGGGCCGACGTGATTTGCCTGCGGGAAGGAGAGGTTGCCAACCTCGAGTACGCGGGACGCACGCGGCGCGTCGGATTCGCCATTCGACAGTTGTCCAGGTCACTGCCGACAGCGTGGGTGCAACTGGAATCACCGTTCTACACCGGGAGAGTGGAGGTAGTGGTGGTACCAGACTTAACCTACCCAGTGGTGATCGGCAACTGGGCGAGGACGGAACAGCAACGTGATACAGCACTGCCAGTGTTCGTCGAGGGAGCCGCAGAGTGTTGCGCGGTGCAGACCAGAGCGCAAGCAGCCAAGGAGCAAGTCGCTGCAGAACCATTGGGGGTCGGACCGAGCAAGAGCATCGTCGCAACGCCGGAAGAGATTCTTCAACTGCAGTTGGAAGACGGCGAGCTTGCGAAAGTACGACAGCTAGCAGACCGGAAGGCAGGAAAGGAGAAACGAGGAAAGGGGCAAGTGGCATTTGTCTGGAAGCGGGGCCTGTTGTACCGCGAGTATACAGGACAAGACAAAGTGGATCACAGCCAGTTGGTGGTACCAGCCAAGCTTCGATCGGAGGTACTGCGCATGGGACACGACACACCCATGGCTGGACATCTGGGAGCCAGGCGGACCCAAGATCGAGTGTGGGCGGAGTTCTACTGGCCTGGGATGTGCCGGGACGTCAGGAGGTACTGTGCGTCGTGCGACGCGTGCCAGCGAACGACGCCGAAGGGGAGTGTCAGGAAGGTGCCACTAGGACGGAGGCCAGTCAGGAGAGTACCGTTTCAGAGAGCCGGCGAGAGCAGGAGGTTGAAGCGTTACATAGAACGCAGAGTAGAACCAGGGACGACGGTGGCCGTCGTGTTGGACCAAGGTGGAACAGAGGGAACGACAGATAGCAGCTACCAGGGCACTGTACCACTGGTACCGCTACAAGCGAGCGAAGGGCCAGTGGACATACAGATAGACACGGAGCTATCTGCGCTACATGGGAGAGCACTGCCGCTAACCAACCTGGACAAGGAGTTCATCCTGAGGACAGACGCATCTGAGCAAGGGCTAGGAGCTGCACTGATGCAAGAAACTGGTGAGGGTGTGCAACCAGTGGGGTTTGCCAGCAAGAAGCTGTTGCCAGCGGAGCGGAATTACTCCACCATCGAGAAGGAGTGTTTGGCAGTCGTGTGGGCGGTACAACGGTTTGAACCGTACTTGTTTGGACGGCACTTTTGGCTGGAGACAGACCATCGACCGCTGCAGTACCTGCAGAGAACGCACCTCAACAGTGCCAGACTCACCCGGTGGGCTATGCAGTTGCAGGCCTACGTCTTCACAGTTCGACCGATTCCAGGGAGGGACAACATCGAAGCGGATTTCCTCAGCAGATCTGACCCTGTGGAAGATTAAGTTTTGAACTCTCCGTAGGTTCGTCTTGGGAGGGGGGTGTGTCACAGGGCAGCCTGTGATGAAACCGGGTAGAAAGTGTGGGTGGAGAGTTAATGAGTTGGGGTAGCAACTGCGCGCTGTCGTATGTTAGGTTATGCGTGGAAAGCGTGATTTAGAACAGCAGAGCTCGGCCAGCCAGTTTTGGGAATTTGTTCACTGTGGTCAAAACTCGTTTTGCAGAGAAACAGAAAAGACGTGCGGTCTTGATTCTCTGGGTATTTTGTTCTGGAAGTAAGGGTGGGACAGTTGTTAACGTAAATAATAACTGGTTCTAAAAGAAACCTAGTGGGAAATGTTACAGTTGTGGTAGCAAGCTCGAGAAAGAGTAGAGCAAATAACTAAGTTTTGCACTGTGGTCTAATGGTAGTGCTTCGGCTTGCGGATCGGAAGGTCCCGGGTTCGAGCCCTGGCCGGGCCATTGTGTTGTGTCCTTGGGAAAGACACTTTACTCCTGTTTTCCTACTCCTTCGGATGAGAGTATAAACCGAGGTCTAGTCTGTGTCGCATACATTCCATCATAACGGACTTTAAAGATCCTGACGCTCATGTCCTAGACGGGTGAGTGCCGGTGACAAGAAAACACCCAGCATGCACCTAGGTCCTTCTCCCCCATCCCTGGCTGCCCAGGATTGTGCTCAGTTGTCCGTGCGTCAGACCATGCGCCCAAAGGCTGCGGGTGGGGGTCTCGGGCGGCTTGAGTTAGATCCTGTATCGGCCAGCGCCTTGAGCAGCTCTTGAGCTGGAAAAGCGCTATATAAGAACGATTAAATAAATAAATAATAAATAAATAAGTTAGTGTAGAGGTTTTGTCCACTAACGGGAATTACTACGCACTGGAATACCTTACTTGGAGTACTGTGTAGGCAAGCAGGCGGAAGGGCTAGCTACAGGTACTATTACACTCGAACCGTGTGGGTAAGTGTGATGGTGTTATCTTTCCTTACTGTGCTAATGACCGATGGCCGGCTGTTGGGGTGTTGAACGATAGCTGTGCGTGAGGCTGAGGGGGGAAGGATGGTTGCACTGAGGAGAGGCAGACGAAAGGAAGAGTGTGACTGAAGGAGGGAGAATGGGGGTGAAGTGTGATGAAGGTAGGATGGAAGTGGTTGCTGTTGTCGAGGTTGCGGTTGCTCAAGATGGATAATGTGTTGATGATTACATGTATTCATTTGCAGCATTGTTCATTTCATGCATTCATAATGTCATTTAGTTTTTGAATTATGTGGTTGATTACAAGTGACAGTAATAGTAGTCAAGGGAAGTGAAGTGGACAGCAGTGGCGCTTCCTCAAGATACAGGAATTAGTTAGTGTAGTAGGGGGGGAGAGTGTGACGAGGGAGGGGGACAGAATCGGGTGGACATGACATTAACAATACGACAAGCATGTTTCAGGTTCGAAAGTTCGTCGTTCGAAAGTTCGTCGTATTCATCAGCTCGTCACTGAGTAACGCGGACAAACGTTGACCAGCGTCGCGCGACAACGACGACGACATTTGGTCGTGTGGACCCAGCATCATCATCACCACCCGTTCGTCCACGTCCGTGTTTGTGTACATCTTCATTGTTCCACAACCCCACCTTTCCCGCGGTGGTTGTGACGTCTGTGTACGGAACCTGGCCTCGACGTCACAGTGTTAGCCGACTGGAGGAGTCAGGCTGGGAGGCGTCGACGGTGGCAGGGCTGCCGCAACTACAGCGTCATCATCATCATCATCATCGTCAGCGGCGGGAGGGAGTGGCGACACCACTACGCCTGGAATCCACAGCGACAGTCCGGTGACAACCACGAGGAGGGGCAGATACTTTCACGGAGACATCAACGGGGACGCCCTACTATCAGGTCGGCTTTTTCCTTGTTGTCCCCCTCTTGATACTCGACCCCCCCCCCCTCCCTGTGTTCGGACATTTGCAGTGCACAGTCGATACTTAGACGTGGTTGATTAGCAACCCTCGTTCATCTGACATTCCATTTCATTGTTCATCGACCCATTGATTGTTCCATCACCATTTTTCTCGTTTCATGTGTAAATGTTGTATGTGTATGAGTGTGTGGTATGAATGAATAAATAGCTTGAAAGTTGTATATATATTCGTTGTGTTTTCATCACTTCACGACTGCGGGAAATCGTCATTCTTTCTGGGTTGTCTGCGTGTGGAAGGTGTCTGTTTGTGGCGTCTGCCCGGAGAGAGTCGTGGCGGTGACAGGGCTGATGAAAATAGCAAAATAGTTGAAGAACAGGCTGGGTTTCGAGCAGGTTATTCAACAATAGACAACATATTTGTTCTTTATGCAATTGTACAAAGGTATTTTTTTTTTAAATCTGGAAAAGTATATGTTTGTTTTGTAGATTTCAAAAAAGCTTTCGATACCATAAATAGAAACATCCTGTGGAACGTTTTAAGAAAAAATGGTGTTGGAGGAAAAATGTTACAAATGTTACAAAGCATGTACAGTGATGTAAAAGCCTGTGTGCGAGGGTCTAATGGTATCACAGATCCGTTTTCATGTCCTGTTGGTGTAAGGCAAGGATGTGTCTTATCACCAACTTTATTTTCTTTTCTTATCAATGAGCTGGCTTTGGAAATGGCAAAAAATTGTGACTATGGTATACAGCTGACACCAGATGTTGTACAGATTTTAATTTTGCTATTTGCTGATGACGTAATCTTGACTTCATTCTGTGCAATGGGGCTACAAAGACAACTTGATTGTTTGAAATCATTTGCTGATAATTTCTCAATGACAATTAATCTTAGTAAAACTAAAGTGATTGTGTTCCGTAAAGGAGGTTTCCTTGCTGAAAATGAGATGTGGTGCTATGGCAGAGACAAAATTGAAGTGGTAAACAATTACAAATATTTGGGTTTATATTTTACTACCAAATTAAGTTTAACAAGCAGTGTAAGTGAACTAGCAGTAAAAGCAAAAGCACGAACTGTTCAAATCTTGAGATGCCTGTGGAAGCTGGGGAACGTCCAAAGAGATGTCTTCTTCAAAATGTTCGACGCACAGGTTGCTCCAGTATTGTTGTACGGTGCTGAGCTCTGGGGTTTTCAACAGTACGGAGACATTGAGAAAACTCACTTGTTTGCATGCAAGCGATTTTTGAATGTTGGTCTCAACACACCGAACAAAATGATATACGGCGATCTTGGCCGGTACCCCATGTTTGTCACCGCTGCAGTGAGGTGTGTTAAATATTGGCTAAGAGTGCTGGCTTTGCCGGATGAGAGACTCCCTAGAAAGGCTTATAAGATGTTATATCACTTGGAGAGCCTGGGCAAGAGGTCTTGGGCACATTATGTGAAAGAACTTTTATTCCGGAATGGGTTTGGAAATGTATGGATGCAGCAGGGGGTGGGAAGGATGAAGGTATTTCTGGGAATTTTTAAACAGCGATTGGTTGATCAGTACAGACAAGACTGGATGGCTGAAATTACTTCTTTTGATCGTTTTGAGTTTTATGCCAGTTTTAAACGTACTTTTGGATCTGAGAATTATTTTAATGTCAGCCAGCTTCGCTGTTTTCGGCAAGCATATATCAAGTTCAGATTTGGCGTTTCACCAATTCGTGTACATAAGCTAAGATATCGTCAGGATGTTATACCAAGACATCTTCTGTGCCCAGTCTGTCAAAGTGCAAATGAAGATGAAAAACATGTTTTACTAGATTGTACAGGGTATGCTGAATTAAGACGGGGTATTCCTTTTTTGGAGTATGCTGTGGGTAATCCGAACAATGTTTCTGTAGAATTGATTATGGCAAACGATGAAGAACAAGTTATTATGCAATTGTCAAAATATCTTTACAGGGTTTTCCAGAAACGACAAGAGCATGCTAGAGAAAATTAATAGGCAGAATTGGTTTATGACATAGTTCTTTGTTGTTTATTTCTTCTTCTTTATTTTATTTATGTATTTATTTTGTATTCTTCTTCTTCTTTTTCTTCTTCTTCTTCTTCTTCTTCTTCTTCTTCTTCTTCTTCTTCTTATTATTATTATTATTATTATTATTATTATTATTATTATTATTATTATTAATATTCTTGTTGTTGTTGTTATTTATTTTTACATTTAGAAACCGGATGTCTTGAAAGAAAATAATGCAAAATAGACAGTTGTGTGTGTTGTGTAAGAATGCTGGTGTCCGAGAGAAAATTATGCAAGATTTACAGATATAGATGCGTGTTAAAATGAATGTGTTCACTTGGAAAATGGTTGTAAGATAGCAAGATCTGTTATGCTAGAACATGTGTTTGAGAGAAAATGATACTAGATTGACAGATGTGTGTTAAAATGCAGGTGTTTAATAAATTGTTTGCGGATGAACAGATTGATATCAGAAAGCAGTGTGTATGAGAACACGATGCGAATGGACAGATAGTTGTGGGTAAAGATGCATATGTTTGTGAGAAAATGATGTAATGAAGATAGTTGCATTTAAGAATAAGGGAGAGACTGAGTAGAGATTTGACAGAAAAATGATGCTAGAAAGTTCAATAACAGCGAGAATTAAAAACATGCGTTTGGGAGAAAATGAGAAAGGATAGATGTGGTATAAGGGCATTTGTGTGTGTGTGTCGTATACATCTTGTGTTAACTTAATGTTAGAAATGTTTGTTTGTTTTTTTGTTTTGTTTTTTAAGTGGTTTTTTTACTCAATCGTATTTAAATCATGGACCGATTTTAGGGACGCGTACTTTTGTGTTTGTACATTTATGAGGCTTTTCATTGTTGGGTTTTAATGTGGCCTGTGGCCTTGAAATGAACAATGTATTGTTTATTCAATAAAATGTCTTACGTCTTACGTCTTACGTCTTACGTTACTCTTCCCAAAAAAGGTAACCTTCAGGAGTGTGAAAATTACCGCACCATCCCAGCAAGGTCCTCCTGAAAATAATACTCAATAGGTTGAAACATCAAGATGAAGAACAAGCAGGATTCAGGGCAGGGCGAAGTACCACTGAACAAATTTTCAACCTCAGAATAATCTGCGAGAAATACCTACAGCACCAACAAGATCTATATCATGTGTTCGTAGACTTCAAGAAGGCGTTTGACCGAATCTGGCATGCAGCTCTGTGGGTAATCATGAGAGTGTACAAAACAACAGCAGCCCTAAAATTATTGATGTCATCAAAAGACAAGGCTACCAGTGCAGTCCTCCACAACAGCGCCATCGGAAACTGGTTCAGAACAACAGTCAAGGATGCCTACTCTCTCCAACACTCTTCAACATCTTCCTAGAGCGCATTATGTCAGATGCCCTTGCAGATCACGAAGTCACAGTCAGCATAGGGGGTAGAGTAAACTCCAACCTTCGTTTCGCGGATGACATTGATGGATTGGCTGGAGAGGAACAAGAACTTGAACAGCTGGTACAGAAGCTTGATACCACCTCCAGAGCCTATGGAATGGACTTGATTTGATTTGATTTGATTTGTTTATTTCCAATAGGGCACACCCCTTTAGGAAGGAGTATGTGAACCATTATAGTGACAATCCAAGGATTACATTAAACATCAAAAACTGTATCGACTTCCTTTATGAAAGTACCGTGTCTCTCTATTTAAAAGCCTTGTATAGGTATACACACATTTCTAACAGTCGTGGCGTTGGTAGCAGACAATAACAATTGGAGATGCGACGCACATGGCTTTCTATAATATTTTTAGCAATGAATTTGTTCCTTAAAGTTTCATAAAATGGACAGCAAAAAAGAAAATGAATTTCATCTTCCACACCATTGTTACATAAAGGGCAAACTAAGTCTTGCGGTCTATGAAATCTATATCTATAAAAATGTACTTTAAGGTCAGAGACTCCAAAACGAAATTTTGTCAGGATATACTTTAGATGACGATCAACATCCAAAGAAACATATGTAGGAATGTTATCAAGGGCGTTACAGGACAATCTATAAGTGGAGAATCTATCACTTTCATTTATATGACCGAATATATTCTGCCATTTGCAATCGATTAAACGTTGCTTAATGGCACGCAAAAAATCTTTTATATTTCCAACACCCTGCTCTTGCCAAACAAAACCATATCCATTTTGAAATAGGCAAGTTCTTATGTTTGTAACCCACGTTATCTTTCCCTTGGCGTCCAAATCTTTTAACATTAAATAAGCTTTCTTCGGTATTCTGTCGTTTGACATTTGAATCAGTTTGAACCAGTAGCGAAGACAATTAACAATAGAATTTATAATTATAGGATATCTGTTCAATTCCTTATAAATAAAATCATTAGGGGTGCGTAGATTTACATTCAAAAATTTCTTCAAGGCAAACAAATGGACTTTTTCACAAGACTGTGCAGCTGTTTCAAACCCCCATAGTTCAGATCCATATTGCATAATTGGCTGTACTTGACAATCAAACAGTTTTAAATAGACATCTAAGGAATTATTATTGAAAAAACGTAGTTTCTGAACGATACACAAAGGAGCTTTCTTCGCTTTGCTAGCCAAGTCTCTGCATGCAGCAGAAAAACTTAGCTTAGTTGAAAAATAAATACCCAAATACTTATATGCATTAACCACCGGCATAACAGCACCATCAAAAAACCATATTTCCCTTGCAGACAGATAACCTCCTTTTCTAAAAACAACAATATTACTTTTTTCCATATTAACTTTCAAGTCTAAATTTCTCGCAGATCTTTGTAAATTATTTAATTGATTTTGAAGACCAGTAATGGTTTCTGACAAGAGTACAATATCATCAGCAAGTAAAAGCACAAAAATTTCGAAAGCATCCAATGATAATGTAACACCATGACGTCCGTTTTTAATAACTTCAACAGCAAGATCGTTAATAAAGAATGAAAACAAAATTGGACTACATATATCCCCTTGTTTAACGCCGAGAGAACAAGAAATAGGGTGAGTTAACTTAGCACCACATCTGATACGGGCTTTCACACTAGAATACATGCTTTTCACACAACGAAAAAGTTTACCTTTAATTCCATTTTTAAGTAAAATAGGCCACAATAGATTTCTATTAATAGAATCAAAACATTTTTCAAAATCAATAAATGCGACATACAACTTACGATTTTTAATAAACTGTTTCTGAACACAAGACAAAAGTGTAAAAAGATTATCAATTGTTGAATAACCACGTATAAATCCTGCTTGACATTCACCGGTTAAGTTATTTTCTTCTGCCCATGTTTGCAAACGCTTATTGATAATAAAACCATATAGTTTACTGCTAACGTTACAAAGACTAATACCTCTATAATTACTAGGATTATTCGCATCACCTTTCTTGTACAATGGTAAGATAATTGACTCAGTCCAGCTCTCTGGGTAAAGACCTTTATCAAACAACGCATTGAAAAAAGTAACAAAAAATGGTGCTATGTGTTCTGCAGAAAACTTCAAAAACTCTCCACTAATACCATCAGGACCTTCAGCTTTCTTCAATTTCAAATTTCTCAGTGCTAAAATCACCTCTTCCTGCGTGATAGGTCTGTTAAAAAACAAATCATTATTGAACGCATCATCTTCATAAATTTAGTCGTTACCATCAAATATATCATTTTCCAGAAGAGATTTAAAATGTTTAAACCAATCATCGACAGAGATTTGACTTCTAACATGTTTTCTTTTAGGAATAATTTTATGTACAGTGTCCCAGAACTCTCTTTGACATTTAACAGATGCAACCAGAGTTTCAATCATCTTACAATTATATTGTTTTCTTTTATAACAAAGTATGTTTTTATACTCTCTCCTGTTTTTACAAAATAAAAAACGGTCAGCAACACACAATGTGCGCCGAAACTTTTTCAATGAATTTCGTACGGTACGTTTTAGCTTCTTGCATTCGTCATCAAACCAATCATGGCTTTTCTTTTTTCCATTTAAGCATACACGCTTTTTCATGCTCACAGCAGCCTTTTTTATGCAAGTATTAAACAAAGACAATGCAGCATTTATGTCCGTGTCGATTGCCTGGATAGAGTCTTTCATCATTAATTTTATATCTTGTGCCATAAAAGCCTTATTATACGACATCATTTTTTCTGAATTCCAAACATATAATAATAATAATAATAATACATGAATTTATATAGCGCACATATCTCACACAAACAAGAGTGATTCAAGGCGCATTCTCCCGCATTCATACATCAAATCAATTCAAACATACACATATATATGTACACACACATACATACACACATATATATATATACATACATACACACATATATATACACACATATATATACACACACATATATATACACACACGTGCAATACATAAATTGTGATAGGTCAGTAGACGTTGTGCAAGCCGATCAGCGCTAGTGAGATCAAGTTAGCTACTACTGGGAAAACAAATGGGTTTTGAGGGCAATTTTGAAAGAAGATACAGACGGCTTCTGGGGGAGTGAAAGAGGTGGTGAATTCCAGTTGACGGGAGCTTGGTAGGAGAAAGAGCGCTGACCGGCGGACACGAGTCTGGTTCGAGGCACTTTGAGTCTGAGGCGGTCGTCAGCAGAGCGGAGATTTCTTGATGGGCTGTACAGAGTGATTAGGTCAGACAGATAAACAGGAGCTATTCTGTGAATGCATTTGTATGTAAGGAGGTTGATCTTGTACTTAATGCGGTCTACAACAGGAAGCCAATGTAGTTGTTTTAAGAGTGGAGTGATGTGGTCTCGTCTTTTTTTCCGAAGAACAAGGCGGGCTGAACTGTTCTGAATGCGTTGCAGTTTAGAGATGGATGTGGAGGGAAGACCAGCAAGGAGTGAGTTGCAGTAGTCAATACGAGAGAGTATGGTTGAGGTTACGAGTTTGGCGGTTGCATCTGTTGTAAGGTAGTTTCTAATAGAGGAGATTCGACGGAGTTGGAGGTAGCAGGTACGGCAGATAGAAGAAATGTTTTTGTTCATGCTGAGTGTACTATCAAGGGTCACGCCAAGATTTTTAACTTCAGATGAAAGCGAAATGGTAGCAGAGGTGAGCTGAAGACAATTTGAAGAGGAAGATGCTAGTTTTGTTGAGTGAGAAGAGCCAATAAGGATTGCTTCCGTTTTGTTGCTGTTGAGTTGTAGTTTGTTTTCTGTCATCCAGTCTTGGACATCGTCTATGCAGAGGGAGACAGTCTGGAGTGAGTTGTCAGTCTGGTCAGGAGATGAGCTTTTATGCAGTTGAGAGTCATCGGCGAAGGAATGATGTCGCAGTTCGTGTTTGTTAAAGATGTGGTCAAGTGGTTGAGTGTAAAGGGAGAAAAGAACAGGCCCCAAAAACAGAACCCTGCGGAACTCCAAATTGGAGTCCCACGGGTTCCGAAGTGCGACCATCGATGGATACTGTCTGGAACCTGTCAGTGAGATAGGAGCGAAACCAAGATAGAGCAGAGCCATGAATGCCAAAGGTGGTACTAAGTCGGTTTAGGAGGATGGAGTGGTCAACAGTGTCAAACGCTGCCGAGAGATCCAGCAGAGCAAGTACAGAAATTTCACCTTGATCTGTGGCAGAGAGAAGATCATTAGTTATCTTGAGTAGAGCAGTTTCAGTGGAATGGTTAGGGCGATATGCTGACTGGAGAGGTGACACGAGGTTGTTAGACGAGAGGTGAGAATTCAGCTGATTGAGAACAACGCGTTCAAGAAGTTTTGAGACAAGAGACAGATTCGAGACAGGTCTGTAATTATTGAGAGTGTTAGGGTCGAGAGTTGGTTTCTTTAGAAGTGGTTTGACAATGGCAGTTTTGAAGGAGTTTGGAAAAGTGCCAGCCAAGAGAGATGTGTTGATGATGTCAAGAATGGAAGGAAGGAGGGAGGGCAGGCAGTCGGAATAAAGCTGAGTAGGAAGAGGGTCCAGGTCACAGGTTTTTATAGTGGTGTCTTTGATGATGGTTTGAAGTTCAGAAGTAGTGAGAGGTTTGAATTCAGTGAATAAAGTACCAGAGAACAGAGGTGGGTGATCAGTTTGTGTGTAGGGTGTCTGGTCAAGTCTGTCGCGGATAGTCTGAATTTTGCTGTGGAAATAGTCAGCAAAAGCTTGTGGAAGTTGAGAGGGTTCAATGTTGTTGGGCAGTGGAGAGTCTGAAGAGCGGCCTAGGAGATTGTTTAGAGTGGAGAAAAGAGCTTTGCTTGATTGGGCGTCTGTGATCTGTTTGTTGAAGTAGGATTGTTTTGATTGTGCAATGAGCGTCTGTACCAGTTTCTTCTGCGTGTTATAGATTTGCCTGTTCACTTCCAGTTTGTTGGACCTCCAATTTCTTTCTGCTTGTCTGCGTTCTTTCTTTGCTTGGCGGATTTCATTTGTAAGCCAGGGAGCAGATGGTCTGTCTGTGATGAGTTTGAATGTAGCTGGTGCGTGCTTGTTTAGGAGTGATAAAAGAGTGTCATTATAGTGAGTCGCTGGATCTGCAGTAGGGAGTCTATCTTGCAGCTGACGAGTCGCCTCAGAACCAAAAGCATCAGCGTTTATACTTTTGACGTTGCGCCTCAGGACGCGTCTCTTCGGCCTGGAGAGTTTGACCAGTCTGAGCGAGCACAGGATGGCGGAGTGGTCTGACCTGAGATAATCGTTCAGACAAACGTCATACACCAAGCCAGAGTTCTCCCGGGTCACTATCCAGTCAATGATATGAGTTTCTCTAGTTGGGGTATTGACCAGTTGAGTTAGTCCATGGCAGCAAAGAGAATCACAGATTTGTTTCGTGTCACTATTCTGAGGTTTGTCAAAATGAATGTTAAAGTCGCCAAAGATGGCGAAATTAGTTGTACTGGTGCTCAGATGGTCAAACATCTCCTCAGCTTCCTTGAGGAAAACTGGAAAGGTGAATTTGTTTTTTGGGCTAGGTGGGGGACGGTAAATGCATATCATACGGACACTAGTGGTCAAGAAATTAATAACTATTTCCCTAACTTCAAAAGTGGTATGTATATAGGCAGTATTGTTTGTGAAAATAACATATTGTTCTAGACACTGTTTGAATATAATGGCAATGCCACCACCTCTACATGATCGAGGCCATGACTTTATGCAGTATCCAGGCGGGGTCATCAATCTAAGTATGGTCTCATGGCCAACCTCTTTCAGCCAAGTTTCTGTCAAAAACATTATGTCCAGTTCTTTTTCAGCAATAAAATCGCAAATTGCCTCGGGTTTCCCAGGTGTAGTGGCTGACTGACAGTTAAGGTGGCTAACAAGTAAGTCATTAGATTTAGTGTTATTACAATGAGTGCTGTTCAGTGACATATTTGTCAATAAAAATTAACTCATCATTTTGTTTTGGCGTACACATATTATCAGCTGGAAAAACTACAGATAAGACGACAGGCAAATGTCCAGAATCAGTTCTATCACAAACAGTCAAATTACATTTTTCAAAAACAACGGCAAGTAAGTCAGCAGACATCAAAAAGTAATCAATAACACTGCAACCATTGTCACTGATGAACGTGAAGCGGCCTTCTTGGTCGCCATAACACATTCCATTTAAAATACATAAAGCCAAAGCAGTGCTCATACTCAACAAAGATTTGCCAAAGCTATTTACCGTTGAATCTTGAGAGCGTCTACTAACAATATTATAATCGTCACTCAAAGTATCAAAAAAGTCTGGGTCAGCGTTTACAGACTGTGAAATATTGGAGGTACGACTATTCAGGTCACCAGAGATAAGGACAAAATAGTCATGATCCATAAGAGCCTAATCTAAAAGACAGTTTTCCAACATATTAATCCCATCACCCTCAATTTCTACAGAAGAGTAATATTTTGAACCTTCAGGCGGCGCATAGGCACACACATACAAAACATCTTTACCCAGACCAAATAAAAATTTACCAATCACAAACAATAGGAAAAAACCAGTGTTTACTTTGATTTCTGTGACATAAGGTAAAAACTCATTTTTCACAAAACAAATGACACCACCAGAGGGCCTTCCTGTATCAGACAATTTTTTAGAGGGTTGACAAAAAGCTTTGTAACCAGGCAGAAAATCGTCCTGTAAAGAGACACTAAAAGTTTCTACCAGGCAGATAAAACTAAAGGAAGAAATAAAGTGAAGAAAATCTTGATCACACAACTTCGAAGCCAAACCATTAATATTCCAGTTCAAAAAGGAAAAAGACTCATTATGCAAAAAAATGTCTTCGACACTATCATCATCTGACAGCGCCCCAAACAACGACTCGCTATAAACACTACATGTAGGCCTAAACCTATGTTCATTGTGAGTTACTGCGCTAGAGTTCGTAGCAAACAAGCGTGCACGTGAACTACTATCAACGTCTTGCAATCCATTCATAAAACCCATTACACAACCATCATTAGGAACACGTGGACAATGTTCTATTGAATAATTGGTTGCACACGATTTCTGCACACCATCAAAATACACAGAACTGTACTGAAAAAGTGTATCAATTTCAAAATCACAACAGCAACAATTTTGATCAGCTGAAGACTCACAAATCACATTAGGTCCATGAACCACACCCACAGGCCTATAAACAACACTATTAAACATGTCAACAACGCCAGGAGGCCTATGAACAACACCAGATGGCCTGTCAACTATATTACAAAAGCTAGAAGATGTTTTCAAAGAAGGGTCCTCATGACTATGTACAGAACCACCACACTCGTCATCATCATTCACACCTCCGGAGCTGCCACACCCTTATTGTCCTCCCTCACCACCCAGTTCTGTCACCCCTGCCTCAACCAGACTATTACCATCCTCTGACAGAAACCATCGCCTACCTTCCACTACCAAATGATCATGTACCACCATCACTCTCTGTCCTGTACTTCGTTTTTCTTTAGCAAACCTGGATAGTTTCTTCCTTATCTCTCTCACACCACTAAAAAAATCTTCACCAATGAAAATATGAGTTCCTTTCAAGTTTTGTTTCGCTTTCAGAATCTTCATTTTGTCCTTGTAGAACACACATTTTGCAATCAGAGGTGAATTGGGTTTGGTACCAACTCGATGCACCCGGTCAAACTGAATATCGTCTACTAAATCGAGTTTATCCGTCAACAGGTCACGTAACCTCATTTCACACGTGACATTGGTTTCACCTTGTTCCCTGTCCATTCCAAAGAAAAGCAAATTGTTTCGTCTGGATCTATTCTCTAAATCATCTGTCTTCTTCTCCATGCTGTTCATTCTTTCCATCAATGTATCATTCTTCCTTCTCAATTCACGGTTCTCATAGTTCAACACTTCCACCCTCTCCCTCAGCTCGTTAACTTCAGTCTGCAACTGCCCCATATTCGTCTTGATAGTTTGTACATCTGCCTTGACATCGTCTAGTTTTCCATTCATGTTCGTGTCCATTTGGTTTAACTTTGTCATGACATCCGCCAACGACAACTCTCCACCACCACCACCACCAGCAACAGCACCGCCACTATCTCTCCTCTCTGTGCTCGTACTCTGCAGTCTAGTCTGCATCATGCCAGAGCCAGAGGCCTGCTTGTCAAGGGGACCAGGATTCAGTTCTATGTCTCCACTTCTCAATAACAGTAGACTTCCCCAGAACAGGTAGGTCAAGGTAAAGCCAAACAGTACACCGAACAACTTGCACCTCAAAGACACAACACGTATCGCCATTTTCTTTACAAACACTTCTCTCCTCGTCATCAAGTTCATATAGGTCCACAAAAAGCTCCCACAAACATGTCGAAAATCAACAGAGGAACACGGCATGATGTTTTGTATCAAAATTTCAAACACTCGGCTGAGCAGAATATACTAATACTTGGTGGTGATACACGAATTTGGAGAGCGTTGGCAAAACACGTCCGCTCCGCATGAGCGCTGATCACACACTCCACCTATGGAATGGAAATGTGCAGAGAAGACCAAAATGATGACCAACAACACCAATGACATCAACATGAACATCAAAGTCCAAGGCCAATCTCTCAACACAATGCATAGCTTCAAATATTTAGGAGCCATTGTATCAGACAATGGGTCCCGACAGGAGGTCCTCTCCGGGATCGCATAAATAACTGCTGCCCTGGCAAGGTTGAAGCCCATTTGGAAAGACAGGACCATCAGTCTACATTCCAAGGTAAGACTGCTGAGCTCCCTTGTCATCGCCATCTTCCTATACGCTTGCGAAACATGGACCCTCACAGCAGATCTACAACGAAGAATACAAAGCATGGAGATGAGGTGTTACAGAAGACTTCTGGGCATTTCCAATACCCAGCACATCACCAACGACGAAGTACGACAGACCATTACACAAGCCATTGGACAGCACGATGACCTGCTCACAGTGGTGAAGAAACGGAAACTCCGATGGTATGACCAAGTCACCAGGCCTTGCAAAGACCATCCTGCAAGGCACAGTGCAAGGAGGTAAAAGAAGAGGGAGACCGAAAAAGAGGTTGGAGGACGACATTCGAGAATGGACTGGTTTGACACTGAGTGAAGCCATGAGGGTTGCTGAGGACAGAGAAAGATGGAGTATGCTGGTTAAACGATCATCTGTGGTGCCCTTACGACCTATGATTTACGGGATAGGATAGGATAGGATTTGAACAAAAATAATATGCCTGGTTTATTACTTTGCCTCGACTTTAAGAAAGCATTTGATTCTTTAAGTTGGGACTATATGTTTAGAATGTTGGAAATGTATAATTTTGGAACTGACTTTTGTTGTTGGATTAAAACCTTTTTTAAAAATATAAAATCAACTTTTATTGTGAACGGACAGACAACTCCATGGTTTTTCGTCGAACATGGCTGTAGACTGGGAGACCCGCTCTCGCCCTATTTGTTCATTCTTTGTGTGGATGTATTGGGACTTATGATAAGAGGAAATAAAAACATTATAGTGTGTTTGTTAATGGCACTGAAAATAAAATTGTGCAATATCCAGACGATACGGAATTAACTCTTGAGGGTGACAGCGAGTGGTTTTATGAAGTTATCTCTACTACAAGCCTTTTCGGCAGATTTTCTGGTCTGGTTTTGAATACGGACAAATCTATTGCAATATGGCTTGATTGTAAAAGAAACTCTCGATCTCCTGTGATATACATGCCTCATTTAAAAATGGAATGGAATCCTGTACAGTTTAAAATCCTATGTATTTGGTTTACTAGTGACTTAAATAACTGTGTTAAATTAAATTTTGATGAAACATTTATGAAAGTAAAAGTTCTTTACAAGGTTTGGCTTAAAAGACAAATAACACCACTTGGAAGAGTACCCATTTTAAAATCATTAATATTAACTAAACTTGTATATTTGTGGACATTGCTACCGAATCCACCTGACAACATTGTTGACGCAATTCAAAAAACTGTCTTTCAATTTGTTTGGAATATGAAACAGGATAAAATTAGGAGAAAAATATCAACTAAAAATATGACAGGCGGTGGAATTGGAATTCCAGTTATTAGACGATATATAAATGCTCTAAAATTAACTTGGGTACG
Organism: Oncomelania hupensis; assembly: GCA_036898135.1. Classification (NCBI taxonomy): domain Eukaryota; kingdom Metazoa; phylum Mollusca; class Gastropoda; order Littorinimorpha; family Pomatiopsidae; genus Oncomelania; species Oncomelania hupensis. The sequence continues at coordinate 51,525,145 of CM072524.1, forward strand.
TAAACTCTTCACAGATAACAAACAATGGAAACATATTTTGATTTCTTCAGAAAAATCTGTATCACTTTTGAATAAGTTGGGGCTTTCAGTCTGCAATTTCTTCAATGTTAATAATTTTTTGGTGCGATGTGTTTAATGCTTACTTGCAATTTGGTTTATGTATTGACTTCAAGAATTCAGAAGAGTTACTGTCTGAACCTTTTATGTGCAATGACAAATTTTTGATTGCCAATGGACCCATTTGTTGTAAAAGTTGGATTGGAAATGGATTGTACCAAATAAGACATCTTGTGGCTGTAAATGGACAGTTTTTATCTGTTGAAACATTTAAGAACATATGGAATTGTTGTTGATTATTTTATTTACAATAGATGCCTTCAAGCTATTAAAACATATTTACGTAGAAATATTATTAAATCCACTGTGCATTTCTCTGTTGTTTACGAGAATGGCTAGGCCCAGCGCATTTTGTGTTCTGTGATTAAAGGAGCAAGGCTGTTTTATGATATATTGTCACAGGATAATGTGACGCCTAATTGCTGTGCAAAATAGGACACAAGAATTAATTGAAATGTTGACTGGAAATATATTGTCCAAAGAGTTGCAAAAGATAAATGGTATTAAACTAAAATGGTTACAAATCTCGAAATATACATAGAATGTTGGGTACAAATGTAATATGTCAGAAAATGGGCAATAATAATAATAATAATAATAATAATAATAATAATAATAATAATAATAATAATAAGTAGTAGTAGTAGTAGTAGTAGTAGTAGTAGTAGTAGTAGTAGTAGTAGTAGTAGTTTCTTTTAAAGGGTCTCCAACAGCATACATTTCAGCGTCACAGAGTGTGTTTTTTTCCAAAATCACAATGAATGTTGCCCAATTACGCACTCACACACACCACACCCCACTCACTCCAACCCAATCACCCCATTCCCCACCCCTCCTAAAAAAAAGAATAATAACAAGCCTCTAGCATTGTAAAAAGTACGTTTTCGATATATACTGCTCAAAACAATTGAAGAGCCACCTTTGTTTTTGGGTCACTTATGAACTTGGTAAAATATCGAAGTATTTTGAATTGTTCAAAATATCTTTTTGGTCTGTTTGCATGCAGCATTGAAGAGTCAACGTGAAAGTGAAAAAAAATGAGTTGAATTTGTTGTCAGCAACCTTCTTTTATCAGGTAAATTAGCACTTCAGGCACGTGAAAAATGCTGCCAGTTTAAGCGTTTCCATATGAATTAGCAGAAATAATGGACAAAAACCCTGCTTTGCACAGTAAAGCCATGCCAGTAGAGAACACAAATCAGTGATTGTCGTCAGTGTAATGGGTATAAATGTTACAATTTTTCCAACTTGGTTAACCATGCCCCCAAGACAACGTCTGAGTGAAGCAGACCGGGGTCGGGCTCTTGCCTGGCTTGAAGAAGGTGTTGGGGTGCGAGAGACTGGCCGCCGACTAGGAGTACACCATGCAGTCATACAAAGGCTGATAAATCGTTTCAACGACACGGGAACGACCGCCGAACGAGAAAGGCCTGGACGTCCTTGATGCACCACCAGACAGCAGGACAGATATCTGGTTGTGTCCGCCCTACGGGAAAGAAGAGCCACTGCCAACAACCTCCGGGGCCAGCTGCGTGTAGCCGCTAACATTACTGTTTCAGACCAGACAGTACGGAACCGCCTGAGAGAAGCGAACCTCCGCGCCAGGCGTCCAGCAGTACGACCAATCCTGACGCCTGCCCACCACGCAGCGCGCCTGGCATGGGCCAGGGCTCACGTGGGGTGGACCAGACAGCAGTGGGCGGCGGTCCTCTTTTCTGACGAATCGCGCTTCACTAGGTCCTTCCATGACGGCAGAAATCGGGTTTGGAGGCGAGAAGGCGAGCGCTACCACGACGCGACGACTGTTATGGAGCGCGACAGATACGGTGGAGGGTCCATCATGGTGTGGGGTGGAATGGGAAGGGCCACAGAACACCTCTTCACAGAGTTGAGGTCAACCTGACTGGCGTCGGCTACAGAAACAACATCCTGGAGCCCATCGTCATCCCCGCTTTGCAAGCCATGGGCGCCGGCGCCATCTTCCAGGATGACAATGCGCGGCCGCACCGGAGGGTCAACCGCCTGCAGTGGCCAGCATGCTCACCTGACCTCAATCCAGTAGAGCACCTCTGGGACGAGCTGGGCCGCCGAGTTCGGGCAAACCATCCCCCAGCCTTGAACCTGGATCACCTCTTCGGGATGCTCGAACAAGAGTGGCACAACATCCCTCAAATGACTCTGAGAAGGCTTGGGGAGTCCATTAGACAAAGATGCCTGGATTGCATTCGAGCACACGGTGGACACACGCAATATTGACTGTTTTCTTCATTATTCAAATGTATAGAATTGTGAAAACTGGGGTTATTTGTTTAAAGCCCAAAAAAGATGTAAATGAAATGATTTTTTCTTTTTCATTTTAGTAATGTAATGTTGTTCAATAATAAATGTTTCCATCTAAACCATTTTTTGCAAGTTTTTTTTGTTCCGGTAAGTTATACATTTAATTTATTCCTCTGGCTCTTCAATTGTTTTGAGCAGTATATATATTGGTACATGTTTTTTTGTTTATTTGACTTGAATGATGTTACCTTTTGTGTGAATAGCGCCACAAGTAATAGCAGGAATCATCTGCTACGCTGGTGGTGAGATAAAGCATGTCCATGATGGCGAGGTAGATAAAGAGCAGCGTGGTGGTCGTCTTCTGTTGCTCACTCGTCCACACCCACAGTGACGCGCCGTTCAGTACCACACCTGTACCAACCAATACCCAAACCAAACCAAAATCAATCGATGGTCACATTCCTAGTGCTGATGCTCTATGCTATCATATTATGCTCAGGGCGCTTCACAGTAAGTGTTGCCTCACTGGAAAAACACATTACCCCTTCTCCCCCTCCCCCCCCAAAAAAACTCTTTTTCAAAGTTTAGGTGTTTTGTTTAGTTTTTAATAACGAAAATCCTAGTTTTTGTGCCTCGTAATAGCAACGGCTAGCCAACCTTCTTGAGCTAAAAATAGCATCAACAAAAGCCGGTAAGAGACAGACTCTTTTTAAAAAAATTGATCGGCAAGTTCTTTTTGTGTGTGTTTGTTTAGGGTTGATAAAACAGCCACTACCTTTCCCCCGACATCAAAGGCACACTCTCCTAGTTGCGAGGTTCACTCAAAAATAGGGTGAAAGGTCACACGGCTATGGCATTGATGTACCGTTAAAACAAGGGAAATCACTCCCCGTCAAAACCGAAATTCAAACTTTAACTGTTGGTTTGAGCATATATCTTTTCTTCCCTTAAACCCGCCCTACTGCTTAAATATGTAGTGTGTATATAATAATAATAATAATAATAATAATAATAATAATAATAATAATAATAATAATAATAATAATAATAATAACAATAATAATAATAATAATAATAATAAAATATGAAATTACGTCACGTGCAGCGAATCAAAACTTTAGAAAATTATTTCCAACTAGTGGTTTTGTACAAGCCAGGGTACACAGGTTCCCATACCCCCCACCCCCCTGATATCTCCCCGTCCCCCCCCCCCATGATGCCTCACCATATCCCCTTGATACCTCCCCGAACCCACTTGATACCTCCCCATACCCCCTTGATACCTTCCATACCCCCCTTATAACCTACCTGTACCCTCCTTGATACTTCCCCGTTGATCGTTTCGCAGGTATGGATGAAAGGAATAGACCATCACCATACCCCCTTATTTATACCCGTATCCCCGTTATGCCTACCCATGCCCCTTTAAACCTACCCGTAGCCCCCTTTTACCTACACGTACCACCCCATCCCGATCCTTGGTAATAATAATAATAATAATAATAATAATAATAATAATAATAATAATAATAATAATAATAATAATAATAATAATATTAAATATAGAATAATACAAATAGAAATCATAAAAAACAAAAAATAAAATTTGATATAAGATATAATAATAATAATAATAATTATTATTATTATTATTATTATTATTATTATTATTATTATTATTATTATTATTAGTAATAATAATAATAATAATAATAATAATAATAATAATAATAATAATAATAATAATAAATAAGTTAAAAGTAAAAAGCCTAAACTAAAAAGAAAAATATCCATATTGTAGTTTTAAAATAAAACATAAAAAATATTGCCAGTGGGAGATTTGAACTTGGGTCGCCTGCACGGTAGGCGAATGTCTTACTAAGTGAGCTACCAATGCTTCGTATAAAAACTGTCAATTTTTTGGTCTATATGGGAAAACATGCTGAAACCTCGAATCGATTTTTAATTAATCAAATTTAATTAGTTAAACACAACATTTTGTAAGATTGGTGACATGAGTGCAAAAGTGTTTTGAATGGAAATAAAACAAAATTTGCGGTATTACGGCGGCACGTTCTTGACACGGGTTGAATCGGAATAAGCACGCGGAATGAGGCTATTGCAGGTTGTGGACATTTTGTTTATTTATTTATCTCAGAAACGGTTAAACGTTCAGTAAGGAAATGTCGGCTATAACGATTTCGCGGGTTTTGAGCGCCCAGCTGGCCGATCCGCAGCGCCCAGCACCTGCCCAGATCAGCGTCCATACCGACAAACTTTACAGTAGAGGCGAAGAAGGACTTCCGGCTAAGCAATTTATATATATAGATAGCGTGTACTTCGACCAATCACGGCGCCGAATAGGCATTTGTGTCTTCCTGGATGTCTGTGATGCATGTTGAAGGGTATCGGGACTGAATTTATTGCTATATTTTGGATTACATTTGTAGTGAATCTGACCTCGTTTGAAGTGATACGAATGTGTTGCTGTGAGTGTTTGTGATTCGTCGACACACTCCGTTTGAGTTTGAAGTGGACACAAAAGGTAGGAAAGGCGTTTGTTTGGGGGAAGTCGTGAAACGGAAATAAAGGAGTGAAAAACCTTGTTTAGTAAGTAGTAGCGGTATTCCTAACCTATCCCGTAACTCAGAGGTCGTTGGGGCACCACAAGTGATCGTTTAACCAACGTACTTTTTTTTTCTTCTTTGTAAATTTCAAATTTCAATAGTAGCGGTATTAAAATTTACAAAGAAGAAAAAAGACAAAAAGAAATTGTGATAACAACTCTTTCATTTTGAGCTTACAATCACCCCCTCCCTCCCCCTTTTTTCCCCCCTCCTCCTAGTAAGTAGCTGTCACGTCACCCTAGTGGGTTCAGTGACGTCAGCTCATACAACGAGTGAAAAAGATCAAACTCAAACAAAAGAAACTAACACAAAAGCCAGATGAACAATCACACTCTTTTATTCAACAACAAACACACACACACAGGACAATGAGATACTAAACCACCCTCAACCCCTATCAAGACCCACAACCCAGTATTTACCGAACAATTACCCCCCTTGTCTAATCTGAAAACCCCAGAACTATACATAAAATACCCACACGACAATATGTAACAATGACAACAAGTAGCAATAAGCAAATCCAAATTGCAAATAAATTCGATTACGAGTTGAGGAGCTAAGCCAGCAAAACTTGGAAAAAGATCGATTATATTAAATCAACTGCTTTATCAACACGAGCACTGTCCGTAGCTCTCTTGTCTTTTAACTAATTTCAGAAAACTGTAGCAGTCAACACACAGATAATAAAGTAGGCTACACTGCACTAAGTGCTGAAATGTTATTATTTAGCAATATAGGCATTTTATATGTATGTGTTTCGTTGATAATTTATAATGATGTTTGTATTCTATTTTGTTTTTGTAACCGGTGGTTCGAGTAGTTGGGGTAAAGCCTCAGCCGTCCCCTGCGTGGGATGTCTTTATTGTAAAGTGACTGGCCGGTGGAGGGCATTCAATTTTCCCACTAGGGTTGTTTCAGCAGATCTTTTATGCGGATCGGGGGTTGTCCGGTCCTGATTTGGCTCGGAAGAGTCCGCTGGACCTAAAGCAACAATCAATCAATCAATCAATCAATCAATCAAAGTGCTGAAACTGGGAATATGTTTATGTGAGTGACATGACTGTGGCGTCGGAAGCGTGTAATGTAGGCCCCAACGGTAACTCCCGGGCGGCTGAGGTGTAGCGACGAATCCTGGCGGTGATGGCGAGAACGCTCCGGAGCGGTGCCCAACGTCAAAAGAAAGGCGTGGCGGTAGTGGCAGCGACGTCCGTCTCAGTCCACATCCCACGGCAGGTAAAGGCAGAGGTGGTTGAAGAACCAATGGTGGTGACATCCGCAGAAGTCACAGAGGTGGCGGAAGTAATGCGGTAATACAGGAAGTAACAGCACAAGACAGCACACATAGGCCCAATTTGGTCAACAAATAAATTTGTCTTACTGGCCTATTTCCATAAAAGGTAAACAATACCTAAAAAAATAACTCCTTCCGCCGTCCGCCATCTTGACCTGTTTATGTATTGATTTCAACAATTAAATGCAATTCTTAGTTTAATAATTTATATTTATTTTCATAACAGTCTAGTTTATACAAATATACATTACAAATATAACCACACTTCCAGTCAACCAATCTTGCTTCATCCTCACTCTCGCCTTCGTCACCCCTCTCCATGTTATAGCACATTATCTCCCCTCATCCATAATTATCTCTCTCTATCACGCTATAATACAACGTCATCCTTCCCTCATATTCATCACCCCTCTCTCTCATTTTAACATATATACTTTATCATCACCCCTTGACCCTGGTCCTGATTTGGCTCAGAAGAGTCCGCTGGACTTAAAGCAATAATCATGTAATGTAACCCCCTTGACCCCATGTAGCAACAACGTCAACAACATTTCATTTGCATATTTACACAAGAAAATCATATGAAAATCATATACAAAAAATACTATTAGAAAAATCTCTCCCTTTCCCCCTCATTCAACATCATTCATTCACGTACGCATGCTCGGAGTGCATAGCCACTAAGGAATAGAATTACTGGATTCACACTCACCTTTAAGTACTCAGCCTGTGAATACACGGATACACAACACCAACACCACAATACACTAACACGATACACCACAAAATGTTATCCGTTTGAGAGTATAGGTTCGTTAACGTGCTATTGCTATGCTTTGCACTAGGAGCATCTCAGTACTTGTGAGGTCACTGAGCCTTGGAAGGTTCCTAATAGAAAGACACATAACCTTAAGAAAATACTCTACTCCTATTATCCTGAATAAGTGGCAGTAATAATCTTTCCGTTACAATTTTCTGGCCATTCTTGTCCTGACGAAGGCACAAGGCCTTGGGCGGTTCGAAACACACGATACACAGCCCTTACGAAAACCTGACTCTCCTTTATCCACAGTCTCAAAGTCTCTTTTCGTCCAAAAAACGTCTGCCTGCAATAGCTTCCAACCTGACTCTGCCGGGTTAAGATCTACCCGGTTCACAGTACACGGTATCGAGTTCCGCTCAGTAACCTAATTTCCCCGACTATGCATTATGCGCTCTGTGTAACCCACGTGAAACCCACATATACTTATCTTACATAGCAGTAAAGAATGCTGATACAAACTTTGTAAACTGTATCACTAGAGAGTTTCGGTCTCCCTCTTCTTCTACCTTCTAACAATGTGCCTTGCAGGATGGTCTTTGCAAGACCTGAAGATCTGGAAGATCTGGTGACGTGGCCATACCATCGGAGTTTCCGTTTTTTCGCCACTGTGAGCAGGTCATCGTGTTGTCCAATGGCTTGTGTGATGGTCTGTCGGACTTCGTCGTTGGTGATGTGCTGGGTATAGGAAATGCCCAGAAGTCTTCTGTAGCACATCATCTCCATGCTTTGTATTCTTCCTTGGAGATCTGCTTTGAGGGTCCATGTTTCGCAAGTGTATAGGAAGATGGAGATGACAAGGGAGCGCAGCAGCCTTACCTTGGAATGTAGACTGATGGTCCTGTCTTTCCAAATTGGCTTCAACCTCGCCAGGGCAGCAGTTGTTTGTGCGATCTTGGAGAGGACTTCCTGTCGGGACCCATTGTCTGATACAATGGCTCCTAAATATTTGAAGCTATGCACTATGTTGAGGGATTGGCCTTGGACTTTGATGTCCATGTTGATGCCAGTGGTGTTGTTGGACATCATTTTGGTCTTCTCTGCACTTATTTCCATTCCATAGGCTCTGGAGGAGGTGTCAAGCCTCTGTACCAGCTGTACAAGTTCTTGTTCCTCTCCAGCCAATCCATCAATGTCATCCGCAAAACGGAGGTTGGAGATTGCTCTTCCCCATATGCTGACTGTGCCTTCGTGGTCTGCAAGGGGATCTGACATGATTCGCTCTAGGAAAATGGTTCAAGAGTGTTGGAGAGAGTAGGCATCCCTGAGCCACACCGATTGTTGTTCTGAACCAGTTTCCGATGGCGCTGTTATGGAGGACTGCACTGGTAGTCTTGTCATACAGGCTTTTGATGACTTCAATAATTTTAGGGCTGATTTTGTACACTCTCATGGTTGCACACAGAGCTGATGCCAGACTCGGGCAAACGCCTTTTTGAAGTCTACGAACACATGATATAGATGTTGTTGGTGCTGTAGGTATTTCTCAAAGATTATTCTGAGGTTGAAAATCTGTTCAGTGGTACTTCGCCCTGCCCTGAATCCTGTTTGCTCTTCAGCTATGATTTGTTCAGCTTGGGGTTTCAACCTGTTGAGTATTGTTTTCAGGAGGACCTTGCTGGGATGGCTGATGAGGCTGATGGTGCGGTAATTTTCACATTCCTGAAAGTTACCTTTTTTGGGAAGAGTGATGACAAGCGACTGGGTCCATGGTGTAGGCCACTCCCCACTCTGCCAGATCTTGTTACAGATAATGGTGAGTATGTCGATCATCGCTTCTCCTCCTGCTTGAAGCAGTTCCGCGGGTATGTTGTCCACTCCCGCTGACTTCCCCTTCTTCAGCGATTGCACTGCTGCCTCAACTTCTTCTCTTGTATGGAGTAGAGGAAATAAATGTGTGATATTTACTGTTAACAAGTGGCTGGACTACCTATGTTTCATAGCCGTGTGAGAGCTAGTGTGACAGTGAATCTTTTACCTTTTTCTCCCTATCTCTGTAACCCTGTAACGGATGGATATTTTGAGTGGGTATGCTCGTTTATACTAGCTAAATGAATGTGTAATATAAGTGTTTCCTAGATCAGAAATAAGGGTGCGTGCAAGTTTCTCTGTTAACTACCACACCACACACGTACAAACTCTCTCCAATACAGGCAAACACCAACACAAAATATATGTTCCACGTTCTCAAACTTTATATAAATAATCAATAATATTCTTATATCAGTCTTTCGCTCCCGTCCTTTCACACGGATAATTTACATTACTAAACTTAACACGTCTCTCTCAACACTAGCTTCACACAAGCTTGAAGAAGTCGAACCTGAATGCCCGACATGGATAAACCAGGGCCGGCAATTACTTGTCCGGCCAACATAAATACATAAGACACCGTACCTTGTCAGAAGCGAGAGGCAGGTAGGCACACAGATTGGCAACTAGCTGCCGGTGACGTCGCAACAAGCAGGCAAGTAGCTATGCTTTCGTCGACAGGTGGAGGAGCGCTCGTTAGCCCCAGTCCACCCGACATTGAAATCGTAGTCTTTGGTCAGCAAAGAGTATGGCCGACCCTATCCGTTGTCTCCCGGATCGCCCCGTTCCCGTTGTCCGAGACAACCCTGTGTCCAAACGCAAGGAGCCACGCCCGCTCCCCGTAGGCAGCTGTAATCTTTATAGCACACAATTTCTTCTTTCAGAGAGAAAGTCCGCAGCACCTAATCACCTTGATAGGCGTTCAACGCTTTCTACCTCTAAAAGCTTTACAATTTACTTTCTCTTTTCTTTCATTATTTTTTTCCTCTTTTTCCTGGCCTACACACAGACTACCACACACGACCACACCAGCCTACGACACAGAATTTAAGAGAGTGAACAACGCCCTGATTGCGGACAATTCCTTCTCCCATTGGCTAAAGAATTTTAGCCAATCAAAAAATACTATTCAATATTTAATTTTTAAAAACCCGGAAAAATCCCGTTCTCTACAAACCCCCAGCCTAACACAGACTGAGCTAAACTTATAAATGTATTAAGATTAGTCACCGGGAGATTAACTAGCCGATCCCCATAGACGAAAGACGAGTGAGTAATAGCATTCCATTGTGCAGAGCCCAGCAACAATAGACCCACCGTCACACTCAGTTGTCTGGAGCGTTATTACGATGCGCCCAAAGGCTGCAAGTTGGCGCGGAGTTAGATCCTGTATCGGCCAGCGCCTTGAAACGCCAGGTACGGCGAAATATGTGCGCTATACAAATCCTCAATAATAATAATAATAATAATAATAATAATAATAATAATAATAATAATAATAATAATAATAATAATAATAATAATAATAATAATAATAATAATAAGCAGAAGAAGAAGAAGAAGAAGAAGAATCCAGATCTGTATCCAGATATCGGCGAGAGATCTATCAACCAGCGCCTCAGACTGCCATCTTGAATCGACTACGTCTGCTGGACAATGATCACGAAATGACTTGTGATAATGCAGCGAAACGAACGATTTCTCTGCAAGATTTCGGGATACGAACGTGTGCGTATTCAAAGACAATTATGACCAGTTTGGTTACCATAAATGGTCTGCAATCGAACAAAGACTTTGAATATTAATTTGACATCATTCCGCCACAAGATGTCATCGTAAAGATTTCGTCTTATTGTTTAGAACTTGATTCGTTCATAACATTTTATAGTTTTGGAAATGTTAGAAATAGTTGCAATTGTTACGCATGTTTAGTTATTTAGGCTGCTATAGAAAATTTGTAGGATAATGAATAATTGTCATTTTAGCTTAATCTGGATATACCTACTTCATGAAATAATATCTGAATCGTAACGACTTAATTATTATAAAATAAGCGGCCTTTTTATCCTTCCGTTTTGATATTAGATACATTTTCTAAAAACCAATCCACGTTGAAAAAGAACACACACACACGCACACACGCACACCCACACACCTATGCACACACCCCCCCACACACACCCACCTACACACACACACACACACACACACACACACACACACAGGAATACATTCACTTCAGGTTATTTTGGTATTTTTATTACTATTTAGATATGTTTTATTTTTCTTTCTAACTTCCTACTCTTTCTTCTGCCTCCTTGCACCGTCGAGCGAGTCTCTGTGTGGTACTATTATATAGACCTGTGGGCTTCGGCATCTCTCACACTGAGATGCGGCAGCCTGTGTATGATCCATTGTTATAAACACACCTAGAGAAGAAGTGGTAGTTTCCGCGAAAGAAAATGACGTTTGCAACCTCAGATAGTCAAAGTAGGTAGAGTCGGACGTGTTGTTGCTCCAGGACATTCTTGAAACCTGGATAATTACGCTCAACTTAGACGAACTCTACGGGGCTTGTTGATATCTAGACTAAGATCAACACTGCTGGTATTTCAATATTCGTTGCAAACTGTTTTTGGATCACTTGTGAGCACGCTTATTGTCCTTGATTAAGGCTAAATTTCTATTCTTGTTTCCGGGTAATATCAACTAAACGTTGTTCACCACAGAACTGAAAACCCTGGACACAGCATCGTGGATCTAACGGCAAACTTCCGTCTGCTAGAACCACTATAATGGCAGTAGAAGATAATTATTATAAACGTATACATATATATTAAAACAGGGAGGGGGGGGGGGGGACGAGTGAGGGGGACGTCTGTCCGACCTTTCGTTTTAGCTTCAATTCATGTTTTATGCAAACAAAGCGTAGAAGAATTTTTTTTAGTTAGTTAATTATTCATTGCTTGCAGGGTCCAGCGGACTGCAACGAGCCGAATCAGGATCACAAAATCAGGACCACAACTTGGGTGAAAGAGGATTCACTCCTGATCCGTATAAAAGATCTCCTAAAACAACCCTACTGGCAACACTGATGGCACTCCACCAAACGGTCATTTTACAATAAAGACATCCCACGCAAGGGACGCTGAGGCTATACTCTAATTTATCGAACCCCCGTTTTACAAAAACAAAATAGAATATAAAAATCATTATAAAATGTCAACAAAACACATATATATATATATAAAATGCCTAGATTGCTAAATAATATCATAGGAAGCCCTAGTGGCCATTTGGCAGAAAGCGCCCAATATTTCCGAGCTGACCCAACAGACCTCATACACAAATAAGGAGTTTTGGAAGAGTTTTCAAGGAAAAAGATAGGTGACTGGTTTAGTGAAGAAGAAGATAGTATAGTAGATCGATAGAACATAATAGGAATGAGAAAGAACGAAGGAGAAAGACAGTGACAGTGGAAATTTAAAGCACTAAATTTCCAGAAAATGAGGATACTATTTATACAGAAACCTCCGGCACCCCCACGGGGGGTTGCTCTCACAGGACCCCACTTTTTTCTGTAATGACAGTTTATACAGTGTTTCATTGCCTCTTTGTCTCAGCCTCACCGGCAAGTGACAGAACCTAGTAATCACATCAAAAGTGAAAGTGGCCGAGCCTCAATGTTTGCAAGGATAGAGAACACAAATCCATCGGGTTGGCTTGGGGCTTTTGACAAAGTGTGCGAGGCAGTAAGCTTCTCTGTCTTGGGCTGTTTTGGAGTGATTGTGGGCAGCGCCTTGTACATCTCTGTGATCAGGAATGTGCGTCGTATAATTATCAAGAACAGCCATTAGTTTTCTTTTCTCGGGACAAGGCGGTTGCATGCGTCCATTCCTTTGTGTGACAGCACCATTTTTTCAAAAGAAAAAAGACAAACAGCATTTGTTTGTTTGTGTGTGTTCTTTTGTAGAAAGCCGGGCAGGACAATTCCTCGAAGGTGTGTTGTTATAGGAATTAAGACATACTAAATTGTATTCGTCCAAAGGATTATGTTGGTGTGTTTGACAATTTTTTTTTAATGAACTATGGTGGTTAAGTTTGTATCTGTTATTTGTCTGCTGGTCTTTCCACTTCACACCCCCACACTCCCTGCCCCCACCACCTTTTTTTAGTCATGGATTTTGGTTAGGGCTGACGGTGTGTGGATGCATATGTGTAAGCTTATTGTCTGTGGGTGTGACTGGTTGCTGGCGCCTTTGGTGGACTGTATGCTTGGATGGAGAGGGAGAAGCAAGCTCGCGTGAATGGGTATAATAATAATAATAATAATAATAATAATAATAATAATAATAATAATAATAATAATAATAATAATAATAATAATAATAATAATAATAATAATAATAATAATAATAATAATAATAATAATAATAATATTAATAATAATAATAATAATATTAATAATAATAATAATAATATTAATAATAATAATAATAATAATATTAATAATAATAATAATAATAATAATAATAATATTAATAATAATAATAATAATAATAATAATAATAATACAGGATGCTATATACGCGCCTTTCCCCAAATCAATCAGGCTCAAAGCGCGGCGATCTATACCAACATACACGCTCACCTGTCTCATCCACCCTCACACACACCGAATACACAATCATCACTCAAACAGGTGGTGTAAAGGCAGGAAGATCGCTTTTAGAAGACGGAAGAAAATCGAATATTTAGTTTTGAAATTTTTATATTGACTGCGTCCTGTACCATTATTGAAGGGAGGGAGGAAACCGGAGTGCCCGGAGAAAACCCTCGGTGACCTCAATAGTTTCGTACCTAAGTCACATACGTTCGCTCCTCGCGGGAATCGAACCCGCGACCTTCGGCATAGGAAACCGGCGACTTATCCACTGCGCCACGAGGCCACCCTATGCGCGTGAGTCGCAGTGTTTGAGAGGTAGTTCGTGTGTTAAGACCAGCATTTTAAGTGTTATTTTTTATACATGATGTCTGCGTATATGCAGACCTGTATGCAGTCTGTTTGCGTGTGCTTGTGTGTGTGTGTGGGGTGTGTGTGTGTGTGTGTGTGTGTGTGTGTGTGTGTGTGTGTGTGTGTGTGTGTGTATGTATGTGTGCAATATGGTTGCACGTAAGCAGATCCTACTTTTTATAGTTGTATTTTTTAGTCCTTATTTGTGTTGCGTGTGCATGAGCGGCGTGCCAGAGGCAAATCTCTGGTTTTAATTAGACAATAAATTTGAATTGTATTGTGCTCTTTTTTTTTCGGCCATGCAAAACAGAAAAAACAACAATAGGCCAGTTTGACCAATAACAAAATACTATGAAATAACATTGATCACAAAGGTTATGGTAGCGATGCGTTGACGCCGATGACAACGATGACGATGTGATAACAATGATGACGACGACGGCGATGATGTTGACGACCACGACAACGATGATGATTTTAATGACAACGATGAGGAAGAGGAGGAGGACAAACTCAATGGTGATGACGACGATTTTGACGATAAGGAACGAACAAATCGATTATAGAGTAAAACCAAGCGCATGGCAATATACATAATAATAGGAATAATGAAAACGTCAGTTTCTGTGTGGGTTTTGGTTCCCTACACAACTTTACCTACCCACCTCTCACCCCATGCATGCACACTTGGCAGTCATTAACCCCACAAAGAATCAGCCAGAAGGCCACACAGAATGACTCAGTCTCGCACATGCAGATTGAGCTGCATCACTACCATCACTCAAAATCCCAGATCACATACCCAGGTTTGTGTGTGGTGGGGGGGTGAGGGGTGTTAGGGGTGGGTTGTGGAGTGAGAAGGGGGAGTGAAATATCACGTTTTGACATTTTATTCCATTAACGGACGGCAGCGTTTCAAAAAGTCTCAAAGGACGTTTTCAGTTACAAAGGAACAGTGTGTGTGTGTGTGGGTGTGTGTGTGTGTGTGAGGGAGAGAGAGAGGGGGATAGAGAGAGAGAAAGAGAGAGGGGAGCACAAGAAGGAACTCTGCACCATTTAGGGTCCAGCACTTATTTTAAAACTATTTTTATTTCTTTCTCTGGACCTGTGCACGCTAAAGGCTCTCTCCTGTCTAAAAACCAGTCTCGTTTCAACTCCTGTAAACACTGACACTCTCTTCTTCTTAAATTTAAGGAAGGGATCAGTCAGACACGGAACATGCTGAATGAAAATTTTAACTAGAAGGGCAAAACCCATAAGACGCACATGCTCATTAAAGAACTCGCAAAATTCTATACGAAAATGAGTGCCTAGAAAAAACCCAAATGAAATGGTGGCACTACAATGCAAAGTTATACCGACCTTAATCTTTCTATGCTCTTGACCTTTATATGACCTTGACCTCCGACTCCAAATACATTCATGTACGATGAAATAAAGTACAGCAACAGTTGTATTATACTAAAAAACGGTGTTCTTTGGGATGACCTCGACCTTCAGTGACCTTGACCTTGGGATGACTTTGACCTTCACGTGACCTCTAATGTATGTCCAAATAACCCAATGCTTTTGCATGCACGTTGAAATCAAAGTGGATAACATTTCCTAAAATGAGGTTAATTTTAAAGCAAACATCCTGAGAATACATAAAATGTATTTTTTTAAAAAGTATTTTCAAGTTAGAGCATAATTTCTGAATAGAAGGCTGGTAAACTTGAGAGAAATGTAGTATAATAATACAACAGCTGCACAGGTGGAAATCAAATGAAGATTTGAGCATGACAACCGCCAGAAAGGTAAAAGTGTGCCTTGTAAGTACATTTCGAACATTTTTGTGATTGAAAATAAAATTTCAGTGAGGCAGTAACACTTTTTAAGATTAAAAAAAAATTCAATTTTGACTCCCATCGGAGACTATCCTATCCTATCCTATCCTATCCTATCCTATCCTATCCTATCCCGTAACTCGGAGGTCGTAAGGGCACCACAGATGATCGCTTAACCAGCGTACTCCATCTTTCCCTGTCCTCAGCAACCCTGACTGTTTCGCTCAGTGTCAAACCAGTCCATTCTCGAATGTTGTCCTCCCACCTCTTTATTGGTCTCCCTCTTCTTCTACCTCCTTGCACAGTGCCTTGCAGGATGGTCTTTGCAAGACCTGATGATCTGGTGACGTGGCCATACCATCGGAGTTTCCGTTTTTTCACCACTGTGAGCAGGTCATCGTTTTGTCCAATGGCTTGTGTAATGGTCTGTCGGACTTCGTCGTTGGTGATGTGCTGGGTATAGGAAATGCCCAGAAGTCTTCTGTAGCACCTCATTTCCATGCTTTGTATTCTTCGTTGGAGATCTGCTGTGAGGGTGCATGTTTCGCAAGCATATAGGAAGATGCAGATGACAAGGGAGCACAGCAGTCTTACTTTGGAATGTAGACTGATGGTCCTGTCTTTCCAAATTGGCTTCAACCTCGCCAGGGCAGCAGTTGTTTGTGCGATCCTGGAGAGCACTTCCTGTCGGAACCCATTGTCTGATACAATGGCTCCTAAATATTTGAAGCTATGCACTGTGTTGAGGGATTGGCCTTGGACTTTGATGTCCGTGTTGATGCCATTGGTGTTGTTGGTCATCATTTTGGTTTTCTCTGCACTTATTTCCATTCCATAGGCTCTGGAGGTGGTGTCATGCCTCTGTACCAGCTGTTCAAGTTCTTGTTCCTCTCCAACCAATCCATCAATGTCATCCGCAAAACGAAGGTTGGAGATTACTCTTCCCCATATGCTGACTGTGCCTTCGTGATCTGCAAGGGCATCTGACATGATGCGCTCTAGGAAGATGATGAAGAGTGTTGGAGAGAGTAGGCATCCCTGACGCACACCGATTGTTTTTCTGAACCAGTTTCCGATTGCGTTGTTGTGGAGGACTGCACTGGTAGCCTTGTCATATAGGCTTTCGATGACTTCAATAATTTTAGGGCTGATGTTGTACACTCTCATGGTTGCCCACAGAGCTGCATGCCAGACTCGGTCAAACGCCTTTTTGAAGTCTACGAACAAATGATATAGATGTTGTTGGTGCTGTAGGTATTTCTCGCAAATTATTCTGAGGTTGAAAATCTGTTCAGTGATACTTCGCCCTGCCCTGAATCCTGCTTGCTCTTCAGCTATGATTTGTTCAGCTTGGGGTTTCAACCTGTTGAGTATTATTTTCAGGAGGACCTTGCTGGGATGGCTGATGAGGCTGATGGTGCGGTAATTTTCACATTCCTGAAGGTTACCTTTTTTTGGGAAGAGTGATGACAAGCGACTGGGTCCATAGAATAGGCCACTCCCCACTCTGCAAGATCTTGTTACAGATAATGGTGAGTGCGTCAATCATCGCTTCTCCTCCTGCTTGAAGCAGTTCCGCGGGTATGTTATCCACTCCCGCTGACTTCCTCTTCTTCAGCGATTGCACTGCTGCCTCAACTTCTTGTCTGAGAATTGGGAGGATTTCTTCTTCTTCTATGTTTTTTGGACATGCTACAACTGATGGGTCTCCGTTTGTTGTGTGGTTGTAAAGGTCAGAGCAGTAATCTGTCCATCTGTCCAAGACTTCTTGTTCTTCTGTAAGGCATATGCCAGACTTGCTTTACAACTATTATTTTTCCTTATCCTATTATACACAGATCCTGGCAAGGATCGCCTATTAAGATGTGACGGTGGGTCTATTGTTACTGTTCTTGATATTTGCTACTGTCTCATCATTGGGTTATTTGTTCTGGTTAGCCTAATGTTCTTGTTTCTGGAGAGTGGACTACAGCACAGTCCTTCTAGGGCAGTGTTTGTGCACGTCTTTAGTGTCACTTAACTGAATATTTGAGGTGTGGTGATGGTGTCTCCTCCTTGGTTGTTGACTATTGGGCTATCGGAGCTCAGTGCTCGATGTTCCCCTGCAGGCCGAATGTCAGGGTGGACTCTTAGTGGTCTATCCCTGCCTCGGACCAACTAGCCTGCTCTCTTCTTGACAATGTCAGGCTGTGGCTATACTGCGATGAATGAATTTCACCCGTCAATTGCTAGTCTTCAGCTAGTGAGATCTTTCAGAGCGTTGCTCCTTCTCGTGTGAGAGTTAGGCATAGAATGACTACCTAGCTTTGTGGTCAGCCAAAAGCCCGCGAAAATCTCGTGAGATCTGAGCGCCGTCCATCGGGGGGTGGTGGCTATACGTCAGCAGGATGAGGTCACTGCCTATCCTAGCGAGAGTTAGCTTACACATGCTTAGCACACAACTGACTTGGGTCGTCTTCTAGGCAGCGACTTTAATTTACAAAGGCTACAGCAAGCTGAACTATTTGAGGCGTGAAGCCGTAGTGCAGAGTCTACATAGCCTATTGTGACAGACACAAAACATATCAATAATAAAACACTAATTTACATCGCTACACACATAGCAATTCCAGGACTACCCAGTTCAAATGTCAAACTTTGTGATAATGTCACCGTAAAATCTGTTCAAATTTCAATGTCAGTAGAACAAGAAAAAACATTTTTCACAGCAGTAGGTTTTTGTTCTGTCAGGACTGTAAGCTCAAGATCTACTTCAGATTAGTCAATAGTCTGTTCACGAGGGGTACTTCGCTCTACACCAGTGTAATTCAACACCATCACGGTCTGTTCACAGTCTCCAGTGTCATTCAATTTCAACACAGTCACAGTCTTTTCGCAGAGTCTTCAGTGACGTTCAACACAATCGTAGTATATTCATAGAATTCCCAGTATCGTCAATCAATATTTTAATTTAACGTCTTTTTACAACAATGTGATTTTAGACAACCATAACAAACAAAGAAACAAACAAACAAATAGAAATTATTAATTATAGTAACTTAAATAAATCTGTTCCGACAATGATACGCGCGATGTCCTGTAAGAGAGAGAGAGAGAGAGAGAGAGAGAGAGAGAGAGAGAGAGAGAGAGAGAGAGAGAGAGAGAGAGAGAGAGAGAGAGAGAGAGAGAGAGAGAGAGAGAGAGAGAGAGAGAGAGAGAGAGAGAGAGAGAGAGAGAGAGGAGAGAGAGAGAGAGAGAGAGAGAGAGAGAGAGAGAGAGAGAGAGAGAGAGAGAGAGAGAGAGAGAGAGAGAGACTCAGCCATTTCATTCACAACAAGGATACAGATTTTAGGCGGGAACCTAATCTTACAATCGTTCCTCGTATCATTTACACTCGCATTCTTCGATTTCAGTCATGCATGCCAACGAAAAGAAAAATAACTCTAATGACACGACAAAATAAGTAACAAATGAGAGAGAGAGAGACAGACAGAGAGAGAGAGAGAGATAGAGCTCCTTGGTCTCGAAAGTGTGAGGTGTATGTGTCTACCTGTGTGTGCTTATATATCGTTTTCTGTGGAAGTGCCCAATGAGAAAGAGAGAGAGAGAGAGAGAGAGAGAGAGAGAGAGAGAGAGAGAGAGAGAGAGAGAGAGAGAGAGAGAGAGAGAGAGGGATAGAGAGAAAGAGAGAGAGGTGGAGGGAGAGAGTGTATTAGTGTTTTTGTTTTTTGTTTTTTTAAGTCAACGTGCACTTTTATTTATATAGATTATTTTTGCAAGGTATTTTTTTTTAATGCAATATTGTTCTTTTAAGCATAATTATATTGATGTAACTTTTTATGTGTAAGATGTAAGACATTTTATTGCTCAAACACAAAGCCATGTTCATTGCAAGCGTAGGGGAGGGAAGTTGGGAGGGGGGGGGGGGGGAATTACACAAGAAAAATGTGAAAAATGCACCGCCACCAATCGTCCACTATAACAGTTAGTTAGTTCGTTATTCATTGCTTACAGGGTCCAGCGGACTGCAAAGAGCCGAATCAAGACCACTACTTCGCTGAAAGAGGACTCACCCCTGATCCGCATAAAAGATCTGCCGAAACAACCCTAGTGGTAACACTGAAGTCACTCCACCTGCCAGTCACTTTACAATAAAGACATCCCACGCAGGGGACGCTGAGGCTACAAAAACAAAATAGAATACAAACATCATTATAAAACATCAACAAAACACATACATATAAATTGCATACATTGCCAAATAATAACATCATAGGAAACCTCAGTGACCACCTGGCAGAAAGCGTCCAATATTCCCAAGCTGATCCAACAGACCTCTCACACAAATGAGGAGTTTTGTCCCAGAAGAGTTTTCAAGAAAAAAGGTAGGGGACTGGTCTAGCGAAGAAGAAGGTACTATAGTAGATTGATAGACCAGAGTAGGAATTAGAACGAACAAAGGAGAAAGACAGCGACAGTGGGAATTTAAAGCACTAAATTTCCAGAAAACGGGGATATATTTATACTAAAAAACCCGGCACTCCCACGGGGCTGTCTGCTGTATGTTTTTTGTGTGAATAATACGACAGTGAAAACTCCTAGTTAACCTTTGTAAAGCCGTCACAGTGCTATTGACGGAAGTTGTGAGCCACATATTTCCTTCGTTCTAACTGTATTGAAATAAAAAGATGGTAACAATCTTGTATATTTTCACAAAATACACATTCAATCATGTACTTTATTCTGATACATTTTGACAATTCAGTCTATTTACTTTCCAAAAATGAAAACTTTCCTATACTTGTGAGAAATTCCTGGGTGCCAATGAAAAAAAAAAGGTCTCTCACTTTCTGCCAGATCGTAAAATATCAATGTTTTAAAATAGACAGTCTTCGGAAAAGGGAGGTAACTTGTCTTTGTGTTTTGTTTTTAGTTACCTAGAGTTATCTGGGCGGACATCTCGTCTCAGAACACTATGAAAGCTACCCCGAGCTGCATTCTTTTCTTCGGGAATTGGTGGTTCTAGTTGCCTGGCAGTGCAAGGCCGAACTAGCGGAGCTAGCTAGGACTGCAACTGGAATCAACATTTCGGTTGATTCGGAAAGTTTGATGGAGGACAGAGCAGAAATTGTAAGCGAGAAACTGTTCGTTTGCAAAGCAGGTCCACGATTATTATCGATCGAATTTTCCTGGTCTTTCTGGCGATAGCTAGTCGAATTCTGTTAATTCGTAAACATTCTGTGACCTAATATAGTGAAGAGTTTTACGTGTTATTGCGTCATTCTAGAATGTTCTAAGCTTTACTAGATTACTGAAGAGAGGCTATATAAATAATGCACTGTCTACTTGCTAGAGGTGATGTTTAGAAAGCGATCTTGTATGCAGTTGTTGGTGTTTTGTTATAATAAAGTTGGGAAACTTTATACGACGATTCCTGTTGTTTACTGAACAGGCTGCGCGGATAAGCGAATTCGAGTTACTCATATCAAGATTCAAGCATTGGGGCTGCATCGACTTTTAATAGCCGCGTAGCATAAAGAAATAACAAATCTTTTTTTTTAAAGAAAAAATACAAAGTTTAACCAGTTGTAAAAAATAGCCCAAAATTTAAAAAAAAATCATAAAGTAACAGATCATGTTTTTATTTAGTGGTCCAATAAACATGCATTTACTTTAAAAACAGTAAAATATAATAAAACATTCCATTTTTGATGAGGTATATAAAATAACAAATTAACGATATATATAATAAACAAATGAATGTTTTAATCAATAATAACGGTAGGTTTATTTTATTTATGTTGAGTTCGTAATAGCATAAGAAGACTCTGTTATATAATCAGTTATAACATGATAAAATCACGTTATTTAGAGTCGTGTATACATGTGATGATATTCTGGGAAAGATATGTTTATCTTACTAGGGGGTAAGACTTAATGATAGATGGGCGATGTGCTACCACTATCGATCGTTCTTTTACTAGAATTCCGAAGTTGTGTGAGAGACAGATCACGGTACTTTGGTCACATAAAATTTATATGTGTTCTCGAGATTTTTAGTATCATTTGGCTCAACTTGAGAACCGGTGATGACTAATCAAAAGACTAGATTATTATATCTCGAGAGAAGAAAACTAATAGCTACACAACAATACAAATAGAATGACACCAGTCGTATGTATGTAATTTCACTTTTTATATATTCAACACAAACTTTAACATTTCTGCATTAACCGGTACATTAATAATTAATATAGTTCAAAGTGCTGGGACAGTTCTTTAGCAGGTTTTCTTCATCCTGTGCTAACTGCGGTTACGATTTTCACTGTTCGTAGTTTACTAAATGTTCGAGTGGTCTTCTAGGTTTCTCGAGGGTAGGACTCAGTTCATTTGCAGGTGACTTAGTTGCTATGGCGGTGAGTCGGGTCGCTCTTGTAGCTGTGGGGTTCGGACGTGGCCAGGTAGACTCTTGATTGTTCTCCTTTGGTGCCACGGGAGCGAATGTCAGGCGTTCGTCTCCACAAACCTTATGATCCCAGAGCCGACCTGTAAAAGTCGGAGCTCTGGCTACAATATTCTCGTTAGCTATAAGTGTGCGGTCTCCTCTGCAAAGTGTCTATAGCATCAGACACCTGCAGGGTTCCCATATGCACAATTCGATTCGAATCTTAAGGCTAAGATACATCAAACCACATGCATACTGTCTCAGAAACAATAATCTGTTTCTGTAACTATATATATCAAGAACATATTATCAATACATGGCAATCAATATACAATAAACATACACATATCAAAACTACTAGTGTTATCTTACTTGTAGACTCTGGGACTCATGAAATCGTCTTTTACGTCTCTAGCACTCTCTAGATGAGATGGAGATAGACGGACACTGCAGTTTGTTCCTTTGGTCGACCCTCACAGCTGGGCAGTTCGTTTGCGACTGACCAGCTGAGATTTGGTCCCCAAAGATATGCAAGAGTTCCTAGTAGTCTTCTGACCAATCGATTAGCTCTCGTTTTCGTCAATCTCGCATATACGGGATCGTACGGTTTTAGTTGGAATATTTTTCACACCTACTTAGTGTCTCAGTTACTCTGGTCACAGTGAAGTAGGCTATTTAACGGGGACGAGGTTATGGTAAGGTTTGGCTTAAGTATGCCATTTAGTCTTGGATCGCTAAGTCTGTTAGATGGTATCTGGAACTGCTGTCAGTGTGACTGTCTCAAGGAAGTTAATTTGAAATGTGTGTGCTGCTTTTTAGATAACTGTTGAATTAATGTCCAGTTTCATTCGATGGTATCTATTTTGCGCTAAGCTAATTTCCTATATTTTGTCATCACTATTTCTGCTGTTACAATACAAATTAAACATAAATTTTCATTCAGTTATATAAGCACAAGCACTGTCTAATCACCTTCTAAAGAACAAATT
This sequence comes from Oncomelania hupensis, assembly GCA_036898135.1. Taxonomy (NCBI): domain Eukaryota; kingdom Metazoa; phylum Mollusca; class Gastropoda; order Littorinimorpha; family Pomatiopsidae; genus Oncomelania; species Oncomelania hupensis. The sequence goes on from CM072524.1 coordinate 51,548,348, forward strand.
CAGTAGTTTTCAGTCTGTAATCAAAATATCATGTTCACTTTAACTCATAAGCAATAACATAATTTACATTAATTTAATCGTAAATGAGGCCTACATAACAAGATTTTATAACCAGTTACACACAAACAACTCCAAATGTTATAATACTTATATATCAGCAATAACGTATTGTAATGAACTAAACACTCAGAATGTTAAATTACACTTATATTATAAGCAATAACATAATTTACATTAATCGTAAATCTGTCATAAAATAACAAAGTGATTTCGTAATCATTTCTAAACTAACAACTCCAAATGTTACAACACTTATAGTAAAGGCAATAGCACAAGGTGATCAGTTAAAAATAAAAAAATAACTACTCTAAATTTTAATAAAATATTATGTTCAATATAACTTACAGTTTAAGCAACACAATAATGAGCATTAATCGTAAGACATTAATAAAATAGCAATGTGATTGTATAATACCTTGTCAAAATAACAACCCCAAATGTTATAATAAACACATCCAATATTTTGTTAACTGTAAAAGCGCAAATCAATGGTTTATATTTCGATTTGTTCTTTCGATGTACAAGTAGTATTATAAGCAGTTTGGTGACCACAATTAAGGAGACTGTCTTTGCCTCCACAGCTTGAAGTTCCTGCAGCTTTATTTCAGCATAATTATGAAACCATGTTCTCCAATACAGCTATATCTTTTCTGCAGGCGATTTAAGCCAAGACCGCTGCAGTGTTGTTAAAACAATCGGGGAGAGGCTTCAGTGATTCATGTTATATCTATTTTATGTGCTAAAACAAAAACTGTTTGCTTGTTGACAGTTTACGTTCAAAAGGTCGCTCACTGTATACGTTTTTTCTAGGTTGTTTGACTATTATATTTGTGCTTACATTTCAAAAGTAGATGTTGTCAGATTGGCAGTTTGGCTTCGTCAAACTGCTTATGTTAACAAGTTAAATAAGACTAAATCTGTGTTCTCCTCGTGATCAAATACTGTGCAAGATAACCCCTTACCTAGGCACAAAAATGGGCCTTGATCTGTTGTAATCCCTTTTCGTTTGAGTGTAAACAAGGAAAAAAATGTAATGTAGAAACTCAGTCCTTGTTCTGATCTGTGAATTTCTGCGCATTAGATCTATATTGCGTGGAATGTTGTTGTCTAGGTTCTGATTGTTCTGTCTGATTAATTAATTATTTTCCATGAAGTGACTGATGTTATTAAGCCAGTGATGTGGGAGGTGAGAGGGTTGGGGGTAGGGGGACACCTGATATAAATTAAATTCACACTATTAGTGAAACATTTTGTTATTGTGCTTTATTGAGATTAATTGATTGAATGACAGAGTTCTCTCTTCCCCCACCCCCACCCCTCTCTCTCTCTCTCTCTCTCTCTCTCTCTCTCTCTCTCTCACACACACGATAACGGATTTACACAGTTTCAGATAAATGAAACAGTCTGTCATGCATATTTTAATTTTAAAATATCTGTCGTTGATTAAAAAATAATAAATTCCAGGGCAGAAAACGAACCTATGACATAGACACATAAGCAGCATAAAAGCACCTAATAAATGTCAATAAGCAGTAGCAGAATGTTATTAATAATGATAGTTAAAAGTTTAGTTTTTGCAAACGTTGCCATAAAAATGTTCTTTTGCAATGGCATAGGCTCAATAAGTTACCACGCACAGATCATTCATATAGCAGATGATGAAATATAGCCAGCCCGAGCAAAGGGAAATAATCCGTGAGAGCGTCTCGCATTTTTGTATAGGACATAATGGAAGTTCCCCCTCTTTCCGTAATAAGCTCTTTGGTGTCACTGTGGTCGGGGAATTATATTTTATTATCTTGCAGCAGTATTTACGTTGCAGTATCTTTTCCTCTAAAAAAATCGAATAAAATAACGCGCCACATAATAATGTTGTAGGAAAAATAAGAAATTCGAGCAAAAATGTATATAGTATTCTTTATGTGGCTAGGTTTTTGTAATTAAAGAAAAATAGAGTTAATAAAGATAATAACGTAAGTTAATTCATGCAGAAATAATAATAATAATAATAATAACAACAACAACAACAACAACAACAACAACAACAACAACAACAACAACAACAACAACAATGGATGTAATGTGTTTGTGTATAGCATATAACATGTCACAGCCACGACGGTTTCTTTTCCTCAAACATACCAAAATATATCAAAGAATTCGAACAGATAATGTTATGACAAAACAAACGTCCGTGAACTAAATTTGTTTATTTGTTTTGTTTGTGAACTACGTCATAACTTCGAGTGCCCAGTAATAACGTTCGGTCGATTAAAACATAAATTAATTAAGTGTCGAATATTTTAAATGGAGAAAAATGTTATTGTGACAATTGATTTTTTAATTGGGGTTGTTGTGAATTCAAAGTATTTCAAGACTCGTTTTAATATTTGAAAGGGGAGATAACCTCGTTGTGACATAAAAGATAGTTATTGTTCTTGAAGTTTCGTCCTTTTCTATTGTAGGCCAACTACTTACTATAGGGCCCTGTTGCATTATGTGCTGTTTACAAGATACAAGATTGTATGTTGATAGCATCATTAATTGTATACCCAATGTCATGGTGGGATTTTTGTCTGCGCAGTGTGTTATGTTAATAGTTTCTTACTTATTGATCTCTCTCTACCCTCCTCACCCACCCGACCCAACCTCTACCCCACTTCTCCTCCTTCAATACCTCCCACATCCCCTGGTAATCACTCCCCACCCTCTGCCCCAAACCCAAAATCCACTACTTTTACCTCTCTGCCCTCCCCACCCCTCTTTTTCTTTATCAGGTCGTCGCCCTACTGACCTAATGACTAAAAATAGCTTGTGTGTATACAATGAGACCGCGTAAACATAACACTTGCTACAAGGAAACTAATAAATTGTGTGCAATACTAAAAAGACGGAAAGAAATATATATATATTGTCCGCGTGTAGATCTGAGCACTTCTAGTGCAATGAGCTGCTGAAGGAGATGTTACAAAAAATGCGCTTGCAGTAATTTGAACACCAGTTTTTAAGACGTTGTCGTTGGACCAGTTTTTTTTCAGATTCAGAATGTATTTTGGTCTTAGTAGGTAGTAATATTATTATAAGGTCTACTGACAATAGCGACAATAGCAAATTGTCACAGGCGCCCGCTGCTGGATGCGGTAGCGACTATTTATTTAAGAGTGCGCTCATTGATTAATTGATTGATTGGATAGATTAACGTCTCCGGACACATAGAGCGTATAGGGGAAAGTTAAAGTGTGCTTGGCTTGGCTTAGATAAATTTAAAGTCCCCAACACAAAAGCATATAGGAAACTCTATTATACTTGTTCAGTAGAGAGAAGGACACGCGCTCACTAGAGAGGCGGGCGGGCGCCTGTGCAAGTTGTGTAGCATGCCACTGCACATTCGCCAGGGGTCTAGGGCATGGTGAGGTCTTAAAGCTAACTTGCCTTCAAAGACAATACCTAGCAGTTGCCCCACAGTCCGAAACGCCGTACAATGGGGATGTCTTTTTCCCAGGTTTGAGTCCTAGATTTGGTTTGGTATCACTCTATGCAACGTGTAGTACTGATTAATTATTTAGTTCCTCGTTCTTATAGAACGCTTTTCTCAAGAGCTGTTCAAGACGCTAGTCGCTGCTGGATCCAAGGGGCGCACTTGCCGCCTTTGGGCGCATTGTTTGGCGCACCGACAACTGAGCACAATCCTAGGTGACTGATTTCTTTCTTGTTATTTTTTAACGCTGTACTTTTAAAACACAAAATAAAACACTTGAAGAACCGGTTAACTTAAAGTTGTAATCCTATCTAACCTTTTATCTTTTAAAACTAAAATGAAATACTCGAAGAACTGATTAACTTAAAGTTGTACTCACACCTAACTTTTAGACTTAAAGAACCAAAACAACTCGAAGAATAGATTAATGAAATGTTGTACTCATACCTAACCTTTTTTTTTTTTATAAAAAGGAAAACTCGCAGTGTACATTAACTTTCTGTTGTTGACCTACTTATAACAGAACTTTTTTTTTTTTAAGGAAGAAAAGGAAATCCGTTCGTTAGTTTCAGAGGAAAGCGCGCACGGACGTACAGCACGGGCGAACGGACAGACATAGCCACACAAAAAAAGACAATAGTTGCCCCGATCCACTCCGGGAACTAGCACCTCGTTATCAACCCTCAGTTATGCGACAGGCCTGCTTTTGGTTGGGCGGCCTAGATCTTTTGTCAAAACAATGGCACGCTTAGTGAGTGTGAACAGGCAACTTGTGCAAAGTCCATGCCATGCCGACACTCTCTTTGCAGAAAGTACAAAGTGCAAGCCAAGATGGCATCATGTGTGCGCTTGCCAGAAATTGTGTGTGCACGCCGCCAAAATAGTAGATCAAAAAGCCTTCACAGCATTCACTTCAATAAATCGGTGAGCGGCATTCCGTCTTCTTCTTGTTTATCTTTCCTCCTCCCTCGTCTCCCTGCCCCCTCTTCCCCACCACACACACACTCATCCACACTCACCTCAACATGATTTGCGCGAGAAACAAATTTCTCTCTCTCTCTCTCTCTCTCTCTCTCTCTCTCTCTCTCTCTCTCTCTTCTCTCCTTTTTCTCCCTTCCTTGACCTAGATAGATCGATGAGCTATATTCGGACCCCCCATGCCCTCCTTATCTTCACTCCTCCCCTTCCCCCCCCCTCCTGGCCCCAACCAATAAAGTTTACCTCGATGATGGCTACTACGCCAAATTAATTTCTGCCAATCACGAGCGTTTCTGGGTCCTTTCCATGCACTACCCCCACCACCACCACTACTTTTAACCTATCCTTCCACCACACTGTTGCTGTCAGTGAGAGATTAAAAAAAACACCCCTAGGCTAGGCATTTTGTTTAACCTTCCATAGTTTCAGACATTTGCTAATGACGCAATGCATAAACTTGAGACCAAATAAAATAATAAAATAAATCTGGGACAGAATAATACGCAGTTCAGTTCAGTTCAATTCAATTCCACAATTTGTTGTTACCCATCACAGGAATTTGCAGACAGCCTTGTATGAATAACAAATACAATTCTGAGATGCAAGTGTCAACAATATATTTATCAACATTCTTCCAACCCTCTCTCTCTCAACATTTTCGTCACTTCAAAATACTACAGCACTCCCATGACATAGTGTTTCTATTATTGCTTATGTGTTTTGGACGAGGACAAATGATGTTACTCTCTTATTATAACTCTGGTATGCGAAGGCAGAGCAAAGCTAGATTGAGTGACGCTAGGTTGGGTGAACATCGATAATTTTGCGTCTTTATGACATTTTTTTCGGTTTGGGGTTTGATAACTACTTGTCTGGATCTCGCATTCATACGGGAAACCTGATATTCAGAATTTTACACTGAAGACGCGTCGACTCCCGTCTCTTCGTGCTTTCTCAGACGATGAGAAAACTAAAAATCTCATTATTTTGACAATTTAAAACAAAAGTTCAATGCGTTTTTCGTTCTGAAAATCCCTTCTTTTTTTTCATCTTCGTCTTTGTCGTCGTCTTCTTATTCTTTATTCTCCTCCTGCTTCTACTTCTTCTTCTTCCTCCTCCTCCTAATTGTTCTTCCTTTTGCGTTCCAGCTAAATATTTGCTGTCGCTTACTAAAGTTTGTAGTATGGCATGTCAGAACTGTCCGTACTGGTTTTCATTGCTTAGGTGGGTAGGCTATGCCTCATTAATTATAGGTTCAGTGAATTAACTCTTGTTTTATATTGCTTTTTTTTCTTTCGACCACGTATCTCCATAGTGGGAAATGCGACGTAAGCCTCGGGCGTCTCTGCTACGCAGTGTGAATTCGGTGCTGACAGCATTTTTCTGTCTGTACGCTTGATGAAATTCTTACCTTAAACTGCGATAATTTGACTTTTTTGTGTGTGTGCTTTCCAGGTCCCCAGCTAAGAGCCATCGCCACCCTGTCAGAAAGCACCCGCCACATCGACGTGGAAGAGTGCAAAAGCCGGAACATCCGGGTCATTAATTGTCCTTCCAAAGACCATGACCTTGACGGCAGAGCTGACCTCACAGTGGCCCTCATCCTCCTCACATTGCGCAACGTCGCAGCAGGTAGGTGGAATGAATAATGGACAGTCGGCTGGTTGGGTTTGTGGATGGGTAGATGAAGGAATGAAGGATGGATGGATGAAGGATCGATGGATGGATGGATTTTTGTTTGCAGCGGATTGATGGATAAATGACAAACGTGATTGCTACAGATTCTAGAAACATAACTTCAACTGTTCTTTATTAGCCTGAAGTGATACATGATAAGTAATGTAAATATCAAACGGAATGAACGCCCGTCTCTATAGGAGGTGCTGTGTTTCCGTTGAAGAGACTGAGGGTCGCGTGCATTTGGTCCCTTTTAAATTTGTTACAGCATACCTGAGTATAGGTCAGTGTATAGGTCTGCTAGTCTGATTGATTTCGAGAACCTTTTTCCTACCTCACAAATACTCGTTGAAGCAGACTATCTACTTTTAGTTAGTCCAGCAATATCGAACGTATACTAACAAAAGTTATTTTCTGTTGTAAGGGAGACAAACATGTTTACAGGTTGTAGTTGTCTGGCTTTTGTCTCCCTTGTTTATATACTTCACTGTTCATTATAATCTCATTTTTGAGTTGTGTTGTTTTCCAGGTCGTGGGTCGGAGAGCAAGAGCCACAACACCACCTGCGACCTGTTCTCGATCGAGATGACAGGCGTCAGTCGTCGCGTGGACGTCCCGAACGCGATGTGGAACAACATCGTCAAGAACAAGACCTTCGGCATCTTCGGCAAGACGGACCTGGGCTTCGCCGTGGCGTCCCGATTGCGTCAGATGGGCGCCGTCCACGTCATCATCGGCGATTTCCGGAAAGGCTCGGACGAGGAGCAAATGGAGGAAGGGGTCGGGGAGGTGATGGGCACGGCGGGCAACCTGAACACCGGAGACTTTGAAATGGTTCCCAGGAAGCAGTTCCTGAAGCGTGCGGACATTGTGTGCATCTGCGACAATCGCTACCCTAAGGAGTGCCAGGCCGTCTTCGATCAGGAGGCCTTCAAGGAGCTGAAGCCCGGCGTCATCCTGGTCAACTCGGACAACAGCCACGCCCTCAACTACTCGGCGCTCTACGACGCGCTGCGCGACCGCGAGATCCTGGCCGCCGGCCTCAACACCTGCAACCAGCGGCAGGTGCCGTACCAACACCTGCTGCAGGGGCTGCGCAACTGCGTCTTCATGGCCCAGACGCAGGAAGACCGTTCGGACCTGCGGCACAAGATCACCATGACCGTGACCACCAACCTCCTCAATATGCTGAAGGAGACTGAATAGACACAAGATCACCATGACCGTGACCACCAACCTCCTCAATATGCTGAAGGAGACTGAATAGAGAAATCGCAACTCTGCGCTTGTCAACATTATGAGTTGCTTAGACTGACTGTATAGTCACGCTTTCAACGTCTGTAAAGAGGGCTCACCTGAACTGTATAGTAAAGTGGTTGTTGTTGTTTTTGTTGTTGCTGTTGTAGCTGTTCTTCTTCTTTACTTCTGTTCTTCTTATTTTTCTCCTCCTCCAGGCTTTATTTTATAGTATGAGCATTAACATATCATTATCATTTGCAGAGTCGATGTAGTGGTGCAACAAAAAAAAAACCTCTAGAGTCCTACTAGATAGGCTACGCAGTAATAAAATGCTGTCATCATCATTATTTGTAAAGGCTATAGTAGAAGATACGGCCTTGGAGATGAGGCTCTCTTAGTAGAAAGAGACTGTCGAAGAGAAGAGGCCGCCTTAATAGAAATAAATTGTCTAGGTCTAGGAGATGAGGCTGTTTTAGTAGAAACAGATTGTCTAGGTCTAGGAGATGAGGCTGTTTTAGTAGAAAGAGATTGTCTAGGTCTAGGAGATGAGGCTGTTTTAGTAGAAAGAGATTGTCTAGGTCTAGGAGATGAAGCTGTTTTAGTAGAAAGAGATTGTCTAGGTCTAGGAGATGAGGCTGTTTTAGTAGAAAGAGATTGTCTAGGTCTAGGAGATGAGGCTGTTTTAGTAGAAAGAGATTGTCTAGGTCTAGGAGATGAGGCTCTCTTAGTAGAAAGAGACTGTCGAAGAGAAGAGGCCGCCTTAATAGAAAGAAATTGTCTAGGTCTAGGAGATGAGGCTGTTTTAGTAGAAAGAGATTGTCTAGGTCTAGGAGATGAGGCTGTTTTAGTAGAAAGAGATTGTCTAGGTCTAGGAGATGAGGCTGTTTTAGTAGAAAGAGATTGTCTAGGTCTAGGAGGTGAAGCTGTTTTAGTAGAAAGAGATTGTCTAGGTCTAGGAGATGAAGCTGTTTTAGTAGAAAGAGATTGTCTAGGTCTAGGAGATGAGGCTGTTTTAGTAGAAAGAGATTGTCTAGGTCTAGGAGATGAGGCTGTTTTAGTAGAAAGAGATTGTCTAGGTCTAGGAGATGAGGCTGTTTTAGTAGAAAGAGATTGTCTAGGTCTAGGAGATGAGGCTGTTTTAGTAGAAAGAGATTGTCTAGGTCTAGGAGATGAGGCTGTTTTAGTAGAAAGAGATTGTCTAGGTCTAGGAGATGAAGCTGTCTTAGTAGAAGGAGACTGTTTTAAAAGCGTGGCTGTCTTAGTAGAAAGAGGCCAACTTTTATAATTTTTTCAACGCGACCTTCAAAAGATATTTGGCCGAAGGATAGTACTAAGATAACAGTAAATTGTTATTTTTCTTAAGGCAAAATGCGTTGATTTAAAAAAAAAGGTTTCAGCATCATTAAACAAAACTTGTTTTCTGAGCAATTTTCTTAAAAGTATGTCTTTGGTAATTTTACACAAAAAAAAGAGAGACTATAGTATTATATAATTTTCTACACAGCAATGTCTTCAGCATCTTTAAAGAGACTTAGTTCTGTTTTCTACACGAAATCTTCAGGATTGTCTAGTAAGCACTTTAGACTTCAGCAGCATTTAATTAACTGTCTAAGATATTCTTGCAACTGTACTGTTTGGCAATACTTAAGATGACGTTTTAAATCTGCGTTCTTCTTTTTTCATGGTAAAAAAACAAAACAAAACAATATTTGCACAATGTAAATATATTATCATTTTCACAGTATTTTTCTGTACAAAAAATATCGTTTTTAGCTAATAAATAAAGCTGTATTCAATACGTGGATTTAGTTAGTAAATCACAACACTACTTAAGCTTATTGTGTAAGGGAGATAATCGGTGCTTGGTGCTAAGTGCTAATTACGGCAATTATGTGTTGAAAACGAAATTATTTTTAGATTATTTGTATTCTTTTTAGTAATGGTTCTCCTTTTATATTTAGGTTACTGTATTTTAAAAAACTAACATGTCTATATTTACTGTTGGAGAGACAAACTTCAAATTTCAAATTTTTGCTCTGTTTTTTTCGTCAGGTTTATACTTTGAACCTCTGATCTGCAAACTGTATTTTTCTTCTGTTTCCAGTATTGTAACATACCTGACTTCTGTGTGAAAGAAAATATCAACATGTACATTATCTTTTTAGAATAACAAGAAAAATAAACAAATCAGTAACACCTTTTACAATTTAATTATTTAATCAGTTTATAGTCCCCTCTCTTCCCGGTAAGGATTTTCAGAGAGGAGACTGTCTGAACTTTGCTTTAAAGAATTATTTTTAAGTACAAATAAAAGGTATGTTAACAAACCTTGTTAAATTTTGTATCAAACTTAAAGCAATGATGAAATTACTATCGGTTGAATGTTGGAAAAATATGCTGAATTTGTTATTATACAGAATTCTTTATTAAATTTTTCTTTTTAAATGTGTAACTGTAGATTATAGTCACACGACATCGAAGCGTATAGGCGACTACTGGTCACATTATTCTGACACCAGCGAACCAGTTGATGGTAAGGGGAAAATAATATGGTCACACATTGGCCAATCTGGGATTCAAACCAGGTACCTTTCGGTTACCCCCGTTGGGGTGCCGGGGGTTTCAGTATAAATAGTATCCCCACTTTCTGGAAATTTAGTGCTTTAAATTCCCACTGTCGCTGTCTTTCTCATTTGCTCTTTCTCAGTCCTGCTCTGTTCTATCAATCTGCTATACTATCTTCTTCACTAGACCAGTCACCTACCTTTTGAAAACTCTTCCGGGACAAGACTCCTTGTTTGTGTATGAGGTCTGTTGGATCAGCTTGGGAATATTATACGCTTTCTGCCCGGTGGTCACTAGGGCTTCCTATGATGTTATTATTTAGCAATGTAGGCATTTTATATGTATATGTTTTGTTGATAATTTATAATGATGTTTGTATTCTATTTTGTTTTTGTAAACGGGGGTTTGATAAATTAGAGTGCAGCCTCAGCGTCCCCTGCGTGGGATGTCTTTATTGTGAAGTGACTGGCTGGTGGAGGGCATTCAGTTTTCCCACTAGCGTTGTTTCAGCAGATCTTTTATGCGGATTGGGGGTTGTCCGGTCCTGATTTGGCTCGGAATATCCGCTGGACCTAAAGCAACAATTATGTAATGTAATGTAATGTAATGTAATGTAATGTACCTTTCGGTTACTAGTAAGACGCTCTACCAACTGAGCTACCCGACCCCTCGTTTTTTTCTTTTAAATTTTTACATTGTTTTTATTTAAGCAGCCAAATTTAATTTCAAAGGTGTGTGGTATTTTGAGAAAAGGCTTTGAAACTACTACAAAACAAAACTGTTGAGCTGCAATAATAATATTTACCTACCCATTTTTTAATTAAAACCTTTTCTTAAAACAGAACTGTTGAGGAAAGAAGGACTTTAATGCACATTTGTATTACATTTGAAATTGTTGACCATTTCCTATAACAATGTGAGGAGATTTTTTATATTTTCCCTTATTTGTCATTATTGATATCTCATGTGTAAATCTTTTGTTGTTGTAGAAAAGTGTTTCATTTCATGCTCTGTTTTTTTTAAAAAAATTCCTTTGGGTTTTACGGAATTTTTTGTGTTAGGTGGGTGAAACTCTAGCTTGCTTGGTCACCAAAGCTCAGCAAGTGTGGCTCATTGTGTGTGTGTGGCGCATACCTGGTTTACCCATTACCATATTATTATGCCTAGGTAGAAGTGCTTACATGTAGTATCATTTGGGTATACCCGTAAATTCTACATGGGATATTTTAATTGTCGTTTCTTGATGCGGTATTAATATGGTCAGCTAACCATTCATTATATGTTTCATGTTTTTATAGTTTTATACAGTTATGCGCATTAATATCAAAAAATAAAAGTTGAGCTTATATAAAAAACTTTAATATGTTTGAGTTTTAAAGCAGCGCAACTTTTTCAAAAAAAATTAATTCTGCAAGACAAAAAAATTAAAAAAAATTACAGAGTGAACATAGTATATAAATAAAAAGCGTTAGATTAATCCACTCAATGCACACAGAACAAAAGAAAATTACACAAACCACACACACACACAACACACACACACACACACACACACACACACACACACCGCACACAGTAACACATAATTTGGATTGTAAAATTTACATACTGCTGATAGTGAACACATAATTAAAATAAAATAATTAATAAATTGACATGAATTTTCTAGCTGTCTTAGTTAGACACTAAAAAAATTGTGAAATTTTAATAATTTTTATTTTATTGTATTGTATTGTGATTGCTGATGATTTGTTTATGATTGTTACTTGTTTACAAAAATAAGAATTAACTAGTATATTCTTGTATTTCATTCAAAATATTTGAGATTTTTTTTTTTAATGTTTGTGTTTTTTTTTGTAAAGATTGAATCATCAATCATTGATTTTTTATTCATTCAAAATAAAAAATTTAAATTAGATAAATTTTAAATTAGTTTATATAATTTTTTAATTAGACAAATATAGACAAATTATGAATTTTTTTTGGATGTGGCGTAATTTTAATGTTTACATAGTTGAAGTAATGTTAATGTTTAAAATCACAGATATAGAATAATTTTGCTAATTAAAATCACAGATTAATCAATTTTAATTATATTTACAATCATCATAGAGGATGTTGCTTTTTATTTTTATAATCATAGGAATAATTTTAGTTTGGTCATGTAAGTAATCATGTGTATTCTAAATATTAAAAGTATTTCAATGACTAACATTTGCAATGTAATTGTATTTTGTTGAATTCTACTTTTTTAAAACTTTTAAAAAAACGTTCTGTTATTTCTTTCCTTGTTAAAAAAACACAAATTTGTATGCATGCGCACACACACACACACAATAGCACACACACACAACAACCCACACTCTAATAATTAATATATTTTAGACAACATTTAATATAGCCTATATTACCAATTATGTATGCAAATAAAATTTTATATATAATTTTTTTTGTATTTTTAGATGTTACTTAATGTGTGTTATATGTTTATGTTTTGTGTGTTGTTTTTTCAGTGTGTTGTTTGATATCATATTTATTATTGTTATTTCTTTTTGTATTCTTGACATTTTTGTTATGGTTATTGCAATTCTTCCTTGTTCATATTACTTTTATTTTTTAATTATTGCTTTGTTTCTTTTGTTTTTAACTTGTGTTTTTGTACTAATGTTATTTTGTTTTTTTTAATTTTTTTTACCTGCCCTGCAGTGTAAAATAGAAGACAGACAAGATGATTTTTTTTTGGGTTTTTTTCTTTTTGCTGCAGTCTAAACAATAGAATATGTATTTTTTTATTTTTTGTCATATTGAAATTTTTTTTTGAATATTTTGTATTTTTGTTTTTTTTTTATTTTATTGTTATTATTATTATTATTATTATTATTATTATTATTATTATTATTATTATTATTATATTATTTTTTTTATATTATTTATTTTTATTTTTTATTTATAAATTATTTTTTTTTTTATGTTTGATATGTTGTTTGAAACTTGATTTTGATTTGATTTGATTGATTTTTTGATGATGATGATGATGATGATGATGATGATGATGATGATGATGATTGATGATGATGATAATGAAATGAAATTTTTGTTTTATTTTGATTTTATTTTTTTTTTTTTTTTTTCATTTTTTTTTTTTTTTTTTTTTTTATTGAATATACTGGTATGATTTTTTTGACACATTTTGTATCCTTTAAAAAGTTTGTATTTAATTTTTTTTATACTGAAAAAAAAATTCGGTTTATCACCTTGTGTGCTATAGTTTTTTTTAAGAATACTAGCAATATTTTTTGGTATTTTAGATTTTGCGATTTCCCCACGCAAAGCTCTTCGGCTGTCCGTTGGGAGATGCGTTGATGCAGAAATATTTGGAAAAAATTAAAGGATTTGTGATGTTTTGATTTGTAAAGATTATATATTTTTATGAAAAGATGATTAATTTTGCTCTATGTTGTTAGCTAATGCTGCTATTTTCCACCTCTTGTTGGGAAGAATTTTGCTATTTACCATTTAAATTTTAAATTTTTTTTTTTTTTTTTTTGGGCTACAGTATAATGATTTATGTCCTCCACGATTTTAATTCTTTAATGGTTCCGCTGAAGGGTAGCTGCGTCGCGGCACGAAGAGTTTAAGCGTTACCCCCAATATTCCACTAAAAGAGGGATAACGGGCCACAAAATCCTCAGCTACTCTGACTGTGTTGTACAGTTTATATTATGCAAGCTTTTGTAGGGTGAGAGAGGGAGAACTGCAGAAAGAAGAGAAAAAAATTCATCGCCCGGACAAGCATTGTAAAAGGTATAATTTGTCATAGGCAAGAAAAAGAAGGGAGGGAAAAAATTGAAATTGTTTCCCTTTTTATTAGTGACGTTCAACTCAACATCACTAATAAAAAAAGGGAAATAATTCCAATTTTTTATTGTACGAAGTAGGCTGTGTTAATACTAAAAAAATAAAATACAAAACAATGTGTGACAATGTTCAATGTTTTGCTACTGTGATGCGCCGGGCGCGTGTGTTGTATTATTTGTAAATAAAGACATGTTCATTTGCTGTAGACGTTTCGAGTTTGGGGGTGCTTTCTTTAAAGATTGGACATTGAAGTTTAACGTCTATGATGATGATGATGATCTCCTTGTGGTCAAGGTGGCGACGTGGTGATTCGTCCTTAACGCTAACGCAATAGGACGTTAAGCTTCGTTATTCCATAACGTCTACATCCACCCATTGGCGATATGACAGACGGGGGATAATCGATACAGAAAAGGAGAGGGGTAGGGACCCAGTACCTAAATCAACACTGAACCACCGGAGCAATTACATTGCAAATGCGGACAGTGAAAATGGCCCCTTTTATCTTGTCCACACTGGGATTCGAACATGGGTCATCAGGGGTGAAAGGAGAATGCTCTACTACTGAGCTAGATCGGTGGGACTGTGTTTTCTTCATGTAATGCTTGGATTACTGGGTTGCTGTGTGTGTGTGTGTCGATCTGTCTTTCTGTGTGTGTGTTTTTCTATGTGTGTCTGTGGGAGGGTGGGACGGAGCGGGGAGAGGGGGGAGGGTATCTTCCTGCGTGTGTTTGTATGTGTATGACAGAAAGAGTGAAGAAAGAGAGAATGTGTGTTTATCAGTGTGTGTGCGTGTGTGATTGAAGAGGGAAGAAATAAAGTCTCTCTCTCTCTCTCTCTCTCTCTCTCTCTCTCTCTCTCTCTCTCTCTCTCTCTCTCTCTCTCTCTCTCTCTCTCTCTCTAATTTCTTTCCACATTTTCCTCAATCACGATTGAATTTTGTAGAGTTGTGTGCGTTGTATCTAAAGAAGCACCTAAAGCGCCAGGTCTTTGCGGCGTAGCTAGTTAACTATTAACATGCCCTCCACTCATCCATCCACTGACACGGTTAACACGGTATGTAAGCAATAGTAGTAGCAGTAGACATTTTTATTTATTTTTAACTGCCAAAGTTACAAAATATTAAACAGTAACAGTCTTGAGAATATGCACATAAAAACGCTAGGAATATAAAATCTCAGGGAACATTCAAGCAGACGACAACCATTTAAATCGTAGATCGTCGACCTTTCCCGATAATTCATTAAAGCAGGAACGTCAGGACAGTGAATTGGCATATATACGCCGTACACATAGACGATCGACGGCAACAGCACCTTTAAAGCTTGTAAGCTTAAGTGAATGGTAGGCAATGTTCCAAATATAGATTTTCAAGGCGGAAAATGTTCAAGATTTTTAAGGCAGTGGTACGAGTAATTAGTGTTAGTTATTCATTGCTTTCAGGGTCCAGCGGACTGCAAAGGGCCGAATCAGGACAACAAAATCAAGATCACAACTTGGCTGAAAGAGGACTCACCGCTGATCCGCATAAAAGATCTGCTGAAACAACCCCAGTGGTAACACTGAAGGCACTCCACCAGCCGGACACTTTACAATAAAGACATCCCACGCAAGGGACGCTGAGGCTATACTCTAATTTATCGAACCGCTGTTTACAAAAACAAAATAGAATACAAACATCATTATAAAATATCAAAAACACATACATATAAAATGCCTACATCGCTAAATAATAATGTCATAGGAAGCCCTAGTGACCATTTGGCAGAAAGCGTTCAATATTCCCAAGCCGATACAACAGACCTCACACACAAAATGAGGAGTTTTGTTCCGGAAGAGTTTTCAAGAAAAAGGTAGGTGACTGGTCTAGCGAAGAAGAGTATATAGTAGATATAGATTGATAGAACAGAGTAGGAATGAGAAAAAACAAAGAGGAAAAGCAACAGTGGGAACTAAAGCACTACATTTCCAGAAAGTGGGGATACTATTTATACAGAAACCTCCGGCAACCCCACAGGGGTCAGCAGTACGAACAGACACTCAAATACGCATGCACATCTTGAGCAACCACATGCGATTTTTTTATCGACCAGAGAAGTAATTATGTTGCGGCATATCTCAGAGATCAAGCAAAGTGCAAAGCACTGCAAGAGCCAAAAGAAAGAGGAGAAGAAAAAGATCGCGGGAAAAATGTGTAACAATACTTAACTAAACCTTGAAGTCTGCTATATTAACGTTTGTTAGCTCAGACTACCGGTAGTAAAATCAATGATATAAAAAGTTACGATTCAGCTGGAAAAATGTCTAATATTGTCATTATTTAGCTGGAGACGAAATTCAGTACAGCAAAACTGCGATGACGCAAAATGAGGAAAAGGTTTCTGTGTTTGTGTGTGGTGTGTGGGTGTGTGTGTGTGTGTGTGTGGGTGGGTGTGTGTGTGTGTGTGTGTGTGTGTGTGTGTGTGCGAGCGCGCGCATTTGTGTTTTGTATGTACGTGGACGTGTGCGCGTGTTTGTGTGAGTGAGCACATGTGTGTGCGTGTGTGCATAAGCCCAGAAAGGGCGAAGAACAACTGCGAGCATGAGAACTCGTTATTTGCTAGTATCTGTTATGTCAGTCTGTTAAATTTTGTTTCTTTTCACCATAATAACATAAGATACTCCACTCCCCCTCCTTCCCATTTGTACCCCTCTTCCCCCTCCCCTACCCCCCCAAAAAAAAACGTGCGGTCTCGATGTTCAAACTGCGACAATACATAGTCATGCCGCTAAATACTTCTGGGGTTGCGACACTTCTGCGCATTTTGACCATGAAGAAGTCGCCAACATGATTTTTTGTGTCTAGAGACCTTACTATGTAATTAATAATAATAATAATAATAATAATAATAATAATAATAATAATAATTATTATTATTATTATTATTATTATTATTATTATTATTATTATTATTATTATTATTATTATTATTATTATTATAATTCTACTACTACTACTACTACTACTACTACGAAGAAGAAGAAGAAGAAGAAGAAGAAGAAGTAGTAGTAGTAGTAGTAGTAGTAGTAGTAGTAGTAGTAGTAGTAGTAGTAGTATATTTTATTAACGTCTGCTAAAACCAAAGGTCATTCGAGACGACATATACAAAATGGATTTAAAAGTGTGAATTAATTATCAATAAAAAAACAACAACAGTAAAACATGAAATCAAATACACAGTAGGCCTAAATTTACACAGGCAATTACATGCATAAAAAGAGCTATATACAAACTTACATTGACAACACTCATAGACATTGCATTTTCTATGAAAAAAAAATATACACATACATATATCATATAAATAAATACATAAATAAGCAAATGAGGCGTACATACATTGGAATTTGCAAATAATCACACTGACACACTAGACAACAGAATCGTCCATGTATAAGTACAATTTAACATACTATCTCTCTCCCCATCTCACGCTCTCTCTCACCCACTGGCTGTCCCGCTCCCCCCTCCTCTCTGCGGCAAGCAAAACAAAGCACCAACAACCGTGCGCGCATCCCCAGCAATAATCTCACACACATTAAGGCATACATACATACACACACGCAGGCACGCACACCACACACACACACACCAATCATGTATAATAGGTTTCACAAAAAACATATTAGTTTACTTCCTTTACGTTAACGCGCACAAAGAACAGGAATACGGCAAGCATTCAATGTTAAATATACAGGCAAAGCGTTTAAAAAATATATATATATATATTTATATATAAAACAATCGATAAAAATTTTATTGGAAGACTACCAAACAACGAAATAGAGACACTGTACCACTTTCAAAAGTTAAAACATACAAATAATATTTAAAATTAGAAACATATATTAAAATCATGTCTCAATAAGCAAAGAAGAAGAAGAAGAAGGGTACTCATACAGCGCTTTTTCCGAATGACATCAGTTCAAAGCGCAGTTATCACGCATTTACACGTAACGTTAACATTGAAATACGTACGAAAAGAAGTGCAACAAAAACAAGAGACTACAAAACTATGAAAAGGCATGATACAAACAGGAAAAAGAATATTTACAATTAACATATGGAAGACGAGCGAGGGAGAGGAGGAGAGCAGCTAAGGAGTGAGGGGGGGTGGGGGGGCGGGTGGCATGCGGTGGAATGAAAATAAGTGCAGAGAATACCAGAATGATGACCAACAACACTAATGGCATCAACACGGACATCAAAATGCAAGGCCAATTCCTCAACACAGTGCAAAGCTTCAAATATTTAGGAGCTATTGTATTAGACAATGGGTCCCGACAGCAGGAAGTCCTCTCCATGATCGCACAAACAACTTCTGCCATGACAAGTTTGAAGCCCATTTGGAAAGACAGGTCTATCAGTCGACATTTCAAGGTAAGGCTGCTGCGCTCCCTTGTCATCTCCATCTTCCTATACGCTTGCGAAACATGTTCCATCACAGCAGATCTTCAACGGAGAATAAAAAGCATGAAGATGAGGTGCTACAGAAGACTTCTGGGCATTTCCTATACTCAGCACATCATCAATGACGAAGTCCGATAGACCATAACACAAGCCATTGGATAACACGATGACATGCTCACAGTGGTGAAGAAATAGAAACTCCGATGGTATAGCCACGTCACCAGAGCATCGGACCTTTCAAAGATCATCCTGCAAGGTACGGTGCAAGGAGGCAGAAGAAGAGGTAGACAGAAAAAAGAGGTGGGAGGACAACATTCGAGAATGGCCTGGCTTGACACTGAGCGGAACCATGAGGTTGCTGAGGACAGAGAAAGATGGAGTACGCTGTGGTGACCCAACGACCTTCGAGTTACGTTGGATAGGACAGGTGTGTTGTCTATCGCTTTGCTATCGAGCATCCGCTATAAGCGCCCACCTTGTGGTCCTCTCACACTGGACTGAAGATGTGACCCCACCTAGACCACGTCTAAGAAGAAGCAAAGTCCATGGAAAGAGATCTGATTAGACTGCGCTTCCCTGCTGATGTAAATCTTGCAGTTGGATGGTTGTGGATGACCGCTGAGTTTGTTGGGCTACCGTCACGCAGCACGGCTTGCGGCAGGACATCCTCTGTTTCAGCAGCTCGCGAAATCTGCACACAGCAGCCACAGCCCTTGTGGTGTCCTACACTTTGTCGTATAGCGCCATTTGCATCTTCATCATCATCATCATCAAATAATATATATGATGATGATGATGATGATGATGATGATGATGATGATGACAACGGCGACGATGATGATGCTGATGATGATGATTGATTGATTGATTGATTGATTGACTGATTGTTGCTTTAGGTCCAGCGGACTCTTCCGTGCCAAATCAGGACCGGGATGATGATGATGATGATGATGATGATGATGATGATGATGATGATCATGATCATGATGATGATGAAGACAATGCAAACTGAGGTAATGCGCATGGCTACCAGCGCTTTCAAGATACAGTTGAAAGTACCGCTGAGTAGCGTGAACAGGATATATCGTAATATCGCCAAGATAATAACTTGAGTCCGCTATGAGCGGACGAGGCTACTTGCGAAATCACGGGAAAAGCGCAATTTGACTGCAGTGAACTCATGAAAATAGAAAAATGTAAGTTTCGTCTCCTCTAGGGGACGAATTAGGTCAAACTGTATTAGGTATTAGTTTCTAGGTCAACTGTCTTTTACGAACCGTTTGAGAATGTTTTTGAACCGTTTGTTGACGCCGGATAGTGTCCTCACTTGGTTTCATGCAATTTAAGAATCCAACAAGGCAATTGGGTTTTTGAGACGGAAAGAGCGGAATGTTGTAGAGCAACATTCTGTATATATTTACAGTGAAATTGCGCTTTTTCCGTGATTTCGCAGGTAGCCTCGTCCGCTTATAGCGGACTCAAGTTATTATCTTGGCGATATTACGATATATCCTGTTCACGCTACGCAGCGAAGATTAGAGGTGAATTTTGAGTGCGCTGGTACCTTGGTGCAATGGGTGTGCAAACTGCACTATACAGCAAAGTGCAGGACATGGTAACATCATCTTTTAATGATTTAGATAGTGATGATAATGATGACGATGATGACGACGACGATGGCGGTATGATGATGATGATGAAACAAATGATGATAGTGGTGAGGGTGGTGATCGAGTATCTACTCCTTCGAATGAGAGTATAAACCGAGGTCTAGCCTGTGCAATCACACATTCCATCGCATGGACTTTAAAGATCCTGACGCTCATGTCCTACAGGTGAGTGCCAACTAGACAAATGCACTCAGCACGTAATAGGTCCTTTCCTCCCTCCCCCCTCCCTTCCCTCTTCCCCCATCCCAGGTCGCCCAGGATTGTGCTCAGTCGTCTGGACGTCAGACTATACGCCCAAAGGTTACAGGTGGGCGCTTCTGGCGGTTTGACTTAGATCCTGTATTGATCAGAGCCTGTAGGAGCTCTTGAGAAGGAAAAGCGCTGTATAAAAGTGATAAAATTAAATGGAAAAAAAATATATGATGCGAATGTTCATGCTACTATAATAATTATGCTCCACGAACAACGCTCTTACCTGGTGGAGCAGAGGAGGTAGAAGAAGAAGTTGATGCTGCTGTTGATAATTTGTAGTTGCTGGTCTATGTAATCGATGACATACCAACAGAGGTGACTACACTCCTCACTCTGAACCCGCGTGAAGGTCATTACTAATCCCAACGGATATGCCAGGAATGAGAAGCCAGCTATACCCAGCACGGCCACCGTCAGTCGGCGCTGTTTAGCCTCTGACGCTACTCTCTGTGGTTGATTGTGCTGTAAAAACCTGTGACAGAGGCAAGGACATCTTTCACTATTTCCAGTTCCTATACTCATCCCTTTCACTGTATTTCTAGTGCCTGTACCGACATCTCTTCACGTGGAAGTGGCGTCTTTCCAATAGGCCATGGGAGGGATAGGGAAGGAGAGTGGGGTGGAGGTGAGGGGTGGGTGGGGAGGCATTTCTGAGTAGAAACTATGAAGATTTGAAGAAGAAATTGTGAATTAACATTTTTTTAGGGCGTCTCCACGCTTGATTCACTGCTTACAGATGAACCTCGCATGTAATGAATTAACTTTATTTATCTCGACCCTACTGTCGCTAGCGCGTGTGTAAAAAACATAACGGTAAACACAATACATTCAGAACACACCATTAGTTTTATTTAATCTCTCTCTCTGTCTCCCCTCTCTCTCTCTCTCTCTCTCTCTCTCTCTCTCTCTCTCTCTCTCTCTCTCCCCCCATGTTGCTTTTATAAGCTTTGAAACATGTTTTGATAATATACACAGAAGTCTACTTCGGTCTATTTAGTGAAGACCCGTGTGAAAGGAAAGTTGCATTAAATGTATTAAAAGTATGTATGTGAGTGTAAAGGCGCGCATTAGATGTGGTGCCAGACTCTCAGAACATATATTGTGTACCTCCGGTGTGAAACATGGAGACATATGCAGCCCTATATATTTTGTTAATTTTTTTTTTTGTTGCAGACGTTGCATTGGAAGTTATAAGTAACGGAAGACACGGTGTTATATTAGCATTGGATGCTTTTGAATTATTAATCTTGTTGTTAGCTGATGATGTTGTCTTGATCTCTGAAACTGTTGTTGGGCTTCAGACACAGCTGAATAGTTTATATAGTGCAACTACTTCTCTTTGTCTTAAAGTTAACTCTGATAAAAGTAAAGTTGTTTTTAGAAAATATGGATTTTACCTGGGCGGTAGAGAGATTAGGATGTATCATGGAAAGATTGTTGTGAATGTGTACAAGTACCTTGGCAACTATTTTTCAACTAAATTGAGTTTCACTGTTGCATGTACAGACCAAACAAAGCGAAGAAAGCACTTTTGTCTATTATGCATAAACTTCGTGCTTATGACAATTTTTGTGCAGATATCTTTTTTAGGCTTTTTGATTCTCAGATGCAGTCTATCATGCAATATGGTTAAGAAATCTGGGGTCTAGAAGAAGTTGCACAATAATGTGAAAAGGTCCATTTGTATGGTCTTAAGAAATATTTGTCTGTTAATATGCGCACACCTAATGATTTTGTTTTATAACGAGTTAAATAGATACCCCATTGTTATCAGTTCTGTTGTAAACTGTTTTAGTTACTGGATAAAAATTCAACAAATGGATGATGGTAGGTTGCCTAAGAAAGCTTATTCTATCAGTATGCTGTATACTTTGGATTCTAGGGAAAAGAAGAATTGGGTTACGAATGTACGTATGTGTTTATGCAGGAAAGGATTTGGTTATATATGGATGAATCAAGGAGTTGGTAGTGTGAAAGTATTTTTAAGAGAATGTAAGCAAAGATTTATCGATTGTAATCTACAATCTACCAATCTTTAATTAAATTCTCCTAAAAATATTTTCACTCTACCAACTCCTTAATTCATCCATATAAACAGATGGCAAGAATGGAGTGAGCATGTAACTAATGATGAACGTTTACAAATGTATGGTTTAAAAAAATATATTTGAACACAACAGTCTGCCTAAATATTTGAAATTAAATATTAATTAACATTTAAAGTTTGTGATGGAAAAATGTAGGTTTGATGTTTCAGAATTATTTGTTCATTTTTATAGATATAGAGTGCATGCTGCTCATGATACAATTTGTATTATGTGTAAATCAGCAGAAAAAATTGCAATTTGTACTGTGTTAAGCATTCCTTAGTAACTTAAGGAAACAGTTTAAAGTGCCAAAATATTACAGAATGTCTTGTACAGCACGTCTCATTCTAACAACGAAGAGATTGTTAGAAAACTATGCATTTATTTATATAAAGCTATGAAACTTCGGGAACTAGCAATATTATAACCTGTTTTGTATATATGCAGCACCAACATCATATATATCATGTGTTTGTAGACTTCAAGAAAGCGTTTGACCGAATCTGGCATGTAGCTCTGTGGGCAACCATGAGAGTGTACAACATCAGCCCTAACATTACTGAAGTCATCAAAATTCTGCATGACCAGGCTACCAGTGCAGGCTTACACCACATCCGTCCGAATGTGTATCGGGGGTTTCTGTATAAATAGTTTCCCCACTTTCTGGAAATTTAGTGCTTTAAATTCCTACTGTTGCTGTCTTTCTCATTTGTTCTTTCTCATTTCTACTCTGTTCTATCTACTATACTATCTTTGTAACAAGAGGCCAGTTTTACACAGCACATTAGCTTTTGCCTTGTTTAGTCAGCTGTATTGTAGGTTAATGTTACGCTGAAGCAGACGACAGAAGTTAGTGATGTGTGCTACACATTGCTAGGCTGATGATAGAGCGCAGTAGGCAGTGGCATCATCGCAGCTTACGTTATAGCAGAGTCCGGCCAATCGGGACAGAAAGAGATTAGGTAGACCAGTTCTACCTGGTTAGGCAGAGGTTAGGTAGAGAGTCAATCTGCGTTCAAACTGCCTAGAGTACGGAGCTCAGCTCTAAGAAATCTCTCCACTGAAAGACTAGGAAAGCAGGACTTGTTGAAAACTCTATTCAATCAAGTTAGCCACGGCCTGACATTGTCAAAAAGGTAAATGAACATATTTTTGTTTCATCGTGATGTATTGATATTATTGTTGAATTATGTTTGTGAAATTGGCTATGCTTAGACTTGAATTGTTAGTCCAACGTTGCGTGACCACGTGGCGAACACGACCGGTTTTGACGCCATGTTGTATACCATACGGACCCACTGTTGTTTAACCTCTATGTATGCTTGCAGACCAGTGGCTGTACCAGAGAATGCGTATAATATTAATTATTTCTCTATGTATATAATTAGCCATGATTTATATTTATATATGTATAGAAAATTAGAGTGGAGATTCCAATGGACCACGGACTTAGCAGAATGTTCGTAGCTTATATATAGAGATGTGGAGCTAATCACTGAGGGCTACTTCGGTCTTCAGTGAGACGCTCTGCACACACCTAGTATACAGGGTTGTGCAGAATTTCGTCTCATATGTTACAGACGAGCAGGCATCGTATCGTGAGCCCAAACAGGCGAAAGACAAGAACAAGCTTTCCCTTAATGTTGGTCTGCCGAGGTATCTCTAGCAATGTGCGACGAGAGCCCACCAGTCTAGCAACAAGGAGAAGAATCCACAACAACACAGCTCATCAAGGAATCAACCACAACACAGCGCTTCGAACAATAGCTAAGTGCATATTCACGCAGTGCACCAAACCTGTATCAAAGGACCACAGTAGTCCACTCTTCCAGAACTCTGACCCTTAGGGCAGAAAGTATCCAGTGCCCGATGATGATACAGTAGCTGCCTAGAACTATCAAGAAGCGAACCATTCGAATTGACATTTGATCTTTTAAGTTAGTTTCGTACTTAGCAGATCGTGTATAGAGTAGAGGAAATAAATGTGTGATATTTACTGTTATCAAGTGGCTGGACTACCTATGTTTCATAGCCGTGTGAGAGCTAGTGTGACAGTGATCTTTTACCATTTTTCTTTCTATCTCTGTACCCCAGCCTAAACACAGATCGAGCTAAACATATAAATGTATTAAGTTAAGTCACAGGGAGATTTACTAGCGATCCCCATCGACAATAGACGAGTAGGTAATAGCACTCCATTGTGCAGAGCCCAGCAACAATAGACCCACCGTTACAATCTTCTTTGCTAGACCAGTCACCTATCTTTTTTTCTTAAAAACTCTTCCAAAACTCCTCATTTGTGTATGAGGTCTGTTGGTTCAGCTTGGGAATGCTGGATGCTTTCTGCCAAAATAATGGTCACTAGGGCTTCCTAAGGTATTATTATTTAGCAATGTAGGCATTTTATATGTATGATTGTTTTTTGTTGATATTTTATAATGATGTTTGTATTCCATTTGTTTTTGTAATTTTGTAAACGGGGGCTCGATTAATTAGAGTATAGTCTCAGCGTCCCCTGCTAGGGATGTCTTTATTGTAAAGTGACCGGCTGGTGGAGTGCCTTCAGTGGTTACCACTATGGTTGCTTCTGCAGATCTTTTATATGGATCAGCGATGAGTCCTCTTTCAACCAAGTTGTGGTCCTGATTTTGTGGTCCTGATTCGGCTCTTTGCAGTCGGCTGGACCCTGTGAGCAATGAATAGCTAACTAACGTCCACAACAGCGCAATCGGAAACTGGTTCAGAACAACAATTGGTGTGCATCAAGGACGCCTATTCTCTCCAACATTCTTCAACATCTTCATAAAGCGCATCATGTCAGATGCTCTTGCAGATCACAAAGGCACCGTCAGCATAGGGAGTAGAGCAATCTCCAACCTCCGTTTTGCGGACAGCATTGATGGATAGGCTGGAGAGGAACAAGAACTTGAACAGCTGGTACAGAGGCTTGATACCACCTCCAGAGTCTGTGAAATGGAAATAAGTGCAGAGAAACCAAAATGACGACCAACAACACCTATGGAATCAACATGGACATCAAAGTCCAAGGCCAATCCCTCAACACAGTGCATAGCTTCAAATATTTATGAACCATTGTATTAGACAGTGGGTCCCGACAGGAAGTCCTCTCCAGGATCGCACAAACAACTGCTGCCATAACAAGGTTTAAGCCCATTTGGAAAGACAGGACTATCAGTCTTAATTCCAAGATAAGGCTGCTGCGCTCCCTTGTTATCTCCACCTATACGCTTGCGAAACATGGATCCTCACAGTAGACCTACAACGAAGAATACAAAGCATGAAGATGAGGTGCATTTCCTATACCCAGCAAATCACCAACGACGAAGTCCGACAGACCATCCCACAAGCCATTGGACAAAACGATGACATGTTCATAGTGGTGACGAAACGGAAATTCCGATGGAATGGCCACGTCACCAGAGCAACAGGCCTTGCAAAGACCATCCTGCAAGGCATGGTGCAAGGAGGTAGGAAATGAATGAAACAGAAAAAGAAATAGGAGGATAACATTTGAGAATGGACTGGCTTGACACCGAGAAAAGCCATGAGTGTTGCTGAGGACAGAGAAAGATGGAGTACGCTGATTAAACGATCATCCGAGGTGGCCCAACGACTTTCGAGTTACGGGATAGGATATGAGGATAGGATGTGTTTGTTGTTTTATTATTCTTGTACACCTATCCTATCCTATCCTGTCCCGTAACCCGGAGGTCGTAGGGGCACCACAGATGATCGTTTAACCAGCATACTCCATCTTTCTCTGTCCTCAGCAGCCCTGATGGCTTCGCTCAGTGTCAAACCAGTCCATTCTCAAATGTTGTCATCCCACCTCTTTTTCGGTCTCCCTCTTCTTTTACCTCTTTGCACTGTGCCTTGCAGAATGGTCTTTGCAAGGCTTGATGATCTGATGACGTGGCCATACCATCGGAGTTTCCGTTTCTTCACCACTGTGAGCAGGTCATCGTGTTGTCCAATGGCTTGTGTGATGGTCTGTCGGACTTCGTCGTTGGTGATGTGTTGGGTATAGGAAATGCCCAGAAGTCTTCTGTAGGACCTCATCTCCATGCTTTGTATTCTTCGTTGTAGATCTGCTGTGAGGGTCCATGCTTCGCAGGCATATAGGAAGATGGAGATGACAAAGGAGCGCAGCAGTCTTACTCTGGAATGTAGACTGATGGTCCTGTCTTTCCAAATGGGCTTCAACCGTGTCAGGGCAGCAGTTGTTTGTGCGATCCTGGAGAGGACTTCCTGTCGGGACCCATTGTCTGACACAATGGCTCCCAAATATTTGAAGCTAAGCACTGTGTTGAGGGATTGGCCTTGGACTTTGATGTCCGTGTTGATGCCATTGGTGTTGTTGGTCATCATTTTGGTCTTCTCTGCACTAAGCTCTGGGGTCAAGCCTCTGTACCAGCTGTTCAAGTTCTTGTTCCTCTCCAGCCAATCCATCAATGTCATCCGCAAAACGAAGATTGGAGATTGCTCTACCCCCTATGCTGACTGTGCCTTCGTGATATGCAAGAGCATCTGACATGATGCGCTCTAGGAAGATGTTGAAGAGTGTTGGAGAGAGTAGGCATCCTTGACGCACACCGATTGTTGTTCTGAACCAGTTCCCGATGACGCTGTTATGGAGGACTGCACTGGTAGCCTTGTCATACAGGCTTTTGATGTCTTCAATAATTTTAGGGCTGATGTTGTACACTTTCATTGTTGCCCATAGAGCTGCATGCCAGACTAGGTCAAACGCCTTCTTGAAGTCTATGAACACATGCAGGGATGTTGCTAGGAAATTTTTTCTTCGGCGATTTGGCCGAAACAGCCGTGAAACTTTCGGCTTTTTACAGAAAGTTTCGGCTCTCTCTTCCAAAGCAGTCTCACAACTTTTTTGACTAGATTCACTACGTTAACGTGCACCCTCCACCTCCATATATTAAAGGTGTTCTGTGGATGCATATCTTTGTAATAAAACATGATTTTAAGAGTAGAATAAGAACATTGAAAAGAAATTTTATTTTCTTAAATTTTAGACACACAAAACAATAAAAAGTTTAGACTGTCCCTTGACATAATACAATACTGTCAGAGTTTCTGGGTTTAACCTTAGTAATTATCGAATCCTCACCTAAACGGCAAGCGTACAGCACAGGAATCTCAAAAATGGACAAAATTGAGCCGATTCACCCGTGAAAACTTCGGCTCGGCGAGCCGACATGACGGACAGTTTATCGGCTTTTTAATAAAAAATTTCGGCTAAAAGCCGAAGATTCGACCCAAACGACATTCCGTCATGATATAGATGTTGTTGGTGCTGTAAGTATTTCTCACAGATTATTCTGAGGTTGAAAATCTGTTCAGGGGTACTTCGCCCTGCCCTGAATCCTGCTTGTTCTTAAGCTATGATTTTGTTCAGCTTGGGGTTTCAACCTGTTGAGTATTATTTTCAGGAGGACCTTGCTGGGATGGCTGATGAGGCTGATGGTGCGGTAATTTTCACACTCCTGAAGGTTACCTTTTTTGGGAAGAGTGATGACAAGCGACTAGGTCCATAGTGTAGGCCACTCCCCACTCTGCCAGATCTTGTTACAGATAATGGTGAGGGCATCAATCATCGCTTCTCCTCCTGCTTGTAGCAGTTCCGCGGGTATGTTGTCCACTCCCGCTGACTTCCCTTTCTTCAGCGATTGCACTGCTGCCTCAACTTCTTCCCGGAGAATTGGGAGGATTTCTTCTTCTTCTCTGTTCTCGGGACATGCTAGAACTGATGGGTCTCCATTTGGTGTATTTTTGTAAAGGTCAGAGCAGTACTCTGTCCATCTGTCCAAGACTTTTTGTTCTTCTGTAATGGGCGAACGTATGTGACTTAGGTACGAGACTATTGAGGTCACCGAGGGTTTTCTCCGGGCAGTCCGGTTTCCTCCCTCCCTTCAATAATGGTACAGGACGCAGTCAATATAAAAATTTCAAAAATAAAAATTCGATTTTCTTTCCGTCTTCTAATAGCGATCTTTCTGCCTTTACACCACCTGTTTGAGTGATGGATGTGTATTTGGTGTGTGTGAGGGTGGATGAGACAGGTGAGCGTGTATGTTGGTATAGATCGCCGCGCTTTGAGCCTGATTGATTTGGGAAAAGCGCGCATATAGCATCCTGTATTATTATTGTATTATTATAATGCCAGACTTGCTTTGGATCGTGGAGACTTTGGGCTGTTTAACAATTGTCAGCCGCTTCACAGTCTGGTAGGCCTTCTTGCTGTTGTTCTTGTTCAGACTGTTCTCTATTTCCTGGCATTGATCTTCTATCCAGTTCTCCTTTGCTGTGCGCATGCCTTTTCGGATGTTATTGTTGCTTTTTCGGTAGACATCAGCTCCCTGTGAGGTGTTCTTTTTCATTTTGTTTTAATCTCTCTTCGTTTATCACACAGATCCAAAAGTTCAGGTGTGATCCACGGCTTCTTTTTTGATCGGTGCTTGCCAAGGATCTCAGTGGCAGCATCTGTCACATCTGAGTTGAAGGTAGTGGTCATGGTGTTGACATCTACTTCACCAGCTCCCAAATGAGCAGTGGTGCAAATTTCCCTCCAATTGTGGCCCGAAATAGTTCTGCCTTCCAAAGGGGTGATGATG
>CM072524.1:51584811-51793153 GCA_036898135.1 Oncomelania hupensis
ACAAAGCGTAGAAGAATTTTTTTTTTACGAATGGACGAATACTCGGCCCCTGCGTTTAGAATTATAGTAGCATGCAGAACAGCAGCCAGTCCTTAAATGCATGTGCATAAATCTAACAATATCCAATTCCAATTATTAATGCACACATTCCACATTTCCGTGTCTGACATACAAGAAGAACAAGGTGATGATTATGATGATGGTGGTGATGATGGAGAGTATCATTATAATGATTATGGTGATAATAAATGAATGAATGATTACATGGATGATTGAATGAATGACTTGTAAAGCGCCTATTTAAAGATCTTTTCGCTGGATACCCACGGTACAGACATACGTGACCTGGGTTCGATTAACCGCTGGTGACCAGAGATTGCTCTCACAGTTAGTTAGTTAATTATTCATTGCTTACAGGGTCCAGCGGACTGCAATCCGGAGCCGAATCAGGACCACAACTTGGTTGAAAGAGGATTCACTCCTGATCCGTATAAAACATCTCTTGAAACAACCATAGTGGTAACACTGAAGGCACTCCTGTTTTGGAGAGATTGTGGGCAGCGCCTTGCACAGCTCTTTGAGCAGGAAAGCGCATCGTATAATTATAAAGAACAGCCATTAGCTTTCTTTTCTCGAGACAAGACCGTTGCATGCGTCCATTGCATTGTGTGACAGTGCCATGTTTTTAAAAACAAAAAAAAAAAAACTTCTTTTTTTTTTTTTTTTTTTTTTTTTTTTTGTCGAAGGTGTGTTGTTATCGGAATTAAGACATAAGAAATTGAACTTGTTCAAAGGATTATGTTGGTGTTTTTGACATTTAAAAAAAAGAACTATGGTTGTTTAGTTTTTATCTGTTATTTGTGGCGTAATCAACGTCTGCTGGTCTTTCCACCCCCACACTCCATGTCCCCATCACCTTTTTTTAGTCATGGATTTTGGTTAGGGCTGACTGTGCTTGGATGGAGAGAGAGAGAAGCAAGCTCGCGCGAATGGGTGCGCGCGTGAGTCGCAGTGTTTGAGAGGTAGTTTGTGTGTTACTGCCAGCATTTTAAGTGTTATTGTATACATGATGTCTGCGTATAGTCCTATATGCAGTCTGTTTGCGTGTGTGTATGTGAGTGTGTGTGTATGTGTATGTGTGTGTGTGCGTGTGTGCGTGTGCACTTGAATAAACGCACAAATCATTGTCTTTCTTAGTAACAAATGGGTTTATTTGCTTGAAACCCACTTTTTTTCCCAGGACCCCACTTTTTTCTAAGTGCGTGGGTGTGCTCTCTTAGTGCATGGGAGTGCAGTTGTAGTGCATGAGAGTGTTTTAAGTACAAGGGAGTGCTCTATCCGGAACAGAGAAAATCCAGTTACTTTTCGGGCAAATTTTGAAGAAAGTTCGACCTATTTCGTCTTTTTTGCATTAGATTCTTATATTTGTTAGATGAATTTTGCGCTCTTTCCGTCAAAACAAAAACAAAACATTTTCCGATTCCTACATTCTTAAATAAACCCAGTTCTGATATTTTGCAAATATTTAGTGTGTTTGAGTGTGTATGGGCACACTTACACAGTGTTATCTGGACAAATCAGTGAACATCAACATGACTTGTATTGGCATGCCTACTTGTTTTGCCTTCAGAACAGTGATCCGTTAGGGTTAGGGCTGGGGTTAGGGTTAGGGTTCGAACACTGCAAAGTACTTAAAAATGGGGACGAAATATGACCCATTGTCAGCACAACGTATGTGGCGTTTCGGGAAAGTCATGATAATACTTTGTAACCTCGGCTGCGCGTGTGCGTGTGTGTGTGTGTGTGTGTGTGTGTGTGTGTGTGTGTGTGTGTGTGTGTGTGTGTGTGTGTGATGGTTTACGTAAGTAAGCAGATCTGACTTTGTATTGTTGTAAATTTTAGTCCTTATTTGTGTTGTGTGTGTATGAGACAAATCTCTGGTTTTTATCAGACAATAAAGTTGAATTGTGTTGTCAATTTTTTTTGGCCATGCAAAACAGAACAAAACAACAATAGGCCAGTTTGACCAATAACAAAATACGATGAAATAACAATGATCACAAAGGTTATGGTAGCGATGCGATGACGCCGATGACAACGATGACGATGTGATAATAATGATGACGACGGCGGCGATGATGTTGACGACCACGACAACAATGATGATTTTAATGACAATGATGATGATGAGGAGGAGGAGGAGGAGGAGGACAAACTCAATGGTGATAACGACGATTTTGACGATAAGGAACGAACAAATCGATTATAGAGTAAACCCAAAGGCATGGCAATATACATAATAATAGGAATAATGAAAACGTCAGTTTGTGTGTGGGTTTTGGTTTCCTACACAACTTTACCTACCCACCTCTCACCACATGCATGCACACTTGGCAGTCATTAACCCCAGAAAGAATCAGCCAGAAGGCCACACAGAATGACTCAGTCTCGCACATGCAGATTGAGCTGCATCACTACCATCACTCAAAATCCCAGATCACATACCCAGGTTTGTGTGTGTGGGGAGGGGGGGAGGGTGTTATGGGTGGGTTGTGGCGTGAGAAGGGAAAGTGAAATATCACGTTTTGACATTTTATTCCATCAACGGACGGCAGCGTTTCAAAAAGTCTCAAAGGACGTTTTCAGTTTCAAAGGAACAGTGTGTGTGGGTGTGTGTGAGGGAGAGAGAGAGAGAGAGAGAGAGAGAGAGAGAGAGAGAGAGAGAGAGAGAGAGAGAGAGAAAGAGAGAGAGAAAGAGAAATAGAGAAAGAGAAAGAGAGAGAGAGAGAGAGAGAGAGAGAGAGAGAGAGAGAGAGAAAGAGAGAGCACGAGAAGGAACTCTGCACCATTTAGGGTCCAGCACTTAGAGAGCACGAGAAGGAACTCTGCACCATTTAGGGTCCAGCACTTATTTTAAAACTATTTTTATTTCTTTCTCTGGACCTGTGCACGCTAAAGGCTCTCTCCTGTCTAATACCAGTCTCGTTTCAACTCCTGTAAACACTGACACTCTCTTCTTCTTAAATTTAAGGGAGGGATCAGACAGACACGGAACACGCTGAATGAAAATTTTAACTAGAAGGGCAAAACCCATAAGACGCACATGCTCATTAAAGAACTCGCAAAATTTTATACGAACATGAGTGCCTAGAAAAAAAACCAAATGAAATGGTGGCACTACAATGCAAAGTTATACCGACCTTAATCTTTCTATGCTCTTGACCTTTATATGACCTTGACCTCCGACTCCAAATATATTCATGTACGATGAAATAAAGTACAGCAACAATTGTATTATACCAAAAACGGTGTCCTTTGGGATGACCTCGACCTTCAGTGACCTTGACCTTGGGATGACTTTGACCCTCACATGACCTCTCATGTATGTCTGTTCAAATAACCCAATGCTTTTGCATGCACGTTGAAATCAAAGTGGATAAAATTTCCTAAAATGAGGTTCATTTTAAAGCAAACATCCTGAGAATACATAAAATGTACTTTTTAAAAAAGTATTTCAAGCCGTGCTACTTTTCAAGTTAGAGCATACTTTCTGAACAGAAGGCTGGCAAACTTGAGACAAATGTAGTATAATAATACAACAGCTGCACAGATGGAAATCAAATGAAGATTTGAGCATGACAACCGCCAGAAAGGTAAAAGTGTGCCTTGTTAGTAAATTTCGAACATATTTTGGATTGAAAATAAAATTTCAGTGAGGCAGTAACACTTTTTAAGACTTTTTTAAAATGCAATTTTGACTCCTATCGGAGATTAAATTTACAATAACTCGTATAATAATAGATAGAATTGCCTTAAACTTTGCAGGCACATTCTTTATCATATTGTTATTCACACAAAAAATAAACATGGGTCGCAGAGCTAAATTTTAATCTAGAGAGAATACACTTAGTATACATTTAGTCAAGCATAGCAGAAATAAACTCATGTATTATAAAGTAAAGTACAGCTAAAGTTGTAATATGCCAAAATAACGGGGAACTTAGGATTGTGATAAGACACTAGATTTACACAGCACTTTAAGTTCTTGCCTGGTTTAGTCAGCTGTAACCTTAGTACAGTAATGTTACTCTGCAGCAGACGACAGAAGTTTGCTGTAGGCTACCAAAGAACGTACAGCTTCACAAAGAAAGTGCATAACTCAAAAGTGTGCAAAATCGAAAGCACCCAGCGCCCCCAAGCTTGGGGTCTGAAGCTTTGCTAGCCGGCTAGTGTTGATAACATGGCGGACAGCATGTGTGAAGCTGCAGGAGGTTGCAAGCATGCGAAAAGACCCAAATATAGCACTCACTGCAGCCTGTAGAGGACAAAATTAATATTTGTGTGTATTATTGTTTTTCACACAATGGACGCGGGGTCATATGTGTCACGAAGTGACTTGATAAATATTTACATTTGTGTATACATCACATGTTTATAGAGTTAGGACACGAGCGAAGGCTATTGACATAGGCCCGTGGCATATGTATTCGCTTTGCGTGGGTACTATATTTCCTAGTTCATTAATATTTTGGTGATGAGACTCGCAGGAATTTTATTAATTAGTAACTGTGTGTACATATATTTAATTTTACAAAGAGCGATATCATGGGCCATGTCACGGTCACATTCAAGATACGAGTGACCACGGATTACATGTATCTTTTCTTGGATATCCAAATCCAATATTAAATTTAGTGTTGAAGATTTGTCTATATTTTTCATAAGAAACTTCACGTGCAGGACAAGAGTTAACAAACATTTGATGCATCTTTGCAACATTTAAGTCTTCTGGCAAGTATACTTTCTTTGTAGCACCCATGGCATAGTGTGACTTTCTGCCACGGAAGGACTGGATATGGTCAATCACTGCTTGCAAGTCTTCTGGCTTTAGCCGATGAGGTTGATTTGAATGTCTCCCTCTCATGTCTATCGGTGGACGTCCTGTGGTAAATCAGATAAACCAACAACATTTAAGTACATGTAGTAGTATTATTCGAAAAACCAACAGTTAAAAAAATTTTCATGGAGTAGTATTTCTTTTTTGTTTTCTTATTTGATTTCTTTTTTTTTAATTTTGTATCATCATCATCTTCACCATCACGGTTCTGATATGACTCTAATGAGTTAACTGGACCTTAAGCAATGTAAAAACAAAAAAAAAATATTCATCATCACCTTTTTCTTTCTTTGTTTAATTGCTTTATTTGTATTTTTTTATTATGTTTTTAAGCACAGCATAAGCCTACATATTTTTTTTAAGTTACAGTTTACAAAAAGTAAATAAGTAACAAATCACTCAGCATTATTTCACAACCATTGCGACACATACGATTTATAACAAATAAAATAAAGCTTACCAGTCTTTGTCAGAGCAGATTTTATAGTTTGAATCCTCCTGTTTGTTATTCCAAACAGAGCTATGAATGCCTTGTGACACACTCTTTCTTGAAATGGCACACCAGCTCGAATAAACCGGACCTTGTACTCATAGGAGAAGTCCCTGAAATTGGCATTATCTTCATCTTTGCGAGGTCGTCGCCTCTCCACTGCTTTCACCTTTAAATAAAAATCAGTTCACTTATTTTCAACTTCAAGAATCAAGAGCAATAAGTGTGCAGTATTTTTACTCAATTATATTATTATTTTGTAGGATGTTTACAAAATTAATGACAGATAACTAAGATAAGTCTCTTTTTTTTTAGCTCTACAATTATGTTTTTCATGTTAAAAAATTATGTCTAAGTTTAATGTTGTTATATTACTCAAGACAGGTCTGACAAATGAACAAAAACACTGGCCAACTTTTTATACTAAGCATGAATAGCATTTTAGAGAGAGAGAGAGAGAGAGAGAGAGAGAGAGAGAGAGAGAGAGAGAGAAAGAGAGAGAGAGAAATAGAGAGAGAGAGAAAGAGAGAGAGAGAGAGAGAGAGAGAGAGAGAGAGAGAGAGAGAGAGAGAGAGAGAGAGAGAGAGAGAGAGAGAGAGACAACACAGTCCAACATTTCCGCATAGCTCGAATAAAATGTCTACTTCAATACAGCATTCTAACAAAATACTTACAAATGCTAAAGTCGACTGATTAAGCAATGGATCAATAACCGAAGGTCGTGTATTTACTTTCATTTTCATCTAAACTGTATCAAATTGATTTTCGAGATGGGTAGAAAAAAGATTCCTCACCTGAACAAAGGAAGCAAGGTGCGAGTCTTGCGCATCTTTGCTACTAATCGAGTTAAAGTGATTGAGTAGACCGTCTTTTTCTTCATCAGTAATCGCTTCAAAGCATTGCATCTTGCACTTGCAATCTTCCCCTCTTTCATGACTTGACATGCGTTGAAATTTTAGCTGTTCTTTATGAGTGACATTCTTTTTTCTTTTCTTTGGTGTGTCAGTGATGACCGGGCGATCAACGCTGCTTTCCGCCATCTTTAAAGCAGACGCCGAACTAAGACAGCGTGGGATTGGCTCCCACATGTCATGTGATAGCAAATAACTCAGCTGACAGCTAGCTTGATCGTTTTGTCGGTGTAAACATAGGACTCTGATCGTTCTGTCAAAGTGTGGTGTTATTTTAAAGTCCCATAACTCAGGACTCAGATCGTTTTTCCATTAGTCACTTCAGGTAGACAAAGTATGAACCCAGGGCTACAAGGAAAGGGCAATAACTCAAAAAAATCAAATTTGTGACTTTGATCGTTCTGTCGTTGAGGCCTTCGTATGCATCTGAGAGTGTCTGTGACTGGACGGATGAAGTAGAGCTACGGGTTCCGGACCCCCCCCCCCCCCCCCCCCCCCCCCCTGGCCATTCGATGTACCTCACTCAGTCAGAAAAAAAAAATATATATGGAGTTTTTTTTAAGCTCTTAATTTAGTTGACACTGGTGGTAAGTATAACGTTCCTCATTCTACTCAAGTTCCTCGAGCGGACACGTTTTTGTCACCCCTAACCCCTTAAAACATTTTTGGAACCCCCCCCCCCCCCCCCTCCAAGAGTAAGTGATCCGGCCCTGGGCTAGGATAGAAAAATTGGAATGAAAGATAGACTGTGAAAAAAAGAGTGAATGCTATTCTTTGCGACTCGAAAATATTGTGGTGTATGCTATTTCTATTTTTCACTGTGGTGATTCTGGATTCTGTTCATGACAGACACGGTAATTTGAATATTTATATTTTTATGATTTACTTGTTCAAAATATAATATTGAAACTAAGTTTGTAACAATGTTTTCATATTTTCATAAACGTAATTGTCTGTCAGACCGGAACGGGGTTGTTTCAGAGAGAGATAAATTCATATTAAAGTTCAGCTACTTATTATTTTATTACTATAAGACTTATAGTTTTCTTGAATATAGTTTTTTTTAATTCCGTTTTAATTATTATTCTATTATCTTATGTGAGGAAGAAGAGAACCATAAAATTAGCAAAACGTAAATTGGTGTTGCGTTCCAACTGTTGTGTATTTTACGTCTTCAGTGTTTCTAGTTTATCTCCCTGTCTTAACTTGAGTAATTCTATAAGAAAGGCCTTTTGATGAATGCGTGTATATGTGAAATTGAAACATTAAAAACAGTTTACAAACTAATATCAAGTTTGTAGGAATCTTAA
The DNA here is from genome assembly GCA_036898135.1 of Oncomelania hupensis. NCBI lineage: Eukaryota > Metazoa > Mollusca > Gastropoda > Littorinimorpha > Pomatiopsidae > Oncomelania > Oncomelania hupensis. The sequence goes on from CM072524.1 coordinate 51,592,420, forward strand.
AAGTGAAGTGAATTATTAAAATCAAAATTTTTCTTCAGAATCAAGTGTGTGTGTGTAGATTTCCTAATAATTCATATTGCTTCTCTAAATTCTTATCAATTAACTTTGGGCATGTTTTTGTGCTTTGGCACTTTACATGGATATGTTTCAATTTGTTGCATGTTGTATTGTAATACAATTAAATGACATGCAAGTTCAGTAATGCATTGTTTTTGTTCATTTTCACTTGCTTGTCCGTCTTCTTAACTGTCTGGTCACTGATTTCTTTTCCCTGTCTTATTATATGTATGGTCACCGATTTCTTTTTCTCGGCAAATATGCCTATTATATAGTTGCACACATACAGGCCTGAGTAGGCTACACAGGAATGCATTATGAAGTTATTTCATAACAAGTTCAGACAAAAGTTATAAATGCACTCGAGCTTTCTCAGAAGAAAAAAACCCTGTTGCATGTGTAGGCCTATAGCACAAATTAATACACACGCAGTCATGCACTCAATTAATAGGCAGATTCACACTTTCATATAAAGGAGAAAACAAGGCAATAACTGCACAACAAGAGCAATTCAGTAATACTGAATAATTGCATTAATTAACAGGTTTGTTGCCAAGTGGTTGCGCACTAATGAATCTATAATAAAGGCAAGCACCGTGTTTGTTTTTAATGTCACACTTTTTTGCTGGTCAGTTACTGTGTGATAGGTCTGCATAAAATCATGAATCGAACAGCTTTGGTAATTAATGTGAATTTTAAAAAAAGCATTTACTTGTATAAATAAAACATTTTTGAGTTCGTTTTACTACAAAAGGATAATGTTTAGGGTTCAAAAAAAGTCCTGCGGCAAGGTTTGTTTACGTATTGCTAAGCAGAGGATTACGTCCCTTGCAACGAGCGTTCAGACCCTCCGCTTGGTGCGCGCCAAACGCATCTGTCATCACTTTTTATATAGCGGTGTGGCGTTATGATCCTTCTTTGTGAAGCTGTACGTTCTTTGAGGCTACACAGCTCTAAGCTGACGCTAGCGCAGTAGGTAGTGACCTCATCCAGCTTACGTATAGGCAGTAGTATGGCCAATAAGGCCAGAGGGCGCTTAGGTTTACCAGTTCTACCCGGTTTAGGCAGACAGTGGAGGTAGTTTCATTCGTGTTGTAGACTGCGAGCAAGACAGAGCTACGCTCTAAGATATCTCTCCAGTGACGATTTATAGCAGGAACTGTTCAAACTTAAATTCAACCAATTTAGCCACGACCTGAAATTCTCAAAAATGTAAATGAATTAGCTTTTGTTTCATCGCGATGTATTGATATTATTGTTGAATTATGTTTGTGAAATTTGCTATGTTTAGAATTGAATTGTTAGTCAAACGATGCGTGACCACGTGGCGAACACGACCGGTTCGACGCCATGTTGTAGACACTACGGACCCACTGTTATTTAGCCTATATGTATTCTTGCAAACCAGTGGCTGTACCATAGAATGTGTATAATATTAATTCTTTCTCTATTTGTATAGTTAGCCATGATTTATATTTATATATGTATAGGAAAATAGAGTGGAGATTGCAGTGTACCACGGACGTAGCAGAATGTTCGCCGCTTATATATATATAGATATGTGGAGCTAATCACTGAGGGCTACTTCTGCCTTCAGTGAGACGCTCTGCCCACACCTAGTATACACGGTGGTGCAGAATTTCATCTCATATGTTACAGACGAGCAGGCTTCGTGGGCCCGATCAGACGAAAGACAAGAAATAGTCTTCACTGACAGTCGGCCTGCCTAGGCTTCTCAAGCACTGCGCGACAAGAGCCCACCAGTCTGTCCACAACAACACTGCTCATCGAAGATTCCACAACAAACACAGCTCATCAAAGAATCAACCACAACACCGCTCTTCTAATTTTGAGCTAAGTTCCAATTACTCAGTGCACCAAAACTGTTAGCTAAGGACATCAATAGTCCACCTTTCCAGAACTCTGACCCTTTGGGCAGAACGCATCAAGTGCCCGATGATGATACAGTAGCTGCATAGAACTATCAAGGAGCGAACCATTCAAAGAGACATTCGAACTTTTAAGTTAGTATCGTACTTAGCAGATCTTGTATAGAGTAGAGGAAATAAATGTGTGATATTTACTGTTAACAAGTGGCTGGACTACCTATGTTTCATAGCCGTGTGAGAGCTAGTGTGACAGTGATCTTTTACCATTTTCTTTCTATCTCTGTACCCTGTAACAAGAGCCTAGATTTAAAACACAGCACAGTTTAAGCTTTGGCCTTGTTTAGTCAGTGTAAACGTAGAAGGTTACTGTTAGTCTGAAGCAGACGACAGAAGTTGCTCTATGGTACACATTTCTTAGGCTGACGATAGCCAAGTAGGCAATGACATCATCGCAGCTTACGTTAGAGCGCTTCGATTTTACAGCCAATCAGAACAGAGAGAGATTAGGTAGAACCAGTTCTGCCTGGTTAGGCAGAGGCCAGATAGAGGGTCATTCTGCGTTCAAACTGCCTAGAGTACACATCTGCACTCTAACAGAATCTCTCCATAGACTACAGCAGGACTAGTTGAAAATTCGAATCAATCAAGTTAGCCACGGCCTGACATTGTCAAGAAGGTAAATGAAAATACTTTTGTTTCATCGTGATGTATTTATATTATTGTTCAATTATGTTTGTGAAATTTGCTATGCTTAGAATTGAATTGTTAGTCCAACGTTGCGTGACCACGTGGCAAGCACGACCGGTTTTGACGCCATGTTGTATTCCTGAGAATGTGTATAATATTAATTTTTTCTCTATGTGTATAGTTAGCCATGAGTTATATTTATATATGTATAGGAAATTAGAGTGGAGATTCCAGTGGACCACGGACTTAGCAGAATGTTCGTCGCTTATGTATAGAGATGTGGAGCTAATCACTGAGGGCTACTTCGGCCTTCAGTGAGACGCTCTGCACACACCTATTATACAGGGTTGTGCAGAATTTCGTCTCTTACATGTATATGTTACAGACGAGCAGGCATTGTATCGTGAGCCCAACCAGGTGAAAGACAAAAACAAGTCGTCGCTGAACGTTGGCCTGCCGAGGCATCTAACGCACTGAGCGGAGAGAGCCCACCAGTATAGCTACAAGGAGAAGACTCCACAACAACACAGCTTATCAAGGAAGCAACCACAACACAGCTCATCGAATTATCAGATAAGTGCAGATCGACGCAGTGCACTAAAACTGGTATCAAAGAACCACAGTAGTCCACTCTTCTAGAACTCTGACCATTAGGGCAGAAAGTATCCAGTGCCTGATAATGAGAAAGTAGCTGCCTAGAACTATCAAGAAGCGAACCATTAGCATTGGCATTTGAACTTTTAAGTTAGTATCATACTTTGAAGATCGTGTATAGAGTAGAGGAAATAAATGTGTGATATTTACTGTTATCAAGTGGCTGGACTATGTTTCATAGCCGTGTGAGAGCTAGTGTGACAGTGATCTCTTACCATTTTTCTATCTATCTCTGTACCCCCAGTCTTATAAACACAGACCGAGCTAAACAAATAAATGTTTTAAGTTAAGTCACAGGGAGATTACTAGCGATCCCAACCGACAATAGACGAGTGGGTAATAGCATACCATTGTGCAGAGCCCAGCAACAATAGACCCACCGTCACATACCCCAGCCTAAACACAAACCGAGCTAAACATATAAATGTATTAAGTTGAGTCACAGAGAGATTTACTAGCGATCCCCATCGACGAAGGACGAGTGGGTAATAGCATTCCATTGTGCAGAGCCCAGCAACAATAGACCCACCGTCACAAGGATGACCTTGATCTTCAGTGACCTTAACTTTGGGATGAAACTGACTCTCACGTAACATCTCATGCATGTCTGATCAAATAACTCCATGTTGTTTGTATACTATGGATTATATATAGACACTATACGATGTCCTATTTTTTTATGTTTTTCCCCAAGTCCTAAAATGACCTTGACCTTCAAGATCAACGCAAAAACGGAACATATATGAAATATTAATCTATCATTTCTAACTACAAGTTTGGACTTTATATCTCTCAAAATTAGGATCAAGGTCACTTCAAACTATCTATACTAACCGATTTTGGACATCTCCGATGACCTTGACCTTGAAGGTTGAGCAAATGTGTATAGTATGCGTGTCTCATTGATATCTATCATGCATCAAATAATCATAGTAATAACCTTTGATGACCCTGTGACATTGACCTTGAAGTGAAGTCATTCAACCGCTGATCATTTATGAGGTCTCGTGGGTACTCACAGTTTTTTCAAGTTTGGTTGTGAAAGCTGAAACAGGCTCTGAGTACTTAGCCAATGTAAAGTTTTTGCACAGACAGATGACGGACGGCGGACAGAGACTGACGGACGTTATCTTTCCGATGTTATTTTTGGACTATTTAGGACTCATCTCGCACAGATTTGCAAACGTGTTGACTTCTTTTTATTTTTATTTTTTTTTTTTTTTTTTTTTTTTGGGGGGGGGAGGGAAGATGAGTGGGGTTGAAAGGGAAGAGGTGGAGAGGGTGGAGGGGGAGGGGAGAGTACATAGATTCACATTGCTATGTATGTGAGTCTAAAAGCTGTTCGGCACAAAGAAACTACTTGACCTATTAACGACAGATTTCCCTGCATATCTATTTCTATATTCATCTCTGGTCCGAGCGCTGAGATCGTCTGTATGTTTAAGTTTCTGTTGATGTGAAATGGAAACAACAATGTTCGTCGTCAGGCACCTACATATAAATGAACATATGTCAACAACAGCAACATTCTCAAACTAGCGAACGGAATTATCTTACTATTGATTGTTTAACATTACGCGGGAACAAACGAGTCAAACGAGAAGGGCAAAGCCCATAATTTTATGACTGACATGCTTTTTAAGGAACTCGCAATATTGAAAATGAGTGCCCAGAAAAACAAACAAAATAAACGGTGGCGACTTTATTCTTTCTGTGCTTTTGCCCTTGACCTCTGGCTCCCCATACAGTCATGTACTATCAAATAAAGTAAAGCAAATGTTGTATGGTGCACCAAAAAACGGTGACTTTGGGATGACCTTGACTTTCAGTGACTTTAAACTTGGGATGATCCTGACCCTCACGTGACCTCTTATGCATGTCTGATCAAATAACCCAATGTTATTGCATATTATGGGTTAAATAAACACCCATTCCACTGTATGACCTATTTGTTTTCCAAGGCCTAAAATGACCTTGACCTTCAAGATCAGCGCAAAAACGGAACACATATAAAAGATCAATCTATCAACTCTAAATACAAGTTTGGACTTTATATCTCTCATAGTTTAGGGTCGTCACTTCAAAGTGCCTATACTAACCGACTTTGGACAGTTCCAGTGACCTTGACCTTGAAGTGAGGTTGACTAAAATTGTATAGTATGTGTGTCTCGTTGATATCTATCATGCATCAAAGAATCGTAAGTTCAATATTAATAACCTAGAAGAAAAGTGACATTTTGTAAAATATTTTAATTTTTTACTAACATTTTTTACCTTGACCTTGATGTGAAGTCATTCATTCAAACATAATTTTTAAAGTCTCGTTGGTGAACACCATCTTACCAAATTTGTTGTGATGGTTGAAATAGGTTCTGACATATTATTCTACTTGCAAGTTTTGCACAGACACCCGGCGGACGGCAAGCATACAGACATAATACTGTTCAGGCCGACTCAATCAGTATCAAAGATCACGGACGTCACGTCCGCATTTTATTTTTAGAACAGCATGAGTATGGAACTCGGCAAGCGTCAAATGCGCGTGCATTTAATGCACACGGAATTGCACGCCCATCTAGTATCTGATTGGTCGAAAACTGTGACGCCAAACTGCACATGCGCAAATGTACATGCAATTGCACACGCATTTACCTACGAGTCACATTAAAACTAGGAATAGGAAATGTTCGGAAATACGTTCTGTGTACCAAAAATAATGTAATGTAAATTGACAACTAATTTACAATGTAACACTCGCCACCCACGACCTCCTAAATAATATATGGATTATCTTCCATCTTCCATCTTATCTTCCAACGACCTCAGAGTTACGGGATGGGATAGGATAGGATAGGATATCTTCCATCGCCAGCACAGCGTCTTCAGTATGGCCACAGTGCAAAGCTTACAATAGCTACACGCGTTTTCCGATGCTTTTTCCGTTCCATGTATTGTAATTCTTCTTCATTAACATCCGGCGTGCAGTTTAACATGCAATTGCGCTTGCGAAGTTTGGTATGGAACGCGGAAAGCGTCAAAATGCACATGCAATTGCACGCCCATCTAGTAGCTGATTGGTCGAAAACTTGCACGCCAAACTGCGCAAGTGCAAATGCGCGCATTTAGTAGCTGATTGGTTAAAACTTGCATTCCAAACTATGGAACGCGGAAAGCGTCAAATGACCGTGCAGTTGCACGCAAAAATGCACACGCAATTGCACGCCCATCTAGTAGCTGATTGGTCGAAAACTGTCACGCCAAACTGCGCAAGCGCAAATGTACACGCATTTACCGAGTCACAATAAAACTAGGAATGGGAAATGTCCGGAAACATGTTCTATGTACCAAAATAATGTAATGTAAATTGACAACTAATTTTACAATGTAATCCTTGCCACCCACAAACTCTCATGCCTCCACCTCCAATCTCCCCCCGCCTCCCTCCCAATTAAATGTTATAATAATTTACTTTGGTTTGCGTGTAAAAAAAAAAAAAAGAAAAAGAGGAGAATTATCTTCCATCGTGCGCACAACAGACTGCCTTCAATATTCCTACTGTGCAAAGCTTACGATAGCTACACGCGTTTTCCGATGCTTTTTCCGTTCCAAGATTTGTCATTCTTCTTCATTAACATCCGGCGTGCAGTTTGACGTGCAATTGCGCTTGCGCAGTTTGGCGTGTAAGTTTTCGACCAATCAGTTACTAGATGAACGTGCAAATGCGTGTGCATTTCCGCTTTCCGCGTTCCATGGTCACCTTGGCCGTAGCGCGAGTCGGTCAATATAGTATTTAGGCCGACGGACGGACAGGCTTTTTTTTCGATAAAATTTTTGGACTGTTTATGACTCATCTCGCACAGATTTGCAAAAATCTGGGAAAACATTTTTGTGGGGTGAATACATAGACTCTTATTGCTATACATGTGAGTCAAAAATGAGGCAATTTGTGCATTTTTACATGAGCATTTCCACTGATCGGGATGCCCTGAAACACACAAGACACAGAATATATTTTGGCACCACAGGCGCTTGTATCTGGACAGGCGAGCGCCTATGCCTATGACGCGTCTCCCTTTGGTTATCTAAAGGGAGACGAGTCACAGGCATAGGCGCTCGCGTGGAGAACCAAAGGGAGACGCCTCACAGGCATAGGCGCTCGCGTGTTCAGATACAAGCGCCTGTGTCGCGCACATTCTCATGTGATTCTTGGAACATCTTAATAAATGCTGTAGGCACACAGCAGGCAAACTTCGTCGGTCTCCGACAGCATTGCGAAGTTTAACAATTATTTCTTCCACTGAAGTGAACTACACCGCGAACGTAAGAACCCCCTTTTTTTTTTAACTTGCCGGTCCTTCCACATCATCCAGTACAAACTGTACTATGTTTTCTTCATCTTTGAGACTAGTACACATTTCTTCAATGAAATCTTCTACGGTAAACTCGCCCCTATCATCCCCATGAAATCTTCGAAATTTTTTCCTAGTAGTTATCTTAGGAGCATCTAAAAAAAAAAAAAAAAAAAAGACTACCTATCTCTTGACGGAATATTTTCTGGAAAACGCCTACCTCTTCCAAAACACCAAGAGAGGTCAGTAACGGACGTTCTAATTCAGATTCACACTTTGGCAACGATCGAGGGGCTACGCCCGAAATCTGAACTTCTAAGATCCATGCAGTTAGGTATGACACATCCCTCCCTATCAATACGTAATAATACAAGCAGACACAAAACACATTAATAATAAAACACTAATTTACATCGCTACACACATAGCAAATGCAGGACTACCCAGTTCAAATGTCAAACTTTGTGATAATGCCACCGTAAAATCTGTTCAAATGTCAATTTCAGTAGAACAAGAGAAAAACATTTTTCACAGCAATAGGTGTTTGTTATTTCAGGACTGTAAGCTGAAGATCTACTCCAGATTGGTCAACAGTCTGTTCACGAGGGGTACTTCGCTCTACACCAGTGTAATTCAACACCATCACGGTCTGTTCACAGTCTCCAGTGTCATTCAATTTCAACACAGTCACAGTCTATTCGCAGAGTCTTCAGTGACGTTCAACACAATCGTAGTATATTCACAGAATTTCCAGTGTCGTTCAACAAAATCACAGAATATTCACAGTCTCCAGTGTCGTTCAGCAAAAATCACAATATATTCAGTCTCAAATGTCGTTCAATACAATTACAATATTTCCAGTAGCGTCAGAAGACATCATGTTTTGTCTGTCAATAGTTCAGGGCTGATCACTCGGTCACCTATCCTATCCTATCCTGTCCCGTAACCCGGAGGTCTTAGGGGCACCACAGATGATCGTTTAACCAGCATACTCCATCTTTCTCTGTCCTCAACAGCCCTGATGGCTTCGCTCAGTGTCAAACCAGTCCATTCTCGAATGTTGTCCTCCCACCTCTTTTTCGGTCTCCCTCTTCTTCTACCTTCTTGCATTGTGCCTTGCAGAATTGTCTTTGCAAGGCCTGATGATATGGTGACGTGGCCATACCATCGGAGTTTCCGTTTCTTCACCACTGTGAGCAGGTCATCGTGTTGTCCAATGGCTTGTATGATGGTCTGTCGGACTTCGTCGTTGTTGATGTGTTGGGTATAGGAAATGCCCAGAAGTCTTCTGTAACACCTCATCTCCATGCTTTGTATTCTTCGTTGTAGATCTGCTGTGTAGATGCAACCCACTCGGTCACAGAATAAAAAAAAACCCACTGTAAGTGTTCACCAACTATTCTGTGATACTCAAATTCATCAGTCAGCACATTCCTACGTGTTATCATCAATGTACACACTATCTGTAGGTACATTCTGGAGCTTCTTAACTGTCGAAAATCAATCTGCCCGATTATCAGAATGAATTATATAATTGCCACATTTCTTTTTGTCACTGAATACCCGAGCTCCCATCTTTGTCGGAAAAGCACCTTGGTGTAGGTGCATGGAGTCCACCTTGTCCATCAGCCGATAAAAGTCAGTATGTCACAGTCACCCCACACTGCTGCGTTTAGGCGATGCAACCCTCGAGGTCAGCAGACTCGAAGGAAACATTTTCGCCGCAGTTCATACACCAGAGGCACTCCAGCTTGACATGGTTCCAGGACCAAGGAGGGGGGTGAGGAGGAGGAGAGAGAGCGAGAGAGAGAGAGAGAGAGAGAGAGAGAGAGAGAGAGAAGTCGAAGTCGAAGTCGAAACCTTTAATAGGATAATAGCATTAGGTCCTTTGGACCTGTCTTACAGCTAGTCCTTAATAAACAATGCAAAACAAACAAAATAATTAACATAAAAGAATTTGAAACAAACATATTCCTTAACTACGGTAACAAATCAATAAGCAAATTAATGCATTTTAATACACATACTCTTACCCTTCTTCTCCTCCCCAACCATCTCCTCCTCCCTCCGCACACACAAGCACAACCACACACGCACACGCACACACACACACACACACACACACATGTAAATTCACATCTTCTTAGTAACTTAAATTGTGGCAGGGTAGGGAAGAACAAAGAGGTATACAATCATCTTAAATATTAAGAGCAAAGGGAGCTTAAATATTTATGAAGCCTTGTTTTAAAAGATGGTAATGATTTACTTTTCTTGACCTCTTCTGGTAGAGGATTCCACACGCTTGGACCAGAATAGGACAGAGATGTTTTAAATATGTCTAAGCGTGGTCTTGGAAATGTTAAATTATGTCGTGAAGATGAATAACGAGATGATGACTTGCTAAAAAGTGCTTTCAAATAAGCAGGAGCTCTATTGTTAATTATTTTATACATTAAAACGGCTTTATTGTAATTTAGGTGTTTGTTAAGGGGGAGCATGCCAGCTATTTTTAGTTTTGAATCAGTTGTGATGGAAGCGTTGGGGATAACTAATTTTGCAGCTCTGCGGTGAATAGAATTAATTTTTTTGAACAAGGCTTCACTGCAGCCGTCCCATATTGTTGATGCATAATCAATGTGAGGTTTGATATGAGCATTATAAAAAAGTTTTTTAGCATCTGCAGTTATAATAGATTGAAGCTTAGACAACATAAATAATTTTGTTGAGAGAGTTTTACAAAGATGTTCAATTTGTGAATGCCAACTGAGTTTGTTATCTATGATTACGCCTAAAAGTTTATGACTTTCAACCTGTTTGATATTTTTTCCATTCACTACTAAATCAAGAGAAAGCGGAGCCCGCTGATGCTTTTGTCTAGTTGTTATTAACATAGCTTTTGATTTAGCAGGATTCAGTGACATATGGTTTAAACTGCACCAGTCAGCAACACTGTTAAGGGCACATTGTAGAGATTGCTGAATTTCAGCTATGTTACTGCCTTGAGTTTGTAATGTTGAATCGTCGGCTAACATATGACACTCAACAGAATTATCTGCGAGATGTAAAGGTAAGTCGTTAATATAAACACAAAATAAAACAGGACCTAAAACAGATCCTTGAGGAACCCCATGCTTGATTTGGCCTACAGAGGAATTTTTACCATGGACATGTACGAACTGCGTTCGTTGACTAAGATATGAATGAAAAAAAAAAGGGGGGAGAGAGAGAGAGTCAGTCAGACATTTTATTCACAACAAGGATACAGATTTTAGGCGGGAACCTGATCTTACAATCGTTCCTCGTATCATTTACACTCACATTCTTCGATTTCAGTCATATATTCCAACGAAAAGACAAATAACTCTAATGACACGACAAAATAAATAACAAATGAGAGAGAGAGAGAGAGAGAGAGAGAGAGAGAGAGAGAGAGAGAGAGAGAGAGAGAGAGAGAGAGAGAGCCCCTTGGTCTCGAAAGTGTGAGGTGTATGTGTCTACCTGTGTGTGCTTATATATTGTTTTCTGTGGAAGTGCCCGTGAGAGAGAGAGAAAGAGAGTGAAGAGAGAGAGAGAGAGAGAGAGAGAGAGAGAGAGAGAGAGAGAGAGAGAGAGAGAGAGAGAGAGAGAGAGAGAGAGAGAGAGAGAGAACGTGCACTTGCTTCCTGAATTCTGCGTAGGTTTTACATCTAAAAAGAATATGTTCTTCTGTTTCAAGTCCGCCCTTACATGTTGGACATGCTTGTGTGTACAAGATGTCCTAGGGTAACGATTTTTTTGTGTGTTTCTAATTGGTGAAACTCCTAAACGAAACTGTATGCAACCGTCCCGGAAACATAATTTTTTACTATAGTCTTTTTTTTTCTCCCTTTTTTTGAGTGAAATAATGTTTTAAAAGTGGAATATACAGAAAACCTCTCGTTTGTGTTTACATCATCATGCCAATCTTGTATGTAAGCTACTGGTCTGTCAATCTTGACTTAAAACACGTAAGAAAGCATTCATATCACCCACACCTTGTTGTTTAAACATGCCTAGATCCCTTTCTGAACAACCGTTCCTTTTAAAAAGTGCGCCCAATTTTGTTTACCTTGGTTTTGTATGTGATTTAACAGTGTGTACACTTTCTTAGGTAGTCTGTTATTTGGTAAGCTTAGCAGGCGCAACCAAAATTTCATGCACCTTAAAGCTTAAAAGATATAGTTTGGCAGGCGTCCTGTGTCACCCATAACCATGGCATTTGGTGCCTGTTGACTCACATTGAACAGCGTCTTACAAGCAAAGGAATGCACCTTTTCAAGAAAATCAAACCTCTGCTATCCCCAAACTTCTGCACCGAACAATCAAATTGGTACAATCTTGGCATCATACATCTTGAAAAATACATTTGAGACAAGGGTGCAAAGTTTCCACAGACATTTGAGTATATGTACGGTGAGCGCTTTGGCCTTACGGGGTTGTTCACTTATTGGGCTGTTCACTAACAGACTGTGTCACAGACAGCTTGGTTGTAAAATGTAAACCCGAATACGTGTAACTCTTCACAACTTCAATGGTTTGGTCTCCACACCTCCATATTTCATTTGCTGCAAGGAAGCCACCTTTTCTGAAGACAGCTCGTAGGATCTCATCTTTGATATGATGATGATAATCATTGTTGTCAGGGTGGCGACGTGGTGATCGTCCTTAACGCTGATGCAATAGGACGTTAAGCTTCGTTGTTCCTCCTCCTTTGTCTGTATGTGTGTGTGTGTATGCGTGTGTGTGTGTGTGTAGGTGGGTGTGTGTGTGCTTTTTTTCTTTTTGCATTCTGAATGATAATTGGCTTGTCTATGATATATACATATCCATACTAATTTTTAAGATTATATTCTTATGTCAAGTGTGATTGTGTCCAATGTTGCCATTGTGCCTGTCAGATTTGTAAAAAGTTGTATTGTAAAGTATTTTGTGTATCAGATATATATGACTGTAGGAATTAAGATATCGTCGCTGACAGACGAAAACCTCGTATCTCATTTTTTGCTGTTTTGAGAAAATCGATAAAAACTGTTTCAACCAGTCGGGTAACGCCAAACCAATGACTTTTTTACTTCAAAGGAACTATCAAAAGTCTAGAAATTTGGCAGTATGGGATAAAAAGTCGAAGAAGTGTTTTCCGTTGAGAACTGGAAGCAAATGAAGGGTTACGAGGTTTTCGACTTACAACTTTGTAAAAAAGTTTGAGTTACGAGGTTTTTTAATAAAACAACAGACCCTGGTACAACACAAAATCAGAGGAAAACGTTGTCAAAGATCGCAGGAAAGCCATATTTATAGGTGTCACAAGCTGTCAAAACGTCAAACACAAAAATACCGTATCTTCCAGCATTTCCTATCCTATCCAGTCCCGTAACTCGGAGGTCGTAGGGGCACCACAGATGATCGTTTAACCAGCATACTCCATCTTTCTCTGTCCTCAGCAGCCCTGATGGCTTCGCTCAGTGTCAAACCAGTCCACTCTCGAATGTTGTCCTCCCACCTCTTTGTCGGTCTCTCTCTTCTTCTACCTCCTTGCACTGTGCCTTGAAGAATGGTCTTTGCAAGGCCTGATGCTCTGGTGACGTGGCCATACCATCGGAGTTTCCGTTTCTTCACCACTGTGAGCAGGTCATAGTGTTGTCCAATGGCTTGTGTGATGGTCTGTCGGACTTCGTCGTTGGTGATGTGTTGGGTATAGGAAATGCCCAGAAGTCTTCTGTAGCACCTCATCTCCATGTTTTGTATTCATCGTTGTAGATCTGCTGTGAGGGTCCATGCTTCGCAAGCATATAGGAAGATGGAGACTGATGGTCCTGTCTTTCCAAATGGGCTTCAACTTTGTCAGGGCAGCAGTTGTTTGTGCGATCCTGGAGAGGACTTCCTGTCGGGACCCATTGTCTGATACAATGGCTCCTAAATGTTTGACGCTATGCACTGTGTTGAGGGATTGGCCTTGGACTTTGATGTCCGTGTTGATGCCATGGGTTTTGTTGGTCATCATTTTGGTCTTCTCTGCACTTATTTCCATTCCATAGGCTCTGGAAGTGGTGTCAAGCCTCTGTACCATCTGTTCAAGTTCTTGTTCCTCTCTAGCCAATCCATCAATTATTCTGAGGTTGAAAATCTGTTCAGTGGTTATTCGCCTTGCCCTGAATCCTGCTTGTTCTTCAGCTATGATTTGTTCAGCTTGGGGTTTCAACCTGTTGAGTATTATTTTCAGGAGGACCTTGCTGGGGTGGCTGATGAGGCTGGTGGTGCGGTAATTTTCACACTCCTGAAGGCCACTCCCCGCTCTGCCAGATCTTGTTACAGATAATGGTGAAGGCAATCATCGCTTCTCCTCCTGCTTGTAGCAGTTCCGCGGGTATGTTGTCCACTCCCGCTGACTTCCCCTTCTTCAGCGATTGCACTGCTGCCTCAACTTCTTCCCGGAGAATTGGGAGGATTTCTTCTTCTTCTCTGTTCTCGGGACATGCTAGAACTGATGAGTATCCATTTGGTGTAAAGGTCGGAGCAGTACTCTGTCCATCTGTCCAAGACTTCTTGTTCTTCAGTAAGGCATATGCCAGACTTGCTTGGGATCGTGGAGACTTTGGGCTGTTTAACACTTGTCAGGCGCTTCACAGTCTGGTAGGCCTTCCTGCTGTTGTTCTTGTTCAGACTGTTCTCTATTTCCTGGCATTGATCTTCTATCCAGTTCTCCTTTGCTGTGCGCATGCCTTTTCGGATGTCATTGTTGATTTTTCGGTAGACATTAGCTCCCTTTTTCTTTTTAATCTCTCTTCATTTATCACACAGATCCAAAAGTTCAGGTGTGATCCACGGCTTCTTCTTTGGTCGGTGCTTGCCAAGGATCTCAGTGGCGGCATCTGTCACAGCTGAGTTGAACGGGGTGGTCATGGTGTTGACATCTACTTCACCAGCCCCCAAAATGAGCAGTGGTGCAAATTTCCCTCCAATTGTGGCCTGAAATAGTTCTGCCACCTCCGGGTCTTGCAGTTTGTCCAGGTCGAACTTCAGTCTGGTGCACTTTGCTGTATTTACTCTCTTCAAGTGGAGCCGGAAAGACATCATCACGAGATCGTGGTCACTTCCGATGTCTGCTCCTGGAAAAGTGCGTGTCCTGCCAATGTTGATGCTTGATCTGAAGCGTTTCTTGACCATGATGTAGTCGATCTGGTTGTGATGCTCCCCGCCGGGACTGTGCCATGTCCATCGTCTGGAGTTTTTGTGGAGACCAAGCGTGTTTGCCAGTATCAGATTGTTGTATCTGGCAAACTCCAAGAGTCTCAGACCCCTGTCATTTGTCTCGTTGTTGCAGTGGGGTCCACATGTGTCTCCCCAGTTGTGGTGCGCATCTTGGCCAACCTTGGCATTTCAGTCGCCTTGCACTATGACTATGTCCTTCTTCGGCACTTGGTCAAGGACCGCCTGTAGATTTTCATAAAAATCCCCCACTTCGCTGTCGTCATAGTCTGATGTTGGGGCATAGGCCTGGATGATGGTGATGTTGAAAGGGGCTGCTCTCAGACGGATGGTAATGAGTCTACTGGATACTGGACGGCAACCCATGACAGTGGCTAGAATGTTCTTGTGGACCAAGAATCCAACGCCGTGTTCGTGCCTGTCATCTCTAACGCTGAAATATAGCTTGTGGCCTTTGTCGGTCGTTGTTTTACCTAGGCCTTTCCAGCGCACTTCGCCGATACATAAAACGTTCCATCGATAGTGGTCCAGCTTGTGGGCCAGTTCTTCTAATTTTCCTTCCGCAGTTAGGGTCCTGACATTCCAGGTTCCTATGACGATGTTGTTTCTCGTGCGGATCTTGCTAAATTGTCCATCAGTAGCATATTTATCACCTCCGTCCTGGTGGCCAACGGAAGGTGCGGTCGTTGTTGAGCCGGGCGACGACCGATCCGGTATGGAATTAGTGGATAGTTTCATCATGTAGTGTGTCTTTGGCAAAAAAGACCTGGCGGTGCCCAATCCTCTCCAGGCTGTTGGCCACAGCCAAAATCCACGAATACAGTGTGGCTCGCCTTGGCCCTGAGCACGTGATCGTTGAACCTGTAGTAACGTGAGGTTACTCCGCCCTGGCCGGTGACTTCTGTGTAGAAGACTTTCGCCCAGTGATGCCGTGCTAACATCACCCCTGTTAGTCGCCTCTTACGACACGCCGGGAAACGTTGGGTCTATTCTATTTAGTGCCCGAACCCACAGGGTCTTAGGGAGGTTCGTTGCAGACTTTACAAGTCCACTCCGCAAAATCATCAAATGATGAGCAAGGGGAGTGTGGCAGGTTGCACTTTCCGCAGAGGGTCCCAGACGACAGATTTCCGTTATCAGACATCGACGTAGATTCTGAAATTAATTAACATAAACAATCTCAAGTGTTTTATTCCGATTTAAATAAATGAATGTATGCTATACGCCCCTCTCGCAAACAAGCGATATGGGGATCTACTCAATCTAAGCCTACATACTAGATCTAACATCCGTCCCCCAGATCCAGTGACCTCCACGCACACCCTCCCCACACTAGATCTATTCTCTTCGCCTCCAGAACTGTCCCTTTCTCTTCAACCACAGAGAGTGAGAGAGAGAGAGAGAGAGAGAGAGAGAGAGAGAGAGAGAGAGAGAGAGAGAGATCAGTCTTTCACCACTTAAAACCACTGTAAACTCAAGACTACATGATTCAATGCCTTTCCATACATTCATTGTCTAATTGTGAAGGAAATCAAACGACTCAAAGTGTTATGTGTGCTCTGTACTTACCAATTTTCGTCCAAACTCCAAACTTTTGCGACAAAGAAAACCGCGTATGTCGCGTCATTGTCACTTCCTACCGCGAAAACGTTCGGTAAAAACCTCGTATCTAAACATACGAGCTTTGTCCCTTAAAAGAATTCAGCCTTTTTACAATAAAAAACTGGTATATCGAGATACGAGGTTTGGTCCGCCAGTAGAGAGATACAAGGTTTGGTTTCATGGATTTTTATTAACTTTCTATTCGAGACGCAATTTTGAGCTTAGCACAGAACATGGGCAAGAGACCAAGGGTCACAACTATGAAGTTATCTCCAAACCGCCACTTTGGGACTTACGAGGTTTTCGTCTGACAGCGACGATATTTGCCTGAGGATGTGTGTGTGTGGGTGTGTGTGTGTGTGTGTGTGTGTGTGTGTGTGTGTGTGTGTGTGTGTGTGTGTGTGTGTGTGTGTGTGTGTGTGTGTGTGTGTGTGTGTGGCTATTCACCAACATCGGGGCAGTGCAATGTAACTGTTGTCATTTGGATGAATAATCTGCATTTTGTATTCTGAGTGAAGGTGCTTATTCCTTGGTTATATCAGCTTTGCGTGTGTGCGTGTGTGTGGTGTATGGATGCGCTCCCATGTTAAGTTTTGTTTTTTTATCAGAGTGAGCTGAATTAATTTTATGAGACGATCAGGTCGATCTATCAGCCATACCTGTCAGTGCCACAAAGACGAGGGGAGAAGACGAAAATCATCACGGATTCGCTCTCAAAGAACGAAACCGGTAGATCAGATGCATACTTTGTGTCTAAAGAACGAACTTACCGTCTTGAACATGATTATTATCGGCGATCGTTTTGACGGGTTCCGAACTATTTTCCAATGGAATTATTGTGACAGTGTGAAAGGTGCACCGCCACCAATCGTCCAATATAGCGCTGTTGCAAAACTAGTGCAGATAGAGTTATCCGTCCCTGCCTTCACCTATGCCAAGGACACCGGCTAGTTCCGGTTGAGTATTAAGCATGGCCGAACATAGACGGAAGACTTGTGGCGGAGGAAAACAGTATTGCGTTTGCTGCCCTAATTTCGCAGGAAAAGTAATTGAAGGGCGCATTGTCAAGTTACACAAATTACCAGCTAACAAAACACTGAAACGACTGTGGGAACAACGTTTGCGACTGATTCGGAAAGATTACAACAATGTAAAATAATAAGACATAATTGCAGTTGCTTCACTGAATTAAAAACAAAAATTATTCTACTGTATAATAATGTTATCTTCTAGATAAACTGCAACATTAACATTTCTCAATTAAAAAATTAAAGCAAAGAAAAAGAGACTTCGAATTTCTCGTGAATGTAGGTCACTGACAAACGAATTAGGCCTACTGAACAAACAAATCAGCAATCAATGTTTAGGCAGTTATTGTTAAATTTACTTTTACAATTTTAATAAATGATTTATCATGATTTTGGCTGAAGACAGCTAGTTATTTGGTTGAGATTACTTATGACAGTGTTCCTTGGGCTTGGAGAGCTCTGACAAGACACGCTTACACAGTAACACACGAGGAGGCACTGTGGTCTAATGGTAGTGCTTCGGCTTGTGGATCTGAAGGTCCCGGGTTCGAGCCCTGGCCGGGCCATTGTGTTGTGTCCCTGGGAAAGACACTTTACTCCTGTTTTCCTACTCCTTCGGATGAGAGTATAAACCGAGGTCTAGTCTGTGTCGCATACATTCCATCATAACGGACTTTAAAGATCCTGACGCTCATGTCCTAGACGGGTGAGTGCCGGTAACAAGAAAACACTTGGTAAAAAGTGCCATGCTAATCAAAATTGATTGTGGGCATCTACGGAAGAACAAGACACACTACACAGCACAGTACATCGATTCGATTAATCAACGCAAAATTACTATTATATTTACTTGTGAAAAGTTACGCCTCGTTTTCTATCACGTTGAGGTCTGTTCGTACATCCATATGCACAGCAAGCAGCCATCCTGAGTAAAATTTGAACGATTGTACAAGAGAAATATAATTTATATAATCCTCTATCTTTCTTGCTTCAACCGGAACTAGCCGAACCCAAGGGCCGCAACCGATCCGCCACTTTCGCTTTCATTATGTAACAGCGCTATAACAGTAAAATCTTGCCTGCCGTATTGTTCTTCTGTGAATAATATGGCAGTAAATGCTCCTGTTAGCCTTTGTAAAGCAGTCACAGTGATAATGACAGGGGTTGTTAGTCACATGTTTCGTCGTTCTAACTGTATTGGAATAAACAGATGGTAACAATCTTGTATATTTTCACAAAATACACATTCATGTACTTTAGTCTGATACAATTTGACAATTCAGTCTATTTACTTTCCAAAAATGAAAACTTTCCTGTACTTGGGAGAAATTCCTGGGTGCCAAGAACCAAAAAAATTAGGCCTATCACTTTCTGCCAGATCTTAAAACGACATTTTCTTTTAAAATAGACCGTCTTCGGAAATGAGACTAACTTGTCATTTGTTTTTGGTTTTATTTACCTAGAGTTATCCGGTTACCGAGCGGGCATCTTAAAACAAACAGCTTAACCAACATCTCTCCCTCCATTCTCTTCTACCTCCCAATCAGTCTGCGTACCGCCCATTACATAGTACCGAAACTGCCCTTCTGCGCATGACGTCAGATCTTCGCAATGCAACAGACAATGGTGAAATATCGGCCCTTGTCTTACTAGACCTATCGGCTGCGTTCGACACGATTGACCACCAAATTCTACTACGTCGCCTCCGTGACATCTTTGGCATCCAAGACACCGCGTTGGCCTGGTTAGAATCATATTTAACTGACAGGACTCAAACCGTTGTTACAAACTCCACTTGTTCTCAGCCAGCAACCGTCTCCTGTGGAGTACCCCAGGGCTCGGTTCTTGGTCCAGTGCTCTTCACCCTCTACACTCAGCCCATTTCACAAATAATTAACCGCCACAACCTTCAGCATCAGTCATTTGCTGACGACACCCAACTTCACTCCAGCTTAAAACCAAGCGGTATTGACAATATGCTGTCCTCCATCTCCACCTGCATCTCCGATCTTAAGAACTGGATGACAGAAAACAAGTTAAAACTAAACAGCGACAAAACAGAAGCACTTCTGACTGGTACTCAACACAAACTCTCTACCATTGCCACATCCTCCCTTGACCTTGAAGACACTTCAATACCCTTCTCTGACCTAGTAAAAAGTTTGGGAGTCATCCTCGATTCCACCCTTTCCATGAAACCTCAGATCTCATCTTTGACCAAAACCTGCTACTTCCACCTCCGGCAAATTTCTTCAGTCCGCCACTTCCTGACCCATGAAACCTGCACCAAACTCATCGTCTCTCTGATCTTTTCCAGACTTGACTACTGCAACTCCCTTCTTGCCAATTCTCCGTCTAAGCACATCCACCCTCTCCAACGGGTCCAAAACAACGCTGCCCGCCTGATCCTCAACAAAAGAAAGACTGACCACGTAACTCCTCTCCTCCATTCTCTTCACTGGTTACCCATTGAAGAGCGAATCAACTACAAACTGTGCTGCCTCTGTCATAAATGCCTTTCAAACTCTGCCCCTGCCTATCTCAGCCAATGTCTTCACCTCTACACCCCGTCTCGCTCCCTCCGATCTGCTGCCGACACACGGTTGTGCAAAATTCCTCGACCCAAACTTACCACCGCTGGCGAAAGAGCCTTCACGTACACCGGCCCTTCAGCATGGAACAATCTTCCCCTCGAACTCCGATCGCTCTCATCTCACCCCGCCTTCAAGACCCAGCTTAAGACACACATTTTTCGCAAATGTTACTCCCCACCGAACTAGTCATTTCCAAGAGTGCTCTGTAGACTATTAACGTGTTTCCCAGTTGATGTACTGTCGTTTGTTCTGTGTGTGCTCTTTTAGAGCTGTGTGTGCTCCTTTAGCTCTTTTTCTTCGCGCCATGAACTTTGTTGGAAATGTGCGCAATATAAATCCCATTATTATTATTATTATTATCTCGTCTCAGAACACTATGAAAGCTACCCCAAGCTGCAAGCTTTTCTTCGGCAAAGTGGGGTGGTGGTGTCCTGACAGTGCAAGGCCGAACTAGCGGAGCTAGCTAGGATTGCAACTGAAATCAACCTTTCGGTTGATTCGGAAGGTTTGATGGAGGACAGAGCAGAAATTGTAAGCGAGAAACTGTTCGTTTGCAAAGGATGTCCGCCTCAGCGTTAGACAACTCTGGCACAACATGTGGGCAAGCCGGCCAAAGTTGTTTCACCTCGTATTTCCGAGCATGGTCTATTACGTCGTCTCCAAAGGATTAACAAGAAATATGCCTATAAAGCAGTAATTCTTTCTACAGACACATGAATTACAACATTTCTTATACAGATTTTAGGTCCTTTCATTTTAATTTACGTAATTTGCGATTGGACTTATTACATCCGACGAATTTTGATGTCTGGGATGAGTAAATACATTCGGTGTAAGCGAATTACGTTGTAAATGTGTTCGTTATATCCAGAACGTTCTAAGGGATAAATAAGAAAAACTCTGGCATGGAGTTTTGTTTCCTTCGGTAAAAGCGTTGTTCGCTGAAAGCGTGTTCGTTGTACGCGTGTTTGGCTGTATTTTAGAATGAATCTTATAATCTCTTGCATTTTAATTTGTAAAGTCTTACGATTGAGAGGCATACGATACGAACATTTTATTTTGCAAATGCATGCGATGATAGCGTGTATTTACCTTTGATTTGATTCTGCGCTGTTGCTAGAAAAAGCTGTGTATAATGTTGAACATTTTCGTCGATCGATATTGTTGTAGTAGAGCTGAGAAATTTCTGGAATTACTTCTTTATATTATTATCGATCGAATTTTCCAGGTCTTTCTGGCGATAGCTAGTCCAATTCTGTTATTTCGTAAACGTTCTGTGACCTAATACAGTGCGTCGTTCCGGTGACGAGTTTTAATTTGAATGGGTGTTATTGCGTAATTCTGGAATGTTCTAAACTTTCCTAGATTGCAGAAGAGAGGCTATATAAATAATGCACTGTCTGCTTGCTAGAGGTGAAGTTTAGAAAGCGATCTTGTACGCAGTTGTTGGTGTTTTTATAATAAAGTTGGGAAACTATACGACGACTTATGCCTTGTTGTTGACTGAACAGGCTGCGTGGATAAACGAATTCGAGTTATTCCTATCAAGATTCAAGCATCGGGGCTGCATCGACTTTTAATAGCCGCGTACCATAAAGAAATAAGATTTTTTAAATAAAAAAAAATTTAACCAGTTGTAAAAAATAACCCGACATTTTGTTTTTAAACAATCATAACGTAACAGATTATTTATTTATTTAGTGGTCCAATAAACATGTATTTGCTTTATAAACAGTAAAACATGATAAAACATTCAATTTTTGATGAGGTATATAAAATAACAAATTATCAATATATATAATCAACAAATGAATGTTTTAATCAATAATAACGGTACGTTTATTTTGTTTATGTTGAGTTCGTAATAACATAAGAAGACTCTGTTATATAATCAGTTATAAAATGATAAAATCATGTTATTTAGAGTCTTGTGTACAAACTACACATACATTTTCATTCAGTTATATAAGAATAAGCACTGTCTAATCACCTTCTAAAGAACAAATTCAGTAGTTTTCAGTCTGTAATCAAAATATCTTGTTCACTGTAACTCATAAGCAATAACATAATTTACATTACTTTAATCTTAAATCAGGTCTAACATAACAAGATTTTATAACCAGTTATTCAATAACAACTTCAAATGTTATAATACTTATATATCAGCAATAACGTAATCAGTTATGAATTAACCACTCAGAATGTTAAATTACACTTATAATATAAGCAATAATATAATTGACATTAATCGTAAGTCTGTCATAAAATAGCAAAGCGATTTCGTAATCAATTATAAAATAACA
Organism: Oncomelania hupensis; assembly: GCA_036898135.1. Classification (NCBI taxonomy): domain Eukaryota; kingdom Metazoa; phylum Mollusca; class Gastropoda; order Littorinimorpha; family Pomatiopsidae; genus Oncomelania; species Oncomelania hupensis. Next base: position 51,614,807 of record CM072524.1, read on the forward strand.
ACTCCAAATGTTACAACACTTATAGTAAAGGCAATAGCACAAGGTGATCAGTTAAAAATAAAAATAAATAACTACTCTAAATTTTAATAAAATATTATGTTCAATATAACTTACAGTTTAAGCAATAACATAATGAGCATTAATCGTAAGACATTAATAAAATAGCAATGTGATTGTATAATCCCTTGTCAAAATAACAACCCCAAATGTTATAATAAATAGATCCAATTTTTTGTTAACTGTAAAAGTGCAAATCAATGGTTTATATTTCGATTCGTTCTTTCGATGTACAAGTAGTATTATAAGCAGTTTGGTGACCACAATTAAGGAGACTGTCTTTGCCTCCACAGCTTGAAGTTCCTGCAGCTTTATTTCAGCATAATTATGACACCATGTTCTCCAATACAGCTATATCTTTTCTGCAGGCGATTTAAGCCTGTTTTTAATGGAAATTGGCGCTCTACAAGATCAGAATCATCAACATCATCATCATCAACATCATCATCATCTTATCATCATCATTATCATCATCATCTTATCATCATCATTATCATCATCATCACCATCATCATCTCCACCATCATCATCATCAGCAGCAGCATCTTCACCTTCATCATCATCACCTTCATCATCATCATCATCATCACCATCATCATCATCATCATCATCATCATCATCATCATCATCATCATCATCATCATCATCATCATCATCATCTTCTTCATCATAATCATCAGCATCATCAACCACAGCAACAACAACATTAATTAACAACAAGTCACCATGTCTGCACTAGCTGTGTTATAAACTACCCAAAGTCAATTCATGTTTAGCTTCATCGACGTCCAAGTAAGCTTACAAGTAAGCTTACGTAAACACCGTGATATTATTTTATATCACATCACCATGATAATATAACATCACAAACATCACATCACCAATTTAAATTTAATTTTCATTCATATCACAATATCACCATGATTGTTTAATGACACATCACAACCAAATCAATCATCTGTCAAAGCACTGACAATGTAAAGTGACTATTTTACCTATAAGCGGATTCAACGAAATGAAACTTAAATGAAATTTGCTCTTATACGACGCTTTATCAGCTCTGAGAACTGCCCAAGGCAATAGCAGAAAACGTGAACAGGATAATTATGATGACTCCAAGCCGCCCAAGAGGGCAAATTGCTGCTTGACAGCCACCAGACAACTGTCATAATAATCAATTTAAATAGCGATTATTTCATCGCCGCTATGCAAAAAAATACGTATATACTGTAGGCGGGTATACTGAAATCACTTTGTCTGTCCTTCTTGTGTATGTTGTATCTGTGGGTGTTTTATTTCCCCCAGGTCCATTACTCCAACATTTCTCAAAATCAGAATCAGAATAAGAGTCTGTATTGTTTCAACAAACAACAAGGACAATAATTTCGCAGTGTACAACAGTCACTGAGTCACAAAACAATCACACAAAACCGTCTGTGTAGAATGTAATATACTACTCAAAATAATTGAAGGGCCACTCTCATATTTCATTTAGTTTAATTATTTTTTGCTGCTATCAATAATATCGCTTATATTGCTTATTTCAAAACTTATCCTGTACAGTAACATTCAAGACAATCTTATTCTGACAAGTAATCACATGTGTGAGTTTTGAACTTTCTGCACTGAGTTGAAAACCAAACCCAATTTTTACCAAAAATTGACCCTAATTCACTGTTGTCTTGCTAATAAAACAAAATTTTCAACATTAAAAAGTGATTTGGACGCGAAAGGCTTGCATTTCGTGAGTTCAGTTCAACAATCGGCGCTTTTTTCTGGGTATAAATGGCAGCGCTTTTGCTGCTTTTCTAACCATGCCCCCAAGGCGACGATTGACTGATGCGGATAGAGGCAGAGCTATTGCATGGCTTCAGGAAGGGGTGGGGGTGAGAGAAGTTGGCAGGCGGCTGGGAGTGTCCCACTCCGTTGTCCAAAGGCTGCGGGAGCGCTTTAACAACACTGGAAGCGTCCAAGAACCAAGAAGGTCCGGACGCCCCCGCGTTACCACTGCAAGACAAGACCATTTCATCACCCTGTCAGCTCTAAGGATGAGGTCCGCTACAGCAAACACCATCAGAAGACAGCTTCACGCAGCCAGCAATGTTAACGTCAGTGACCAGACAATTCGCAACCGTCTACACGAGGCAAACCTGCGATCAAGACGACCAGCAGTACGGCCTTTGCTCACCCCAGCTCACCGTGCAGCGCGTTTGGCCTGCGCTCGGCGTCATTTGGTGTGGACTAGGCAACATTGGTCAAGGGTGCTCTTTACAGACGAGTCTCGGTTCTCCTTGTCTTTTAACGACCGTCGAGTGAATGTTTGGAGGCGTCCACGGGAGCGTTTTGCTGATGCGAAGGTGCGCGAGCATGACCGCTTTGGTGGTGGATCTGTCATGATGTGGGGTGGCTTCGCATTAAACTTCAGAACACCCCTGCTCCAAATTCATGGCAACTGAAACGGTATTGGCTACAGGGATGATGTCCTACAACCTAGGGTTCTCCCAGCTCTGCGGGCCATTGGGGAAGGTGCCATACTACAGGATGATAATGCCAGACCCCACCGAGCGCATATCGTCAATGACTTCCTGCAGCAACAGCACGTCATAAGGATGGATTGGCCGGCTCGATCACCCGATTTGAACCCCATTGAACATCTGTGGGATGTCTTGGGTCGACAGACACGGGCAAACCTCCCTCCAGGAGCTAACCTTGAAGTTCTGGCCCAAGTTCTCCAGCAAGAGTGGTTGGCCATCCCAGGAAACATCCTCCATAACCTGATACGGTCCATGAGACAACGATGCCAAGACTGCATTGATGCAAACCGTGGCCACACCCGATACTGACTCTATAGATTTTTGGTTTCTAAAGTTTTGATTTTGTAAATGAGGGGTATGTCCAGTTAAATTGAATTTACTCGAATTTTAAGCGACTGATGTCTCAAATCTTTTTTGTTATTGATGCAGAAATGATTGCAATAAAATATGATGAACTAATAAATTGAATTCGTGTTTCTGATTTAAAGAGAGACCCATATGTCCAAGTGGCCCTTATATTATTTTGAGTAGTATAGTATTAAATAACATTTACGTTATAGTTGAAAAGCATGTCCTGTTGCTTTGGCCTTTAGTCCGACATTTCATATTAAAAGACATAGTTCAAAGGTATGTCCTGTTGTTTTGGCCTGTAGTCCGACATTTCGTATTAAAAGGCATAATTCAATTGAAAAGCATGTCCTGTTGTTTAGGCCTGTAATCCGATTTTAATACTAAAGGCATAGTTCAAAAGTATGTCCTATTGTTTGGGCCTGGAGCCCGATCTTTAATATTAAGAGCATACTCGTAGTTCAAAAGCATGTACTGTTGTTTTGGGTCTTTAGTCCGACAGAGATACAATAGTAGCTGTGTGGATTTTGTTTCTGGACCGTCCTTTGTTCAAGGAGACTGGACAGACTCTGTCCCACAGGCCGAGGTAACCCTCTTTCACTCGCTTGTTCATCACGCCGTAGATGATGGGGTTCATGAAGCTGTTGCTGTAGCCCAACAGCAGCGTGAACATGTCCGCGGCGTGCGGCAAATACTGCGGCGCGAAGACGGAAACGAACATGGTGATGCAGAAAGGGAACCAGCAGATGACGAACACCACGACCACGATCATGAGCGACAGGGCCAAGCGAAACTCTTCCGCTCTGCGCTTCTCTTTCCTCTGCTCTCGGGCTTTCTGCTTAGCGGCAGTCACGCTGCGTATGTTCTTATTGGAGAAGGTGTTGTTAGTGCAATGGTTGTTGGAGGTCAGCCCTGCGGTGCTGTTCACGCTGTCTTCGTCGACGGTGATCTCAGGAACTTCCAGCGTCACCACTTTGCCGTTGCACGCCCCTTTTGCTGCGCTGGGCAGACAGTTGCTGCTGGGACTGGAGGCCAGAATGGGCTTTAAAGATGGCGCAGGTCGAACAGCTCCGTTGCTGCTTGACGACCCATCCTTTGAGATTTGAGTTACTGCAGCCTCATCGGAGAAACAGTTTGCTTTCTTGTGCGTCGTCGCTCCTTGTAAAGATGCGCCTTTCGCCTCTTCCGTCATCTTCTGAAATGACGCAAGTGGCATAACGTTGCCGTTGCTGTGTGACGCGCTCATGGAGTTCTCCGTACGCTTCTCACTTCCGCCATCATTGTCGGTTGTGACGTCGCCATTTTGTGAGAGAAACGTCACAGACAACGCAGTTGAAGCGGTTGTCTTTGTGGCATCTTGGTCCTTAGCGTCCTCTAGGATGGTCGAGTTGGCGGTAATCAGCGGTGACTGTGAGTCCAAACTTACCGATGACCCTGGTCGACTACTCGGGAGTACGGTAGAGGCCCTACCAGTGAAGAACTGTAAAGGAAGCTCCAAAGAATTAATTTTGTTTTCCATCACTGACGTTTGTAACTCGTCGTCAGTGGGGCTGTCTGTCTGCCCTGGAAGCGTCACAAGTTCCGGCTCTGACGTCACTATGAATAATGACGGGGACACTTTACCTCCCCGTGACATTACCTGTCCTTGTGACGTTTCAGACTCAGGCGGCATCCTTGGCGTGATTTCGTGCAACCGCGCCGTCGACATCGTCGAATCTGTTGAGGAAAAGTCAAACGTCACTGCTGCATTTTTGTTTGACGCAACCTTTGAAGAGTCCGATGGCTTGGGCGCTGACGTCGGTTGTGCTGGGGATAATGGTCCGTTCTGTAAGCGCCGTTTACTGTAACGCAGAAAACAAGATTTTAAGTGAAGATTGATGACGACGACGATGTTGAAGAAGAATACGAAATAAAACAAGAACAAGACGAACACGACGATGATGATGATGATGATGATGATGATGATGATGATGATGATGATGATGATGATGATGATGAGGAGGAGGAGGAGGAGGAAGAGGAGGAGGAGGAGGAGCAGCAGGAGCAAGAGCAGGAAGAGAAACTCCCTTCTCTCTCTGTCTATTCGTCTGTCTGTCTGTCTGTCTCTCTCTAGATATATATCTCACTCTCTCTCTCTCACACACACACACACACACACACACCACAACACACCCATACACACACACACCACTATAAAACAGGGGGAAGGAACTGCGTGTTGGCTGGTTGGATTATTTACGTCTTCTTCAAAGAAATGATCGAACGCCTGCACACGCGCAACGCGTACACACACATACACTCTGACACACGCACACACACACACAATACTCTTTCACACATACACAATAAAAACAACACCAACAAGCATGTAATCACATACAGGAATTGCATGCGCTATAATGTACAGAATAATGCATGAAGTCGACGCTAACATTCCATACCTGGCTTTAAACGTCTGCAGAATTCGAACGTTGCAAACGGTCATCATAGTCAAGGGTCCCCCGAAACAGGCGGCCACCATAAAGAATGTGTAGCTGATGGAGCGAGGCCAGTCGCTGAAGCAGAACTGCTGGTTGGGCAGATACCTGTACTCACACCAGCCCAGAAGCGGCGGCGACGACAATGCTGCTGATAGCAGCCATACTCCTGCACGTAGATTTTTTTAAAAACAAAATATATAATAATAATGATAATAGTCATCATCATCATCATCATCATCATCATCATCATCATCATCATCATCATCATCATCATTGTTACACTCAATTCGATGATGGTGTTTTCTATCAGTATCTGATTCAGCCCCGATGCTTGAATTCCTGATAGTTGTGTAACTCAGATTCGTTTATTCACGCAGCCCGCTCAAACAGCGTACAAGTCACAAAGTCGACGTATGAAGTTTTCCACTTTTATTCAGCACACACCAACAACTGCATACAATTCTCAATTCAACTCAACAACTTTCACAGCAACTCTCCAAATCACTATCAACAACTTTACTATCTCAACAGCAACTCGGCACACGATTAAATAACCTCTCTCTCTTCTGGAAGAATTTCGAATACTGTAGAAATGACGCACTGCCACCAATCGAATAAAAGATCGTCATCACTGACTTACGTCAATACATATTTTTATATCTTCCAGAACGACCTCTTGCTTCGACATGTATCGGGAAATTTCTATCAAGAGTAAACACGCATATCCAGAAGATTCTCAAATAATATCGACTAACGCAAATTATCAACGTTATACAAAGCCTCTCCTAACAACAATGCAAACTCAAATCAAAGGTAAATAAACTCCATTATTGAATACTTTGCAAAACGAAACGATTAGATCTATCGTGCGCGCTTCCGGCATACTTTCGTTCGCGTTTCAACGTAACAATCATCATCCTCTTTTAATTATCATCTTCATCGTCGTCGTCATACAATACAATACAATACAATATAACTTTATTGTCTGATGTTCATCACATACAGAAATTTGTCTTTGGCTCGTCGTCCGCAAGAAGCATGCAATATATCCATTGTAATTTGTATACACAACTAGCAGAGACACATTCATTAATAATGACACAGCAGCAACCTTAAATTTTAATCAAATACAGACATTCACAACCTAAATTCCACATCACTAATAAAAAAAAGGTAAAGGTAGTCCCATAGCCTTGTGGCCGTAGGGGAGCGTGATGTTGGAGATCACACTTATCTTGGGCCAGCGTAATGAGGGTGATGCCCAACTCTCTCCCTCGCTGCTTTACCTTCCCCACCCTCAAGAGAGTAGGTACTCAATCACAGTTGAGTCAACTGGGGGCGTTGTTGTTTGTCGCTTCACACCTTAGCGGTCACCCATCCAAGTGCTAACCGCACCGGACGGTGCTTCACTTTCGACACAGTAGCGAGTGCTCCAACCACTGCACTATCCGACACCCCACATCACTAATAACTAATAATTTTACATTCATGCAGAAAAAGCACACGCACACACACCCACACACACAATAACCTAATGACAGCACAAGTTAAGTGTTGTTATAAACTATACATATCGCTGCCTAAACATGATTATAATGGCAGTGCTTAAAAGGTAGAGGCATGACTAGAACATTCTACATTTACCTATACATGGACAGTCAACAATCAATTACATAATACAATGCAATAAAAACATGCTTAGAACATTAGAATTTTTGAAATAAAAAAGAAACACAGCAAAGACACAACTGACCAGGTTGCCTATCTCATAACTAGATTACATTTAAGAGTACCATAACAATGGTTAGGATCATTAAAATAACAAGTCACATATTATGTGACTAGAACAAGTTCAATCTACTAATTAAGAATGTCATAACTCAGCAAATTACATCCAAGCATTCATGACAATTATGATGATCCACCCCCCTCACTAATCCCCCACTCCCACACACACACATTCTACATTGGCACACACTATTCCCTCCACCCTCCACCCACCACCAATCCACACCCACACTCAGAACTAAAAGTTGTACATTAATTTAGATGCTGGATAATTGGGCTTTGGAATTCAAAAGTGAAACTGCTTGGGGGATGAAGGATCTTTTAAACTTGTTTTTCTTAGCCATTGGTACAACATACCGGCGACCTGAGGGGAGGGATTGAAACTCTGAAAACAAAGGGTGAGATTTGTCTGAAAGAATGCGACTTGTTTTCCTGCGCACTGCTCTATGATATAGCTCTTCTAGGGGTTGTTGAACACTGCCTATGATCTTCCCTGCTAAGCAGACCACACGGGCAAGTTTAGAATGATCTTTAACTCCTAGGCTTCCAAACCAGCATACTATGTTGTATGTCAGTATGCTCTCAATGAGGCTCCGGTAAGCTGTGCCTAGTGTTTTTGTGCTGACATTGAATGATTTTAGTTTCCTTAGCAAATACAGGCGTTGTTGTGCTCGTTTGTAGATAAAATCTACATTAGAACTGAAAGTTAGCTTAGTATCAAGCACTGTACCAAGGTATTTGAATGTTTCTGTTACCTCAACAGCTTCATTAGCAATTACAATTGGGACAAATTTAGCTTCAGATTTCCTTTCATCAAAAACCAGCTCTTTGGTTTTCTTTACATTAAGCTCTAAGTAACTCTCTGTACACCATGTGGCTAGAGTGTGAATGTTTGCATAGTAGCTTGCTAGTGAGTCTTCATCATGTAGCAGTGCAACAAGTGCCATGTCATCTGCAAATTTGAACAGTGCTGAGATAGTGCTATTAAATCGTATTTCATCTGTGTATATTGAGAAAAGGGTGGGTGACAGAACGCAACCCTGTGGGGCTCCTACATTAACAATGATTTCATCAGAAATGCTGCCACCAGAACTTACTCGTTGAGGCCTATCTCGGAGAAAGCTATTCACAAACCGGACAATGTTGTTGTTGATGCCCAGATCAACCATGCGTTTTAATAAAACAAAAGGTTCCATGCAGTTAAAAGCACTGGAAAAATCAATCATCAGAATTCTAACATAGGTTTTAGACTTGTCCAGGTGCTTTGCTATCAGATGGAACAAGGCAAGACAAGCATCATCAGTTCCGCGACACGCTTTATAAGCAAATTGAAGGGGGTCAAGTTTATGGGCTACATCTATTAGCAGATGCTGCCTTATTACAGATTCAAAACACTTTGCAAGTACTGAAGTCAAGGCTACAGGTCGGAAATCATTTGGTTGGGATGCAGAAGGGGACTTGGGAATAGGTATGATAGTTGATGTTTTCCATGAGCGAGGCATTGTATGAAGATTTAACAGCTTTTGAAAAATGACATGAAAAATGTGACCAAGCTCATTTGCACAACTTCTTAGTAGTCTTCCTGAAATGTGATCAGGCCCTGGTGCTTTATTTGGTTTTAATCTTTTAAAACATGTTACTACTTGTTCTTCACTCAAGTCAAGACATTCCGGTGCTAAGGATTCACATAGAGAATCACAATCTTGCCTAGTATCCCTAACATCAAAGCGTGCGTAGAAGCGGTTCAAGTCATTGATTTCTTCAGCTGAGTGCAAGCGACGTCGGTTGGACTGCCCAGATGATTTTCCCATCATTATTTTCAAACCCTCCCATGCTTCTTTTACATTCCCTGTGGTAAATTGCTCTTCTACTTTATCTTTATATTTCTGTCTAGCTAGTTTTGCCTGTTTGTTAAACTCTTTGGTTTTTTCTCTGTAGAGTAACATATCTCCTGATAGAAAAGCAGCTTTCTTTTGAGACAGATGGAATTTGAGATAGGATAGGATAGGATAGGGAATTTGAGATCTTTTGTCACCCATGGTTTGTTATTTGGAAACACTGTCACTGCTTTTTTCTTAACAACTTTGTCTTCACAAAATGTAATATAACCTGTCACTGTGTGAACTAATTCTTCAGGGTCATTACAGTTATTTAAGAACACATCCCAGTCAGTAGTTTCAAAACAGTTTTGAAGGGTGGAAATGGACTCTGGATCCCAGACAAGTTTCTCTGTTTTTTGAGGTTTTGTTGTTTTTACTCGCTGTTTGTATTTGGGTAGCAAATGAATGACATTGTGATCAGACAATCCTAAGGCAGGCCTGGAAACAGAAACATAAGCATCTTTAATCATCATTGGCATCTCCATCATCATCGTCATCATCATCATCATCAAGCAAACCTGAGGTCTTATAAGCGACCATCAGACAAACAAATAATTTATGTCGGTGGTAAATTAATTTTATTCAATGGATTTGGCGACATTATGGCTGAACCATACGAATCAACTATCAGGCGAGAATCGACGATGGACAGGCACATCAACTTTGACGAGTGTAACCTGTCCTTTAACAGACTTTCCCGTTCGCTTTCCCTTCAAAAATGTTCTACAGCGTTAAGGTCACCGTTCATCGCTGATCATACCCATTGAAAAGTTTTCGTTGATACGTGAGCGGTCGCATTCTCTCGGCACGTCAAACCCCACCCCGACCCCACCCGACCACGTTTGTGAACGTTGAAAATCATAGGGTAAGGGGGTCTCCATTTTGCGGTCAGCTCCTATTTGCGGTCACCAGCCTATAATTAGTTAGTTAGTTATTAATTGCTTACAGGGTCCAGCGGACTGCAAAGAGCCGAATCAGGACCACAAAATCAAAACCACAACTTTGCTGAAAGAGGACCCGCCCCTGATCCGCATAAAAGATCTGACGAAACAACCCTAGTGGTAACACTGAAGGCACTCTAACAGCCGGTCACTTTACAATACAGACATCCCACGCAGGCGGCGCTGCGCTGAGGTTATACTATAATTTATCGAACGCCTTTTTACAAAAACAAAATATAATACAAACATCATTATAAAATATCAACAAAACACAGACATATAAAATGCATACATTGCCAAATAATAATATCATAGGAAGCCCCAGTGACCATTTGGCAGAAATTGTCCAATATTCCAAAGCTGATCCAACAGACCTCACACACAAATGAGGAGTTTCGTCCCGGAAGAGTTTTTAAGAAAAAAGGTAGGTGATTGGTCTAGCGAAGAAGAAGATAGTATAGTAGATTGATAGAACAGAGTATGAATGAGAAAAAAACAAAGGAGAAAGACAGCGACAGTGCTAGTGGGAATTTAAAGCACTAGGATACTATTTATACTGAAATCCCCTACACCCCCACGGGGGGATCAGCCTATAAGCTTTTCAGCCGTCGCGATAGATTAATGACGCAAGCCCGCCTGGACTATGCCACAACGCCTCTCTCTCTCTCTCTCTCTCTCTCTCTCTCTCTCTCTCTCTCTCTCTCTTGCTCTTATGTATATAGTAAGGTCTTAAACTCGTCTCCTCGAAAATCGCGGGTCGTCGCATTTTTTAAATCTATATGGACAAACTAGAAGATTTTTCCGAAAGAAGGCGACTCACTAATATCCAAAGTAATACATAAGCGCAGTCTTTCAATTTCTGTAACATTGTTTTTAAAAACTTCACATTTATTACGATCACTGGGTGGATGTAGAATGTAGGAGTGACATAATTATGAAGGCAAATAATATAGTTACCGATACATTTTCAGAGATTACATAAGGGAGCTTACTCCTGTTCCGTTTCAATCGCGAATCGCATCATGGGAGTTTAAACCGAAACCAGTTACTACCGTCGGAAGTTATAGTTGCGTTAAGCCTCTTGTCACACAGCCAACTGCTGTCATGTCCTCATTTTAAATTCTGTTTTAATCTATTTGGTCCTGATTTGGCTCGGAAGAGTCCGCTGGACCTAAAGCAATAACCTTGTATTGTATTGTAATCTATTTTATTTTTTTGTAATCATTATACAAAAAAATCAACCGGTTTGAACAAATTGACTGAATATATTTATTACGTTGGATGTTGGCATGAATGCGAGGCATCTCTTATCCTATCCTATCCTGTAACTCTTCCCAGTGGGGGTGCCGGAGGTGTTTGTATCAATAGTATCCCCACTTTGTGGAAATTTTTAGTGCTTTAAATTCCCACTGTCGCTGTCACTCTCATTTGTTCTTTCTCATTCATCCTCTGTTCTATAAATCTACTATACTATCTTCTTCTTTGCTAGACCAGTCACCTACCTTTTCTCTTGAACACTCTTCGGGGACAAAACTCCTCATTTGTGTGCCAGGTCTGTTGTATCACCTTGGGAATATTGGATGCTTTCTGTCAAATGGTCACTAGGGCTTCCTATGACATTATTATTTAGCAATGTAGGCATTTTATATGTATGTGTTTTGTAATGATTTTTGTGTTCTATTTCGTTTTTGTAAACGGGGCTTCGATAATTTAGAGTATAGCCTCAGCGTCCCCTGCGTGGGATGCCTTTATTGTACAGTGACCGGCTGGTGGAGTGCCTTCAGTGTTACCACTGGGGTTGTTTCAGCAGATCTTTTATGCGGATCAGGGGCGAGCCATCTTTCAACCAAGTTGTGGTCTTGATTTTGTGGTCCTGATTCGGCTCTTTGCAGTCCGCTGGACCATGTAAGCAATGAATAATTAACTAACTATCCTGTAACTCTAATGTCGCTGGGCACCACAGATGATCGTTTAACCAGCGTACTCCATTTTTCTCTGTCCTCAGCCACCCTCATGGCTTCAGTCCCAAGCCAGTCCATTCTCCAATGTTGCCCTCCCACCTCTTTTTCTGTCTCCCTCTTCTTCTGTCTCCTTGCACCGTGCCTTGCAGGATGGTCTTTGCACGGCCTGATGCTTTGGTGAGGTGGCTATACCATCGGAGTGTTCGTTTCTTCACCACTGTAAGCATGTCATCGTGTTGTCCAATGGCTTTTGTGATGGTCTGTCGGACTTAGTCGTTGGTGATTTGCTGGGTATAGGAAATGCCCCAAAGTCTTCTGTAGCACCTCATCTCAATGCTTTGTATTCTTCGTTGTAGGTCCGTTGTGAGGGTCCATGTTTCGCAAGAGTGACAGAAGAGGGAGATGACAAGGGAGCCAAGCAACCTTACATTGAAGTGTAGATTGATAGTCCTATCTTTCCATATGGGCTGTAGCCTTGTCAGGGCGGCAGTTGTTTGTGCTATCCTGGAGAGGATTTCCTGTCGGGACCCATTGTCTGATACAATTACTCCTAAATATTTGAAGCTGTGCACTGTGTTGGGGGCTTGGAGTTTGATGTCCGTTTTGATGCCATTGATGTTGTTGGTCATCATTTTGGTCTTCTGCACTTTTTTCTATTCCAAGGGCTCTGGAGGTGGTGTCAAACCTCTGTTCAAGCTGTTCAAGTTCTTGTTCCTCTCCAGCCAATCTGTGATGATATTCTGGGGAAGATACGTTTATCTTACTAGGGGGTAAGACTTATTGATAGATGGGCGATGGGCTACCACTATCGATCGTTCTTTTACCAGAATTCCAAAGCTGTGTGAGAGACTGATCACGGCACTTTGGTCACATAAAATTTATATTTGTTCTCGGGCGTTTTAGTATCATTTGGCTCAACTTGAGAACCGTTGATTACTAATCAAAAGACTAGATATTTTATGTCTCGAGAGAAGAAAACTAGTCGTACACAACAATACAAATAGAATGACACCAGTCGTATGTATGTAATTTCTCGTTTTATATATTCAACACAACTTTTACATGTACTTCATTCAACAGGTAAATTAATAATTCTAAGAGTTCGATGTGCTGGGAAAGTTTGTCAGCAGGTCTTTTTCATCATAAGCTACGCGAATATGTTCATAGTTCACTGAATGCTCTAGTGGTCGATTATCTTTTCTCGAGAGTGAAACTCAGTTGGCATTTGTGGGTGACTTATCTACTGCGCGTCGGCGAGTGATGGAGTCCTTCTGAGAAGTCTTGCCTCTCAGGTTGATCGGGTGAATCGTCTAGCTCTTGAAGCTACGAGGGTATGACGTGGAGAGGTAGAATCTTAGTTGTTCTCCTTCTGTACCACGGGAGCAAGCGTCATGCGTTTGTCCCCACAAACTGGCCCAGAGCTGACTTCCAGACTCTGAGATCTGTGAAACCGTCTCTAGTCTATCTTGATGATAAGGCTGAGGATAAGCGTTCACTGCAGCTTGTTCCTGGGTTTGACCCTCGCAGCTTCGTATCTCGTATGCGACTGACGAGCTAACGTTGGGTCTACAAGGGCCTGCAGGGGCTCCCTATAGTCTTCTGACCAATCGTTTAACTCTCGTTTTAGTTATTCTCGCCTATACGAGATTATTCGTTTCTATTTAGATATTTTCCACACCTGCCCTATTTACCAGACACGTATAATTATCCTTGAATAGGAGTGTCAGAGGTAGAGTGTAGGATAGATGTAGTCGTGATAAGCGGAGCCCAGGCTACTTAGTGTTTCAGTGACTCTGGTCATGCATAGTGGGGTAAGCTAGTTAACGGAGACAACGTTCTAGTCAGTTCGGCAAGTAAGCTAGTTAAAATTCTTGGTTTAGCCAAGTCTGTCTGCGTGATTGTCTGGAGCGAGTTAATTTGACATGTGTGGGCTTTCACTTAGGTAACTGGTGAATTAACGTCAAGTTTCATTCGATGATATCTATTTTGCGGTAAGCTAATTTCCTACATTTTGTCGTCACTATTTCTTCTGTTACACAATCCATCAATGTCTTCCGCAAAACGGAGGTTGAAAATTGCTGTACCTCTATACTGTCTGTGCCTTCATGATCTGCAAGGACATTTGACATGGTGCATTCAAAAAAGATGCTGAAAAGTGTTGGGGAGGGTAGGCATCCTTGACGCACGCCGATTGTTGATCTTAATCAATTCCAGATGGCGCTGTTGTCGAGGACTGCACTGATAGCCTTGTCATAGAGGCTTTTGATGACTTCAATAATTTTAGGATTGATGTTGTACATTCTCATGATTGCCCTCAGAGCTGCATACCAAACTCGGTCAAATGCTTTCTTGAAGTCTACAAACACATAATATTTCTGTTGGTGCTGTAGGTATTCCTCGCATATTATTCTGTAAATCTTCGCCCTGCCTTGAATCCTGCTTATTCTTCAGCAATTATTTTTTCATCTTAGGATTTCAACCTGTTGGGTATTATTTTCAAGAGGACATTGCTAGGATGGCTGATGAGGCTGATGGTGAGGTAGTTCTGAGACTATTAAAGGTTTCCCTTTTTTGGGAAGAGTGATGACAAGCGACTGTGTCCAAGGTATAGGCCACTCCAAACTCTGCCAGATCTTGTTACAGATAATGGTGAGAGCGTCAATAGTCTCTGTGGCACTGCTTTCTCCATTTCTTCTTGGAAAATTGGGAGGATTTCTTCTTCTTCTCTGTTTGGGGACATGCTTAAGCAGACGTTATCCATTTGGTGTGTGGTTATAAAGGTCAGAGCAGTACTTTGTCCATCTATCCAAGACTTCTTGTTCTTCTGTAAGGCACAAGCCAAGTCTGCTTTGGATCGTGGAGACCTTGGGCTGTTTAACACTTGTGTGATGATTTTGTTTGTTTGTTTGTTTACTTGTTTGTAGAGGTTGGGGAGGAGGAGAGAAAGAGGGGGACGGGAAGCGAACTTGTTTTTTCCAACCTAGTTCCAGTCACTTTCCCGAAAAAGGCAATTACCGAAGTCGAACGAAGCTCTCCGAGTCGAGCGAAGCTATCCGATGTTTTACGAACGAATGCTGGCAGGACTACGTGAAACCACAGGCTTGGAAGTCTCGTCTTTCGTAGGCCTCAATTACATACTATATTACGTACGTAGCCTATTTAGGAGTTTACAAAGACAAAACAAAAGACTTCAGAGCCTGTGGTGAAACATCCGTGCATAAAAATAGCCGCTGCTAGATCTATTTCTATGCACAGCTTCAAGCTCAAGTCGAGATTTGCATTTTGAAGCAATTATTATTATTATTATTATTATTATTTTATGATGAATAATATACTGACACAATTAGTAATAAGGAGTAAAAGTAGTACATAACACATAAAGCACACATACAACGATTTCACATCTATATCAACAATAAAACCATGACAAAACTTCAAAGCGCTATGGATACGTTGATGTCACTTCAGCACAACAAGGCAAAGCAAGTTTATAATGGTCTCAAAAAACAGTGATATTTTTATTGCAAGCACCAAAGCAATTATTTATTTAACTAATATTATTCTTTTTAGCTGATACAGTAAATTTGTTATATGTATTTCAATTATATGTATTTTAATGAGAAACACGTATTAAAAAAATGTTGCGTGGCGGGCGGAAATTTCTATAAATCATCTGAAAACTTTGTTAAATCTATAAGAAAAAATAACCAGTAACACCATCTGAATATTTCGGGTTACACCCAACTTCAGCAAAAACAAACAAAACGTCACTGACCATATTTACACCATTGAGCACGCACAGCAGCACACTATTCTTTTATTTTTTTTAAAGTGGGAATAATAATAATAATAATAATAATAATAATAATAATAATAATAATAATAACAATAATAATAATAATAATAATAATAATAATAATAATAATAATAATAATAATAATAATAATAATAGTAATAATAATAATAATAATAATAATAATAATAATAATAATAATAATAATAATAATAATAATAATAATAACAACACACAAACAAAACAAATAAATAAATTAAAGATTTAACTAAATAACTATACTACTACTACTACTACTACTACTACTACTACTACTACTACTACTTGCGAAGTTGTGGTCTCGATTTTGTGGTCCTGATTCGGCTCTTTGCAGTCCGCTGGACTCTGTAAGCAATGAATAACTAATAAGCTTTTAATTTAACTCTGATCTCGAGTTGTCTTGATTTTGTGGTTCTGATTCGACTCTTTGCAGTCCGCTGTCCCCAGTAAGCAATGAATAAATATTAATTTAACTCTGATCTCGAGTTATAAAAGAAAAAAATTCGCTTAGCCTACTTGTCCTTCTCCGGAAATTTCAGATTCGAATATTATAAAGTATAGGCCTAAATAGATATAGTTTATACATTTATTTACGTATAAAACAAACAATACAGGTCTAATAATTATATTCAGCTAGTGAGCTTCTTCGCTGCGCGGAGACTGACTTATAATATAATAATGTATATTAAGCCTATGTATACTGTATAACAGTGTCTACTTGGTTCTAGGCAGGAAATGGGCAATGCTATTATTAGCCTTTACTGCTGAGAACTAACAAAATGCAAATCAAGGAACGCAACTATTAAATATGGTCAATAATAATTATGCTCATATTATGCTCATATTAACAAAGCATACCGTTGCGAAATGCTAAATCTGTGTAAATCGAAAAGAATTAGAAGCAACAGCGATCATTTTTAATGTCAGCTAGTCGTAGTCATGCAAGCATCATTTCGTAACACATCGGAGAGCTTCGTTCGACTTCGGTGATTGCCTTTTTGGGCGAATGACTGGAACTAGGTTGGAAAAAACAAGTTTGCGGACGGGAAAGGTGGTTGGGAGAGGGGGAAGGGTAAGATGGGGAAAACTTACCCCCAGTCATAAAGACCATATTTCTGTCTGTGTAGACGGAGCGGTAGTGCTCAGCACGGCAGATCTTAATGAAACGGTTGATGCTGATCAGACCCAGCGACATCACGCTGCACACCAGGGTCAGCATGTTGATGAAGCCCATCACTATGCAGGTCGTATCGGAGAAAGCCCACCTAGTACATTTCAAGATTTTATTCTCCATAAGATGGCATGAACATTATGCACTTAGAGAATTATATGGATGACAAGAAGCAAGCACCATCATGGTTGGACAGAAGCAAATTATGCACAAGCACATGAAATAACACGTCAATGGCAAATGATTTCTCCCTCTCTCTCTGTCTCTCTCTGTGTCTCTGTGTCTCTGTGTCTCTCTCTCTCTCTCTCTCTCTCTCTCTCTCTCTCTCTCTCTCTCTCTCTCGCAAAATATGAATAATATTATTAAACATGATTACTTATAAAACAAGCACACACACACACACACACACACACACACACCCGCACACACACGTCCACACAGGCACACCCAGCCACACACACACACACACACACACACACACATCCACACGAATAGCTCAGAAAATCAAATCAATCATATGCGAAATAAGTCTTTGTGAGTTTTGCGCTATATAAATGTTATTCATTATTATTATTATTATTATTATTATTATTATTATTATTATTATTATTATTATTATTATTATTACTATTATTATCAGCATCAGCGGCAGTTTGAAGCATCATCGTATCATCGTCGTCGCCATCTGTTGTGGTATCATCATCATTATTATTGAGGATTTGTATAGCCCACATATTTCGCTGTACTTGGCGACTCAAGGCGCTGGCCGATACAGGATCTAACTCAAGCCGCCCTAGGCACCAACTTGCAGCCTTTGGGCGCATCGTAATAACGCTCCAAACAACTGAGCAGCCAGGGATGGGGGAGAAGGACCTTGGTGCATGCTGGGTGTGTTCTTGTCACCGGCACTCACCCGTCTAGGACATGAGTATCAGGATCTTTAAAGTCCGTTATGATAGAATGTATGCGACACAGACTAGACCTCGGTTTATACTATCCTCCGAATGAGTAGGAAACGGGAGTAAAGTTTCTTTCCCAAGGACACAACACAATGCCCCGGCCAGGGCTCGAACCCGGTACCTTCAGATCCGCAAGCCAAAGCTCTACCATAAGGCCTCCGTGCCTCCCTCCCTATCCCATCACCTGCAGCAGCACTATCACTCATAAGCGACATCAGCATCAAAATGCTGAAATAAATAAAACCTATTTTTAATGACAGCCCATCTACCTCCCACTCCCCACTCCAACTCACCGTGGGAAAAAAACAAAAGATAAGAAATACTGTCAATTTAAAAAAGAAATGATTTACGAGTGGTAACAGCAGCACCGACAATAACACTACGCCGATAATATAAAAAAAAATTTAAGATATTAAAATGTCTGAAAACTTACCGTTCAAAGTAGATAGTGCTGACAGTAACTGGCATGCTGACTAACGAAACCAGTAGGTCGGCCATAGACAGAGACAGCAGAAGTCGGTTCGTTGAGTCCTTGCGAAGCGAGCGAGTGGTCAAGATGACTAGCCACAGGGAGAGGTTGGACGTAATGGCCGTAATACAGATGATAGCTAGAATAACCACCTGCACATTACGCCAAATTTTAAATGTCTGAATAAGAAGGGAAGGAGACCAACTATAAAATTATACACACGTTAAAAATAAGAGGAGGGAGAGAATAATGAATGATGATAATGAGGAGGAAGGAGAAAATAATCTTAAGGTCGTCATCATTATTATTATTATTATTATTATTATTATTATTATTATTATTATTATTATTATTATTATTATTATTATCATGATCATCGTAGTTGTCATCACGGTCACCATCCTCCTCTTCCTCCTCCCCAACAAATCATCATCAACATCATCGTAGTCGTCGATTTCGTCATTGTCGTCGTCATCGTCTCATCGTCATCATCACTATCATCATCATCATCATCATCATCATCGTCAACACCATCTTCTTCTTCATCATACTTAACTTCCCTCTGCACCAATCTCCTCCTCCTCATCGTCGTCATCATCATCATAATCATCATCGTCGATGTCGTCATCGTCGTCGTCATCGTCATAATAGGCGTCATTATCATCATCGTCTCGTCATCATCATCATCATCATCATCATCATCATCATCATCATCATCATCATCATCACAGCGTCGTCGTCATCATCATCATCATCTTCTTCTTCTTCATTAACTTCCTCCTTCTCCTCATCAGCATCATCACCATCATGATCATCATCATCATCATAGTCGTGGTCGTCATCATCATCATCAATTTCTTCCTCCTCGTTCTCCATCTCCTTCTCCTCCTACTCCTCCTCCTCCTCCTCATCCTCCTCATCATCGTCACCACCACCAATGCCGCAACCATCACCAACACTCCCGCTTCCTTCTCTCCCTCCCTCCACTCAAACGAAGGTGTGGCCTGTATGAATGTTCAGAGCACTGACCTTTACCACCGTCATCATCACCACCGCCCCCAAAAGCCACCACCACCACCACCAACAGCAACAGCAACAGCAACATCCAATATTTGAGCTTACAAGCTCATCGTCACTATCATCATCGTCACTATCATCATCGTCACTATCATCATCGTCAGAGCACTGACCTTAACATAACAACCAGTCTCGCAGTAGCCGTCCAGGTGGTCGTTGTCACCGCCGCTGATGGTAGTGTTAAAGGTGGTGGTGGTGGTGGTGTAGGCTGTCATTTTACTGTTTACCTCTTCCTTTTCTTCTTCGTCCACGTCATCATTATACAGCCGGGTCAGTTCTTAACTGGAAAACAAAAAAGAGTAAACTTAAAATAAAATAGAATAGAATAGAAAAACAAATTTGAAATCAGGGGGTGTTGTGTGTGTGGGTCTGTGTATTTGTGCCTGTGTGCATGCGTGTGTGTGTGTGACGTCATGACATGGCGGCAGTAGCAGGGTCTGTCATAGTTCTCTGTTGTACGTTACTGCTACCTGGCGTCACCCCCGTCGTGGCTGTCGTCGAAAATACAGCGACGAGTAGAAGACAGAACCAGCTCATCATGGGACTGCCTGAAGATTTGAAATCTGCCTTCAAGGAAGCGCTTCAGGTCGGCAAAGTTCGAGAAACCACCACTCCACTCAAAACGTCAACAAACATGGCGGCCAGCGATCAACACACAATGAACAGAGGTATGTTGATGCCCTCATTTGATGTGTTCAACGCCGATCACTGGAGTAATTTCGCGAAAGTCTGCAGTGAGAATGAGTGGACATTATTCGTGCATTATGAGAACATTTTCCGACAAGCTATTTCAACTAAACCCCTACATGTCAAACGATCGTACCATCACCCTGCCCCAAAGAAATGGATCGAACTGACATCACTACTAACACGAACATTTTATGAAGAGGGGGTTTTCCGACCCACCAAACCCAACGGTACACCCTTCAGTACACAGTTTCTGAAGTATGTTCTACGTGTCGTCCACTCCTTCCCTGTTGCTGTGCCAGAGAGTCTATTGGCCAGCTGTGACAGCGAGTATGAGGCCTACATTACAGAAATAGACTACACGTTATCTGTCATTCGTGATGAAGTTTGCCCCTGCCTTTCAGCCAATCGCCGCGATGCTGGAGTGCCCAAACGTCAGCAGGAAGCTCCCATTATCGGGAAGGGGGAGTTGACTCGCCTTTGGCAAGAAAAAAAGAGTGAAGCTGTAAACATCATTAACAACGACAGCAAGAAACCTTCTTCCACTCGCTGCGGCATCGACAGAGACATTGTATTCCAACACTTCCACACACGCTGTCAGAGAGTTCTAGTTGACACACCACCACCCCCATGGCGAGGCGAAATCAGCATCCCTCCTCCACAGTGGACTCCGCCGCCTGTAACGTTTAGCATGAAAGAGGTCACAGCTATTATTAGCTCACTGCCTGCTCGTCGCTCGCCGGGGTTTGACGGGGTTACCTACGACCACGTGAAGCGATGTAAACAAACACTCGCCCCCTTGTTTACGGCGATCATGAATATTTGCGCCATCAACAAGCGTGTACCCTCTGACTGGAAGCACTCCATCATCACGCTGGTGCCTAAGAAGAATGGCGATCCCAAAAACATTGAAGACTGGCGACCGATCTCTCTCCTCTGTACAAGCTACAAGATCTACATGAAGTTGATCCAACAGAGAATGGTGCCTTGGATCGTGGAGACGGGCAGGCTATCCAGTCGACAAAAGGGGTCCATGCCACGCAATGGTCTGCAGGAGCATGTCTTTACACTGAAGGCTGACATCACCGACTTCCTCCACACATCCTCCAAGCTGTATGTCACCTTCATTGACATCAAAGATGCCTTTGGCAGCATCGACCACCAGGTGATGCTGAACGAGCTCAATGAGATGGGCTACCCTGAGCAGGTGATCAGCATCACGAGAGACATTTACACGGGATCTACCTTTCAGGTGAAAACAGCCAGCGGTCTTACCAAGCCTATCACAAGGGGCAAAGGCATCATCCAGGGCTGCCCGTGGTCCGTGCTTATCTTCGAGCAAGGCATCGACAAGTGGCTGAGATGGATTGAGCAGGGATCACCAGCGACCAGCTCTCCAAATCCAGTCCAAGGCTATGTTGATGATGTGGACATGACGGCTACCAACGAAGAGGATATCAGGGCAGCGGCTGAAAAGACCGATCTCTTCATGACCTACTCAGGCATGGAGGTAAAGCATCGAAAGTGTGCAGTTCTGCATGGGCAACGCACCGGTAACAACTGGAGTAAAAGTGACAATACAGCCTCTACCCAGCTTGTGGTGCAGGGATCCCCCATCCCCATGTTCGACAGAGAGCAGCCATACACGTACCTAGGCTACAACATCAACCTTGCTGCTACGGCTGAAGACGAACAGGTGGAAAGCATCGTCAGTGACTTTAAAATCACCTTGGACAAGATCGACGTTGCCCCTCTCGCGGTAGCCGCGAAACTCCAGGCTGTCAACACCATGGCCACTTCCAGGCTGCACTTTTATTTCCCCAACATTCAGTTCACAGAGAAAGTGCTAGACGGCCTGGAAGACAGCATCGTATCCAACGTGAGACACTGGCTTGGCTTGAACAAGTCGTCGACACGCTCTTTCATGTTCTGCGCACGAAGCGAGGGTGGTCTGGGTCTGTTCCATCCACGGACCATGTACTACGCCAAGAAGCTGTCCTTCATGCTGAGCGTATTGAACAGCGATGACGAGCAGACCAGACACTCGGCCAGAACATCACTTGCACTCCATCTCACTAAACGCAAGTGTGCAGCAGCACCCGAAGACGACGATGACCACAACTTCGCTGGCTACCAGACCGATGCCAAATACCGGCTGATCAAGGCATCTAAGGTCACCTGGCGTAAGTCACCGTGGGTGCACCTCAACGACATCTGCGGTAGACTGGGGATCCAGCTCCACCAGAATGACAGCGAGCAGTACATCCTCAGAGTCAGCCCAGAAGAGGAGATCCAACTGTACTTCGTGGAGCCCAAGGCTTTCTTCACGTCATTCAAACGCCAACAACTACAGGGCAAGCTGGCAGAGTGGAGAGACAAAGAATGTCAGGGGCGCCTGGCGCGTACCAACAACGTCGACTTCTCACTGTCCTCCTCCCACCTGACCAACCTACATCTAAGTGACCGACTGCTGAAGTTCGTGGTGAAGGCCAGATTACAGCTGCTGGAGTGTAACGTCAGGCTCCACACCTACTATCCAGAGACTTTCTCGCAGCAGTGCGGTAGGTGTGGATTTTACATAGAGTCTGTCAGCCACTTGCTGAATGGCTGTAGGGAAAGCAAGAACTCTATTCAGAACCGCCACAACAGAGTGTTAGATATTGTGGCCAGGGCGGTGAAAGATGCTAATCCCAGAGCAGAAATCCTGGCAGACTGTATTGTAAAGCCTTCTCACTTCCAGAACGATAGTAGTGCAGTGTTTGCCAACCTGCCCCACACTAGGCCTGATATGTGTGTCATAGACCATCTTAATAAAACCTCTACCATTATTGAAATAGCTGTACCTTTTGATGACTTTGTAACTGATTCCTACAATAACAAATTTAACAGATACCTCCCGCTGTGCCAGACGATTAGCGATCTTGGTTATAGCTGCAAAGTTGTGGTTCTGATAGTTGGCTCTCTAGGCCTAGTCCACGGACGGTTTGTTAGCGGACTGAAGTTGGTGGGCCTGCCTGTTCGACGAGCCAAGGCCGTTGCCCGCTACTGTTCAGTTAGCGCTATGCTAGGGTCGCTGATTATCTGGAAGCAGCGATGTCGAGACACTCTGCCCTAATGCCTAATGCTAAAAGGACTGTCAAAGAATAATGCTGTACTGTGATGTATGCACCTGTGAATGTGAACTGGAAATAATTAAAATGAAATATAGTGTGCATGTTTTATAAGTAATCATGTTTAATATTATTATTCATATTTTTGCGTTCCATTATTATATTAGGCAGAGAGAGAGAGAGAGACAGAGAGACAGAGAGAGACAGAGAGAGTGAGAGACAGAGTGAGAGACAGAGAGTGAGAGAGAGACAGAGAGAGTGAGAGAGAGTGAGAGAGAGTGAGAGAGAGTGAGAGACAGAGAGAGTGAGAGAGAGAGACAGAGAGAGAGAGTGAGAGAGAGAGAGAGAGAGAGAGAGAGAGAGAGAGAACATTTGCCATTGACGTATTATTTTATGGGTGTGTGTGCATAATTTGCTGCTGTCCAATCATGATGGTGCTTGCTTCGTGTCATCCATGTAATTCTCTAAGTGCATATATGTTCATGCGATGTTATAGAGAATAAAATCTTGAAGTGTGTGTGTGTTTGTCTGTATGCAGATGGGCAGTCGGGGGATGGTGAAGCGATTCAATAATGAGTGGTAGTATTTTTAAGGTATGGTTAACTGAAAACGAAGATAGCCTATATGAAGTTTCAATTAGACAGGAGAAAAATGATCAATTAAATAATAAATGAACACATTTTAATCTAATCCTATTTCTAATTGATTTTTTTAACAATTATTTTATTTAAAAAAACACAACAAAACAACAAAGAATATAATTATTAAGTTTGAATTAAGAGTACAAACAACAACAACGACGACCGCGATGACAACAACCATGATGATGATGATGATGATGATGATGATGATGATGATGATGATGATGATGATGATGATGATGATGATGATGATGATGGGATGATGATGATGATGATGATGATGACAAACCCGATGATGATGATGATGATAATGCTGATGATGATCATGATGATGATCATGATCATGATGATGACCATGATCATGATGATCATGATCATGATGACGACTACGACAATAAATACAAAACTCAACACGCTTACATTGATCTAGATGCTTACGAACTCTACGACACTCAAAGGCGATATGCACATTCCAATGCACAGCACTGCAACTTCAGCGAGTCAACTTTGAACTGAGCATGTTTTGTTTAGCAAGTAAACGCGCTATACCGGAACCATCCATACATGACAAACATGGCAACACAAAGCTGATAACAACTAGCAGATAATAGATAACAGTTCCCTAATTTCCAAATGACACACACACACACACACCTATATACTTGCAATTCATCAGAAATGGGTTCATTTAAGAATGTAGGAATCGGAAAATCATGTTTTGATGGAAAAGGGTTAGGACAAGGGTTAGTTGCAGCGCTGCAACTAGCCCTTACCCTAACCCTTTTCTAAAAAGTTGACCTAGATCGTCTCCTATAGGCGACGAAATAGGTCGAAGTTTCTTCAAAATTTCTCCGAACATTGACTGTATATTCTCCGTCCCGGATAGAGCACTCCTGTGTACTTAAAACACTCTCATGCACTACAACTGCACTCCCATGCACTAAAAAAGCACTCCCGCGCACTTAGAAAAAAGTGGGGTCCTGGAAAAAAGTGGGTTCCAAGCAAATGAACCCATTTGTTACTAAGAAAGACAAGGTCTGCTACCCATTTGTGCGCTTTTGTGGGTACACACACACACATACAGAGAGAGAGAGAGAGAGAGAGAGAGAGAGAGAGAGAGAGAGAGAGAGAGAGAGAGAGAGAGAGAGAGAGAATTAGGTAATCTCCCCTTTTATGCAAGAACAAAAACACCCACTGCAATATCCAACAAGGAATACAAGAGGACTTGTGAATGCCTTCAGGCGGTGTGACGACAGCAGAATGTTGGGTGTGTGGTTTTTTTGTTGTTGTTGGTGTTGGTGTTGTTGAAACAGCGATATAATAATGCCAGATAACAATGCTGATCTTCAGATCTAGGGACTTTCTCCTCTGTCTCTCTGTCTTCCTGTCTGTCCGTCTGTCGCTCTCTCTCTCTCTCCCCATCCCCCACCCTCCATTATAAGGTACATAACTAATGGTGGGTCTGTCTCCGGTTTGTGGACTAAAAGTTTCTGTTTAATCAGTTTACTAAAAACAAGAACAAAAACGTTTTAGATTTAAACACCACCAATATAATTCTATAAAAGCTTAATTATACTCATAGTTTAACTTTCTTTTTTGCAACAGCCACCACACACATATATACGAAGTTCACAGGATCTAGGCAGTACGTAACAGGATCTAGGCAGGACATAACAGGATCTCAGAAGGACATAACAGTAGAAAATAAAATAGTGGTTTTTTTTAAGCCAAGCTTTCGCCTTCCGGCTCCATCGTCAAGGAATAGATCAAGAATTGTATCGGAAACGTTAACATTTCCTACAAGGATTGTATCATAAACAATTTTAATCCTTGAACTGGCGAGGAAACTTGCACTATATCTTACGTGTGGCCATTTTGGTGGTGTGCACTTTTAAAAACGCGGGTTCACTGGCCATCGCTTCGTCTGAGAAGGGGGAGAGGGGGGGGGGGGGGGGGGGCCCCAAGAGAGATCTGTCGGAAATAACGTCCGAAAAAAAGACATAACCTTTGCAAAAGTTTAGTCCAGGTTGTAGGATGAGTAGTCCTTCTAAAAAAATAAAATTCCATTGGACATGTCCATTCATGTCCACCCCTTTTGTGATTTCCACACTTATCTGAGTATACTTTGCAACAGTCAGGGGGAATTAGAACGCGCCAAATGTCGGTCTGTACTATCGGTTCGTCCGGCCCGTCCGTCGGTCATTTGGAAGCCGTTTCTCAAGAACCGTTGTATGGATTTTGACCAATCTTTATAGTAACATTATCTAGGTTAGTGGCGTGCCTTTCGTGCAATGAGATTTGCTGTACCGCTAGGGACAAAGGTCTCTGCACAGGTCCATCGTTTGCTAAACATGTTTTGTTCAATATCTCCAAAACGGCTGGAGCGATTTTGTTGAGATTTGATATACGGATACTTCAAATCATGGGGCAAGTCATTTTCTAAACACGTTCTGCGCTGTATCAAAACCTTGGTTGAGCCCATTTGGATAATTGTTTGCTTACAGATAGTTCAGATCGTGGCCATGTTTTCTTTTTTTTTGCTTCGCCCAGTCACATCACTTTTGAAAATGCGTATTTGTCAGCTAGGTGTGTAAATGTCTGGAAATAGATTTGCATGGCTTGCCATCTTGTTTCAGCCTAAAAGTGATCTGATGATACTACGTAGCTGCATCCTCCTACGAAAGACAACTAAATTGGTGACGTTTGTTAAGTGCAGCCTGCCTATCCAAGAGTTTTAGATGACGCACTGCTCTTCGTCAATAATTGATTCATCCGCATATTTATTCAGCATGCGCGTGGTTCAAGTTGCAGGCCATTGTTCAGCCACACTGTACAAATCTACGTGCCGTTAAATAGGCCTACAGACACACCTGACATAATGTCTCTTCTTTTATTCATGCAATCCACATAGACATTAAGAATAATAGTGGATCCTCCCAAGGTAAAGTGGTGGTAGAGTGGTTCCGCGATAGCAAAGCGGTATATACAGCGGGCCCTGTGGATCGCAAATAGACAATAGGTATGCCACTTCTTGCTATCGGGCATTCACTATACTTGTGATAATCCCCCTTGCATGCAATCAAAGCGTATAGTTACAAGTTTTACAAGCCATTTAATATGCTTATATTCTTTTTAATTTTTTTTTAAGCACACTGTTAAGTCTGCCAAAAAACACGTACAATTGCAATCCATTAAGCATAGGGGGATTTCCAATGTTACATTGTTAAGCAACGCGCACTGCTGTGACGCAGCAGCACCCAAGATATCTACGGAACAAATTGTATTGATTGACTCAGGCCCCGACCTCGATGGTCGTAGCAGGGAGAGAGCAGGGAGGAGGGCAGCTAAGGAGTGAGAGGGCCGGGGTCGTGCAGTGTGACGGAGGTGGTCTGAATCACAAAACAAGACAGTTTTAAGGAAAATATGAGTTTTAAAGTTGGATTTGAAAGGGGCTGTGCTCGGAGAGCTGCGAAAAGAGAGAGAGAGAGAGAGAGAGAGAGAGAGAGAGAGAGAGAGAGAGAGAGAGAGAGAGAGAGAGAGAGAGAAACAGAGAGAGAGAGAGTTCCAAGTTGAAGGACCAAGAAAGGAAGAAGGATCTTCAGCCTGCAAAGGAGAGTTTATAGTAGGGTATGTGTGGCATGAGGGTGTCAGATGAAGAATGAAGATTTCTAGATGGCTTGTAGAAGTGATTGTTTTGGGTGAGGTAGGAAGAGGCTAATCCATGGACGCACTTGTAACAGAAAGTACAGATTTTGTAGATAATCCTCTGATATACAGGAAGCCAGTGGAGAGAATGTAGGGGTGGTGTGAAATGATCAATTTTTTTTTGAGAACCAGACGAACAGTGAGTTCCGAACACGTTAGAGCATATGAACAGAAGAGGAAGGAAGTCCAGCCAGAAGAGAGTTACAGTAGTCTAAGCGTGACAGAACAAGAGAGGACATGAGTTTGGCTGTAGCGTCATTGGTCAGATGCTTGCGGACAAGTTCTATTCTAAGGAGATGAAAGTTGCGTGCTTGACAGTCATCCAGTTAGAAACGTTTTCAAAACAGTCAGAAGTTTTGGTCAGAATAGATGGAAGGTTTTGAGGAGTGTCACTGTTTTTGAGCTTTTTTTTTGTCTGGGTAGAAACGGTGGAAAGGGTCGTGGTTTTGGATGACGGAGACAGAGGAGATGTGTAAAGGGTGAATGGAATAGGGTCTAGAACTGACCCATGAGGAACACCGAAGACAAGCCTGGACGGTTCTGAAAGGTGGATGTTAATGCAGACAGATTGGAAACGATCCGAAAGGTATTAATGGAACCAGCTAAGGAATCAGTCTTTTATTCCAAAAGAGTTCTCAAGACGATGAAGGGGAATGGAGTGATCGATAGTGTCAAAAGCGGCTGAGAGATCGAGAAGGGTCAACAAAGAGATTTTAACAGAGTCAGTGGCAGAGAGGAGGTCGTTTACGGTGTGAAGAAGAGTTGATTCAGTAGAGTGGTCAGGATGGTAGGCAGACTGGAATGGACACAAGTTGTTGGAAGAGAGATGATGGTCGAGCTGTTTCAAGACAACCTTCTCCAGGAGTTTGGAAAGGAAAGGGAGATTAGAGACAGGGCGGTAGTTCTTCAAGTCTTCTGGATCAAGGTTTGATTTCTTTAGTAGTGACCGCACGATGGAAAACTTGAAACAGGAGGGAACAGAACCAGATTGCAAGGAAGCGTTGACTATGTTGGTGATGGCTGGAAGGAGGTCAGTGATACAATCTTTGAAAAGTGAGGTAGGGATGGGATCAAGTTCGCATGATTTAAAAGACATGGTGCTGAGAATTTCAACCACTTCCGTTTCTGAGACACTATGACAAGAAAAGAGTGGCGGTCCGATGAAAGGGGGATCAGGAAGACCTGGTTGACACGGCGTGGTATCAAAAGTTTTGCGCATAGCTTCCATTTTCGATGTCCTATCCTATCGATGTAAATAAGTTTTAAAAGGATGAATGTAGTTCAGAAAGTTCAATTTTTGTTGGAAGAGGAGAAGAGTTGGTGTTCCCCAGTAGGTCATTCCTAGTAGGAAAATAGTTCTTTGGAAGAAGTAGAGTTCTCAATTTTCCTGTTTAGTAATGTATTTTACCTGCGGAGATAGCTTTTCGGACATCACACTTGCGTTTCTGATAGATCTGTTTGTGAACTGTAAATTTGGAAGACCATCACATGCGCTCGCCTCTACGCCGCTCCCGTTTGGCCTTGCCGATACATCAATCCTCAATCACAGACTTTAAAGTCTACATGGCTCGAAGCAATTAATAAAATCAACGAAGCACAAGCAGGTTTTCGAAGAGGGTACTCCACCGTGGACCATGTATTCACACTGTATGCTGCTACTCAGAAGTATCTGACCAAAAAAGAAGGCAAACAGTATGTAGCTTTTATTGATTTGAGGAAAACATTTGACACACGTAAGAAAGAAATTCTTATTGAAACATTATGTAGAAGTGGTGCTTCCTCTAAGTTCGTAAAGACAATCCGATCAATGAACCAATCAATTCTCGCTTGTGTTCGTGTGAATAATGAACTTACAAAGCATTTAAATGCCCTCAAGTGTTAAGCCCGACAATGTTCTCGGTGATAATTAACGAGTTAGCATCGAGAGGTGCTGACCATGGCAGGCACGGAATACTCGTTCCTGGTCTTGTTGAGCTGTTCATTTTGCATTGCTCTTTGTTGATGACTTGGCTTTGCTGTCTTGTTCACCATCAAGATTGCAAACTCAACTAGACATAGTCAATCAAATATGCCAGGAATTAGGGCTGACACCGATAAGAGTAAAGTCATGGTTTTTAGAGGTGGGAGATTTCTTGGAAAGAGTGAAAAATAGTTTGTTCAGGGAAATGAACTAGAAGTGGTAAACAGCTACGTGTACTTAGGCTGTACCTTTACAATGGCTATGAGCCTCAATGGAAGTACAAACCAGCTGGCAATACAAGGGGAAAAGGCTTATTTTGGAATGCTCAGAGCTTATACTAGTCTTAATGCAAATATTTTTAAGATGTTTGACAGATGATTCAACCTGTACTATTGTATGCATCGAAGGTATGTGGCCCGTTAGGAAAATAAAATCCAATAGAAAATGTACATGTAAAAAGTTCCTAAATGTTGCACCAAGAACCCCAAAGAAAATGGTGCATGGTGACTTGCGAAGACACTTCTTAAGATTAAATGATTATATCAAAGCCTTTAAATACTGGCTCACATGGTAAGAGGATGGATGACACTCGGCTCCCACAGCAAGCGTATCCGATGCTGTGTACCATGGACAGTAATGGAAAACATAAATGGATGTCTGAACTGATATCTCTCCTTTGTTCTTCCTCATTCCTGCTCTGTTCTATCAATCTGCTATCTACTATCTTTTTCTTCGCTAGACCAGTCACCCACCTTTCTTCTTGAAAACTCTTCCGGGACAAGACTCCTTATTTGTGTGTGAGGTCTGTTGGATCAGCTTTTGGAATATTGGACGCTTTCTGCCAGGTGGTCAATATGGCTTCCTATAATGTTATTATTTAGCAATGTAGGCATTTTATATGTATGTGTTTTGTTGATAATTTATAATGATGTTTGTATTCTATTTTGTTTTTTGTAAACGGGGGTTCAATAAATTAGAGTATAGCCTCAGCGTCCCCTGCGTGGGATGTCTTTATTGTAAAGTGACCGGCTGGTGGAGAGCCTTCAGTTTTGCCACAAGGGTTGTTTCAGCGGATCTTTTATGCGGGTCCGGGGTTGTCCGGTCCTGATTTGGCTCGGAAGAGTCCGCTGGACCTAAAGCAATAATCATGTAATGTAATGTAATGCAATCTCTTTTGGAAAGAATTGCCTTTGCCTTTGAGTGGCTGTCCCACGGCGTAGGTCATGAGAAGAAATTTATTTGTCAATTTAAACAGACTTATGGACATCAACCAACCAAACTGGAATGCAGCCTTAAACGATCAGTACAGGCGGATTAAGACCAATTTCAAGACAGAAATATACTTGGACTGTATTAAGCAAACGTGTTTAAGAGACTACTCGTTTGTACAATTGAGGTTAGGTATCAGTAACCTGAAAGTACACAAGAATAGATACGTCGCACAATATGTATCAAATGACTGTCCTTTCTGCTCCGGTGCTGAAAGAAACGTGGCTGCACATGTTGTATGTTTGTCACATGTATGACGGATTTCGTCCAAACCATTTAAAGAGGTGAATGTATTTCATCAGGAAAGACATTTTGTTCAATTGATGGCATGCATGGATGAAAGAATGCAGACTGCATGATTCATTTACAAATGTTTCCAAATGAGGGACGACAACGAGCGTTAGGCAGTAGGCTGTTCACATCGTATCCACCCGTCCCTTTAACAAGAACAAGATGCTTATTAAACAAATTTTTTGTAACACCCCAAAATCTAAATCTTTCTCTCTCTCTCTCTCTCTCTCTCTCTCTCTCTCTCTCTCTCTCTCTCTCTCTCTCTCCGACCTCCTCTCTCTCTCTCTCCTTCTCTTCTTCTGCCCCTTCTTTTCTTCCTTTCTTTCTCTCTCTCTCTCCTTCTCTTCTTCTGCCCCTTCTTTTCTTCCTTTCTCTCTCTCTCTCTCTCTCTCTCTCTCTCTCTCACTCTCTCTCTTTCTCTCTCTTTCTCTGCTCTTTTCTTCTCTTCTCCTCGCTTTCTTCTGTCACCTGCTGTAATGGAAGAATTTCCCACAGAAGGTTAGGATGCCGCTAATGGAGTCCCAGTCCACAAGGGAACTCAGCTGGGCCACGAACTATGATCATAATCGGATTACTCTAGCCTAGCCCAATACAATACTAAAATGCAAACCCTGTGATGTATATGTAGTTTAATAACAAAATGTAATTTGTGAAGAAGAGCCACACAAAGTGTAAGACAGTCCCGTCCGGCAAGTTGTGGAGGATGGATGAATGGATGGGTGGACTATACAAATTCGGATGAGAGTATAAACCGAGGTCTACTCTGTGCACGCGCGCATTCCATCGCACGGAAGATCCTGACGCTCATGTCCTAGACGGGTGCGTGCCGGCTACACAAATACACTCAGCACGCAACCGGTCATTCTCCTCATCCCCGATCGCCCAGGATTGTGCTCAGTTGTATGGGCGTCAGACCATGCGTCAAAAGGGTTGCAAGTGGGCGCCTCGATAGATTTTGTATCGGCCAGCGCCTTGAGCAACTCTGGAACTGGAAAAGCGCACTATAAGAACGACTGCAAAAATAAATTACGTCTCCGAGACGTCTGGATCTTTGATAAGACACTTGTTAAAAAAAAAAAAAAAACAAAAAAAAAACGGTGGTAAAATGGTAAGAAGGTAACACATTAAAAAATACATAATTCTACCAACTACAATTAGATGTTTGTGGAGAAGAACGGCGCAAATGTTGTCAATTTGTGAGGAAGAGCCATAACATGCAAGTTGTCCGCGCGAGGGAGGTGTGCGTTGAACAGGTTGAGGGGTTAGGCATCAGGCATACAAAAACAACTATCATATGAGGGGAAGAAGAAGAGGAAGAAAAAAAACAACCACGGGAGTTTTGAAAACTACAAAAAAAAAATCAAAGACAGTTTCGTTTGGGGTATTTTATGTAAATAACTTATCCTATCCTATTGTCTGACACGATGGCTCCTAAATATTTGAAGCTATGCACTGTGTTGAGAGATTGGCTTTAGACTTTGATGTCCGTGTTGATGCCATTGGTGTTGTTGGTAATCATTTTAGTCTTTTCTGCACTTATTTCCATTCCAGAAGCTCTGGAGGTGGTGCCAAGCCTCTGTACCAGATGTTCAATTACTTGTTCCTCTCCAGCCAATCCATCAATGTCATCCGCAAAACTGAGGTTGGAGATTGCTCTACCCCTTATGATGACTGCGCCTTCGTGATCTGCAAAGGCATCTGACATGATGCGCTCAAGGAAGATAAATAACCAGACGATCGATTTTGAAAATAACTATAAAGCATTACCAATAAAAGAGTGTTTCTAGGCTGCCATTTTGATAAAGACATAACAAAGGGGCATACACCTATAAGGTAATGGGCATTATCGCGTGCAGCTCGCTACACATCCAACCTTACTTTCCCTCACAGCTTATACTGATACAGGCCTCAGACCTGTCCCTCGTTGCTACTCTCCGGGGCTCCAAAATAGGCGTGCGTTCTGATTGCAAGCGCCAAATCTTCAACACAACCCACGTGCCAGCTCATCCATTCTCCAGTGATTGAAAATAGGACGAGGAGACACGAATTGTAGTGAGCTTGAAATGAAGTAGGAAATTCTTCAATACAATTCTCTCGTGAGGTTCTCTACCATTTGTAGTAAGCTTATGACTGTTTCCTATCTCACAGCCCTATTGCCCTTTTATCTCAAGTATGAGTGTGGTACGGTGACATAGATTTACAGTAGAATGCCTTTGCAACCTTTAACAATATAAAGGATCGTGTTTGCTATGAAATTGGTTTTCAAATTGCTTTTTTTTACAGCTGAGTGCAAGGTAAGTAGTACTAAAACATCATTATGTTGGAATGATGTGTTAATCAAGTCGACTGGGTTTACTTGACTCTCTCTCTCTCTCTCTCTCTCTCTCTCTCTCTCTCTCTCTCTCTCTCTCTCTCTCTCTCTCTCTCTCTCTGAAATTCCTGCGCGCGCGTCTTTTAGTCATTTTCACCTCGGGGCAAATGACCGAGAAAAAATAGTTGACAAGCCGTCAATCCATTTTCACTGATGGTAATCCCAATGGAGACCAGAAGAAACAGTGACAGGTTTCCGACACCTTTTACTCCTCAAGTCCCGACAATTTCCCGACCCTAGGGCAACCGGTAAAGTTGGCTTGCAAGGACCAAAACAGAGACCAATAATTGTGATTAATTTGCAAAGACCCATGAGAGACCGTTACTTCTCGGAGTGTGCTTTAGTCATCACTTTGGCCCCTCGAGTCCCCGACCATTTTCTCACCCTTCACCTTGGGTACTGGTCATTTGATGTATGTAATTTGTTTGGGGAAAGAAATCATGCGTTACTAACATTGAGTAAATGTATACAATTAGGAAAAGGTGTACGCTAATAACGTCAACACTACTGGTCCAATGTTATTGGTTTGAATGTTAAAGTTGGAATGTTCATAATGTTATTGTTCTTTTATTAACTGAGTTTCGCAAGCGTATAGGAAGATGGAGATGACAAGAACCTACATCGAATGCCAGCCAACAACTTTGCCCTGTGCACCCCTAAAAGCAGAAGACGAATGGCGGGGGCCAGGTTGGGAGAACATAATTATGTCGTGTAGCACTGTCCTGCATACAAGGATAAATGCATGTACAAAAGTCTTTATTGCCAAGTGAACGCTTAAGGAATACACTTCCATTGCCTCAAAGCGCTTGCCCAGTAAACTATCCTACAATTATTCGACGCGTGTTTTCTTTGGAGGATAATGTTCAAGTACCTTTTCAGTGAGTGAACTCCTTGGGTGTGTGTGTGTGTGTGGGTGTGTGTGTGTGTGTGTGTGTGTGTGTGTGTGTGTGGGTGTGGGTGTGTGTGTGGGTGTGTTTAGGTGTGTGTGAGTGTGTGTGCGTGTGTACCGTATACTATGAAGTTTGGTCAAAATCCGTTCAGTGGTTCTTGAGAGGAGGATTTCAACGGACCGACGGACCGACATTTGATTCGTCCTGATTTTTTCCCCACCCCGACTATTCCAAAGTATTTCCAAAAAGGTTGGATTTTTTTTTTAAAATGTCGTAACAATTCTGCCGTTACACGATTTGGTTCTGTGTTGGAGGCGTCTGTACAGTCTAAGTACGTTGTTGCAGCCAGTATTTTATTGTAAACTACCATGTTTTTTTTTTTTGTAATGACGTCACTACGGTGACGTCACGCGATACAAAATAAATTGTTTGTTGTTATTGTTGTTGTTGTTGTTGTTGTTGTTGTTTTTCTGAACTAGTTTTATTTTTTAAATTTTAGCCTCTGTTGTTCTTCCATTCCACAGTTTCTTTGAAAAGTCAACTCACTCTGCTCACGTCCATTCATCCTTCAACATTTTGCTTTTTTATGAAGGAATGCCCTAAACATTGAATTCATTATCATACATTGAAATAAAGCGATGTTACTATGGCTCTACGATTATATGATGATAATGATTAACTGAGGAAGATAATAAAATAAAATAAAAGACTAAATACGATATAGGAGGCTATTGTTTTATATATCATGAGTGAACTTTTTATACAACTACATTCACACCCACTCTCTCTCTCTCTCTCTCTCTCTCTCTTTAACTCACATATTCGCACACACGCGCACAAACGCACATAAGATGATAGTGGGATATCGGCCTCAAAAGAATAAGTTTATGACCCAATATACATAAAAAATATGAGAACATAATGGAGATACCAAGATACCGCTGTAAAACTGCAGTTGTACCTTCACATCAAAGGACATGTGAATGCCTTTTTAGACAGAGATGCAACAGGCTGGAATTTCGATCTGAAGCTGTGAAAATAAACACAACTGTTACAGGCTAAGATGTAAGCAGACATAGTCATCTGAGGATACATACATGCACATAGGCCTATTTTGACATTTGAAAGAAACGATGATGATGTACTGTCCCGTCTATACTCCGGAAAGACACGATTAATGACACTGTGAAAGTGACAATGTGTTAGATAATATTATAATAGTACTATAGACGGCAACAAAATGATTGACATTTGATTCAGTGATTGGTGATTTAGGTAAAGTGATTTTGAGACTCTCTCTCTCTCTCTCTCTCTCTCTTTCTCTATTGACACACACACACACACACACACACACACACACCTCAACGTTCACACATGCACACACGCGCGCGCTCACACACATGAATAGCATAGATTGTCAGACCCCAATCGCACACACATTCTCTCTCTCTCTTTCTCTCTCTCTCCATCTCTCTCTCTCTTCCTCCCTCTCTGTCTCGCTCACTTTCCAATATTGTTGCAGGCTGTAATTGTAACACTTTGATTAATAATTGCCGTCATTGTTCTTCTCTTGCTCTCAAATAATGTAATAACTGGATGCTTCTCTTTGCTTTCTCTGTGGAGTATTTATTTCTTTATTTTATCGTGGGTGTGTTTGCTTTGTCTATTTATAGTGCCCTTCCTTTTTTTTTCCTTTTTCACTCTGTATTTTCTTAGATGAAAATTGTTTATTGAACAGATTGCACAGATGGCAGAACATACCAGGTCAGTTGATTAATTATGAGTATTATTTTTCCCCAAAGTCGCATTATATTTTGATATAGGGTATGATATGGCATTTGATTTCTATTTCTATGCTATGAAGATTCTATTAATGATTGTATAATCTGTAATATGCTGAAGGAGGGGGTGGGAAAAGGCAAGCTTGTTCTTGGTATTTTATTTATTTAATTTCCCTTCTCTCTTCCTCTCTCTAAACCTCCTACTTTCTCTTTTGTTCTCTCTCTCTCTCTCTCTCTCTCTCTCTCTCTCTCTCTCTCTCTCTCTTTCTCTCGCTCTCTCTCAATTTTTGAACTTACCTGGATATTGTTTAGAACACGAAAAGTTCGATATTAGTTTATTGAAAACTAGATACCCGTATGTGAATGCTTAATACTTACAATAACTTGATACATCTCTCTCTCTTTCGCTCTCTCTCTCTCTGTCTCTCTCTCTCTCTCTCTCTCTCTCTCTCTCTCTCTCTCTAACATTGGGAATGCAAATAACTTTTTGATGAAAATAATTTAAAACCATTACGTTGCTATTTTGTTTGTGAGTTTGTGTTTGTGAGTTTGTGTTTGTGAGTTTGTGTGAGTTGATTTGTTGTTGGAGAGGGTGGCTTGGGTGGGGTAGGAGGTGGGGGTTGTTAATGTTTACTATAGGCATCGATGTAGGAGGTGGGGGTTGTTAATGTTTACTATAGGCATCGATGTAGGAGGTGGGGGTTGTTAATGTTTACTATAGGCATCGATGTACGAGGTGGGGGTTGTTAATGTTTACTATAGGCATCGATGTAGGAGGTGGAGGTTGTTAATGTTTACTATAGGCATCGATGTAGGAGGTGGGGGTTGTTAATGTTTACTATAGGCGTGGATGTAGGAGGTGGTGGTTATTAATGTTTACTAAAAGTGTGAATGTAGGAGGTGGGGGGTGTTAATGTTTACTATAAGCATGGATGTAGGAGGTGGGGGTGTTAATGTTTACTATAGGCATCGATGTAGGAGGTGGGGGTTGTTAATGTTTACTATAGGCATCGATGTAGGTGGGGGTTGTTAATGTTTACTATAAGCATGGATGTAGGAGGTGGGGGTGTTAATGTTTACTATAAGCATGGATGTAGGAGGTGGGGGTTGTTAATGTTTACTATAGGTATCGATGTAGGAGGTGGGGGTTGTTAATGTTTACTATAGGCGTGGATGTAGGAGGTGGGGGTTGTTAATGTTTACTATAGGCGTGGATGTAGGAGGTGGGGGTTGTTAATGTTTACTATAAGCATGGATGTAGGAGGTGGGGGTTGTTAATGTTTACTATAAGCATGGATGTAGGAGGTGGGGGTTGTTAATGTTTCCTATAGGCGTGGATGTAGGAGGTGGGGTTGTTAATGTTTACTATAAGCATGGATGTAGGAGGTGGGGGTGTTAATGTTTACTATAAGCATGGATGTAGGAGGTGGGGGTTGTTAATGTTTACTATAGGCATCGATGTAGGAGGTGGGGGTTGTTAATGTTTACTATAGGCGTGGATGTAGTAGGTGGGGGTTGTTAATGTTTACTATAGGCGTGGATGTAGGAGGTGGTGGTTGTTAATGTTTACTATAAGCATGGATGTAGGAGGTGGGGGTTGTTAATGTTTACTATAAGCATGGATGTAGGAGGTGGGGGTTGTTAATGTTTACTATAGGCGTGGATGTAGGAGGTGGGGGTTGTTAATGTTTACTATAGGCGTGGATGTAGGAGGTGGGGGTTGTTAATGTTTACTATAGGCGTGAATATAGGAGGTGGGGGGTTGTTAATGTTTACTATAAGCATGGATGTAGGAGGTGGGGGTTGTTAATGTTTACTATAGGCGTGGATGTAGGAGGTGGGGGTTGTTAATGTTTACTATAGGCGTGGATGTAGGAGGTGGGGGTTGTTAATGTTTACTATAGGCGTGGATGTAGGAGGTGGGGGTTGTTAATGTTAACTATAGGCATGGATGTGGGAGGTGGGGGTTGTTAATGTTTACTTTAAGCATGGATGTAGGAGGTGGGGGTTGTTAATGTTTACTATAGGCATGGATGCAGGAGGTGGGGGTTGTTAATGTTTACTATAAGCATGGATGTAGGAGGTGGGGGTTGTTAATGTTTACTATAAGCATGGATGTAGGAGGTGGGGGTTGTTAATGTTTACTATAAGCATGGATGTAGGAGGTGGGGGTTGTTAATGTTTACTATAAGCATGGATGTAGGAGGTGGGGGTTGTTAATGTTTACTATAAGCATGGATGTAGGAGGGGGGGGTTGTTAATGTTTACTATAAGCATGGATGTAGGAGGTGGGGGTTGTTAATGTTTACTATAAGCATGGATGTAAGAGGTGGGGGGTTGTTAATGTTAACTATAAGCATGGATGTAGGAGGTGGGGGTTGTTAATGTTTACTATATGCATGGATGTAGGAGGTGGGGGGTTGTTAATGTTTACTATAAGCATGGATGTAGGAGGTGAGGGTTGTTAACGTTTACTATAAGCATGGATGTAGGAGGTGGGGGTGGTAATGTTTACTATAAGCATGGATGTATGAGGTGGGGGTTGTTAATGTTTACTATAAGCATGGATGTAGGAGGTGGGGTGTTCTTAATGTTTGCTATAAGCATGGATGTAGGAGGTGGGGGTTGTTAATGTTTACTATAAGCATGGATGTAGGAGGTGGGGGTTGTTAATGTTTACTATAAGCATGGATGTAAGAGGTGGGGGGGTTGTTAATGTTTACTATAAGCATGGATGTAGGAGGTGGGGGTTGTTAATGTTTACTATAAGCATGGATGTAGGAGGTGGGGGTTGTTAATGTTTACTATAAGCATGGATGTACATGGATGTAGGTGGTGGGGTTGTTAATGTTTACTATAAGCATGGATGTAGGAGGTGGGGTTGTTAATGTTTACTATAATGCGCTTAGTTTTGGGATGCAGTTTTCTGGGATCCGGCCATGTTTGTGGGGTAATCATTGGATCAAGTCATTCCTGTTAATCTGTTACTTTTTAATCATGTAATCATTGGAGATTGTATGACAGCCACGCCTTTTGATAACGTTTTGATATAAATGGCTTCAAACTGAAGTGACTGTATTTTCTTTATTGGATATGGATATAGGCTTTGACATTAATGGGTTTGAAGTGTTCTATGGGAATCTCTGCCTCACCAGAGCATTAGGCCTTGCAAAAACCATCCTGCAAGGCACGGTGCAAGGAGGAAGAAGAAGAGGGAGACAGAAAACGAGGTGGGAGGACAGCTTAGGAAGTTTCGGTCTTTTTGAAGAATGTGGGATTGAAATTGATAATGGGGTTGGTGAGGTTCGGTTCCAAGGTGCACAGTTAGCAATTGGTCACCATAGTCAATGTCTATGTCTGCAGTGACAAAGTGAGGACGTATGCTGATACCAAAAGGAGGAACTTCTGTCGATTTGTTGAACTATTTCATTGGAAATAACGGGTTTAGAACACAATCATAAGCGGGATTTTCAGGACTTGCTAAAGTTTGAGAAAATAGCTCATGGCGATCTGAAGCCTACGGATTTCCAACGGGAAACGCTGCCAAGTTAATGGAACGAGTTTTAGAGTGAAACAGAGTACAGGTGAAAGGAAGAAGCAAGACACAAGGAAAGACAAAGGGTTGGACAATCTTAGCCAGAGAGAGGCTGGAGTCCACCCCCGGCACGCGGAGCCGAGCCCGAAAGGGCAAAAAAAATTATAAAATAAAAAACCGTCATGGTGGCCTCACTCGATTTCATAAGTTTTGTAAAATCTAAATGCTTTAGCAAGTTTAAACCAAATTCCTCCAGTAGTTTGGGTAAAACTGCGATTAAAAAAAACAAAACATGGCCGTGACCATGATGACATCTTCTAATATGCAAAACATTGTGTCAGCTGGTGGGTCCAATTATGTTCTAACTACATACCAAGTTTCAAAGACATGGGCCCATTAGTTTAAGAGACAAGCGCATGGTCAATGGGACGGACAGCCGTTTCCCAGCTTCGATCGGGGACTAAAATCTGTAAAATCGTTGCAACAATCATCTCATAATCGCACTTCGCAATTTGATATTGTTTTACATCCTGTTGCGTATATATATATAAGATTAAATATTATTTTACATCCTGTTGCGTATATATATAAGATTAAATATTGTTTTACATCCTGTTGCGCA
The DNA here is from genome assembly GCA_036898135.1 of Oncomelania hupensis. Classification (NCBI taxonomy): domain Eukaryota; kingdom Metazoa; phylum Mollusca; class Gastropoda; order Littorinimorpha; family Pomatiopsidae; genus Oncomelania; species Oncomelania hupensis. The sequence goes on from CM072524.1 coordinate 51,655,166, forward strand.
TATTGATATTTCATCTTCTATTTATAATGTATAAGTGGTCCTCTACTCTTTCCAGAATGCATCCGATTAACCATGATGATGTGTCAATTAGCAAACAAGCAGCACCCATACCCCCCTCCCCTCTCCCCCGCTCCGTCCTCCATCCCTCCTCACACCCACCCCTTACCCTTCCCCTACACACTCAACAATAACTATTAGAGTATTTCTTATTCTTTTTTTTCCCACTCATTCGCCGCCATGACAGTTGTTTTGCATTTAGCTTTTTATTGCAGCCACCACTACCATCTGGCCGGAAGTAACCACCACTACCATCTGGCCGGAAGCAACCACCACTACCATCTGGCCGGCGCTTCTGAATGCCTAGGATTCGTACCTTTGGAACTAAAAACAGTTTTATACCACATTCTGTACGTCTGATTAACAGGTAATAAATTCAACCAGTTGTACAATGTATGTGTGTGTGTGTGCGCGCGCGCATACATACACTGCAGATTATTATGTACACCACGTTGTAACTTCTCATAAAGATAATAAAGTTATTGTATTTGTATTTGTGACAAGGCGTACAATCTAGCCTGAGTCAAAGAGCACCCACTCATCCCTCCCAACCATCCAGTTAACCCCTCTACACTTCCAGTCGACCCTTGGACGCGCGCTGGCTCATTCACTTAAGCCCCGCTCCTCGGGCATCAAGTTAAAGCCTGACACAACCCCAGACTAGGTGTCAGTCGCAAACCCTCCAGTCTTCAAGCCACAACAACTTGTCCGAAGACACCTCTCCATCGACTGGCGACCTCTGAGCTTCGGCAGTACTCGTGTGCTTCACCCCGTCTTAGTCAAGGTAAGAGAGGAAACTTACTCTTTGTCATGTAGCAGACCCATCACCCGTCGTTCGCCCCCTCGTTCGTATGTCCTGTCGGTATGTACGTTCGTGTTTATAGTTTCGTCTTGATGTGTTGCTGACATGTATTATTGCCTTGTATATATTATCCGCCTTGTTTATATGACTCATGCCATGTTTGAATTTATACTTGTATGCTCCATGTTAGCCCCATGTGTAAATATCCCATGACATGCTGTCCCTCCATATAGATTAAAGTCCCCCAGTACAGCCCTTGCCTACAACCCCTTTGTCCTGTACCCACTCCATTTGCTTCCCCCTTGCTCCCAATGTATAAATATTTGCCCCTGTTGCCACTACCCCCATCTCAATGCGCCGAAGGTATCATATATTAGAGGCTGCCAGTAAGCACCACATTGGCCCCATAAACCTAGTTGCATTGTTTGACTGTTGGTATGCGCCGGATCAACCTTGACCGGTCAGCCAATTTGAAATCTGAATGGGCAAACTCGCGCAACAGGCGCTGAACCCAGGCTATACCTATCCCCCGCTGATACAGAGTCTGTATTGCGTTACAGACGGCTCCTGTGCAGGGCTCATACCCCAGCCTTGTATCATCTCTCAGTCGCTGACCCGCTGCAGGCCCCTGACAACCCAGGGAGTCAACGAGAAGCGTTCCCCCGAATTTCATCATCCATAGACAGCTAGCAACGTAAGCTGAAATCTACGCCTGTACCTCAACCAAGACTGGCATCCCCGGTCATTGCGCAAGAAGCGTGACCGACTGACCTGCATTCCAAGTGACGCCACGCTAAAACCTGGTCATCAGTCCAACCAGACTATCTTGGAACAACCACCGCCCTCCATAGCCAGCTAAGTGATTGACCCACGAGCATCACCACTCGAAGATCATCTGGCCAGAAACCAGCCAGATACACTCTTGCCCTATGACAATATCAGTCCACAGTAGCACTAGTACCCCAGAAGTCAACCACCCAGAATATCTCCGAGCTACTCCCTACTGATATAGACGCTACCCCCGTGACTCACTATTAGCGTTACTCAATATAGACGACCCAATTCGATTTAATAAAACTTCACAGTTAGAAATTGCACTTACCCAGACTGGCCTTTGTATTCGAATTTCTCAACTAGTGTAGTATTCCATCTTTCTCGTCTACCCTTTGACTGTCTCTCATTTAGTTAGTAGCCCTAGCCTTAATTCTCTTGAATGTCATCGCATCATTAGCCTAACAAAGGAGGTAATACCGCGCTAGAGATTAAGAGCTTACCCTCCATTCCCCCCAACCCCTTTCTTTGTGACATTAACTTTGGCGACCCCGACGGGAGTAAAGACTTAGGTTCCCATCCCAACCCGACGAGACTAAAGACTTAGGATGACGAGACTAAGGACTTAGCTTTAATTTCCACCCCAGCCCAGTAGAGATAGGACCCAGCCCCTAAGCCTAGGTAGTAGATAGCATAGCCCCATAGGTCCCTTACTGGCTTTTCCGAATGGTGGTGTCTCGAAAAGTTTTTTTTTTGCATTCATTTTTGAATTTTGATTGATTGCATTTTGTCTTTGTGGTTGTGGTTGTGTTGTATTCGCCCCTGTGCAGTTTCATCGTAGCTCATTCTGCCCACCCCCTTGTTTTCCGTCAGTGTACCCCCTTGTGTGCGCCCCTCATTCCGGTTAGGACTTTTCAGTGTAAGTCACCTCCCTTACCATGGCCGACCGGGGAGAGCTTGCGCTCAAGTACAAGAGTATTGGCGAGAGCTTAGGGCTCGCCGGCACTGAACTCAAGGACTACGTCCTGGCCAACGTAGATGCGGACGTGGCCGAGGAAAAGTTGAAGAGGGAAGAGAGGGCTAAAGAGCGAGAGGCGAAGAAGGAGGAGGAGAAAGAGCGCCTCGCCGCGGAAGAACGGGCCGCCGCCCGGAAGAGAGAGGAAGAGAAGGAGCGCATCGCCGCGGAAGAACGGGCCGCCGCCCGGAAGATAGCGGAGGAAGAGAAAGCCGCCGCTCGGAAAATAGCAGAGGAGGAGAGAGCCGCCGAGCGGAGAAGAGAGGAGGCGAAGGAGAGGATAGCAGAGGAGGAGAGGGCCGCCGCACGGAGGAAGGAGGAGGACGAGAGGGTCGCGGCTCTTGAGGAGAAGAGGAAGGACAAGGAACTGGAACGGCGCCAAGCACTCCTCCAGCTTGAGCGCGATCGCCGCGATCTAGGTATCGCATCGCCCGTGAGCGAAGATTTCTCGCTCCTCGCCCCCAGCTTCGCCACCAGCGCCGGAATATCCGCAATCCCCCCGCCGATTCCGGGGATGAACTTCCCCCTGGACCCATTCGTCGAACGAGACGAATCGATCGAAGCTTATCTCGCCCGATTCGAGAGAGTCGCGGGAAAAAACAGCCTTGACCCCCAGTACTGGTATCGCAAGCTTAGTCATGGCCTTAAGGGGAAGGCCTATGAAATCCTGGCCAAGACGCCAACTTCCGAGGAGGGCGACTACCCCGCCCTCAAGAAAGCTCTACTGCACGGTTTTGAGCTCTCAGGTGAGCACTACCGCAAGAATTTCCGGAACTCCCGGAGAGAGAAAGGGGAGAAGTTTACGCAATTCGCCGACCGGCTAGCCACTCTACGGGACAAATGGATAGAGCAAACGGACGAGCCAAAAACGTACGACGGACTGCTCGAATTGATGCTAGCCGAGCAACTCCGAGGGACAATGCCAGCGGAACTTCGGACTTTCGCCGCCGAACAGGGAGCCGCCCGACTAGAAGACCTCATCATAGTCGCGGACCGCTACCTCACCGCGCACCCCGACGACAGACAGCCTCGCCGGGACCCGCCCGCATCCTCGTCACCAGATACCCGCCACCAGCCTCGCCGGCCCGTCCCGCCAGCGAATCACCGTCCACCCCCGCCTAAAGGACGCCCTAACCCCGGAGCAGAGCCTGGGAAGCGGAGCGCAGAGCTCTACTGCGGCTACTGCCAGCGCCGAGGACACACCCGCGAGAAATGTTTTCGCCGCCTCAGCGACCAGCGTCGCAAACAAGGCACGGTATTGGCCCTACGCCAAGTTACCCCCGACGGGAACCCGGTAACCCCCGTCGTCACCCCCACCGATCGACCGGCCGTCACTGAGCAAGTGACTGTCAACGATCGCCCAGCCCACTGTCTATACGACACGGGACTCACCTTTGACGCCGTCGTCCGCCGCTCGCTCATCAGGGAACAGGACCTGACCGGCGAGACTATCACTCTGAAGTTGGCCGACGCGTCTCAGCCCAGCACCACGCTCCCGATAGCCCGGATCCAAGTCACCAGCCGATACGTTACGGGGACCATTCAAGCGGCCGTGATGGACCAGCCCCTGTATGACTTGATCCTAGGATGCCGCTACGTATTCTTGGGTATGCCGCCCCAGCCTGTGGAGTCGATGGCCGCCGTCCAGACGCGCGCCCAGGCGAAAACAGCCGCGACACCACCCCCGATCCCCAACCAGATGCCGGAACAGATCCGGAAGGCCCAAGAGGACGACGTCACCCTCCGCAAGTGCTACGGAAAACTTCCCGCCGCACGCACTCCACCCAAGTCCGGAGACTTTTTCGTCGAGGACGGACTCCTCTTCCGTCAGAAGGACGACCATTCGCAACTCGTCGTACCTGCGACCCTTCGCCCCCAAGTCCTGGAACTTGGCCACAGCATGCCCCTAAGTGGACATATGGGCATAGGAGCCACCACTCTACGCATCAGCGCTCAGTACCACTGGCCCGGGATGACAGAAGACGTGAAGCGCTACGTCAAGTCCTGTCGCCAGTGCCAACGATACTCGCCCCGCCATCACACCGTACCGGTCACTATCAGCCCCACCGTAGTCGTCGGGACACCCTTCCAACGAGTGGCAGTCGACATAGTAGGACCCCTTCCGCGGACCAAGAAGCGGAACCAGTATCTGCTTACCCTTGTCGACGCTTGCTCTATGTGGTGTGAGGCCGTTCCACTACCAAAGATTGACGCCGCCCGAGTCGCCGACGCGCTCGTCACCATATTCACTCGAGTCGGATTCCCGGACAACATCTTGACCGACAACGGGTCCCAGTTCACCGGAAAACTCATGCAGGAAGTTTTCCAACTACTTCGCATTCGCCATATCCGAACTCCACCCTACCACCCCGCAAGCAACGGACAGGTCGAGCGCCTGAACGGGACGCTCATCTCAATCATCCGCAAGATCGCCGACGAACAGCCCGAAGCGTGGGACACCTACGTCCCGTCAGCACTCTTCGCGTATCGAGAGACCCCGCACACCTCCACCGGATACACGCCTTCCACGCTGCTTTTTTGGGAGACCCCTTTCTGGACCTCTAGCCGCCCTACGACGTAGCTGGACCGACGCCAAACTGGACGAGGCACCGGTCGACGCCACGAAATACGTCACCAAGCTCCAGGAAACTCTCAAGGCCACATGGAAAGCCGCCTCCGCCAACCTGAAGAAGGCGAGAGAGAGACAAGCCCGCTATCATAATCGCCGCGCCCGGGATCGAGAACTGCAGGTAGGAGACCAGGTCCTACTACTTCTCCCCAGCGGCACGAACAAGCTAGACATAGCTTGGCAAGGACCCTACCCGGTGCTGGAGAAACTCTCACGTACCACTTATCGCATCGAGGTAGGCGGAAAGCCCAGGACCCACCACATCAACTTGCTCAAGCGGTACCTGGAGCAACCCGCTCCCGCCCCAGACACCCACGCGCTACTCACGGTCGCGCTGGCCGTCGAAGTGGACGGTACAGAGACCGGCGTCGCCGAATTTCCACTAAAAGGGAAGGAATCCTTCCGGGACGTATCTCTGGACCCCTCACTCCCCGCCGGCCAGCAACGCCAACTACGCGCCATCGTAGCAGAATACAGGGAAGTCCTCACCGACATTCCTGGGAGGACGGACCTAGAAGAAGTCCAACTAACCCTGACGGACCCCACTCCCGTCCGCCAGAAACCGTACCCCGTCCCGCTATCCCAGCAGCAGGTAGTAAGGACAGAAGTAGAGGCTCTGCTACAAGCCGGAGTCATCGCTCCCTCCCGTTCCCCCTACAGCGCAGGTATAGTGCTATCACGGAAGCCCAGCGGAGAACATCGCCTCTGTATCGACTTCCGGCAGTTGAATCTCGTAACACAGTTCGTACCCGGACCCCTGTCCGACCCGACGGACTTGTTTGCAAAGCTACAGTCCGCCAGATATTTCTCCAGAGTGGATCTGAGCAAGGGCTTTTACCAGATCCCCGTGCAGCCTTCATACCCGCCGCCGCCCACTAACCGTAGCCGAGACCCGGCAGCTCCGCGGACCCCAGCCTTGGGCATCCGCCATCGACTACCAGGAACCCCGCATCGCCCCGCATCTCCCGGATCATCGTAACCATCCTCGCATCCCGCATCTGACCTCAGAGCTGATTGGCCGCGTCTCAGTCGAGGCCTAGGACCTCGCCTTTTTCCTTGGGGGGGCCTCTGTGACAAGGCGTACAATCTAGCCTGAGTCAGAGAGCACCCACTCATCCCTCCCAACCATCCAGTTAACCCCTCTACACTTCCAGTCGACCCTTGGACGCGCGCTGGCTCATTCACTTAAGCCCCGCCCCTCGGGCATCAAGTTAAAGCCTGACACAACCCCAGACTAGGTGTCAGTCGCAAACCCTCCAGTCTTCAAGCCACAACAACTTGTCCGAAGACACGTCTCCATCGACTGGCGACCTCTGAGCTTCGGCAGTACTCGTGTGCTTCACCCCGTCTTAGTCAAGGTAAGAGAGGAAACTTACTCTTTGTCATGTAGCAGACCCATCACCCGTCGTTCGCCCCCTCGTTCGTATGTCCTGTCGGTATGTACGTTCGTGTTTATAGTTTCGTCTTGATGTGTTGCTGACATGTATTATTGCCTTGTATATATTATCCGCCTTGTTTATATGACTCATGCCATGTTTGAATTTATACTTGTATGCTCCATGTTAGCCCCATGTGTAAATATCCCATGACATGCTGTCCCTCCATATAGATTAAAGTCCCCCAGTACAGCCCTTGCCTACAACCCCTTTGTCCTGTACCCACTCCATTTGCTTCCCCCTTGCTCCCAATGTATAAATATTTGCCCCTGTTGCCACTACCCCCATCTCAATGCGCCGAAGGTATCATATATTAGCGGCTGCCAGTAAGCACCACATTGGCCCCATAAACCTAGTTGCATTGTTTGACTGTTGGTATGCGCCGGATCAACCTTGACCGGTCAGCCAATTTGAAATCTGAATGGGCAAACTCGCGCAACAGGCGCTGAACCCAGGCTATACCTATCCCCCGCTGATACAGAGTCTGTATTGCGTTACAGACGGCTCCTGTGCAGGGCTCATACCCCAGCCTTGTATCATCTCTCAGTCGCTGACCCGCTGCAGGCCCCTGACAACCCAGGGAGTCAACGAGAAGCGTTCCCCCGAATTTCATCATCCATAGACAGCTAGCAACGTAAGCTGAAATCTACGCCTGTACCTCAACCAAGACTGGCATCCCCGGTCATTGCGCAAGAAGCGTGACCGACTGACCTGCATTCCAAGTGACGCCACGCTAAAACCTGGTCATCAGTCCAACCAGACTATCTTGGAACAACCACCGCCCTCCATAGCCAGCTAAGTGATTGACCCACGAGCATCACCACTCGAAGATCATCTGGCCAGAAACCAGCCAGATACACTCTTGCCCTATGACGATATCAGTCCACAGTAGCACTAGTACCCCAGAAGTCAACCACCCAGAATATCTCCGAGCTACTCCCTACTGATATAGACGCTACCCCCGTGACTCACTATTAGCGTTACTCAATATAGACGACCCAATTCGATTTAATAAAACTTCACAGTTAGAAATTGCACTTACCCAGACTGGCCTTTGTATTCGAATTTCTCAACTAGTGTAGTATTCCATCTTTCTCGTCTACCCTTTGACTGTCTCTCATTTAGTTAGTAGTTCTAGCCTTAATTCTCTTGAATGTCATCGCATCATTAGCCTAACAAAGGAGGTAATACCGCGCTAGAGATTAAGAGCTTACCCTCCATTCCCCCCAACCCCTTTCTTTGTGACAGTATTGTGTATTTGTATTTAATCCAATGTCCGCGGGCAAGGCACTTAAGAGCATTGAACTGGAGATACACACACTGAATAGGGAAATGTATGCAATACAATACAATACCACAAAGCACAACACAACACAACATAACACAACCTAAAATAAATTTGTTCGATATAAATCAGACATTTGTTGTTGCTGATGATGACTTGTAATGCTGTATCACTTCACCTGGACCTGCAATCATTTTGACACACGTTCACATACATAACAAGCCAACATCTGTCACTCAAACATTTGGTGTAAAGGCAGGCAGAAGGATCGCTATTCGAAGACGGGAATGAAATAGATTTTTGTTGCAGTTGTTTTTGTTGTTGTTGTTGTTATTTGTTTGTTGTTGAAATTTTAGATTGGCCGCATCCAAATGCCATTATTGAAGAAAGGGAAGAAAGCGGAGTAACCGGAGAAACCACACTGTGACTTGAATATGTTCGTTCCTAAGTCACATAAGATCGGCCCCTTGCAGGGAATCGAACCCGCGTCCTTCGGCATAGGAAACCGGCGAAAAGATGGTCTTATAGCTCAGCTCTCGTTCAGACGAATAGGAGATTTGACATTTAATCTACCTTATCATAAACGTCTGACATTTATAATTATGGTTATCAAATATTGGCATATTAGTATTTGACATTTTCAATAATTATTTAGGAGCAGACTAAGACTATTTCCTTTTACACAAAATTGGGTCTGGACACGCGAGCGTCTATGCCTGTGACACCAAAGGGAGACGCGTCAGATCACAGGCATAAGCGCTCGCGTGTCTAGATACAAGCGCCTGTGCTCAAAACTTAGAATATCTAAAGCTTGGTCTCTCCTGCTTTTACATTTCAAAACGTTGCCCTGAATATCTAAAAAAAACACAACAAAAAAAAAACAGAGGATAATCTAACAGTAGTCTTTCCTGATTGGCGTCCCCATGCTAAGGAGTACAAAATAATGGATATCCTCAGAATACACATTATCCAGTGCTTGTCGATTTTACAATGAAAATGTTTCAATATAATTTTTTTTTAATTAAAAGATAAGCAGCTTTAACGATTGTACCAAAAAATTATATTAGGATAGGAAAGGACACATTATTCAGTGCTTGTCGATTTTACAATGAAAATGTTGTAATACAATATTTTTGTTGTGAAAGATAAGCAGTTTTAACGATAAAATAATAGATAATATTATAAAATATTGAATTGGAATATTGGTCGTTTATAACGATGAAAATTTAAAACACCACTCTTACTGTCTCCTTTAATTTTCAAAAAAAAATAAACTGTCAAAGGAAAACAACTGTTGTTTTAATGTCGCCCGATTACCCCTTGGGGTCATGAGCAATCTTGCCACTGTAGATTGTTCAAACCTATAAAGGGAAAAGTGAAAGCCACAGTTGAAAACCTGTCTTTCCTTTATAGGCAAGACAGATTCACTGCGGCAACAGTACCCCCGTTGGAGTGCCGGGGGTTTTCAGTATAAATAGTATCCCCACTTTATGGAAATTTAGTGCTTTAAATTCCCACTGTCGCTGTCTTCCTCATTTACTCTTTCCCATTCCTGCTCTGTCCTTCACTCTGCTATACTATCTTCTTCTTCGCTAGATCAATGACCTACCTTTTTTCTTGAAAACTCTTCCTGGACAAGACTCCTTGTTTGTGTATGAGGTCTGTTGGGTCAGCTTGGGAGTGTTGGACGCTTTCTGCCGGGTGGTCACTAGGGCTTCCTATGATTGTACTATTTAGCACTATAGGCATTTTATATGTATGTGTTTTGTTGATGATTTATAATGATGTTTGTATTCTATTTTGTTTTTGTAACCGGGGGTTCGCGTAGTTGAGGTCAACCCTCAGCCGTCCCCCGCGTGGGATGTCTTTATTGTAAAGTGACTGGCCGGTAGAGGGCATTCAATTTTCCCACTGGGGTTGTTTCAGCAGATCTTTTATGCGGATCGGGGGTTGTCCGGTCCTGATTTGGCTCGGAAGAGTCCGCTGGACCTAAAGCAACAATAAATCAATCAATCAATCAATGTCGCCCGATAGATTCCGACCTTTAAAAAAGATTTAGGACAGATCAACAGAAGCATAAAGATGAAGATTTTCTGTAGCAGCGCACTAACATTGAAAACCGTAACTTTCATAGTGGCCACTCTCTTATTAGAGTGCACTGCGATGTTGGTCTCAAATGTTCTGTATAGGTTAAAGCACCTTTTGTTTACGAGAAGACAAATTGCCCGTTGTGCGAGACTGCAGGGTGGAAATACAAATACTTCATCTTATTGTTTTTTGTGTGTGTAAATGCTCGGACCCTCGCTTCTTCCTGCCCTACAGAGGAACTCCAAATGCATTTTAAAGGTTGAAACGTGCGAAGTGATCAATTATTTCGCGACGACAGGCGCCCGTTTCTGAAGGTGATACACAAACCTAGAGCATCTCTCTCTCTCTCCCTCTCCCCCTCTCTCTCTCTCTCTCCCTCTCTCTCTCTCCTCTCTTTCTCTCTCTCCCTCTCTCTCTCTCTCTCCCTCCCTCTCTGTCTCTCTGTGTGTGTGTCTCTCTCTCTCTCTCTCTCTCTCTCTCTCTCTCTCTCTCTCTTGTTTGTTTGTTTGTAGATTATAGTCACACGACACTTTCGCATATAGGTGACTACTGGACCGATTTATACTGACACCAGCGGGCCAGTTGTTGGTAAAGGGGAAAATAATATGATCACACGTTGACCAATCCGGGATTCGAACCAGCGACCTTTCGGTTACTAGCAAGACGCTCTTACCAACTGAGCTACCCGGCCCCTCTCTCTCTCTCTCTCTCTCTTAGTATCGCTTTTATTCAGATACGGGCGCCTATGTCGGGTTTGCGACCTTCAATTCGACCTAAGTAAAGGACGAATTGCTATAGATAGTTCGGTTGATGCTAAAAGAGAGAGAGAGAGGGTGAGAGTGGTATGAGAGAGAGAGAGAGAGAGAGAGAGAGAGAGAGAGAGAGAGAGAGAGAGAGAGAGAGAGAGAGGTGAGATGGTTAGAAGCAGAGGGAGAAAGAGAAAGAGAAAAAAGAGAGGCAGAATAGACAAACTGACTGACCTAGAAAAATAGAGAGACAGACAGACAGACAGACAGAATGTATTGACAACTTTCAACTCTAATAAGGACGAAAATATAGAACGCTTGGTGCCAGAGGTAGTAATTGAGACACCCAAGTTGCGTCCACTTCAAACACAACCCCTACAGCGTAGACTATATTTGTATACTCATACCATCCAAAGAAGCAAAATTAAAACATCGACCGGCCAATTAACCAATCCTTGCATCATTTGCAGCAAAAAAGAATTTATCAAAATCTGCGCAGCCACTTTTCAGATGCAGCACAACCCGATTTTTAGAAAGTGACTGACCTCAGAGACCGTGGCCTTTGAGAAAGTGCAAATATTATTTGATATCTTTAATTATATTTATCATCCTTATCATTACCATCATCAGCATTACCATCAACAGCAGCAGTATTACCATCATCTTCGTCGTCCTCGTCGTTATTATCATGATCATGCTCTCATTTATTTTATTTATTTATTTAATCGTTCTTATATAGCGCTATTTCAGCTCAAGAGCTGCTCAAGGCGCTGGCCGATACAGGATCTAACTCAAGCCGCCCGAGACGCCCACCCGCAGCCTTTGGGCGCATGGTCTGACGCCCGGACAACTGAGCACAATCCTGGGCAGCCAGGGGTGGGGGAGAAGGACCTAGGTGCATGCTGGGTGTTTTATTGTCACCGGCACTCACCCGTCTAGGACATGAGCGTCAGGATCTTTAAAGTCCGTTATGATGGAATGTATGCGACAAGGACTAGACCTCGGTTTATACTCTCATCCGAAGGAGTAGGAAAACAGGAGTAAAGTGTCTTTCCCAGGGACACAACACAATGGCCCGGCCAGGGCTCGAACCCGGGACCTTCCGATCCCCAAGCCGAAGCACTACCATTAGACCACAGTGCCTCCTCATCACTACCTCTACAAGCCCTTTTCCTCATTCTTATCATCTTGCTGTTGTTTCTGTTGTTGTTGTTGTTGTTGTTGTTGTTGCTCTTCTTCTTCTTCTTCTTCTTCTTCTTCTTCTTCTTCTTCTTCTTCTTCTTCTTCTCTTTCCTCTTCACCTTCTTCTTTTTCTTTTTCTTCTTCTCCTCCTCCTCCTGTTCCTTCTTCTTCTTCTTCTTCTTTTTCCTCTTCTCCTTCTTTTTACGTCTTCTTCTTCTTCTCCTCCTCCTGTTCCTTCTTCTTCTTCTTCTTCATCTCCTCCTCCTCCTCTTCCCTTTCCTCCTTCTTTTTTTTTCTTCTTCGTCTTCTTCTTCTCCTCCTCTTCCTCCTTTTTCTTTCTCCTCCTCCTCCTTCTTCTTCTTCTTCTTCTTCTTCTTCTTCTTCTTCTTCTTCTCCTCCTCCTGTTCCTTCTTCTTCTTCAACTCCTCCTTCTCTTCCTTCTTCTTCTTCTTCTCTTTCTTCTTCGTCTTCTTCTTCTTCATCTCCTCCTCCTCCTCCTCTTCCTTCTTCTTCTTCTCCTCCTCCTCCTCCCCCCCCCCTTCCTTCTTCTTCTTCTTGTCTTCTTCACTTTCTTCTCCTTCATCTTTTAAAAATATATATTACTCTTTACTTAGCGCAAATAAACATTTCTAAGTGAGCCCAAGTAGTTTTAATGCGTAGATAGAACGATCCCGCTACGGGACTGACAAGAATTATTCTAGGTTTACAAGGTGATACAGACCACGTCGATTAAATAAATAACCCCTAGGCCAACCAATATTGCTTGCAGGACAGAAACCTTGGCACGATGGCATGATGATATAACGGTGTATGTCCTGGTGTTTTGAACACGAATCTCTACGATTTCTATTTGGGTGGATTAGTACAGATCACAAAACCTATGCCCTATACATGTAGTAGGCCAAACGAGCAGTTAGGGGGAAACAAGCGTATGCAAAACGTAGGTGGGCCGGAAGGGGCCGCATCGTTAGAAAAGAATTCTTACTTTCTATCTTTCTTTCTTTTATTTATTTTTATTTTTTATTTTTTGTGGGTGTGTGTGTGCGTGTGTTTGTGCGTGTGTGTGTGTGTGTGTGTGTGTGTAAAGATTTCTTGACTGGAATGTATTTCACTTTCACAGTGTTCTTTGACTATATTTAGCTCACTGCTTCGCCAAACAAAACAATTAAACACAAACGTTTACATGAGTGTGTCGCCCGCACGAACGCACGCACGCACGCATGAGAGCGCGCGCACTCACACTCGCTCGAAAATACACACACACACATACGCCTGCGCACGCGCGCGCCGATATACCATCATACACTAATTCCACTAGCGAAAAGACACCGCCGCCTCCTAAATCGAAAAGTACTAAAACGCTAAAGAGAGTTGTTCACCCTTATATTATGTATATTTTGCACAAATACACACGTTGTGTAGTGGAGTGGAGTGTAGTGTAGTGTAGTGTAGTGTAGTGTAGTGTAGTGTAGTGTCGCTGGTTTAGTGTATTGATTGATTGATTGATTGATTGTTTCTTTAGGTCCAGCGGACTCTTCCGAACCAAATCAGGACCGGACCACCCCCAATCCGCATAAAAGATCTGCCGAAACAACCCTAGTGGGAAAATTGAATGCCCTCCACCGGCCAGTCACTTTACAATAAAGACATCCCACGCAGGGGACGGCTGAGGCTTTACCCCAACTACTCGAACCCCCGGTTACAAAAACAAAATAGAATACAAACATCATTATAAATCATCAACAAAACACATACATATAAAATGCCTATAGTGCTAAATAATAACATCATAGGAAGCCCTAGTGACCACCCGGCAGAAAGCGTCCAACACTCCCAAGCTGATCCAACAGACCTCATACACAAACAAGGAGTCTTTGTCCAGGAAGAGTTTTCAAGAAAAAAGGTAGGTCATTGATCTAGCGAAGAAGAAGATAGTATAGCAGAGTGATAGGACAGATCAGGAATGGGAAAGAGCAAATGAGGAAGACAGCGACAGTGGGAATTTAAAGCACTAAATTTCCAGTTGTTGTTGTTTGTAGATTATAGTCACACGACACTTTCGCATATAGGTGACTACTGGACCGATTTATACTGACACCAGCGGGCCAGTTGTTGGTAAAGGGGAAAATAATATGATCACACGTTGACCAATCCGGGATTTGAACCAGCGTCCTAAATTTCCAGAAAGTGGGGATACTATTTATACTGAAACCCCCGGCACTCCAACGGGGGTACTGTTGCCGCAGTGAATCAGTCATGCCTACAAAGGCAAGACAGGTTTTCAACTGTGGCTTTCACTTTTCCCTTTATAGGTTAGAACAATCTATAGTGGCAAGATTGCTCATGACCCCAAGGGGAGTGTATTGTAATGTAGTGTAGGGTAGTGTAAAGTAGTGCAATGCAGAGTAATTCACCCTTATATAATGCAAAAGTTGATCAATACATATTGTATTGTATTGTATTGTATTGTATTGTATTGTATTGTATTGTATTGTATTGTAGTAACGTCCAGTGCCCTGGCGATTCAAATCTCTAGCACCAAGCTTTGAGAATGTGCCTTCAGATTCAAGTGTTAACAACGTTTGTCGCTGCTTAACATTTTGGAACCCGGAAGCTATTTTTCTTCATCGGCGGCAGGGATAGCTCAGTGGTCAGAGCGCACGACTTGTGTGAGTGCGTCTTAGGCGACGTGGGTTCGAATCCTGACTTCAGCAAACTATTCTGTGATTGCTGGATATTACGGGCCAGCGCCTTGAGAAGCTCTCTGAGCTTGTAAGTGCGCTATATAAGAGAAGTCTCTTTTTTTTTTCTTTTTTCTAAACACTCTGCTAATTACGCCAAGGACGTCAACCAACGTGGAAAGCTCACTCGCAATGGCTCTTCGGTCATCTCCAGTAGACAAAGCCTGCGGATCAGTTAGGACCAGCCATGGTGCGAACGCCAAAGACTCTCTCTGTGTCTCTGTCTCTGTGTCTCTGTCTGTCTGTCTGTCTGTGTCTCTCTCCCTCTCTCTTTCTCAAGAGAAAGGGAGCTCTGATCTCCCGCTGAGGTGAAGCTTATAGGGCCACTAAAGATCTTGTTCCTTTAATTAATGAGACGGAAAAGCTTCGCTGTCTATTGACACTAAGCAATTACATTGCTTTGTGTATATTGGGATGAGCGGGGTGAGGTTAGGGGTGGGGGTAAAAGGAGGTAGGGGAGGGGGAGTTTTGGGGGAGGGGCGTGAGTTTGTACTTTTGTGTGTGCCTGTATATGCGTGCGCGAGATAAGTAAATCCATCAAGTAGGCCAAAGTGGAAATATAAAAACAACAACAACAACAACAACAGCACACACAAACACAGTTGTAAATGTTCAGAACTGGGGTTATTTTAGAATGTAGGAATCGGAAAGGTGTTGTTTTTTTTACGGAAAAGGCGCAAAATTCATCTAAAAATGTAAGAATCTGTTGCAAAATTGGCTCTTTCCGTCTAAAAGGTTGACCTAGTTCGGGGACGAGATAGGTCGAACTTTCTTCAAACTGTTTCCGAAAAGTGACTGGACTGGGATAGAGCACTCCCTTGTACTTAAAACACTCTCATGCACTACAACTGCACTCCCATGCACTAAAAGAGCACTCCCGCGCACTTAGAACAAAAGTGGGGTCCTGAAAAAAGTGGGGTCCAAGCAAATAACCCCATTTCTTACTAAGAAAGGCAAGGTCTGGTAACCATTTGTGCATGAATTCACATGCACACATACACACACACATTCGCACACACACATTCGCACACGCACCCACACACACACAAACAAACAAAAGACGGGCTGGGCGACATTTTTTAAAAAAAATGTTACTATCCTGTCAATTCGACCCTGTTGTCGCGACCAACTAAGTGGACCATTAGATCTCATTTCAAGCCAAAAGAAACACGGGAACACCCCAATAGAGAAAGAAACACAAATTCATTCGCGCAAACCTTTGATGGCAATTAGTATTGTTGTTGTTTACAAATAGATGGGAAACTTCTAAGTTTATTTAATGTTCTTTGGCCAACAAAACTTAAAAGGTCCCACATGGACCACACACACACCCACACTCCCTCTCCACATATCCTTTTGACATTCACCGTGAGTGTTGCCACACTGGAAACGTTGCTATTAAAGACCACCGTTTACCTCGACGCTATATTATAACAAGCCACCATTATTGAGAAATCTCTTTCCTTTTTTTAATCTCTTTCATTATGCCCCGTATTGATCTATCCCTTTCGATCACGCACCCTCCACAGATCCTTTTAATATTCACAATGAGTGCTGTCCCACTGTAAAAAAATAAGCTTACAACAAAATAATAACTCTTTCCAAAGTACAATCATTTTTTAATTGAATACATTCCGTAGTTGTTGTTCCTATTAATAGCATTTCTAGCCAATTAAAAAAAAATCTAAAAATATAATCTACCAAAGCTGGTAAGGGACAGAACCCGTCAAAAAGAATTGCTCGTAAGATTTTTGGCTTAACCAAAATTGTATTCACGAGACAAGCAAACCAAACAAAGAAGACATAAATGATGGCCCAAAAACGCAAAGCTTAATGAAGTGTTACCCTCTTGACACATTATAAAGGTCTAGCAAACAGGAACAAATGCAAAATAACCCCTTCCATCCTCCCCCTTTACCCCCAAAAAAAGGATTCCAAAAGGTTTCATACGAATAATGTACAAAAGTCAATAAAGTACAACAAAATCGAGGGGCAAGAAGCAATACAGAAATAAATGGATGAAATCAACGAAAGGCAAAAAGTAATACAGTTTAAACAAAGTTAAGAAGCAGATAAATTCATTGTTTTAAAGGTGACACATAGGAAACTGCATGCAAAGCCGTAAGTGGGGCGTGATATGGCGGATTAAATTCAAAGAAAATGTAGCACATGTTATATCAATAATACGTAGATTAATGAGGTGGTAAGTTGTTTATTTGGTTGTGGGTTGATCAAATACACCCTACCCTACCCTACCCTACCCTCCCCTACCCTACCTTACCTTACCCTACCCCAGACACCATAAAGACGCACTCTTCAAGCCACGTGGTTCACACAAGATCACAAGGCTATGGTGTTGATGTACCGTTCAAACAGGGGAAATCACTCTGTCAGAACGCAAACTTTAGCGGTTGGTTTGAGCAACGAAAGCTCATGCACGTACTTTTATCATTGTGTAATGCAATAACAATGCGGATTTTAAGGCAGATCCGTTTTCGCCGAAAGTAAACATTGCCTTGGAATTGGGGCATTTCACAATACAATCTCCCCTGCCGCATTTCAGTGGCGGAACGTTCGCTTGGCACCCCGAAGACCCAGGTTCCTGGACGTCTTTTTTAACTGTCCATCTAATCAGTATGATTACTCTGGTGGTTCAGTGTTGATTTAGGTCCGTACCTCCTCTTTCCATGGGATGGTTATATCCACCCGTTCGCCGAAGGTGGGTGCATACGTTAAACCCCGAAATTCCTTCTTCTTAAGCAGTAACAATAGATTTTTTAAAAAAATATAAGTATATTGTAATATGAATTTTGGTTCATTTCAATGAATTTATTTTAATTTTAAGTTAATTTGTTTACATTTTAATATGTTGTCTAATGTCACAAATGTGAACAGACGTTAACAGAAAGAAAAAAGAAAGAAAGAAAGAAAGTTAGAAACAAACAATTTAAGCTTCCTAAAAACAAAATACCACAGCGCTCTGTTGCTCTAGTTCTATATTTATCATTAATTTTGTAGAAAAGGATAGCGTTTCCGAAAGATTGTCACTTTACCTTCGAACCACCAGGCAGAGAACATTGAGGTTTAACGTCTACACCCATCATTGGCGGTATGGCAGACGGGGATAACCATCCCAGGGAACAAGGGGTAGGGACTTAAAGCAACACTGAACCACCAAAGCAATCATACTGTTAAAATGGACAGTAAAAATTGCCACTTTTTATTTCGCCCACCACGGGGTTCAAACCTGGGTGATCGGTGTGCCAAGCGAATGCTCTACCACTTGAGCTACTGCGGTGGGACATGTCAGGAAGTTGTCACTGCCACGACTCCCCCTGGGTAGACACCACAAACAAACACCTTACACACGCAGACAACCCAGACAGAATGACAGTTTCCCGCAGACGTGAAGCGATGATAACACAACAATTATATATACAACTTTCAAGCTATTTATTCATTCATACCACACACTCATACACATACAACATTTACACATGAAACGAGAAAATGGTGATGGAACAATCAATGGATCAATGAGCAATGAAATGGAAATGTCAGATGAACGGGGGTTGCTGATCAACCACGTCTAACTAACGACTGTGCAACGCCAATGTCCGGGCACAGAGGGGGCAAGTGTCAAGAGGGGGACAAATAAAGAACGAGCCGACCTGATAGTAGGGTGTCCCCGTTGATGCCTCCGAAAGGTAGCTGCCTCCTCGTTGTGGTTGACGCTGGACTCTCGCTGTTTAATCCAGGCGCTGTGGTGTCGCCACTCCCTCCGCCGCTGACGATGACGATGATGGTGATGATGACGCTGTAGTTGCGGCGGCCCTGCCGCCGTCGACGCCTCTCAGCCTGACTCCTCCTGTCGGCTACCTCGTAACGCCGAGGCTAGGTCCCGCAACAGACGTCACGATCACGCGGGAAAGATGGGGTTGTGGAACGATGAGGATGTTCACAAACGTGGACGTGGACGAATGGGTGGTGATGATGATGTGGGTCCAACGACCGGATGTCGTCGTCGTCGTCGCGCTGAAGAGTTCAACGAACTTCCGAGCGACGAACAAAGACTTTCGAACCTGCAACATACTTGCCGTATTGTTAATGTCAAGTCCACCCGATTCTGTCCCCCTCCCTCCTCACACTCTCCCCCCTTACTAACTAACTAATTCCGATACCTTGAGGAAGCGCCACTGCTGTTCATTTCACTTCCCTTGACTACTTTTACTGTCTCTTGTAATCAAACACATAATTCAAAAACTAAATGACATTATGAATGCATGAAATGAACAATGCTGCAAATGAATACATGAAATCATCAACACATTATCCATCTTGAGCAACCGCAACCTCAACAACAGCAACCACTTCCATCCTACCTTCATCACACTTCACCCCCATTCTCCTCCCTCATTCTCCCTCCTTCAGTCGCACCCTTCCTCTCCTCAGTGCAACCATACTTCCCCCAGCCTCACGCACAGCTATCGTTCAACACCCCAAACAGCCGGCCATCGGTCATTAGCACAGTAAAGGAAGATCACCATCACACTCACCCAACGGCTCGATTGTAAAGTACCTGTAGCTAGCGACTTTCCATTGCTCGCCTACACAGTACTCCAAGTAAGGTATCCAAAGCGTAGTAGTTTCCGTTAGTGGACAATGACCTCGACACTAACCTACCACAAACTCACAAACTTAGTTATTTGCTCACACTTTTCCTTGAGCTGCTACTACCACAGTAACATTTCCAACTAAGCTTTTCCCAGAACCAATTATTATTTACGTTAATAATCGTTCCCACCTTACTTCCCAGAACAAAAAACCCAGAGAACTAAGACCGCACGTCTCTCTGTGTCTCTGCCAAAACCTGCTCTGCCTAACAGTGAACACATTCCCCAAAACTGGCTGGCCAAACTATGCTGTTCAAAAATCACGCTTTCCACGCACATAACCATACATACGACACCGCGCAGTTACTACCCCAACTCATTAACTCCCCACCCGCACTTACTACTCGGTTTCAACACAGGCTGCCCTGTGACAGAAGTGTTAGTCATTTGTTTATAGGGTACAGTGGATTGCAAACAACCCAATCAGGCAGTTTGACACTGTGAACTTTGACCCGAAACCTTCATTGGGATTACTGAGTTCATGGTTCCTCTTTCTGCGTACTATTTCTCTCGTTATTTGTTTTCTTATTTATTTATTTGTTCACTTGTTTCTTTACTGAAGTTTGTCTACGCACGTTTTTGATTGCAATCATAGGGGAAATCATGACTTGAATCACTAATTCCGTGAGACTATCACCGACTCATCTTAGTCAAATCAGTTCGCAGCGTGATTCGCGATGATTTTCCAAGATTAGAATATGCCCTAATTTCGACGAGTCATTATGCATGAGAACCAATCAAAAAAGCGCAACTGTGATCACGTGATCTTGCGAACATGGCTAACATGCTTCTCGACATCGAGCGACGCCATGAGGGATGCTGAGGACTGCGAAAGATAGAGTACGCTGATTCAACGATCATCTGTGGTGCCCCAACGACTTTCGAGTTACTGGATAGGATAGGATAGGATAGGATAGGATAGGATAGGATAAGATAGGATAGGATAGGATAGGATAGGATAGGATAGACCCAAAACAAAAAAGCAGCTACGGAATTTATTGTTTTAACAAATAACTGTACTTTCGTAAAAGTGTTTTCTTTGTTTGTTTGTTTGTTTGGCTAAGCTAATTTTTTTTAAACCAGTGGGACCTGGACAACAGTGACTGTGAATGTTAAAAAGATCTGTGGAGGTGGCCAGGTCAAAGTAGGTCTCATTGAGGACGGGCATGCAGATCAATACAGTGGCGTAGAGGTGTCTTGTGATAATTTAGCGTCGAGGTAAACTCTGGTCTCCAATACCAAAGTTTCCAGTGCCAAACGAACGGGAGCGCCGGGTTCGGTCCACGTAAGGGAAGCGGGGGGAAGGGGGAGAGGGGGGAAGTATTTAACATGAAGCTTACCAGGGCATCTGCTTCTTCGGATGAGACGAGGTTTTGTGCGTGCACACATGCTTTGCATTTTATCCTATCGCACGGACGGACTTCAACAGATCCTGACGCTCATGGCCTAGGCCTAAATGCCATTTACACACTAAACACACCCAGCAAGCACTAGGTCCATTCCAGTCCTAGATCCTATCCCTTCCCCTCCTCTCACCCACCCCTCAATCCGGATGGGGCAAACAGCTGCAGCGATATGGTGGCTCGCCCCGGGCGCCTTGAGCTTATATCCTGTATCGGCCAGCGCCTTGAGCAGCTCGCGAGCTGTCGAAGCGTCAGGTAAGAAGCAACAATAAATACGATATAGATGGTTGGCGACAGAAGGATAACTGAATGCAAAGGGTATGTATGTATGAAGTCTTAACTGAGGAAAGTTGAGAGTAGACGGATGAAGACTAAACGGTGAAGTTTAACGTCTATACCCACCGTTGGTGATATGGCTACGGTAGGGACCTAAATCAACACTGAACCACCAGAGCAATCATATTATTAAGGTGGACAGTAAAAACGGCCACTTGTTATCTTGCCTCTCGCGGGATTCGAACCTGGGTCATCGGTGTGCCAGGCGAACGCTCTACCACTGAGCTACGGTGGATGGAACAGAACAGAGGGACAACAGGTTTACAGAAATTGGGAATAAGGACGTGGAAGAGCTCGAGGAGTGAGAGGGATGGGGAGGGGGGCGGGGGTGAGCTGGAGAGGAGACGTAGGTAAGGGAGTGAAAAAAAGTGAAAAGGGGAGTTCAACCCACTAGGGGAGATCAACGACGCTGGAAGCCGTAACATAGCCTGGCTCTCTCTGCTGGCAGGTTGGTTGTAGCCCTTTTTCAGTCTCATTTCAGGTCTACTCGTTCCACCAAATCAGATCAATCAATGCCTTGTGCGAGATTATTTTGTTGAAAACGAATCCTTAGAACTGAGACGAGGAGGATAGACAGTATACATGACCAAGGAAACGAAGAAGCAGGAGGAGGAAGAAGAAGGATGAGGAGGACAAGAAGAAGAAGAAGAAGAAAAATCAATATTTTATTACGAGAAGAAAATAATTTTAGTATTAATTTGCTAATCTTACAATCCTATCTATCCTATCCTATCCTATCCCGTAACTCGGAGGTCGTACCGTAGGGGCACCACAGAGGATCGTTTAACCAGCATACTCCATCTTTCCCTGTCCTCAGCAACCCTGATTGTTTCGCTCAGTGTCAAACCAGTCCATTCTCGAATGTTGTCCTCCCACCTCTTTTTCGGTCTCCCTCTTCTTCTACCTCCTTGCACTGTGCCTTGCAGAATGGTCTTTGCAAGACCTGATGATCTGGTGACGTGGCCATACCATCGGAGTTTCCGTTTTTTCACCACGGTGAGCAGGTCATCGTGTTGTCCATTGGCTTGTGTGATGGTCTGTCGGACTTCGTCGTTGGTGATGTGCTGGGTATAAGAAATGCCCAGAAGTCTTCTGTAGCACCTCATCTCCATGCTTTGTATTCTTCGTTGTAGATCTGATGTGAGGATCCATGTTTCGCAAGCATATAGGAAGATGGAGATGACAAGGGAGCGCAGCAGCCTTACCTCTTACCTTGGAATGTAGACTGATGGTCTTGTCTTTCCAAATTGGCTTCAACCTCGCCAGGGCAGCAGTTGTTTGTGCGATCCTGGAGAGGACTTCCTGTCGGGACCCATTGTCTGATACAATGGCTCCTGAATAATTAACGCTATGCACTGTGTTGAGGGATTGGCCTTGGACTTTGATGTCCGTGTTGATGCCATTGGTGTTGCTGGTCATCATTTTGGTCTTCTCTGCACTTATTTCCATTCCATTCCAATCTTACAATCAGTCCTTCTTTAAGTCACTCACATATAGTTTAATCATATACATCCGCAATTATGCATAGCCAAACATAGATGTAAAATTAAAAGAGGTGGGGGGATGGGGGCATTAAATAACTATCATCGTAACAAGGAAACTAACAATACTTAATATGAAACATTTCACTGGAACCATTTCATTTAATAAAGAGAGAGAGGTTTGAGGGACTTAGGGGAAGGAGGGGAGGTGGAGAGGGGTAGGGTGTGTATGTGTGAGGAGGGGGGGGGTGAAAGAGGAAAATCAATTGATGCCTGTTATAATGTATGATTTTCTAAATTAATAAGAAATAGGTTTTAAATATTGTACTTGAAGCTGTTTCATGATGTGCAGTTTCTTAGTCCCAAAGAAAGAGTGTTCCATAACAAGGGGCCTTTAAAAGAGGAGCTAGATTTTAAAATGTTAGTTCGTGGTTTTGAAAGAAGAAGAAGAAGAAGAAGAAGAAGAAGAAGAAGAAGAAGAAGAAGAAGAAGAAGAAGAAGAAGAAGAAGAAGAAGAAGAAGAAGAAGAAGAAGAAGAGGAAAAAGAAGGGGAGGAGGAGAAGAAGAAGAAGAAGAAGAAGAAGAAGAAGAAGAAGTAGTAGTAGTAGTAGTAGTAGTAGTAGTAGTAGTAGTAGTAGTAGTAGTAGTAGTAGTAGTAGTAGTAGTAGTAGTGTTAGTAGTAGTAGTAGTAGTAGTAGTAGTAGTAGTAGTAGTAGTAGTAGTAGTATATTTTATTATTGTCTTCTAAACCCCAAGGTCATTCGAGACGACATATACAAAATGGATTTAAAAGTGTGAATAAAATATCAATAAATAAACAACAGTAAAACAGTGAAATCGAGTACACAGTAGGCCTAAATTTACACAGGCGATTATATATATATAAAAAGAGCTATGTACAAACTTACATTGACAACACTCATAGACAATGTATTTTTAAAATACATAAATAAACAAATAAAGCGTGCATACATTCGAATTTGCAAATAATTACACTGACGCACTTAACAACAAAATCCTTCATGTTTAAGTTCAGTTTAACAGAAGAAGAAGAAGAAGAAGAAGAAGTAGAAGAAGAAGAAAAAGAAATGAAGAAGAAGAAGAAGAAGAAGAAGAAGAAGAAGAAGAAGAAGAAGAAGAAGAAGAAGAAGAAGAAGAAGAAGAAGAAGAAGAAGAAGAAGAAGAAGAAGAAGAAGAAGAAGAAGATGAAGAAGAAGAAGAAGAAATGAAGAAGAAGAAGAAGAAGAAGAAGAAGAAGAAGAAGAAGAAGAAGAAGAAGAAGAAGAAGAAGAAGAAGAAGAAGAAGAAGAAGAAACAGAAGAAGAAGAAGAAGAAACAGAAGAAGAAGAAGAAACAGAAGAAGAAGAAGAAGAAGAAGAAGAAGAAGAAGAAGAAGAAGAAGAAGAAGAAGAAGAAGAAGAAGAAGAAGAAGAAGAGAAGAAGAAGAAGAAGAAGAAGAAGAAGAAGAAGAAGAAGAAGAAGAAGAAGAAGAAGAAGAAGAAGAAGAAGAAGAAGAAGAAGAAGAAGAAGGAAGCAGTTCTCTGTTTTATTCCATTATCCTAACTTCGCTTTGACTGTATTATGTTGTTGTCACCTGTCGTAGTCCAAGTGTTTTGTATTGGTGTAATTATGCTTACGTTTTAAACTCTTCTTCATTTTCATTTACTTTTAGTTTCCTCAACTCTCACTGCGCCCCAGGCCTCTCTATCCCTGGCTCTGTCATATGCCAACACTTGCTTCGCTGAAGCCAAATCTTCTAGCCATCTGTCTTTCTTACAAAGCCTGCATCCGTCAAAATCTCATTCCCGTGGGTTTTCGCCTTCACTACACACCGTCAGACAGAAGTCTCCTCCGCCCCAGACTTCTGCCTTCCTTGCGGAATCCATCTTCAAAGCGAGTGTCTATAAAGTTTCAAGATTTGGACAAAAACGTGGGTAGACTTCCGCGGTAGCTGTTGTTCCGTCCCTTAGCCTTCAGCTTTGTCATGCCTTCGACCCACTCACTGTAGTCATAGATATGAAGGGACCCCAGCCTGCATATCTATGCTGCATTGTATCTTAAAATCACGGTGGCCACAGACCATGCTCGGAAATACGAAGGGAAACAACTTTGGCCGGTTTGCCAGTATGTGGCGCCAGAGTTGTCTAACGTTCAGGCGGACATTCTTGGCAAACGAACGCAGTCTCTCGCCTACAATTTCTGCTCTGTCCTCCACCAAACCTTCCGGATCAACCGAAAGGTTGATTTCAGTTACAATCCTAGCTAGCTCCGCTAGTTCAGCCTTGCACTGCCAGGCAACAACAACCACCCTGTCCCGAAATAAAAGCGTGCAGCTCGGTGTAGCTTTCATAGTGTTCTGAGACGAGATGTCTGCCCGGATAACTCTAGGTAACTAAAACCAAAACAAAAAGACAAGTTACCTCCCATTTCCGAAGGTGGTCTATTCTCAATACGGCTCTCGAGGGAAAACAAATGCGCGAATGTTGCTGGTGATAAAGGTTTCTGGCCTAAAGTGGTGGGACTGGAGTTATTGATAACGTCTTGGACACAACGACCGACTTGACCGTTTACCGGAGTGCTACTGAAGCATTGCCAATGATTTAAAGTAGGCTACCTACATACCAGAACTCAATAAATTCGCTTCAGCCGTTTTGAGATATTAGTGAGGTTGCGAAAATTACGAACGAGTGCAAAGTACGGCAACGACAAAATTACGTCACTTCCTCGTTGTAAGTACTCGGCACTCGGAGTTAGAGCTTCGTCACGAATCAAATCTTACCAAGATGTCGTCGTGGACACAACGAGTGGAAAAAAAAAGTAGTTTGCTTGGTTTAATGGTAGTGAAATTCGAGGACATTTACAGATTGATGTGAGAAATAAGCATTTTACTGTCAATAAATCAGTAAAATTTTGTCCGTAACACAAGTTGTTTGATTTACGAAGGGGTTAAGTGAACGTACTCGAAAGACAGAAGTCTTCCCGCTTTTTTGTAAATGGCGATTTTGAAGCGGGCAGTCTGTGAACACTGGCTTTCAGACTCTCCCAGCCAAATCAAATGCAATGGGTTAAATCTCTTGTGACGTTAATTTGTCAACGCGTGTTATTTCCCCTCACTGCTCTTTTGTTGCCGTTCTGGGCATTCGTTCTCGGTCTGTGCGCAAGCGATCGTGTTGCCCGTACGAAGCCCCACGACGAACGAACGACGAGAACCTTTCGTTGCCGTACTGAGCATTCGTTCGTAGTTCTCAGAAAACTGAATTTGCCGCTTGATATTCAGTTAGATCTTTTTGATAAATGTGTAAAACCGATTTTATTGTGTAACTGCGAGGTATGGGCCCATGAAAAAATGATAATATGTGATAGATTACAACTAAAATTTTGGAAAATTATTCCTAATGTTAAAACTAGTACGCCGACCTGTATGGTTTTAGGTGAAGTTGGCTGTTTCTCTGTTTCTTTAGATGCTAAATGCAGATTACTCTGTTTCTGGTATATACTTGGTATCGATTGTTGCAATGATTCTGCTAGAATGTCAGCACTTATGTTTCGACTGTGTTCTTATTTATTTGTTAATTCTGAGTATAAGCTCTCCTGGTTATGTACTGTTCGATCTCTGTTAAATGATCTTGGTCTGTCTTTCATTTGGTTCCATGGCTGTAAATACTCTTTGAATTGTTTTAAGACCATGGTCAAACAACGCTTGAGAGACCAGTTCCTGCAAACCTGGCATCAGGATATATTCGATCATAATGCTTGTATTACGTATAGAATTTTTAGGCGTACCTTCTGTTTCGAAGATTATTTAGTTTACTTGTCACATTTATCGAGAAGAAACTTCTTAAAATTTAGGCTGAGCTGCCACAAACTCCCAAATTCAATCACTAAAATACTTAAATATTCAAAGAGAAGGTAGACAGTGTACTCTGTGTGATCTGGGCGAACAAGGTGATGAATTTCATTATCTGTTTAGATGTACAAATTCTGAGTTGACTGTTAAAAGACTTTCTTTAGTACCTCAATACTTTAGGAATCACACGAATGCCTATAAGTTAAATCAGTTAATGAACTCTAAATCTAAACGCAGGTTGTCTGATTTAAGCCGTTTTATAGGGATTATTTTTTCACTTTTCCAATAGTGACGCACAGCTCTCCTTTAATTTTATTTTGAACTTCTATTTTCTTGGCTGAGACCTATTAGAATTTTTTTGTGGGGGGTGGGTGGGTGGGTGGGTGGGATTATTTTTTTCTCATGTCTCTTACTTTTTCTTAAATATTATCGATTTGTTTATTTATATATTTTTTCTGCATCTGGTGCTTGTATATTAACAACTTAATGTTAGTATGTCATTTTTGTTTGTGCAATATTCATGTACACGGTTATGCCGTTCTTGTTGACTTCTGCATGTTTGTTGTATCCCCATCACCCCCAACCCAACCCACCCCTTTTTTGGGTTCACGGCCCCCCTGGGCTTGGAGCCTTATTTAATATTGTTTAATGATGATGTATGAAATAAAATGACAAAGTTACAAAGTTCAAAAGTTTCAAAGATACAATAATGTACCTAGAGAACAACGGTTGTGTACTATGTGTGACTTAGATGAAATTGGGGTCGAGTTTCATTATTTATTTACATGTAACAATTCCTTGCTGATAGACGACATTTTGGGGAAAATACTTTTTTAGAAAATACTTTTGGACTCATTCTAATGTCTTTAAATGTAACCAGCTGATGAATAGTGAATCAAAGAGCAGATTGCTAAATTTGAGCTGCTTTATTGGAGTTATGTCACTATTTATATATTATGCATTCCCTTTTGTCTTCTTATGTGAACCATGCGATGATGTACACTTCTCTTTCCATATTGAACCAATGTAAACCTTAAAATGGGTGTTTGACATTTCAGAGAAATGTCTTGTAATGCCTATGGAGCAGTCTTTTTTGTGCCGTTCATTGTTTTTTAATTTCTGAAAATTCTCCCTCCCCCACTTTTTTTTTGTGGCTGTAGGGGAGCGTGATGTTGGAGATCACACTTATCTTGGGCCAGCGTAATGAGGGTGATGCCCATCTCTCTCCCTCGCTGCTTTACCTTCCCCACCCTTAAGAGAGTAGGTAGTCAGTCACAGTTGAGTCAACTGGGGGCGTTGCTATTTGTCGCTTCACGTTTTGCGGTCACCCATTCAAGTGCTAACCGCACTGGACGGTGCTTAACTTGCGACACAGTAGCGAGTGCTCCAACCACTGCGCTATCCGAAACCCCGAAAATTATATGTGGTTTTGCTAATAAAACGACAAAAAACAAAAAGGACAAAGTTCCACAACCTCACTACTAAGCAAAAACGTGTTTAGTAACGAAACGACTCTAGTGACCTTGACTTCTGCGTTAGAGCAAATATAATGACACGGGAGCCGGTTACTAACCTATGTAATATTCCTATGAAATTTGCTCAAAATCCGTTCCGTGGGTTTTGAGATATGGCCTCCAACAGACAGACAGGCGGACGGGCAGATCGATATTGGCTTGTTCTGATTCCCGGCTATTTCAAAGTATTTAATTTGGAAATGCAACCAGAAAAGAGAACAAAAAGACAAGAAAAAAAGTGTTAAAACGGTCTCTCTCCCCCGCCCCCCTCCGCCCCCCTGTGACGAGGCGTGCAATCTAGCTCTGAGTCAGACGGCACCCACTCATCTCTCCCAACCATCCAGTTACCCCCTCTACAGATCCAGTCACCCCTAGGACGCGCGCTGGCTCATTCGCTTAAGCCCCGCCCCTCGGGCATCAAGTTAAAGCCTGACACACAACCAAACTCGGTGTCAGATGCAAGCCCTCCAGCCTTCAAGCCACAACAACTTGTCCGAAGACACGTCTCCATCGACTGGCGACCTCTGAGCTACGGCAGTACTCGTAAGCTTCACCCCGTCTTAGTCAAGGTAAGAGATAAAACTTACTCTTTGTCATGTAGCAGACCCATCACCCGTCGTTCGCCCCCATGTTCGTACGTCCTGTAGATATGTACGTTCGTGTTTATAGTTTTGTCCTGATGTGTTGCTGTGACATGTATTATTGCCTTGTATATATTATCCGCCTTGTTGATATGACTCATGCCATGTTTGAATTTATACTTGTATGCTCCATGTTAGCCCCATGTGTAAATACCCCATGCCATGCTGTCCCTCCATACAGATTAAAGTCCCCCAGTACCACCCTTGCCTACAACCCCTTTGTCCTGTACCCACTCCCTTTGCTTCCCCCTTGCTCCCAATGTATAAATATTTGCCCCTGTTGCCACTACCCCCATCTCAATGCGCCGAAGGTATCATATATTAGCGGCTGCCAGTAAGCACCACATTGGCCCCATAAACCTAGTTGCATTGTTTGACTGTTGGTATGCGCCGGATCAACCTTGACCGGTCAGCCAATTTGAAATCTGAATGGGCAAACTCGCGCCACAGGCGCTGAACCCAGGATATACCTATCCCCCGCTGATACAGAGTCTGTATTGCGTTACAGACGGCTCCTGTGCAGGGCTCATACCCCAGCCTTGTATCATCTCTAATTCGCTGACCCGCTGCAGGCCCCTGACAACCCAGGGAGTCAACGAGAAGCGTTCCCCCGAATTTCATCACTCCATAGACAGCTAGCAACGTAAGCTGAAATCTACGCCTGTACCTCAACCAAGATTGGCATCCCCGGTCATTGCGCAAGAAGCGTGACCGACTGACCTGCATTCCAAGTGACGCCACGCTAAGCCTGGTCATCAGTCCAACCAGACTATTTTGGAACAACCACCGCCCTTCAATAACCAGCTAAGTTATTGACCCACGAACATCACCACTCTATGATCATCTGGCCAGAGACCACCCAGGTAAACTCTTGCCCTGTGATGATATCAGTCCACAGTAGCACTAGTACCCCCGCAGTCATCCACCCAGAATATCTCCGAGCTACTCCCTACTGAGATAGACGCTACCCCGTGACTCACTATTAGCATTACTCAATATAGACGACCCAATTCGATTTAATAAAACTTCCTAGTTATAAATTGCACTTACCCAGACTGGCCTTTGTTTTCGAATTTCTCAACTAGTGTAGTATACCATCTTTCTCGTCTACCCTTTGACTGTCTCTCATTTAATTAGTAGCCCTAGCCTTAATTCTCTTGAATGTCATCGCACCATTAGCCTAACAAAGGAGGTAATACAGCGCGAGAGATTAAGAGCTTACCCTCCATTCCCCCAACCCCTTTCTTTGTGACATTAGCTTTGGCGACCCCGACGAGACTAAAGACTTAGGTTCCCATCCCAACTTGACGAGACTAAGGACTTAGCTTAATTTCCACCCCAGCCCAGTAGAGATAGGACCCAACCCCCTAAGCCTAGGTAGAGTGTAGCATAGCCCCATAGGTCCCTTCCTGGCTTTTCCGAATGGTGGTGTCTCGAAAAGGGTTTTTTTTGCATTCATTTTTGTATTTTGATTGATTGCATTTTGTCTTTGTGGTTGTGTTGTGTCGTACTCGCCCCTGTGCAGTTTCATCGTAGCTCATCCAGCCCACCCCCTTGTTTTCCGTCAGTGTACCCCTTGGTTGCGCCCCTCATTCCGGTTAGGACTTTTCAGGGTAAGTCACCTCCCTTACCATGGCCGACCGGGGAGAGCTTGCGCTCAAGTACAAGAGTATTGGCGAGAGCTTAGGGCTCGCCGGCACCGAACTCAAGGACTACGTCCTGGCCAACGTAGATGCGGACGTGGCCGAGGAAAAGTTGAAGAGGGAAGAGAGGGCTAAAGAGCGAGAGGCAAAGAAAGAGGAGGAGAAGGAGCGCATCGCCGCGGAAGAACGGGCCGCCGCCCGGAAGAAGGAGGAGGAGAAAGAGCGCATCGCCGCGGAGGAAAGAGCCGCCGCTCGGAAAATAGCAGAGGAGGAGAGAGCCGCCGAACGGAGGAGAGAAGAGGAGAAAGAGAGGGTAGCCCAGGAGGAGAGAGCCGCCGAGCGGAGAAGAGAGGAGGCGAAGGAGAGGATAGCAGAGGAGGAGAGGGCCGCCGCACGGAGGAAGGAGGAGGACGAGAGGGTCGCGGCACTTGAGGAGAAGAGGAAGGACAAGGAACTGGAACGGCGCCAAGCACTCCTCCAGCTTGAGCGCGATCGCCGCGATCTAGGCATCGCATCGCCCGCGAGCGAAGACTTCTCGCTCATCGCCCCCAGCTTCGCCGCCAGCGCCGGAATATCCGCAATCCCCCCGCCGATTCCGGGGATGAACTTCCCCCTGGACCCATTCGTCGAACGAGACGAATCGATCGAAGTTTATCTCGCCCGATTCGAGAGAGTCGCGGGAGAAAACAGCCTTGACCCCCAGTACTGGTATCGCAAGCTTAGTCATGGCCTTAAGGGGAAGGCCTACGAAATCCTGGCAAAGACGCCGACTTCCGAGGAGGGCGACTACCCCGCCCTCAAGAAAGCTCTACTGCACGGATTTGAGCTCTCAGGTGAGCACTACCGCAAGAATTTCCGGAACTCCCGGAGGGAGAAAGGGGAAAAGTTTACGCAATTCGCCGACCGGCTAGCCACTCTACGGGACAAATGGATAGAGCAAACGGACGAACCAAAAACGTACGACGGACTGCTCGAATTGATGCTAGCCGAGCAACTCCGAGGGACAATGCCAGCGGAGCTTCGGACTTTCGCCGCCGAACAAGGAGCCGCCCGACTAGAAGACCTCATCATAGTCGCGGACCGCTACCTCACCGCGCACCCCGACGACAGACAGCCTCGCCGGGATCCGCCCGCACCCTCGTCACCAAATACCCGCCACCAGCCTCGCCGGCCCGTCCCGCCAGCGAATCACCGCCCACCCCCGCCTAAAGGACGCCCAAACCCCGGAGCAGAGCCTGGGAAGCGGAGCACAGAGCTCTACTGCGGCTACTGCCAGCGGCGAGGACACACCCGCGAGAAGTGTTTCCGCCGCATCAGCGACCAGCGTCGCAAACAAGGCACGGTACTGGCCCTACGCCAAGTTACTCCCGACGGGAACCCGGTAACCCCCGTCGCCACTCCCACCGATCGACCGGCCGTCACTGAGCAAGTGACCGTCAACGATCGCCCAGCCCACTGTCTATACGACACGGGACTCACCTTTGACGCCGTCGTCCGCCGCTCGCTCATCAGGGAACAGGACCTGACCGGCGAAACGATCACCCTGAAGTTGGCCGACGCGTCTCAGCCCAGCACCACGCTCCCTATAGCCCGGATCCAAGTCACCAGCCGATACGTCACGGGGACCATTCAAGCGGCCGTGATGGACCAGCCCCTGTATGACTTGATCCTAGGATGCCGCTACGTATTCTTGGGTATGCCGCCCCAGCCTGTGGAGTCGATGGCCGCCGTCCAGACGCGCGCCCAGGCGAAAACAGCCGCGACACCACCCCCGATCCCCAACCAGATGCCGGAACAGATCCGGAAGGCCCAAGAAGACGACGTCACCCTCCGCAAGTGCTACGGAAAACTTCCCGCCGCACGCACTCCACCCAAGTCCGGGGACTTTTTCGTCGAGGACGGACTCCTCTTCCGTCAGAAGGACGACCATTCGCAACTCGTCGTACCTGCGACCCTTCGCCCCCAAGTCCTGGAACTTGGCCACAGCATGCCCCTAAGTGGACATATGGGCATAGGAGCCACCACTCTACGCATCAGCGCTCAGTACCACTGGCCCGGGATGACAGAAGACGTGAAGCGCTACGTCAAGTCCTGTCGCCAGTGCCAACGATACTCGCCCCGCCATCACACCGTACCGGTTACTATCAGCCCCACCGTAGTAGTCGGAACGCCCTTCCAACGAGTGGCCGTCGACATAGTAGGACCCCTTCCGCGGACCAAGAAGCGGAACCAGTATCTGCTTACCCTTGTCGACGCTTGCTCTATGTGGTGTGAGGCCGTACCACTACCGAAGATTGACGCCGCCCGAGTCGCCGACGCGCTCGTCACCATATTCACACGAGTCGGATTCCCGGATAACATCTTGACCGACAACGGGTCCCAGTTCACCGGAAAACTCATGCAGGAAGTTTTCCAACTACTTCGCATTCGCCATATCCGAACTCCACCCTACCACCCCGCAAGCAACGGACAGGTCGAGCGCCTGAACGGGACTCTCATCTCGATTATCCGCAAGATCGCCGACGAACAACCCGAAGCGTGGGACACCTACGTCGCGTCAGCGCTCTTCGCGTATCGAGAGACCCCGCACACCTCCACCGGATACACGCCTTCCACGCTGCTTTTTGGGAGACCCCTCTCTGGGCCTCTAGCCGCCCTACGACGTAGCTGGACCGACGCCAAACTGGACGAGGCACCGGTCGACGCCACGAAATACGTCACCCAGCTCCAGGAAACTCTCAAGGCCACATGGAAAGCCGCCTCCGCCAACCTGAAGAAGGCGAGAGAGAGACAAGCCCGCTATCATAATCGCCGCGCCCGGGACCGAGAACTGCAGGTAGGAGACCAGGTCCTACTACTTCTCCCCAGCGGCACGAACAAGCTAGACATAGCTTGGCAAGGACCCTACCCGGTGCTGGAAAAACTCTCCCGTACCACTTATCGCATCGAGGTAGGCGGAAAGCCCAGGACCCACCACATCAACTTGCTCAAGCGGTACCTGGAGCAACCCGCTCCCGCCCCAGACACCCACTCGCTACTCACGGTCGCGCTGGCCGTCGAAGTGGATGGTACAGAGACCGGCGTCGCCGAATTTCCGCTAAAAGGGAAGGAATCCTTCCGGGACGTATCTCTGGACCCCTCACTCCCCGCCGGCCAGCAACGCCAACTACGCGCCATCGTAGCAGAATACAGGGAAGTCCTCACCGACATTCCTGGGAGGACGGACCTAGAAGAAGTCCAACTAACCCTGACGGACCCCACTCCCGTCCGCCAGAAACCGTACCCCGTCCCGCTATCCCAGCAGCAGGTAGTAAGGACAGAAGTAGAGGCTCTGCTACAAGCCGGAGTCATCGCTCCCTCCCGTTCCCCCTACAGCGCAGGCATAGTGCTATCACGGAAGCCCAGCGGAGAACATCGCCTCTGTATCGACTTCCGGCAGTTGAATCTCGTAACACAGTTCGTACCCGGACCCCTGTCCGACCCGACGGACTTGTTTGCGAAGCTACAGTCCGCCAGATATTTCTCCAGAGTGGATCTGAGCAAGGGCTTTTACCAGATCCCCGTGCACCCTTCATCCCGCCAGTACCTGGCCTTCAGCACGATGGACGGCCACTATGAGTTTAACGTTCTGCCATTTGGTCTACACAATGCCCCAAGCATATTCAGCACGATGATGCGGAAGCTGTTGGACCCCCTCCACTGTCCGTCCCTACACTCTTTTATGGACGACATACTCGTCGCCACGGAGACATGGGAGGAGCACCTGCGAGTGGTGCGCCAACTCTTACGCCGCCTCAAAGAAGCTGGCCTCACTGCCCGGCCGACCAAATGCCAGTTCGGATACCAAGAGCTGGAATTCCTTGGCCACACCATCAGCCACGGACAGCTCCGGCCTCTGGAAAAGACTGTCCAGCGCCTTCGAGACGCGCCCCGCCCCAAGACCAAGAAAGATGTCCAGTCCTTCCTGGGACTGAGTGGCTTTTATCAAAAGTTTGTACCCGGATACAACGGGATTGCCGCGCCACTATCCAGCCTAACCCGCAAATCAGCACCGGACCGAGTCGTCTGGACCCCGCAATGTGAAGCTGCCTTCCAGGAGCTCAAGGAGAAACTGACGTCACAGCCAGTCCTGCGACTCCCCAACCACGGACAGCCCTTCGTCCTGCGCACGGACGCCAGCGACGTAGGCCTCGGAGCCGTTCTACTCCAACGGGACTCCTCGGACGCCCCGACGCTCTTCCCCGTCGCGTACGCCAGCCGGAAGCTAAAGCCGGCTGAACTGAACTACGCCACGTCGGAGAAGGAGTGTCTCGCCCTCGTCTGGGCAGTCCAGAAGTTCCAGTTGTACCTCTACGGCTCACACTTTACCGTCCAAGTGGATCATCAGCCGCTCTCCTTCCTGGCGACATCTAAATCGCTCAACGCCCGGCTGATGAGGTGGGCTCTGCTGCTCCAAGCATACTCTTTCCAGCTGGAGCACATCCCAGGAAAAGACAACCACGGCGCAGACTTCCTCAGCCGCCACCCCGCAACAGACTCCATCGAGTCGCCACTGAGGGCCGACGCCCCAGCCTTCATACCCGCCGCCGCCCACTAACCGTAGCCGAGACCCGGCCGCTCCGCGGACCCCAGCCTTGGGCATCCGCCATCGACTACCAGGAACCCCGCATCGCCCCGCATCTCCCGGATCATCGCAACCATCCTCGCATCCCGCATCTGACCTCAGAGCTGATTGGCCGCGTCTCAGTCGAGGCCTAGGACCTCGCCTTTTTCCTTGGGGGGGCCTCTGTGACGAGGCGTGCAATCTAGCTCTGAGTCAGACGGCACCCACTCATCTCTCCCAACCATCCAGTTACCCCCTCTACAGATCCAGTCACCCCTAGGACGCGCGCTGGCTCATTCGCTTAAGCCCCGCCCCTCGGGCATCAAGTTAAAGCCTGACACACAACCAAACTCGGTGTCAGATGCAAGCCCTCCAGCCTTCAAGCCACAACAACTTGTCCGAAGACACGTCTCCATCGACTGGCGACCTCTGAGCTACGGCAGTACTCGTGTGCTTCACCCCGTCTTAGTCAAGGTAAGAGAGGAAACTTACTCTTTGTCATGTAGCAGACCCATCACCCGTCGTTCGCCCCCATGTTCGTACGTCCTGTAGATATGTACGTTCGTGTTTATAGTTTTGTCCTGATGTGTTGCTGTGACATGTATTATTGCCTTGTATATATTATCCGCCTTGTTGATATGACTCATGCCATGTTTGAATTTATACTTGTATGCTCCATGTTAGCCCCATGTGTAAATACCCCATGCCATGCTGTCCCTCCATACAGATTAAAGTCCCCCAGTACCACCCTTGCCTACAACCCCTTTGTCCTGTACCCACTCCCTTTGCTTCCCCCTTGCTCCCAATGTATAAATATTTGCCCCTGTTGCCACTACCCCCATCTCAATGCGCCGAAGGTATCATATATTAGCGGCTGCCAGTAAGCACCACATTGGCCCCATAAACCTAGTTGCATTGTTTGACTGTTGGTATGCGCCGGATCAACCTTGACCGGTCAGCCAATTTGAAATCTGAATGGGCAAACTCGCGCCACAGGCGCTGAACCCAGGATATACCTATCCCCCGCTGATACAGAGTCTGTATTGCGTTACAGACGGCTCCTGTGCAGGGCTCATACCCCAGCCTTGTATCATCTCTAATTCGCTGACCCGCTGCAGGCCCCTGACAACCCAGGGAGTCAACGAGAAGCGTTCCCCCGAATTTCATCACTCCATAGACAGCTAGCAACGTAAGCTGAAATCTACGCCTGTACCTCAACCAAGATTGGCATCCCCGGTCATTGCGCAAGAAGCGTGACCGACTGACCTGCATTCCAAGTGACGCCACGCTAAGCCTGGTCATCAGTCCAACCAGACTATTTTGGAACAACCACCGCCCTTCAATAACCAGCTAAGTTATTGACCCACGAACATCACCACTCTATGATCATCTGGCCAGAGACCACCCAGATAAACTCTTGCCCTGTGATGATATCAGTCCACAGTAGCACTAGTACCCCCGCAGTCATCCACCCAGAATATCTCCGAGCTACTCCCTACTGAGATAGACGCTACCCCGTGACTCACTATTAGCATTACTCAATATAGACGACCCAATTCGATTTAATAAAACTTCCTAGTTATAAATTGCACTTACCCAGACTGGCCTTTGTTTTCGAATTTCTCAACTAGTGTAGTATACCATCTTTCTCGTCTACCCTTTGACTGTCTCTCATTTAATTAGTAGCCCTAGCCTTAATTCTCTTGAATGTCATCGCACCATTAGCCTAACAAAGGAGGTAATACAGCGCGAGAGATTAAGAGCTTACCCTCCATTCCCCCAACCCCTTTCTTTGTGACACCCCCTCCATTTATTTAATTTTTTTTTTTTTTTGGGGGGGGTCTGTTTTGTTTTATTTTGTTTTGTATTTTAATCCTTATTATTAAGAAAGAAAGGTAAAATGAAAGGATGAAAGGAAGAAAGAAAGAAAACCCTCATTAAAGGTTTGGATTGATCCGGTGACATTTAAACACCTATTGTTGTCCTTTCATACGTTTTAGAAAGAAAGAAAAAAGAAAAAAAGAAAAAGGAAGTTTTGTATGTGTGGTTTTTGTTTTGTTAAATCAATAAGCCCCATAGTTTTTGTGCCTAGTTATACAGCATCCTCTAGCTACCGCTCTCGCACTACAAACTATCATCTAGTGGATCATAGAGCATATTGGTATACCGTTAAACAAGAGAAGTCACTCCCTGTTAGAACAGAAATGGAAAATGTACACTTTTTCCGGTTAGTATGAGCAACGAAATCCCACTTTTTAAAAAAAATCATTGTTTTATGTAAGAACAATGCGAATTTTAGGGTAAATTTGTTTTCTCCCCCATTAACATCCCCCCCCCTTCCATTCTCCCTCCCACCACCCCCCAAAAAAGTTACCTTTTGGGGTCCTTTAAATTGTTTTAAAAAAATCAAACAAATAAATAATCAACTTTAAAATAACATTAAAACACGTATAAATAATGAAAAAACGAAACTTACCGCTCACCTACACCCCGTGGGGGTACCGGGAGTTTCAGTATAAATAGTATAAATAGTATCCCCACTTTCTGTCCCCCGTGTATAAAAAAAAGTATTTCCACTTTCTGGAAATTTTGTGCTTTAAATTCCCACTGTCATTGTCTTTCTCTTTTGTTCTTTCTCATTCCTACTCTGTTCTATCAATATACTATACTATCTTCTTCTTTGCTAGACCAGTCACGTACTTTTTTTCTTGAAAACTTTTCCCGGACAAAACTCTTCATTTGTGTGTGAGGTCTGTTGGATCAGCTTGGGAATATTGGACGCTTTCTGCCAAATGGTCACTGGGGCTTCCTATGATGTTATTATTTGGCAGTGTAGGCCTTTTACATGTATGTGTTTTGTTGATATTGTATAATGATGTCTGCGTTTTATTTTGTTTTTGTAAACGGGGGTTCGATAAATTAGAGTATAGCCTCAGCGTCCCCTGCTTGCGATGTCTTTATTATAAAGTGACCGGCTGGTGGAGTGCCCTCAATGTTACCACCAGGGTTGTTTCGGCAGATCTTTTATGCGGAGTCCTCTTTCAGCGAAGTTGTGGTCTTGATTTTGTGGTCCTGATTCAGCTCTTTGCAGTCCGCTGGACCCTGTAAGCAATGAATAATTAACTAACTACCGCTTACCTCCCTTTTTCAGTTATCTCCCATTTGGCGCCAAACACCACTTTTGGAAACACGTCAGCTCTGTGCTCCGAACTTGCCACAAAATCCCTGTAGAACAAAAATAAGCGTTCGCTTGTATATATGCACACCACAATAGTAATAGACCTCTATTTTTATTATTACTTTCTTTAATATTGGACCATAATTAGTGCTGTGCGCGATAATTATGCTGTAGAGTAACACTGATGGAGCAGAAGACAAATTAATGGGAAATTAACAGCTATATAATTATGCCGAAGCGTCAGTGAGGCTACAAAGGGAAATGACGCCCGAATGTACAGGCTATATTACGCCGAAGCAAGCGGCGTGACGCAAAAAGCAAAGTAAGTCCAAATGTACAGCCCCTTATTCCGATGCTACATACAGTGCGACGACCAAAGGAAAGTTAAGTCCGTTCCGATTTTATACATCATCACCGATAACTCCACGAGACGCATCTTCAATGGGAAGTTTGCAAGTCAACTTGTCCTTGTGACTGTGAGATCCAGATAAGTAATTCATCAAAACACAAATCAGAAAAGGAAATGTCAAACAAGGTATAAAATGTCGATTTGTTCCTGTGGCGGTGGGTCTATTGTTACTGGGCTCTGCACAATGGAATGCTACTACCCACTCGTCTTTGTCTGCGGGGATCGGCTAGTTTAATCACCCTATGACTAATCTTAATACATGTATATGTTTAGCTCGGTCTGTGTGCGGATAGGGTTAAAGAGATAGGGGGGGGAATGGTAAAAGATTCACTGGCACACTAGCTCTCACACGACTATGAAACATAGCCCAGCCACTTGTTAACAGTAAATATCACACATTTGTTTCCTCTACTCTGTACATAATTCTCTAAATACTATACTAACATAAGTGTCCAAATTCACTTCGAATAGTTCGTTCTTTGATGGGTCTACGCTGCTACTGTTCTTAATATTTGCTAATGTCTCATCATTGGGCTATTTGTTCTGGTTGGCCTAATGTTGGTTTCAGGAGAGTGGACTAACGCACAGTCCTTCTAGATCAGTGTGTGTGCACGTTTTCTGTGACTCTTAGCTGGATAGTTAAGGTGTGTTGATGGTGTCTCCTCCTTGGTTGTTGACTACTGAGCTTTCGGAGCTCAGTGTTCGATGTTCCCCTGCAGGCCGAATGTCAGGGTTGACTCTTAGTGGTCTATTTCCTGCATCGGACCAGCAAGACTGCTCATCTGCAAAACATAAGACGAGTTTCTGCAACGCCTTGTATACAAAGGGTGTGCAGAGCGTCTCACTGATGGCAGAAACAGCCCTCAGTGATCGCTCCACTTATATAGATAAGCGACGAACAATCTTCTATTTCCGTGGTTCATTGGAATCTCCAACATAATTCCTATACCTATACATACATCATGGCTAAACTAAACACATGGAGAAGTAATTAACCACTAAGGTGGTTGGGCTTACTTTAATTTTGCCACCACACATGCTGTATCGTCCAATACTTATATATATAGGAGACTATGTGAGTGGGTCAATCACTCACGTATGTCAGCTCATTGGTAAACATTGGTCATTAGCGCCAAGAACTAATGCTAAATGCACAGCGCAGTAGATGGACAGTTAAGACTTACTGAGGCTCAGACGCCCCCATCAGTACACGCCAG
The DNA here is from genome assembly GCA_036898135.1 of Oncomelania hupensis. NCBI lineage: Eukaryota > Metazoa > Mollusca > Gastropoda > Littorinimorpha > Pomatiopsidae > Oncomelania > Oncomelania hupensis. The sequence continues at coordinate 51,694,863 of CM072524.1, forward strand.
CGTCTATAATAGTCTTTCTCTCTTATTATATCAAGCTCTTAAAACTCATGTCATCACCCAAAATCGCGGGTGATCGCCTTTGTTCAAATCTATATGAACGAACTAGAAGATTTATCCCGACAGATAGGTAACATAATCGATTCAACAATGATTTCTGCCAAAATCCAAAGTAATTAATTAATAATTATGCGCAGTCTGTTGTTCAAACTCGTTTAATGTCTGTTTAAAAAAACAAAACTCACGTTCACATTGATTACTCGATGACCCCTTGGGGTCATGAGCAATCTTGCCACTGTAGATTGTTCTAACCTATAAAGGGAAAAGTGAAAGCCCCAGTTGAAAACCTGTCTTGCCTTTGTAGGCATGACAGATTCACTGCGGCAACAGTACCCCCGTTGGAGTGCCGGGGGTTTCAGTATAAATAGTATCCCCACTTTTTGGAAATTTAGTGCTTTAAATTCCCACTGTTGCTATCTTCCTCATTTACTCTTTCCCATTCCTGCTCTGTCCTATCACTCTGCTATACTATCTTCTTCTTCGCTAGATCAATGACCTACCTTTTTTCTTGAAAACTCTTCCTGGACAAGACTCCTTGTTTGTGTATGAGGTCTGTTGGATCAGCTTGGGAGTGTTGGACGCTTTCTGCTGGGTGGTCACTAGGGCTTCCTATGATGTTAGTATTTAGCAATGTAGGCATTTTATATGTATGTGTTTTGTTGATAATTTATAATGATGTTTGTATTCTATTTTGTTTTTGTAACCGGGGGTTCGCGTAGGTGAGGTAAACCCTCAGCCTTCCCCTGCGTGGGATGTCTTTATTGTAAAGTGACTGGCCGGTGGAGGGCATTCAATTTTCCCACTAGGGTTGTTTCAGCAGATCTTTTATGCGGATCGGGGGTTGTCCGGTCCTGATTTGGCTCGGAAGAGTCCGCTGGACCTAAAGCAACAATAAATCAATCAAAAAAAACGATTACTCGATGGAAGTTGGCTCTATGTGCTTACCTGTAACATCGCAGCTGGATCGAGTATCGTATTTCGGCCTGGCGCCTTTACGCATGCGCCAGGTCAAGCCGGGCAGGCCTTTTCACGATGATCTTAGGCGTCGTAAATCCTAACCCTAACCCCTAACCCTAACCCGAATGAATGAAGCAGTGCTCGGTCGGACTACGATAGCACTGTGCGCATGCGTCAAATTTTGTAAAGCGTTTAAAATTTCGACCAATCAGAATGCTCCCAGTCGCTCCCAGTCCGCTGGCGATACCCGTCCCTTTGACGATGTCACACCGCATGTATATCTTACGTCGGTCGTAAGTTTTGATGATGCGATTTGCGATTGAAACCAAACAGGAGTACGTTCCCTTGAATAGGCCTAAAAGCCAATATGTCTCGGCAACAATCATATTTGCCGTCCTACGTCACTCCTACATTCTACATTCGTCCAGGAATCGCTTATTTTCTTTCTTTTTTTTCTTTTTTTCAAATTAATGTTTCTGTTAAAACCATTTTTAGATGAATTGAATGGGTTTTAAAATAGACTGCGAATATTTATTACTTCGTATGTTTTTGGCCTGAATCACTGTTGAATCGATTTGAGTCGCATTCTTTCGGAAGAAATCTTCTAGTTCGAATGAATGAATGAATTAATTAAAATGTATGAAGCGCATAAATATAAACATGTCCACACACAAAGCATGATGACAGCTCTGGTAGAGCGGGCGGTAGGGACAAAAGGGGTGGGGGGGGGGGGGGAGGGAAGTGAAACGCAAGGACAAATGGAACACTTAAAACAAGGAGGGCTAAAATTACATCTCTTGACGCATGCACATGGGGTGGCGTAGTGGATTAGACGCCAGTTTCCTATGGCGGAGGTCGCGGGTTCGATTCCCGCAAGGGGAGAACGTATGTGACTTAGGTACGAGACTATTGAGGTCACCGAGGGTTTTCTCCGGGCACTCCGGTTTCCTCCCTCCCTTTAATAATGGTAGTGGATGCCGTCAATATAAAACTGTCAACAACAAAAAATCGACCGTCTTCAAACAGCGATATCCCTGCCTTTATACCACCTATTTGAGTGATTGATGTGTGCTTGAGAGTGGGTGAAACATGTGAGCGCGTTCGTTGGTACAGATTGCCTCTCTCTCTCTCTCTCTCTCTCTCTCTCTCTCTCTCTCTCTCTCTCTCTCTCTCTCTCTTTTTTTTTTTTTTTCTCTCTCCCTCTTTCACACACACGCATGCGCACAACCTCTCTATCTCTTTTTCAAACTGTTAGCAATCCAGTTCACAAATACATGTACTTGTTTTGGTAGTTTCTTTTGTTTTCTTCTCGTTGGATTAAGTGACTGAATAAAAACCAGTGCTATTAATAATAACACCAACAACAGGAATCATGCATAGAGATTTGAAAAACGCGATGACTCGCCATTTCCGCTGACATGAATTGAAACTTTGATTATAATCCTATTCCTATCATATACTATCCTATCCCGTAACTTGAAGTTTGTAGGGGCACCACAGATGATAGTTTAACCAGCGTACTCCATCTTTCCCTGTCCTCAGCAACCCACATGGCTTCGCTCAGTGTCAAGCCAGTCCATTCTCGAAAGTTGTCCTCCAACCTCTTTTCCTGTCTCCCTCTTCTTCTGCCTCCTTGCACCGTGCCTTGCAGGATGGTCTTTGCAAGGCCTGATGCTCTGGTGACATGGCCATACCATCGGAGTTTCCGTTTCTTCACCACTGTGAGCAGGTCATCGTGTTGTCCAATGGCTTGTGTGATGGTCTGTTGGACTTCGTTGTTGGTGATGTGCTGGGTATAGAAAATGCCCAGAAGTCTCCTGTAGCACCTCATCTCCATTCCTTGTATTCTTCGTGGTAGATCTGCTGTGATGGTCCATGTTTCGCAAGCTTATAAGAAGATGGAGATGACAAAGGAGCGCAACAGCCTTATCTTGGAATGTAGACCGACCGTCCTGTCTTTCCAAATGAGCTTCAATCTTGTCAGGGCAGCAGTTGTTTGTACGGTCCTGGAGAGGACTTCCTGTCGGGACCCATTGTCTGATATAATGGCTCCTAAATATTTGAAGCTATGCACTGTGTTGAGGGTTTGGCCTTGGACTTTGATGTCCTTGTTGATGCCAATGGCGTTGTTGGTCATCATTTTGATGATCTGGTGACGTGGCCATACCATCGGAGTTTCCGTTTTTTCACCACTGTGAGCTGAGCTACCCAGTTCCACAGATAAGAGAGAGACTCGTTAGTCTATTATAGATGCTAGCTTGTCCAGATAGGGGTGCGTATGAACCGAGGTTAACGCTGGCATCTCCGCTAACTGAAACTAGTGAGAGGTTCTCGGCGAGTCTCAGCTGTGCTGTGTGTAGATGACTAATAATACATCATGAGCGACACATTTAGACGGGAAATAGAGAGGGGAGAGAGAGAAAGAGAGAGGGGGGAAAGGGGAGAGAGTGAGAGAGAGAGTGAGAAAGCGAGATAGATAGACAGACAGACAGAAATAAGATAACAATTTTATTTTGCAAGGGTAAAAGAGTAAGCGCTGAAAGCGCTTTTATACATCTTTTCCTTGGGGATTTAACAATAACTATTAAATGCAACTCAAGGTTATAACATTTACATCATGGAACAATAACAAATAAACAAAGTAATCATTAGATAAAAACATTTGCAAACAATTGAAATCAAATTAATGTCGTTAATATCAATCAACAACATTAACAATTAATGTGTATTTCATTTTTAATGTGTTTTGAGAGACGTGTTCTAAATTATGTCAATTTAGATGCTGGAGTGCGGAGATCTTCAGGAAAGTTATTCCACAAAGTGGAATGGAATAAGCTAGACTAGTTTTGAAGAGTGCATCTATATGGGAGAGACAGACAGACAGAGAGATACTCAGGCACGGAGAGAGAGAGAGAGAGAGAGAGAGAGAGAGAGAGAGAGAGAGAGAGAGAGAGAGAGAGAGAGAGAGAGAGAGAGAGAGAGAGAGAGAGCGAAGGGACACAACTGCAGCTGTCTTCTAATATTGAGACGGGAGAATCTGATCATCCTGTGAAATTTTGACACTATTGTATCGAGCGCCACTGTGTGGAAGAAAGACAAAGACAGAGAGAGACAGACATATAGGCAGACCGACAGAGAGGACAAAAGGACATTAAATCGACTGTTATTGGAAAATCTGCATAACGAATCTTCTTCGTAAATATCCTATACAAGAAAGACAAGCTACAACAGGTTGAAGAAAAACACACCACCACTAGGTTCAATGACGGACGTGGTGAATCCCGTAGACCGCCTATAATTATAAGCTTACATCGATATGTACATATAACATGCATAAACGTTATACCTGAAGACTGTTTCGATAGTAAACTCTTCGATGTCAGGAGTTACCAGCCACCTTTGCAGTCTTTGTAAATTAACATGTAAAAGGTCTCTGTTGACAGCATCATATTCCAACGTGCAATGATGAAATTGCACACATCGAACCCAACAGTGTGTGTTAGTCTGTCTACTTTAAAGGGCTTCGATTCCAAGGCTTTGTTTACTTTTAGTCGAAAACAGGTTTACCATGTTAGTACATTAAAACCAGGATAACGTGGCTTTCGTTGCTCAAACCAACCGCTTTAGTTTGAATTTTCAATCTCTATTCTGACTTTGAGTGATTCCTCCTGTTTAACGATACTCCAATACCATCGCCGTGTGACCTTTTGACCCTATTTCTGAATGAACCACGCGACTTCAAGAGTGCGTCTTTGGTGTCTAGGGTAGGGTAAGGTCCCTTTTATCCATCTAAAAGGAAACCCTTACGAGCAATTTTTTTTTTTAATGGATTCTGTCTCGATACCGGCTTTGGTAGATGCTATTTTTAGCTCCAGAATGTTGGCTAGCCTTTGCTATTAAAAGGCACAAAGCAACGAAATTACTTAATTTAAAAAAAAAAAAAAAAAAAAAAAACAAACAAACAAGATACTTTCGAAAGAGTTATTATTTGTAGTAATACCCCTTGGGGTCATGAGCAATCTTGTCACTGTAGATTGTTCTAACCTATAAAGGGAACAGTGAAAGCCCCAGTTGAAAACCTGTCTTGCCTTTGTAGGCATGACTAATTCACTGCGGCAACAGTTCCCCCCGTTGGAGTGCCGGGGGTTTCAGTATAAATAGTATCCCCACTTTCTGGAAATTTAGTGCTTTAAATTCCCACTGTCGCTGTCTTCATCATTTGCTCTTTCCCATTCCTGATCTGTCCTATCACTCTGCTATACTTTCTTCTTCTTCGCTAGATCAATGACCTACCTTTTTTCTTGAAAACTCTTCCTGGACAAGACTCCTTGTTTGTGTATGAGGTCTGTTGGATCAGCTTGGGAGTGTTGGACGCTTTCTGCCGGGTGGTCACTAGGGCTTCCTATGATTGTATTATTTCGCACTATAGGCATTTTATATGTATGTGTTTTGTTGATGATTTATAATGATGGTTGTATTCTATTTTGTTTTTGTAACCGGGGTGTTCGCGTAGTTGAGGTCAACCCTCAGCCGTCCCCCGCGTGGGATGTCTTTATTGTAAAGTGACTGGCCGGTGGAGGGCATTCAATTTTCCCACTAGGGTTGTTTCGGCAGATCTTTTATGCGGATCGGGGGTTGTCCGGTCCTGATTTGGCTCGGAAGAGTCCGCTGGACCTAAAGCAACAATAAATCAATCAATCAATCATTTGTAGTAAACTTTTTTCATTTCTTTTCTCATTAGGGCAACGCTCATTGTGAATGTTAAAAGGATCTGTCGAGGGGGCGTGGTCACAGTGGGTCTCTTTAATTTGTTAGTAAACGTTTTTGTCAGGAGTTACCAGCAAACTTTGAAGTCTTCGTACATTAACGTCGCTAAAAACTCCGTAGACAGCATCATCTTCCAACGTGTAATGATGAAATTACGCACAACGAAACCCCACATTCAGTGTATTGTATTTAATGTGTCTAGTTACCGCAATGATGTATTTTTTAATCCGTAGTATGTATCTTAAAAAGTGGACTATCACATGAGCAACAAAGCAGTCTGTTGATCTTGGGTTCTTTGTTGTTGCTGTTGTTGTTGTTGTTTTAGATTATTATTCACCCTTTTTTGCATTTCCAGACTTCTCTGAAAAATACTTTAAAATAGTCGGGCGGAATCAGAACGAGCCAAATGTCAGTCGGTCTGTCTTTCAGTCCGTGGGAGGCCATATCTCAAGAACAACTGAACGGATTTTGACCAAACTTCATAAGAAACATTATAAACCTAGCGTAGAGGCCTGCCTTCCGTGCCATCATATTTGCCCTACAGCAAAGGTCAAGGTCACTGGAGTCCTTTTGTTGCTAAACACGTTTTGCTCAGTAATATCTCAATAAAAAAAACGTCTGAAGCGATTTCGTCTACTTTTGATCTACGGGTACTTAAATCGTAGGCCATTCTGGAGTGAACGTCCGGTTGTCGGTCAGACTGTCGGTCCGTCGTTTAGAATTTCCCTATTTTGTTCAAAACACAGATTCTGTCTCAATATTATCCTATCCTATCCTATCCTATCCCGTAACTCGGAGGTCGTAGGGGCACCATAGATATCGTTTAACCAGCGTACTCCATCTTTCCCTGTCATCAGCAACCCTGATTGTTTCGCTCAGAGTCAAACCAGTCCATATTTGAATGTTGTCCTCCCACCTCTCTTTCGGTCTCCCTCTTCTTCTACCTCATTGCACTGTGCCTTGCAGGATGGCCTTTGCAAGACCTGATGATCTGGTGACGTGGCCATACCATCGAAGTTTCCGTTTTTTTCACCACTGTGAGCAGGTCATCGTGTTGTCCAATGGCTTGTGCGATGGTCTGTCGGACTTCGTCGTTGGTGATGTGCTGGGTATAAGAAATGCCCAGAAGTCTTTTGTAGGCTACCACCTCATCTCCATGCTTTGTGTTCTTCGTTGCAGATCTGCTGTGAGGGTCCATGTTTCGCAAGCATATAGGAAGATGGAGATGACAAGGGAGCGCAGCAGCCTTACCTTGGAATGTAGACTGATGGTCCAGTCTTTCCAAATGGGTTTTTCAACCTTGCTCAATAATAACTGAACCGAAATTCGGTTTTTTTTTCTTTGTGGAAACTGTAAATAATGCAAAGCATGTTAGGTCATTCGTATTTAGACTTTCTCAAAGATCAAGGTCATTGTGGTTCCCCATTTTCTAAACCTGTTTTGACCTAGAACCTGTATTCCAACATTTGCTGAGTCGAGTTTGATTTTGGTAGTTATTAATTTTTTTCCTTGCATACAGTTCAGATAGTGGTCTGTCTATCTGTTACGGTGGAGACGCGCGCGATAGATCCGATCATTTTGTTTTGCAAAGCATGCAAGGACAGAGTGTATTTACCTTTGATTTGATTTCGCGTTGTTGCTAGTAGAAGCTTTGTATAATGTTGATAATTTTCGTCGGTCGGTATTGTTGAGAATATTCTAGAATTACTTGTTTACTATCTGTCGCGTGAGGCTAGATTTAACCAGCACTACCTATAATCGCATTGAATAAGTCATCCTACTAGCCTATGTAAAAATAACATTTTTTGAAAAGGTTTATTTTTCGGCGGTGCGTGTGGGCGTCTGAAAATACAATTGAATGGCTTTGCCAACTTGTTTCCTTTCACACAAAATTCAGCTGCACGGCTTGTGGTTTTGTGTGTTTTATGGCTGTGGGAGTGTGAGTGTGTGGATGTGTTGCTGTATGTGTTTGTGTGTGTTGGTGTGCGTGTTTGTGTGTGTGCGTAGGTGTGTGTGCGTGTGTGTGTGTGTGTGAGTTGGTGTGTGTGCGTTTGTTTTAAATAGCAGCAGAGCACAATTTTTTTGTTTGTTGGTGTTTCAGAAAGGGTTTGCATGCTAATGCAGAGCAAAGATTTTAATTCAGACATTTTGTTTTATCAATGCGCCTTTGCAGGTGGTTGTGTGGGTGGTTTTTATAATCAGCGCCCTGCATTAATTATTTTGCTAATGGTCCAGCCCTCTTCCAGTGCAAATAATAATTTTAGACATTTTGATCCGAGCACAAGAGAATTTTTTTTTAAGTGCTTGTTAAGAAGATTCGTGCCATATTTGAAAACAGCACAACGAAAAATGACATTAAAAATACAATTAATGTTTTAAAATGCAAGGTTTATACAGAGTGAAATAATAATGCTAGACATTTTGAACGAAGCGCAAGAGAATAGTTTTTTTTTTAAGTGCTTGTTAAGAAAATTCGTGTCACATTTGAAAACGGTACAACGAAAAATGACATTAAAACACAATTATTAAATATACAGGTTTTACAGATGTAAAAACAATTAAACACTACAAGCTTTGCGTAAACTACCAATGTTTTCTTAATGTTAAAAAAAACTTGTTTCCCTGCGCGTTGGACTTGCGTGCAATTTTTGTCATTCACTCATTCAGTATTTCTGTCTTTTATTTTCTCATATTCCTTTCCTTCTTTTCTTTATTTCATTTTTTTTCTATTTTCTTTCTTTCTTTTTTTCTTACTTTCGTTCTGTATTTCTCTCTTTCGTTCTATCTTTTAATTTCTTTAATTTTCTTTCTTTTTTCACTTTCCTCTTTCTATCTTTTATATTTTTAAATTTTTCTTTCTTTCGTTTTTTTCTCGCTTACTTTTTTTTATCTTTCTTTTTTTATTTTTCTTTATTTATTTTTTCACTTTCCACTTTCTATTTTCTTAATTTTTTATATTCTTTCCTTAGCCTTTTCTTTCTTTTGTTCTTTATTTATTTATTTATTTTCTTGTTATCATTTTTTATATCTTTCTTTCTTTCTTTTCTTGCTTTCTACTGTATTCTTTTCTTGCTTTCTTTTTTCTGTCTATCTTGCTTTTATTTTCTTTCTTTCTTTCTTTCTTTTTTTTTTCTTTCTTTATTTCTTGCTTTTTTTATCTTTTTTTCTTTCTTTTTTTTGCTTTCTTTTTTCTATCTTTCCTTTTTTCTTTCTTTTCTTGCTTTCTTTTTTATCTTTTTTTCTCTCTTTCCTAGCTTTTTTTTTCTATCTTTCTTTCATTTCTTTATTTTTTTTCTTTTCTTGCTTGCTTTTTAAAATCTTTCTTTTTTTCTTTCTTTTCTTTGCAATTTCTGTCATTCATTCATTCAGTATTTCTAATATTTCTTTCCTACTTTGCTTTCTTTCTTTCTTGTTTTTCTTTTTTTTTTTCAATTTGTTCTTTCTATCATTTTAAAGATTATTTTTAATGTTCTTTGTTCTTTGTTTCTTGTATTCCCTTCCTTTCTTTCATGTTATGTTACCTTTTTTATATCTTTTTTTCTTTCTTGTTTTCTTTCATTTTTTCTTGCTTTCTTTTATATTTCTTTTATTTTCTTTCTTCCTTTCTTTCTTTCTTTTTTTTTTATTTATTTTCTTTAAAAAATCTTTTCATTTTTTTCGGGATTTTTAGATTTTTTAAAATCAGTATTATACTGAAAGAACTGTGACAACACACACAGAATTATGCTTCAAAATCAAATGTCATGCACCACGTTAGAGTAGGCAAATACGTCACATTCGGATCTCTGACATCAATCACATTAAAACGCCAGTCAGATTTCTGACATTAATCACAATAAAACGCCAGTCAGATCTCTGACACCAATCACAGTAAATCGCCATTCAGATCTCTGACACCAATTTACAGTAAAACGTCAGTCAGATCTCTGACATCAATCACAGTAAAACGCCAGTCAGATCTCTGACACCAATCACAGTAAAACGCCATTCAGATCTCTGACACCAATTTACAGTAAAACGCCAGTCAGATCTCTGACACCAATCACAGTAAAACGCCAGTCAGATCTCTTACACCAATCACAGTAAAACGCCAGTCAGATCTCTGACACCAATCACAGTAAAACGCCAGTCAGATCTCAAATTCAATTCAATTCAATATTTTAATTTAACGTCTTTTCACAGCAATGTGATTTTAGACAACCATAACAAACAAAGAAACAAACAAACAAATAGAAATTGTTAATTATAGTAACTTAAATAAATCTGTTCCGACAATGATACGTGCGATGTCCTGTAACATCGAACTATATAAGATGACTCTAATATCATCTTGTTTACATAAAATAATTCCATTTTCTTTGTACAGTGCTGTTAAAACAGTACAATCAAATAATATATGTTGTAAGGAAATAGTTCCAGCACATATACAAGTAACATTTTTCAAATATTTTGTACACCATGAATTCAAACGTAGCTTATATACTAATCTAGCAATAGTTCTGGAACAACTAACAATATTTACTTTAGGTATCATATTAGTAAAGTGTTGTTCTAATAACGAATAATATTCAAATTGAGCTAATTTCACATTAGAATTAAAGACTGTATGCTCACTTTTCATTGCACCTTGTTTGGCCAATTTATCTGAAATTTCATTACCATAAATCTCTAAATGTGATGGGACCCAACAAAATGTAATTCCAATACCTCTAATTCTAATACTATGAATAAGATATCTTACTTCAAACATTATATCTGTTCTCTTTCTACAATTCCAATTTTTTAAAGCATAAAGCACTGATTTAGAGTCAACACAAATTAATATATTAAATATTTCAGAAGGAATGTTGAGTATGTATTCTAGTACCATCATTATTGCATATAATTCACACGTAAATATTGAAAACCCGTGACCAAGAAAGAAAGACTTTTGAATATTTAAATAAGGTATGAAAAATCCTGCTCCACAGTTTGATGAATCCAAAACACTACCATCAGTGAATGCTTTTAAATGATTGGAATAGTTATTATTTAAGTGTTCTGTAACTTCACATTTTAAAATTTGACAATACTCAGTTTTCTTTAAATCAGTATAATCTATGTCAAAATGTGCATTTAAATGTTCCCAAGGTGGAAATTTTGGAATAACTGGTAATACTGAAACTGAAGTAATATCAATATTGCAGGCTGCCATAATATCTTCTGTATAATCTTTAATTGTTTGAATATAGGGAATAGTTTGAGCTCTTTTGGGATAATCCACACTGCTCACATTCAAAATTTCATCCGTTACTGAATTTTTTACAGACAAACATCTAATTACATATTTTGAAGTGGCTAATTTACGCTGCTCAGCTAAAGATAATATACCTGATTCTTTATATGTATTATGAGTATTAGTATGAACTGGTACACCCAAAGCCAATTTTATCGATTTGCTGTCAACGCTTTGTAATTTGTTGAGAAGATATAAAGGTGCAGAAAAATATACCTCTTGTCCGTAAATTAATTTGGATCTCACTAATGATGTAGCCAAATGCAGTAAAGTTTTTGTGTCATGGCTAAACGGCTGTGTACTTATGATTTTTAATAAATTTAATCTTTGTCTTGCTTTATTAATTAAATATTCAATATGATATTTCCAATTTAATTTAGGTGTAAAATAAACACCTAAAAATTTTATATTTTGTTTGTATGATAAATTGTGACCATTAAGTTTTATTTCTGGTAACATCTTAGGATTTTCCCCGTTATTGAACAACATTAGACTTGTCTTTTCTCCAGAAAGCTCTAAACCATTTTCTGACATATAAGCAACCAAACTGTTAATTTCCTTTTGATATATTTTCTCAATATATTTAATATTTGTTTTATTTGTATGTTTTCTAATTTTTGTATTTAACCAAATCGCAATATCATCTGCATATTGCACTACATGTGTGTTTTTTGATAATGCAGAAGGAAGGTCATAAATTAGAATATTAAAAAGTAATGGTGCAATAATAGAACCTTGTGGAATGCCCATATTTATACGTCTGTTAGATGAATATGTTTTTCCAACTTTCGTACAAATACATCTTTCTGAAAGTAAGCTTTTTATATAATAATAAATGTGACCATTAAGACCTATTGAATTTAATTTGTATAATAATCTGGCATGCCAAACACTATCGTACGCTTTTTTTACATCAAAAAATCTCTTTTAACAACAAGTTATAGTAATACGCCACAATTAGAACTCTAACACCAAGTCATAGTAATATGTCAAAATCAGGACTCTGACACCAATCACAGTAAAACGCAAAAATCAGATATCTGACACCAAGTTTAGAGTAATGCAACAAATTCAGATCTCTGACACTATTGACAGTAATATGCCAAAATCCGGCCTCAAACACCAAGTCACAATAATATGTCCAAATAAGATCTCTGACACCAAGTTAGAGTACAACGTCAAAATCATATCTCTGATACCAAATTAGACTACTACGCCAAACTCAGATCTCGGACACCAAGCCGCAATATGCCAAAATCAAACCTCTGACACCAAGTCGTAATAATACGCCCAAATCAGAGCGCTGATTATAGTGAACCAAAATCACAGACACTAAAAAAAAACTATACCTATTCCTAGGTCTATCACAAAATTAGCGTTATAAAACTAAAATACGATATTTAAAGAAGGAATAAAGGAGATAACATTAAGAATATTCGAGTACCATGTCAATACACAATTAACAACAGTAAGAGCGAGGAACAGAATAATACTATACTTACTCCAAAGATCTAAGACCAACATTAAAATCCCCACAAACAATTGTAGACTATCAAGCCACCAAGATCAGTGACAGCACTAAAAGCGATATTAACAATCAAAGATCTGATAGATACAGTCATTGTCGCCAACGGAGAGAGAGAGAGCGCGAGCGTCGTGCGATGCTAGAAACTGGCAATAGGTTGTCAGCGTCTGTGAGTAACACAGATGCTTGACACGCGAGCGTCTATAGAACATACTGTACACACACACAGAAGGGAGACGCGTAATAGACGTAGATACGAGCGCCTGTGGTGGGTAACTAATTAACTTAAATCTCGCAACAGTGTCTAGATGTAATTCATCTTTAAATGCCCCATAACAGACATAGCATAGCCTCCACGATTCTTCCTTCTAATACATGTTGGTTAGCGGGGATGCGTGCTTCCTTGCCACACAAATTGACGAGCGCTCAATCCACAGGCGATTGTATGTATAGATACCCAGAAGGAGACGCGTCACAGGCATATGCGCTCACGTGTCCTGATACAAGCGCCTGTGGTTCCATCAATAGACAAGTACACAAAAACGAATGAATAGATAGATAGATAGATAGATAGATAGATAGATAGATAGATAGATAGATAGATAGATAGATAGATAGATAGATAGATAGATAGATAGATAGATAGATAGATAGATAGATAGATAGATAGATAGATAGATAGATAGATAGATAGATAGATAGATAGATAGATAGATAGATAGATAGATAGATAGATAGATAGATAGATAGATAGATAGATAGATATTCTGTTTTATCTGACGAAGAGAAATTTTAAAAAAAAATCTCGAACGATAGTACAAGCTGTTGACTCTGCTGATTCCTTTATCAAAAAGTATGCCCATATCATATCAAATACAATTATAACCTTTGGGGAATGTTACGTTGAAACGCGTACGAAAGTATGTCGAAAGCGCGCACGATAGATCTAATCGTTTCGTTTTGCAAAGTATTCAATAATGGAGTTTATTTACCTTTGATTTGAGTTTGCATTGTTGTTAGGAGAGGTTTTGTATAACGTCGATAATTTTCGTTGGTCGATATTGATGGAGAATTTTCGGGATCTGCATGTTTATTACTGTCGATAGAAATTTCCCGATGGATATCGAAGGTCGTGAATGTTCCCGGAAGTAGAGGAAATGTGTATGACGTAAGCCAGTGATGACGATCTTTAGTTCGATTGGTGGCAGTGCGTCATTTCTACCGTGTACCAAATTGTTCGAGAAAAGAGAGAGGTTATTTAATCGTGTGCCGAGTTGCTGTTGAGAGATTGTTGTTGATAGTGAAGTTGAAGTTGCTGTGAAAGTTGTTGAGTTGAGTTGAGAATTGTATGCAGTTGTTGGTGTGTGCTGAATAAAAGTGGAAAACTTCATACGTCGACTTTGTGACTTGTATGCTGTTTGGACGGGTTGCGTGGATAAACGAATCTGAGTTACACCTTATCAGGAATTCAAGCATCGGGGCTGAATCAGATACTGATAGAAAACACCAACATCAAACGGAGTGTAACATTTTGGGGGTCAAGCCGCGATTCACGCCATAGCCAAGGGTTCAACTGCTACAACAAGCGAGTCAACGTTACGAGAGGCAGTCATCGAGGGTAGCCGCCAACGAGTTGCGTCGAGAGGGGCCAACATACTGGGACTACATCCGATAGGTTCGGGTTGACTGCAAGGGCGTGTAGTCGCCGAAGAGTTGCTTCGTGAGCGAACAACAGAGCGGGACTACGTGGCTGCCGCAGGACTACGTCGAGGGACAGTCTCGGAGCTACATCGCCAGTATTAGAGAGAGCGACGAGCGGACGTCGCGTCTATCTCAGCACAGGAGCGTGTACATCAACACCAGCGTGGTGCAGCGTCGCATACGACGAGGACAGCGGGGCCTGCGTCAGCGAAAGCGACTAGTGGCAAGCATCAGCGCTACTGCAGAAAGCGTGCTGTTCTAGAACAGTCTAGAAGGGTGCAGCACAGTCAAGAACTTTCCAGAAAAGAACATTCCAGAAAAAGAACTTTCCAGAAGCATCAAGATGGCTGACTTCTGGCAGAAAGGGATTCAACTGAATCTAAAAGGGAAACAGTTGACGGAGTACGTCAAATCCCAGGAGAGAATACAAGAACGAGAATTAGAAGAGCAGCGTCGCCGTGAAGAAAGAGAATTGGAAGAGAAGCGTCTAGAAAAAGAAATAGAACTAGAACAGAAGCGTCTATAGATTGAACAGCAGCGGCAAGAAAAAGAAGAGCAAAGACGTCGTGAAGAAAGAGAATTTGAACTGAAGCGTCTGGAAATTGAACAGCAGCAGCAAGAAAAAAATCGTCAGTACCAGCTAGAGTTGGCGCGTATCCAAAACAATCAGCATGCGCCACAAGTCACCAACGACCATACGGCTCCAAAATTGCCAGCTTTCGTCGACGGGAAGGACCAGATTGACAGTTATCTGGCGAGATTCGAAAGGTTCGCTGAAAGCTCTAACTGGCAACCTCAAGACTGGGCAATTCGACTGAGTGCACTTCTGACGGGGCAAGCACTCGAAGTTTACACCAGACTGTCGAACGATGACGCCAAAAACTACGACGTCTTGAAAGAGGCCCTGTTGCAGTGCTACAACTTTACAGAGAAGGGCTACCGTAAACGCTTCCGTGAATGCCGGCCTAAGTCAGACGAGACGCCAAAGCAGTTTGTGGAGCGCCTGTCGTCATATCTACACAAGTGGGTGGAGTTATCAGGCGAAATGAAGTCTTACGACAGTCTCCATGACCTGATTGTGAAAGAACAATTTCTCAATGCCTGTCACAAGGACCTAGCGACCCACTTAGAAGAACAAAAGCTGCAGACGCTTAAAGATGTGACTGAGGCTGCTGAAAGATATCTCATCGCTCATGGGAAAACCCTGGGGCCACCCAGCGCGACGAAACATTTTCAGAAGACTGGAAACCATGTGAACCAGATCCAGGGAAGCCAGACGAGCCAGAGACAGGCAGACTCCACGCCTCCTCCCAGGGAAGGGCATTCAAGAGGCTGTTTCACTTGCAACGCTAAAGACCACAGAGCAGCTAACTGCCCTCAAAACAAAAGTAGCGGACAGCGGAGCAGTACGGACAACGCAGCGGCGGGCAACCGGCAGAGGCGGTTCTCCAATCAACGGCAAACCAGTAGATCTGACCATCAGGTGTGCGGCGGGAGCGTCATTCTTCCGAGTGAGACCAAGCGCACATCTACTCCTGCCGACGTGCAAGAGTGCATGACCGATGGCCAACTTCTCCTTGCCAACGGAAAATCCATCCCCGTCGTCGCCAGCGCAGCTGTGACCGTCCAGAACATGCCAGTTTCGAAGGGACGCGTCGGAAATCATGAAGTGACTGTTTTAAGAGACTCTGGCTGCAGTGGGGTCATCGTCAGAGAAGACCTAATCGCTAAAGAACAGTTCACTGGCGATTCAAAATGGACACTTATGGCCGACAGCAAATGTGTGAGAGCGCCAGTTGCGAAGATTCATGTCAACACCCCTTTCTACATAGGCGAAGTGGAAGCGGTTTGCCTGAAGAAGCCGCTGTATGATTTGATGATCGGGAATATCGACGGCGCGAGACGACCCGACGACCCCGATCCAGAGTGGAGTCCTGCCTCAACCCAACGCGTCGAAGTTGTGGAGGAGGATCCATTGCCATTTCCCGATGGAGACCTTACAGAGCTGCTACGGGATAATGTGGCTACTCCGGCTCAGCCCTGCCGACCAGAGATCGTCGGTGCTGTTACTACCAGGGCCCAGGCCAAGAGAGACAAGACGTCTACGCCACTGAAGGTCGCCGACAACTCTAAAGCTGCCATCGTGGACAGAGATAAGCTGATCCAGCTCCAGGAAGCTGACAGTACTTTAAACAAGTACAGGAACCGCCAAGACCACGTGACAAAGGGCAGTGGCACGGTCTATTTTGAGGTGAAGGCCAAGATCCTGTATCGAATCTTCCAGCACCCGAGGGTCAACGGAGGGAAACCACTACGTCAAGTATTGGTACCATTACCCCTAAGGCGCCAGGTGATGGAAGTAGCGCATGACTCAATCATGGGGGGTCACCTGGGCATCAAGAAGACGTCGGACAGAATCCAGGCGGTGTTCTACTGGCCAGGACTTCATGCGGACGTCAGCCGTTTCTGCCGATCATGTGACATTTGCCAGAAGACCATACCTCGAGGAAGGGTCCCGAAAGTGCCTATGCAGAGGATGCCTCTGATCGACCGACCTTTCAAGAGGGTGGCCTTAGACTTAATCGGCGAAATAAGACCTCCGAGTGAAGAAGGTCATCGATGGGTACTGACTTTAGTGGACTATGCGACTCGGTACCCAGAAGCAGTGCCTCTGAAGAAGATTGACACTGAAACTGTAGCAGAGGCACTGGTGGACATGTTCAGTAGACTTGGAGTGCCTGAAGAAATTCTGACAGACCTCGGGACGCAGTTCGTCTCTGACTGCATGAAGGAGGTCAACAAACTGCTGAGCATCCGGCATTTGACTACGACACCCTACCATCCAATGTGCAACGGGCTTGTCGAAAAGTTCAATGCTACGTTGAAGTCCACCCTGAAGAAACTGTGCAGCGAGCAGCCCAGACAATGGCATCGTTACATCAACGCCTTACTGTTCGCCTACAGAGAAGTGCCGCAGGAGTCCACCGGCTTTTCTCCGTTCGAGCTGCTGTACGGAAGAACCATCCGAGGGCCGATGCACATCCTAAAAGAAATGTGGACGAAAGAAGTAGACACCCCAGAGGTGAAGAACAGCTACCAGTACGTGTTTGAGCTACGGGAGAAGCTTGAGCAGACTCTCGATATAGCCAGAGAAAACCTGAAGAAGTCCCAGGACTGTGGAAAGCACTACTATGACCGTAGGGCTGTGAACAGGAAGTTTAAACCTGGCAACAAAGTGCTGGTGCTGCTACCTACCGATCATAATAAGTTGCTGATGCAGTGGAAAGGCCCGTACGAAGTGGAGACCGTGATGGGGATCAACGACTACAAGGTGAAGGTCGGTCAGCATTCCAAGATATACCACGCCAACCTCCTTAAGCTGTACGTGGAAAGGCCATCAGAGACTGTGCACGCAGCCACAGCAGCTGTGACCGACAACAGCTTTGACAGCGAAGAACTGTTGGAACTGGGAGACTTCCACAGCAAAGAAGGCATCGATGATGTTAAGCTAGGACCAAGCTTGACGGAAGGTCAAAAGATGGAGCTCAAGGACCTTATGGGCGAGTTTCCCCACAACTTCAGCGATGTCCCTGGCTCTACAACTTTGGTCGAACACGAAGTCCACTTCACTTCGAATATCCCTGTTCGATCCAAGCCCTTCCCGATCCCTTTCAAGGCCCGTGAATCCTTGAAGAAAGACATCGATGAGATGCTGAAGATGGGCATCATCAGGGAGTCCAGTTCCCCCTACGCGTCCCCTGTCGTGGTCGTGAAAAAGAAGGACGGGAGCGACCGAGTATGCATCGACTACAGGAAGGTTAATAAGATCACCGTCTTCGACCCTGAGCCGATGCCTACCGCAGCAGACCTCTTCCGCCAACTATCGGGGAGTAAAATATTCTCGAAGATTGACCTCAGCAAGGGTTATTGGCAAGTCCCCGTGCGTCAACAGGACATACCAAAGACTGCTTTCATAACTCCTGATGGGACGTACGAGTGCCTAAGGATGCCCTTTGGCATGGTCAACAGCGGAGCTACCCTGAAGAGAGGAATGAGGAAGATGCTTAATGGGATGGACAACGTCGTGTGTTACTGGGACGACCTGCTGGTCCACACTCGCACCTGGGAAGAGCATCTGCAGACCTTGAGGGAGCTGTTTCACCGTCTCACAGAAGCCAACCTGACCGTGAGACCCAGTAAGTGCATTCTGGGGACTGACAACGTAGACTTTATCGGCCATTCGCTGAAAGAAGGACAAAAGGGGCTTCTACTAGAAAACGTCACCAAGATTCTGAACGCTCCACGTCCCCAAACCAAGAAGCAGGTGCGATCTTTCCTGGGGTTGGCTGGATATTACAGGGAGTTTGTACCAAACTACTCCGCCATCACAGCACCCTTGTCGGACCTGGTGCGGAAAGGCTGTCCAAACCAAGTGCAGTGGGGACCGTCTCAGGAGAAGGCATACCAGACTGTGCGCGACCTCCTTTCGAAGGATCCGGTGCTACGACTGCCTGACACTTCCAAAGAATTCGTCTTAAGAACAGACGCAGCGGACGAAGGCATCGGCGCCATACTGATGCAAGAACACGAAGGGAAACTATTTCCGGTCAGTTACGCCAGCAAGAAGCTGTCCAGGGCTGAGAAAAATTACTCGACGATGGAGAAAGAGTGCCTTGCCATCATATGGGGAATCCGGAAGTTCGAACTGTACCTTCAAGGAGTGAAGTTCGTGTTACAGACTGATCACAAGCCGCTAACTTACTTGAACTCTGCCAAGTTTGTGAACAGTCGAATCATGAGATGGGCTATGTACTTGCAGAACTTTAACATGCGAGTAGAATCTATCAAAGGATCAGACAATGTTGGTGCGGACTTCTTCAGCAGAGTGTGTGAGTAAAGAACATTGACTGTGTGGATGAACTGTGAACATTGACAATATCCAGATAGACTTGCGGATGGAAGAACATTGACTCTGTGTATATAAACTGAGAACATTGACAGTAAATGAGACAGTCTGAAGTAAGTTTTAATTCTGTACATTGTTTGTGCATTACGTTTCAACGTTGTTGAAAGAAATTGGGTAAATTTCTTCTTGAGTGGGGGGTTATGTTACGTTGAAACGCGTACGAAAGTATGTCGAAAGCGCGCACGATAGATCTAATCGTTTCGTTTTGCAAAGTATTCAATAATGGAGTTTATTTACCTTTGATTTGAGTTTGCATTGTTGTTAGGAGAGGTTTTGTATAACGTCGATAATTTTCGTTGGTCGATATTGATGGAGAATTTTCGGGATCTGCATGTTTATTACTGTCGATAAAAATTTCCCGATGGATATCGAAGGTCGTGAATGTTCCCGGAAGTAGAGGAAATGTGTATGACGTAAGCCAGTGATGACGATCTTTAGTTCGATTGGTGGCAGTGCGTCATTTCTACCGTGTACCAAATTGTTCGAGAAAAGAGAGAGGTTATTTAATCGTGTGCCGAGTTGCTGTTGAGAGATTGTTGTTGATAGTGAAGTTGAAGTTGCTGTGAAAGTTGTTGAGTTGAGTTGAGAATTGTATGCAGTTGTTGGTGTGTGCTGAATAAAAGTGGAAAACTTCATACGTCGACTTTGTGACTTGTATGCTGTTTGGACGGGTTGCGTGGATAAACGAATCTGAGTTACACCTTATCAGGAATTCAAGCATCGGGGCTGAATCAGATACTGATAGAAAACACCAACATCAAACAGAGTGTAACAGGGAAGATAATGGTAAGGGATGATTGTGGAAATTGCTGGGCTCGACATGGCTATTACAGTGAGTCAGATGAAGAATAACAGAGTTGTTAGTATTAGGGTAGCACGTGCCGCGCAAAAGCGCTTGCTCAGCTGTGTTTGTCCGGCAAGAATGAGTAACGGGCACGTTTAGTGCATGATGCATGCAAGCAGATCTGTGGTCAGCAACCATCGGCTCCTTTGTGTGTGGAGAGAATGGACAATTTCGATCTCAGGATTGGTCAGTTCCGGGGATTTGGGTTGGGTCAGTGACGTGGCAATTAAGGCATGACCTTATGTAGAGAAATGCGCTTCTGCAGAAGTTGCGGTATAAAAAGAGAGTGAACAAAGGAAGCTTTCTCTTATCTCTTTCTTCTGCAAGACTTCGGACATCTCTCTGCTTCTGCGGGGTTCTTTTCGTCTAGATTGTAGTACTCAGAGTGCTCAATTCATAATGTATCTGAGATCAGGACCGAACTTATAGTAATTGCAGAACATATAGAGTGGAGAAAGTATAGGGTGTATAATGCTTAGAGGTTAGTGTGGTTGCAGAATTGAGATGGTAAGTAGTCAGTTAGTGAGTTAGTCAGTTAGTTTGGATTGATTTTTAGGGTAAGAGTTAGTGATTTTCAAAGGAGGAAAGGAGAGCGGAAAAGGAAGGAAGATGAGGTAAGACTCAATGAATTTATTTGAACATTATTTGCACTGTTAATTAGAGTCTATGTGCATGCGAGTTTTTATGTTTCTTGGTTGACGTGTATTAGTTAGATTATTAAAGTTGTATAAAGTGGAGACAAGCGTAGTTTATTGTTATTTATTTGAGCGCATGACGAAACCCTTTTGAACGGCAGTGAGACTTGTTCTATTTTATATGTCTTATATGCTATAAATTGGTAAGTCATGCCCGGTCCCCGTACGGGTAAAACAATAGGTTAGTTTAGATTAACTCTCACATAGATAACGCAATATATAGGGGACGCGTTACACAATTATCTTCAGATTTCAAAACGTTGACTATGATAGAGTGATGGCAGGAGAGTCAACGTCGGAGATTGACTTGTCGTCGATTTACCTGAATGAGGAGAATCGTTAAAGGGTCCCATTTTGAAAACTTTATTTTTTACTTTTGGTCTAAACTTTACATTGTTATTACATAAAACAATTTAGCAAGATCCGCACCTTAGCAAGATCCGCACCCGAAATAACATCGTCATAGGAACCTGGAATTTCAGGACCCTAAATGCGGAGGGAAAATTATAAGAACTGGCCCACGAGATGGACCACTATCGATGGGACGTTTTAGGGATCAGCGAACTGCGCTGGAAAGGCCTAGGTGAAACAACGACCAACAAATTTCACAAGCTGTATTTCAGCGGTAGAGATGACAGGTACAAACACGGAGTTGGATTCTTGGTCCACAAGAACATTCTAACCACTGTCATAAGTTGCCGCCCAGTCTCCAGTACACTCATTACCATCCGTCTGAGAGCAGCCCCTCTCAACATCACCATCATCCAGACCTATGCCCCAACATCAGACTATGACGACAGCGAAGTGGAGGATTTCTATGAAAATCTACAGGCTGTCCTTGACCAAGTGCCGAAGAAGGACATAGTCATTGTGGAAGGCGACTGGAATGCCAAGGTTGGCCAAGATGCGCACCACAACTGAGGAGGCACATGTGGACCGGACTGCAACAACGAGACAAATGACAGGGGTCTGAGACTGTTGGAGTTTGCCAGATACAATAATCTGATACTGGCAAACACGCTTGGTCTCCACCAAAAATCCAGACGATGGACATGGCACAGTCCCGGCGGGCAGCATCACAACCAGATCGACTACATCATGGTCAAAATACGCTTCAGATCAAGCATCAACATTGGCAGGACACACACTTTTCCAGGAGCAGACATCGGAAGTGACCACGATCTCGTGATGATGTCCTTCCGACTCCATTAAAAGATAATAAACACAGCAAAGTGCACTAGACTGAAGTTCGACCTAGACAAACTGCAAGACCCGGAGGTGGCAGAAATATTTCAAGCCACAATTGGAGGGAAATTTGCACCACTGCTAATTTTGGGAGCTGGTGAAGTAGATGTCAACACCATGACCACCACCTTCAACTTAGCTGTGACAGATGCCTCCACGGAGATCCTTGGAAAGCACCGGCCAAAGAAGAATCTGTGGATCACACCTGAACATTTGGACCTGTGTGATAAACGAAGAGAGATGAAAAAGAAAAAGAACACCTCACATGGAGCTGATGCCTACCGAAAAATCAACAATGAAATCCGAAAAGGCATGCTCACAGCTAAGGAGAACTGGATAGAAGATCAATGCCAGGAAATAGAGAACAGTCTGAACAAGAACAACAGCAAGAAGGCTTACCAGACTGTGAAGCGGCTGACAAGTGTTAAACAGTCCAAGGTCTCCACGATCCAAAGCAAGTCTGGCGTATGCCTTACAGAAGAACAAGAAGACTTGGACAGATGGACAGAGTACTGCTCTGACCTTTACAACTACACACCAAACGGAGACCCATCAGTTCTAGCATGTTCTGAGAACATAGAAGAAAAAGAAATCCTCCCAATTCTCCGAGAAGACGTTGAGGCAGCAGTGCAATCGCTGAAGAAGGGGAAGTCAGCGGGAGTGGACAACATACCCACGGAACTGCTTCAAGCAGGAGGACAAGCGATGATTGACGCACTCACCATTATTTGTAACAAGATCTGGCAGAGTGGGGAGTGGCCTACACCATGGACCCAGTCGCTTGTCATCACTCTTCCCAAAAAAGGTAACCTTCAGGACTGTGAAAATTTTCACACCATCAGTCTCATCAGCCATCCCAGCAAGGTCCTCCTGAAACAGGTTGAAAGCCCAAGCTGAACAAATCATAGCTGAAAAGCAAGCTGGATTTAGGGCAGGGCGAAGTACCACTGAACAGATTTTCAACCTCAGAATAATCTCCGAGAAATACCTACAGCA
The DNA here is from genome assembly GCA_036898135.1 of Oncomelania hupensis. NCBI lineage: Eukaryota > Metazoa > Mollusca > Gastropoda > Littorinimorpha > Pomatiopsidae > Oncomelania > Oncomelania hupensis. Next base: position 51,717,891 of record CM072524.1, read on the forward strand.
CCAACAACATCTATATCATGTGTTCGTAGACTTCAGAAAGGCGTTTGACCGAGTCTGGCATGCAGCTCTGTGGGCAACCATGAGAGTGTACAACATCAGCCCTAAAATTATTGAAGTCATTAAAAGCCTGTATGACAAGGCTACCAGTGCAGTCCTCCACAACAGCGCCATCGGAAACTGGTTCAGAACAACAATCGGTGTGCGTCAGGGATGCCTACTCTCTCCAACACTCTTTACAATCTTCCTAGAGCACATCATGTCAGATCATGAAGGCACAGTCAGCATAGGGGGAAGAGCAATCTCCAACCTTCGTTTTGTGGATGACATTGATGGATTGGCTGGAGAGGAACAAGAACTTGAACAGTTGGTACAGATGCTTGACACCACCTCCAGAGCCTATGGAATGGAAATAGTTGCAGAGAAGGCCACAATGATGATCAACAACATCAATGGCATCAACGCGGACATCAAAGTCCAAGGCCAATCCTTCAACACAGTGCATAGCTTTAAATATTTAGGAGCCATTGTATCAGACAATGGGTCCCGACAGGAAGTCCTCTCCAGGATCGCACAAACAACTGCTGTTCTGTTGAGGTTGAAGCAAATTTGGAAGACAGGACCATCAGTCTACATTCCAAGGTAAGGCTGCTGCGCTCTTTTGTCATCTCCATCTTCCTATATGCTTGCGAAACATGGACCAGCAGATCTCCAACGAAGAATACAAAGCATGGATATGAGGTGCTACAGAAGACTTCTGGGCATTTCCTATACCCAGCACATCACCAACGACGAAGTCCGACAGACCATCACACAAGCCATTGGACAACACGATGACCTGCTCACAGTGGTGAAAAAACGGAAAAACTCCGATGGTATGGCCACGTCACCAGATCATCAGGCCTTGTAAAGACCATCCTGCAAGGCACAGTGCAAGGAGGTAGAAGAAGAGGGAGACCGAAAAAGAGGTGGGAGGACAACATTCGAGAATGGACTGGCTTGACACTGATACAATCAGGGTTGCTGAGGACAGGGAAAGATGGAGTACGCTGGTTAAACGATCATCTGTGGTGCCCCTACGACCTCCGAGTTACGGGATAGGATAGGATAGGAAAAAAATTAGGAAGTGGGCTTTCGTCGCTCAGCCGCTAAAGTTTTTGAAGATTTTTACTGCAAAATTAATTGCTATAATAATTGTGGCTCAAACAAATTTTTTTTAGTTTATGTCTGAATATATTTAGTACAGTTCTATGCGTAGATTTTCTATCAGTTTTAGATGCTTTGAAATCTAATATTAACTGTGAACGGAAAGAGATAATTTTTTAGATTAAGAACCTCATTCATGTTTGATAACTAGTGGTACTGAAGTGACCTTTTTCGGGATCCCATTACGTAGTAGATTTTTATATAATGATTGGGCTGATCGTGCCGCAAAATAAAGTGCTTTAAATATTAATTTACAACGAAGAATAAAAAGCATGGAGATGATGTGCTACAGAAGACTTCTGGGCATTTCCTATACCCAACACATCACCAACGACGAAGTCCGACAGACCATCACACAAGCCATTATATAACACGATGACATGCTCACATTGGTGAAGAAACGGAAACTCCGATGGTATGGCCACGTCACCAGAGCATCATGTCTTGCAAAGACCGTCATGCAAATCCCGGTGCAAGGAGGCAGAAGAAGAGGGAGACCGAAAAAGAGGTTGAATGAGGAGTTTTGTCCGGGAAGTTTTCAAGAAAAAAGGTAGGTGACTGGTCTAGCGAAGAAGAAGATAGTGTAGTAGATTGATAGAACAGAGTAGGAATGAGAAAGAACAAATGAGAAAGACAGCGACAGTGGGAATGTAAAGCACTAAATTTCCAGAAAATGGGGATACTATTTATACAGAACCCCAAGCACCTCCACGGGGTTTATATGTGTGTACATATGTATACATGAGTGTATATATGTGTGTACATGCGTGCCTGTTTAAATGCGTGAGTTTGAACGTGTGTGTGCATGGTCTTTATCATCTTGGTGAAAAAAGACGTTAATAAAGCAACCACCCAACCAACCAACAAATTTCTTTTTTTTTCCATTTCTGTTGTTACAGGGAGTGAGTTCCCCTGCCTAGCTCTATACATATCCGCTCTACGATCTATTAGATTTTAGTTAGTTAGTTGATGTTTTTAGCGCTAAAAAAATAGTTAGCGGGTACTATTAATAGGCACCAAAAATACGCCATTTATTGATTTTTAAAAAAATCTGTACTTACAAAAGATTGTTGTGTGTGTGCAAGCTTTTTTTCAGTGGGTAAACATTCACTGTGAACATTAAAAGGATTTGAAGAGGGCGCTTGAATGAACGAACATTGAGGTTTAACGTCTACACCCACCATTGGCGATATGGCAGACGGGGATAACCATCCCATGGAAAGAGGGGTTGGGACCTGAATCAACACTGAAACACCAGCGCAATCACACTGCTAAAATGGACTGTGACAAATGGCCACTTTTTATATCGCCCACCACGGGATTCAAACCTGGGTCATTGGTGTGCCAGGCGAACGCTCTACTACTTGAGCTACGGTGGTGGGACTAAGTGCGCATGGTCAATGTGGGTCTCTTTAATAAGCTTCACAAATCGGAGACATTCCAGTGCGTGAGGATAGGTTATGATAGGAGGTAAACAACATCATAAAGGTGGCTTTATCTCTGGACCTTTATGAACGGAGTTCGTAATAGGGTTGGAATTATATTATACTGCTGGGATGAATCATGAAGAGAACAATGTGATTTTCGAGCTTATTGATCTTCTTCTTCTTCTTCTTCTTCTTCTTCTTTTTCTTCTTCTTCTTCTTCCTCTTCTTCTTCTTCTTCTTCTTCTTCTTCTTCTTCTTCTTCTTCTTCTTCTTCTTCTTCTTCTTCTTCTTCTTCTTCTTCTACTTCTTCTTCTTTTCTTCTTCTTCGTCTTCTTCTTCTGCTTCTTCTTCTGCTTCTTTCTCTCCGAGTTCATCGTCCTCTGTTGTCTGATCCACAACCCCCGTAGCTCTAGCTCAGAGAGACGGACCGAGCGACCGACAACCGGGCCACTCACTACTAAAGGATGAACTATGATTTGAAGTATCTGTAAACCCAAAACTCAACAAAAATCGAGATATTGAGAAAAAACGTGTTTTGCTACAAAATAGCCCCAGTGACCCTGACCTTTGCGGTAGAACAAATATGATGGCACAGGAAGCATGTCGTAAGGTAATGTTCCAAAAAAGTTTGGTCAAATCTGTTTTAGCGGTTCTGTAAATATGGCGTCCGGCGGACCGGCTGCCCGAATGACAGACAGATAGACTGACAGACAGATAGACAGACAGACAGTTGGTTCGTTCTGATTCTCCCCACCCACTCCCATAATTTCAAAGTATTTCAAGATAACTCTGGAGAAACTCAAAATGGCAATTTTCACTGTCTACCATTCTTAGCAATATGATCGTTCTGGTAGTTCAGTGTTGTTTTAGGTACCTACTCCTTCGTCTCTGGGATGTCTAATGAACGCTAAAAAGATTAGTATTTGCCATAAATATATTGAAACTTTTATTTTATTTTTCAAAGGACAGAATAACTATAAAAACCTACACGAGAGAGAGAGAGAGGCACACCCACAATTGCTACATTGACAAGAATAATAATGGGTCATCTTGGGACTTATCCAACGCCGGCTAAATGATGCCAGAGAATCGACTGGGCTTTCTTTGCTGCTAACATTCCCTTCTTGAATGGATAATTTACACGAACAGGACAGGAACACTTTCAGTCGTGCTTTCTTTCTGTCGTTAAGCGGGGTGCCTAGCGAGTTCCAGTAGCACAGCTGTGTGTACTCTTGTCTTTGTTATGAAAGACAACCACGACGCTTGGACCTGTTCCGTTCCGTTGGTAGATTAACGTCCCCGGACACATAGCGTATAGGGGACATGGATGAGGGAGGTCCGTTGTATGAAGAAGTCAAGATGCTGTAATAATGACGTGTAAAGAGGAGCGCATGATGCAGCTACAACATCCAGAGGGTAAGGTAGTGGTGTTGGATATAAAGAGCGTCTCATGTGGTATAAGGGATGCCAAAAAGGACAAAAACGGGCCATGAAAAGAATTTCAAAAGAGGAAGAGGGCCAGGAGGGCAACGGGCAGGGCAGAAGGGATACATGGTATTTATTATTATAGGAAAATGGAAAAGAAGTTGATATTTTTATATAAGGGGCAGACCAGGTCTGCCTAGCTAAAATACAGTGGCAGAATCAGGTCAACAAAAAATATAAAAATGTACATTTCAAAGTTTATTGTTAAACAGGACTACACGTGTTAAAATATATAGCCAATAACTAGACAACCCCCCAAAAATTCAATTAATTAGAATTAATGTTAAAACTTATTACAAAAGGCCTGAGCCCGCGTTAACTGGGCTATACGAATTCTATCGGCTGTCGCTTGGTTTCTGGTACGTACCATCCACCACTCCCGCATCAAAGACCCATTGAAAAATTTCTAGGGCACGAGCGGTCTCTGGCGAGGGGCCGGGTAGCTCAGTTGGTAAGAGCGTCTTGCTAGTAGCCAAAAGGTCGCTGGTTCGAATCCCGGATTGATCAACGTGTGATCATATTATTTTCCCTTTTACCAACAACTGGCCCGCTGGTGTCAGTATAAATCGGTCCAGTAGTCACCTATATGCGAAAGTGTCGTGTGACTATAATCTACAAACAACAGCGGTCTCTGTCTGTCCGAAATGTGGGGAAAGCAACTCGGCATACTCCTCCATCTGCCTGATAAACGCGGTGCTTGGTAGGCCGCGATACACCTGGGAGTTGGTCACTCTTCCTGCCTTATGCTGCGCTTTCCCGCCACATAGTTCCTAATATAATCCTCTTTTTTTATCTAGTGGGACAACACTCACTGTGTTTCTGACAAAAGGATTCGTGATGTTGAAATGCGTGATCTCTGGTCTCTTTCAGTGAAATGGAGCGTGCAGAAGCGAATGCTCAGATCAGCTCGGAATGGGTAAAAAAAAATAAAAGCAACGTTTATTTATTGATGCTTTTCCATCGAACTGACAAGACCATGCAAGAACATAAGAACAATGTTTTAATTACTGTTACCGCATCAATCGTTCTAAACAATCAGTGGTTTAACTGCCATGCTACTTATAGTAGCGGTTTTGCGTTCCAGCATGAAACATCTTTGATTCTCGTGTGCACGAGATCCTAGAGATTCCATTGAAATACATCATTCTTAATGCTGTTTCCCCCTCCCCCCCCCCCTACATCTTCCCTCTCCTTCCACCCTCCAAGCCTTCCCTCACTCCGAACCTTCCAAAAATGCCACAGGTTCTCTTTGCTGTTAAATTATGAAAGAATGTTGCATTTCGCGAAAATGTGATGGTGGGTCTATTGTTGCTGGGCTCTGCACAATGGAATGCTATTACCCACTCGTCTTTCGTCGATGGGGATCGCTAGTTAATCTCCCTGTGACTCAACTTAATACATTTATAAGCTTAGCTCGGTCTGTGTTTAGGCTGGGATTTCAGAGATAGAAAGAAAATGGTAAAAGATCACTGTCACACTAGCTCTCACACGGTTATGAAACATAGGTAGTCCAGCCACTTGTTAACAGTAAATATCACACATTTATTTTCCTCTACTCTATACGAGATCTGCTAATCACGATACTAACTTAAAAGTTCAAATATCACGTCGAAGGGTTCGCTCCTTGATAATTCTATGCAGCTACTGTTTCTTCATCGGGATACTCGTGCGTTCTGCCCAACGGGTCAGTCTTCTGGAAAGGTGGACTAGTGATGTCCTTTGCTAACAGGTTGGGTGCCCTGGTGCAAATGTAACTTAGCTCTAGATTCGATTCGGTGAGCGAAGTTCGTAGCGAGCGGACGTGTTTTGGCAGAGCTCTGACAGTGTTCAGTTTTTCATGTAGTTATTTTCTTTTCTAATTAGTTTTTCAGCTAGGTTTATACTTAGACTTGTTCGGTCTGTCTCGTTATTTTACTTATATTGTGTAGTTTCTTGTTTCTTTTTTTTACTTTAGTGGTTGAAATTATTGAGATTCAACACTAGCAGAATGGGTGACACAAACAATCAAGCTATCAATGATCGTTGTGAACCGGTGTTTGTTCTCAACAATCAACTTCCTGCATTCGAACAAAAATTGTTTAGTACAGCAGAAATATGTGCAGCCGCTGAGAAAGTGTGCGGTTTTAACAGCATAGATGGTGCACAGCGCATCGGTGGTTTGTGGAGGATTGACCCACGCGCAAAAGATCATCGTCAAAAGTAGATGCTTCAGGGATTCGTCCTGAGAGGGGTTGCCATTACCGTGAAATGTCGCAATCCCTTCTTACTGCATGCTCCACGAAGCGGTGACGAGGTCGGCGACGGTGCCCCAGACCAACCCCCTTCCACGAAACTCGTGATCAGCAATATACCTCTCTCTTATTCAGATACAGATATTCTGCAGGCAGTGAAGCAGCTGGGCGTCACAGTGATGTCCAAACTCATCCCTGAGCGGGACAGAGACGAGAAAGGAAAACTTACGCACTGGAAAACAGGTCGTCGTTTTCTGTATGTATCAGTGCCAAAGATCCCACTACCAAAGGCAATCGAAATTGGGCCCTTTAGAGTTCTCCTGTATCACAAAGAACAGAAAACTGTAGAGCAACAAGTGGAGGCAGAATGCAGAAGGTGTCTGACAAAAGAACACAAAGCAGCGGAGTGCTCAGCACCAATCAGACGTTGAAAATGTCTCCAAAATGGTCACAAGGTTGGAGATGCTGCTTGCAGCATGACTCCCCCTGAAACTAGTGTTTCTGTAGCAGAGGCGACACTTGATACACCCGACAACATAAGCAAAAACAACACAGACAACAAGAAATCAATGACCACCACAAACCAAAATGATAAAACCATACAAAAGTCGACAGAAGGCAAGGCTCCAAAAAGGGACAGAGGTCGGCCTAAACGTAGGGCATCATTGTCTCAGGCCACACTCTCAGCCTTTAGGAGAGAGGGGTCGGGGTCAGTAAAGCGCAAGACATCTACTGAATCGGTATCAGTACACGAGGATAAACAGCCCAGATTGCAGTGTGAAGGGAGCGGTCACGACCAAGAAGACAACGTCCGTGTTGACGATGCCGGTTCGGATTCCGGTTGCTGATCTTCGTCATTTGTTTGCGTTCTCTGGACAACGGACTGGCTTTGGACCTGGATTGGTTTAACTGGGCTATGATTAAATTGGTGCGACATACTTTGATTGCTGTGATTGACCAATCACCGCTAAACATCCAGTAGTTGATGGATAAAATACGCATAGTCTCTTTAAATGCCAGAGGGCTTAAAAACAAATTAAAAAGAACAATGCTTTTTACCTACCTAAAACAGCAGCGTATCGACATTGTATGAATACAAGAGGGACATGTCACTAAAAATGAATCCTGTAGTTGGGAAAAACAATGGGGTGGGAAAATATTTTACTTCGAGGGATCTAACCACAGCAAAGGAGAACTTATCTTAGTTTCTAAACACTTCCAAGGCTCTGTAAAGCTAGAAAAATGCCAGGAAAGGCTGTTAGTTGTGTCGGTAGAACAGGGATCTTTTTCATTTGCAATAGCTAATGTTTATGCACCCAATGTAGCCCCAGATAAAGTGCGTTTTTTGAATATATTACAAACTCTTCTCAACGAGTATTGTCAAAAAAACATAATAATAATGGGTGATTTTAATTGTGTTCTTAACAATAGACTAGACATTATATCTGGACATCCACATAATATTGTGGAGGTGGAACAATTTAAGGATACAGTGGACTTTCTAGCAGTACAGGATGTGTGGCGCATCTTTCATGCTGAAGAAAAAGACTACACATGGAACAGACATAACCCATTTATAGCTAGGAGGCTGGACTATTGCTTTGCCACAGAGGGAGTCTTACCTTGGCTTGTTTCTTGTGAACATCACAGCATTCCCAATACAGATCATAAGGCTGTAGCAGTCGAATTAAATGACTCTAATTTTGTTCGTGGTCCCGGATATTGGCGCTTTAACAACAGCTATCTGAAGGACATTGATTTTGTCCAGAAGATGAATATGTTCTTGGACTCCACACTAAATAATGCAAACTTCGGATTAATAGAAAGTAGCGTAGAAAAATGGGAAATGTGCAAAATTGATATTCGAGAATTTTGCTCTACCTATGGTAAAATGAAAGCATGCACCAGAGTGAATGAAACATTAACATTGGAAAGTGAACTTAAAGAGACCGAAAACCAGATAATACACAACTTCGAAAGTACGGATCTTCAATCTAAGTTGTTAACAATTAAAAACAAGTTGGAATTGATTCAGCTGAATAAAGCAAGGAGCGGGGGGGGGGGGGCACAAACCAGGGCACGGATGAAATGGATAGAAGAAGGGGAAAAAAATACAAAATTTTTCTGTAGCTTAGAGAAAACTAGAGGCAAAAGGAACACAATTACTAGACTAACGCGTACATCAGGGGAAGTAATCACCGAACAGGGGCAAATACTACAGGAACAAGTAAGTCTCTATAGTCAGACCACAGAGGAACCTAACATCTCTCAAGCGGCCAATGATTTCATGGTAAACGAGCAATACACAAAACTCTCACAACAAGAATCTGATACTTGCGAAGGGTTAATTTCTTTGGGTGAAGCTTCGGAGGCATTGCAGTCAATGAAAAACGGGTCAGCTCCCGGATGCGACGGCTTGACGATCGAATTCATGAAATTGTTTTGGTCAAAAGTGGGTACAATAGTGACTGATTCCTTTGCTGAATCGTTTAGAGAGGGCAAACTATCGTATAGCCAGAGACAAGGGGTAATCATTTTGTTGCATAAAAGTAAAGACTTGCCTAGGGATCAACTAAGTAACTGGCGACCAATTGCACTAACAAATTCTGACTACAAAATTTTGGCCAAAGCTCTCGGATACAGGCTTTCCAAGGTTATTCAAAAATTGATAAACGAAGATCAAGTTGGTTACTTGAAAGGACGCAATATTAGCTCTGTCTTAAGAACAATCGACGATGTTATTAATTATTTAAACGTTACAGGAAAAGCTGGTTATCTGCTGGCGTTAGATTACTCCAAAGCATTTGATTCTATTAGTAAACAATTCCTTCTGCACGCCTTTGATGCATTTGGCTTTGGAGAAGACTTCAAAAGATGGGTTACTGTGCTCACAAACGAAACGTATAGTAATATAAACCATGCGGGATGGCTGTCAGAACGTTTCAAAGTTGATTGTGGGATCAGACAAGGATGTCCGTTTTCACCTCTGGCGTTCGTCTTGGCCGTGGAATTTTTGGCCATCAAATTACGTAACAGTGCGATAAAAGGAATTCCCTTACCAAACCCAATAGCAGAAAATATTCCCATAAAAATCAAACAACTGGCAGATGATACTACTCTGTTCCTCAATGATAAGAACGACATGAGAATTGCTCAAAACATCTTAAATACCTTTTCAAAATTCTCGGACTTAAGGCTTAATCCTCACAAAACCAAAGCTCTGCGGTGTGGTACCCAGGCTCTAGACAATGGTCTACCATTCACTGTTGTAGACAAGATAAAAATTTTGGGAATATATTTTCAAAACAATTTGACTGCAGAGAAAATAGAAGATAACTGGCTTAGCAGAATTGAGAAGTTAAATGCGCTAATAAAAATGTGGAGTAAGAGAGACTTGAGCATACACGGTAAAACGGTAATTATAAAAACGTTTCTTGCTAGTCAGTTTGACTTTGTTATGCAGTCTGTTGGTATACCAAAAGCTGTGTTAGAAAAGGTCAATCGGCTGTTGTACAAATTTTTATGGCAGAGAACATTTTCGAACAGAAAGGCTTTTGAAAAAATTAAAAGAAAAATATTACAAAGCGAATACAGCAATGGAGGTCTTAAGATGGTTGACATGGTTTTCACTCAACAATGTTACTATCTACAGTGGGCAGGAAAACTAGCTTGCAGCAACAATGAAAACTGGACTTTCATTCCTGTTTGGCATTTACAACACCTAGCAGGAAAACTCTGTAGCTTTGATTTTAATTGTAGAGAAGATAAAGCTAAGGGAATACATTCAATACAGAATGACTTCTGGAAAGACGTGCTCATAACATATTTGAATACAAAAACATTGACACCGATGAACGAAGTTAATAAACACAATGTGTGTAATCAGATGTTATTTAATAATCAGCTTGTTCAATATAAAGGTAGTGTATTGCATTTTGCATATTGGGTTAAAAGGGGAATTGAAAGGATAAAAGATCTCATAAATGTAACAGAAAACAGACTGTATTCCTTGGATGAAATGCAGGCAATTGTTGGTAAAAATAAATGGAATATTATGTTTGAGTACAATGCTTTAGTAAACGCTATACCAAGAGCTGGAAAGAATGGCTAAACGCTGGCAAATTCACAATGGTAGAAATTTATGAATCTAGTGGTATTATTTTTTACTGTAAACCTAAATTAATTAAACAAATGTTAAATACTGCTGCAGCAGAAAATCAAGCACTCAAATCTCACGCAGTTGCCTTATGGAACCACAAATTTAATATTGACATTGGCGACAAAGTGTGGCTAATGCCAAGAAAAGCAACTAAAGAAGTCCGTTTAATAGAACTGCAATGGAAAATCATACATAATATTTACCCTACAAACATACTACTGCAGAAAATGAAAGTCGTCAATAAAAACAAATGTAACTATTGCCTTGACAAGGTAGACTTTATTGAACACTTCTTTTATGAATGTGATTATGTAAAAAGATTTTGGAATCATGTTTCAAGTATGCTGTCTGCTAAACTTAGTAAAAAAATTGAATGTTCTATGCTAGAGGTGTTTTTGGTGTAGCAATTGAAAGATTACAGTTAACAGAGGAAGAAGAAAATTTCGCTAATCATATTATCTTGATAGGAAAATTAGTATTGCCAAGAAAACAAATGCGTTGAATTCTTTGCGTGTCATTTTTGACAATCAGTTATTATTACGACGTTTAATGGCTACTAACTAGTGGTGTACATATATAATATTCTCTTGCAAACTTTGAAAATCTGATCAAGGCTTGTGCCTTGCCTACTTCACTAGTTGTCTAGTTATTCTTTTGTCTTGAAAGCATGCTTGTTCTACAGTCTTTGTCTTTGTTGAGTCTTATTTGTCCTATCCTTTATCATGTAGATTTTGTGTTAAAAATGAAAGAACCAATGATAAGGTACATGGCTGTTAATAAAAAGGGGTGTGAGAGGGGTGGCGAAAATGGGGAAGTCTGTAATATTGATTTGTATTCTGATGTATTCTTGTTCTCTTATTTTGAGAAAAAAAATATAAAGAAACTTTTTTTAAAAAAAGAAAAAAAAAGAAAAAAAGAACCAATGAAGAAGATCTGAGGAACCACTTTAAAAAAATTTTAAAAAAAAAAAAGGACTCGGTCTGCATGTATCTGAGGTTCAAAAAAACAAAAAAATCTCTAGATTCGATGAGCTGTGTTGTGGTTGATTCTTTGATGAGCTGTGTTGTTGTGGATTCTTCAATAATGGTACAGGACGCAGTCAATATAAAAATTTCAAAAATAAAAATTCGATTTTCTTTCCGTCTTCTAATAGCGATCTCCCTGCCTTTACACCACCTGTTTGAGTGATGGATGTGTATTTGATGTGTGTGAGGGTGGATGAGACAGGTGAGCGTGTATGTTGGTATAGATCGCCGCTCTTTGAGCCTGATTGATTTGGGGAAAGGCGCGTATTTAGCATCCTGTATTATTATTATTATTATTATTATTATTATTATTATTATTATTATTATTATTATTATTATTAATCTCCTTGTTGACAGACTGGTGGGCTCTCGTCGCGCAGAGCTTGAGGTTCCAATTCAGGCCGAATGTCAGTGAAGACTTTTACTTGTCTTGTTTCTGATCGGGCCCACGATGCCTGCTCTGTAACATATGAGACGAATTTCTGCAACACCGTGTATACTAGGTGGGTGCAGAGCGTCTCACTGAAGGCAGAAATAGCCCTCAGTGATTAGCTCCACTTATATACATAGAGAAAAGAAGAACGTTCTGCTATGTCCGTGGTCTACTGGAATCTCCACTCTAATTTCCTATACATATATAAATATAAATCATGGCTAACTACACACATAGAGAATTAATTAATATTATACACATTCTCCGGTAGAGCCACTGGTCTGCAATAATACATATAGGCTAAACAACAGAGGGTCCATAGGGACTACGTCATGGCTTCGCAACCGGTCGTGTGCGCCACGTGGTCACGCGAAGTTTGACTAACCATCACAATTCTAAACATGGCAAATTTCACAAACATAATTCAACAATAATATCAATACATCGCGATGAAACAAAAGATAGTTTATTTACCTTTTTGACAATGTCAGGCTGTGGCTAACTAGGTTGAATAGAGTTTCACAAGTTCCTGCTTTTAGTCCTCAAGTGGATAGATCTATTAGAGCCGAGCTCCTTACTCGATGCAAGTCGAACGAAGAATGACTCTCTATCCAGTGGTTGGCCGGAAGCCCCGTGAAAACAAAACTACAATAGGCGCCCTCTAGCGTGGGTGGCCGTACTACTTCTATATGTAAGCTGGATGAGGTCATTCTTACTTGGGCCAGCGTCAGCATACGAAAGTGTAGCCCACAGTAGACTTCTGTCGTCTGCTGCAGAGCAACATTACTCTACTAAGGTTACAGCTGATGTAGCAAGGCAAGAAGCAATAGTGCTGTGTAAATCTGGCCTCTTATCACAGAACAACACATTTTCATCAAAAGCTGTCTGTTCGAATTAAGCAGTTATCGTCATTATCCGATTAAGTAGGCTAACATTCAGATGCAACAGCATTCAATTATCTCTCAGAAACAATAACCTGCACAGAAATGTGTGCATTAGTACTACCATAACAAAACCTCTTCCAACAAGTATACACTCAACACGCAAATACGGAACACAAAGAAAAAAAGGGGGGAGAGGTGGGGAGTTTGAAGGCGGTGGGGGAGGGAAAAATCACATGTTTTAGTGTCCGTAACATGTTTATCCAATACCCTTTACATAAGAGGACAAGGTATTTTTTGTAAATAAAGAAGTAAAGCAGGGGAAATCCATTTAGAAGGATGTATGACGCTGGAACCTGGCTCTCACTCATACGAGCCGAGAAACGAAGCTTAGACCCTGGACTATAAGGTTTTCGCAGTATAAACACGGAAATAAATAATCACGCTTTAACCTATCCTATCCTATCCTGTCCCATAACCCGAAGGTCGTAGGGGCACCACAGATGATCGCTTAACCAGCATACTCCATCTTTCTCTGTCCTCAGCAGCCCTCATGGCTTCGCTCAGTGTCAAACCAGTCCATTCTCGAATGTTGTCCTCCCACCTCTTTTTCGGTCTCCCCCTTCTTCTACCTCCTTGCACTGTGCCTTGCAGAATGGTCTTTGCAAGGCCTGATGATCTGGTGACGTGGCCATACCATCGGAGTTTCCGTTTCTTCACCACTGTGAGCAGGTCATCGTGTTGTCCAATGGCTTGTGTGATGGTCTGTCGGACTTCAATGTTGGTGATGTGTTGGGTATAGGAAATGCACAGAAGTCTTCTGTAGCACCTCATCTCCATGCTTTGTATTCTTCGTTGGAGATCTGCTGTGAGGGTCCATGCTTCGCAAGCATATAGGAAGATGGAGATGACCAGAGAGCGCAGCAGTCTTACTTTGGAATGTAGACTGATGGTTCTGTCTTTCCAAATGGGCTTCAACCTTGTCAGGGCAGCAGTTGTTTGTGCGATCCTGGAGAGGACTTCCTGTCGAGACCTATTGTCTGACACAATGGCTCCTAAATATTTGAAGCTGTGCACTGTGTTGAGGGATTGGCCTTGTACTTTGATGTCCGTGTTGATGCCATTGGTGTTGTTGGTCATCATTTTGGTCTTCTCTGCACTTATTTCCATTCCATAAGCTCTGGAGGTGGTGTCAAGCCTCTGTACAAGCTGTTCAAGTTCTTGTTCCTCTCCAGCCAATCCATCAATATCATCCGCAAAACGAAGATTGGAGATTGCTCTGCCCCCTATGCTGACTGTGCCTTCGTGATCTGCAAGAGCATCTGACATGATGCGCTCTAGGAAGATGTTGAAGAGTGTTGGAGAGAGTAGGCATCCTTGACGCACACCGATTGTTGTTCTGAACCAGTTCCCGATGACGCTGTTATGGAGGACTGCACTGGTAGCCTTGTCATACAGGCTTTTGATGACTTCTATAATTTTAGGGCTGATGTTGTAAACTTTCATGGTTGCCCATAGAGCTGCATGCCAGACTCGGTCAAATGCCTTCTTGAAGTCTATGAACACATGATATAGATGTTGTTGGTGCAGTAGGTATTTCTCACAGATTATTCTGAGGTTGAAAATCTGTTCAGTGGTACTTCGCCCTGCCATGAATCCTGCTTGTTCTTCAGCTATGATTTGTTCAGCTTGTGGTTTCAACCTGTTGAGTATTATTTTCAGGAGGACCTTGCTGGGATGGCTGATGAGGCTGATGGTGCGGTAATTTTCACACTCCTGAAGGTTACCTTTTTTGGGAAGAGTGATGACAAGCGACTGGGTCCATGGTGTAGGCCATTCCCCACTCTGCCAGATCTTGTTACAGATAATGGTGAGAGCATCAGTCATCGCTTCTCCTCCTGCTTGTAGCAGTTCCGCTGGTATGTTGTCCACTCCCGCTGACTTCCCTTTCTTCAGCGATTGCACTGCTGCCTCAACTTCTTCCCGGAGAATTGGGAGGATTTCTTCTTCTTCTCTGCTCTCGGGACATGCTAGAACTGATGGGTCTCCATTTGGTGTATGGTTGTAAAGGTCAGAGCAGTACTCTGTCCATCTGTCCAAGACTTCTTGTTCTTCTGTAAGGCAAATGCCAGACTTGCTTTGGATAGTGGAGACTTTGGGCTGTTTAACACTTGTCAGCCGCTTCACCGTCTGGTAGGCCTTCTTGCTGTTGTTCTTGTTCAGATTGTTCTCTATTTCCTGGCATTGATCTTCTATCCAGTTCTCCTTTGCTGTGCGCATGCCTTTTCGGATGTCATTGTTGATTTTTCGGTAGACATCAGCTCCCTGTGAGGTGTTCTTTTTCTTTTTTAACTCTCTTCGTTTATCACACAGATCCAAAAGTTCAGGTGTGATCCACGGCTTCTTCTTTGGTCGGTGCTTGCCAAGGATCTCAGTGGCGGCATCTGTTACAGCTGAGTTGAAGGTATTGGTCATGGTGTTGACATCTACTTCGCCTGCCCCCAAAATAAGCAGTGGTGCAAATTTCCCTCCAATTGTGGCCTGAAATATTTTTGCCACCTCCGGGTCTTGCAGTTTGTCCAGGTCGAACTTCAGCCTAGTGCACTTTGCTGTATTTACTCTCTTCAAATGGAGCCGGAAAGACATCATCACGAGATCGTGGTCACTTCCAATGTCTGCTCCTGGAAAAGTGCGTGTCCTGCCAATGTTGATGCTTGATCTGAAGCGTTTCTTGACCATGATGTAGTCGATCTGGTTGTGATGTTCCCCGCCGGGACTGTGCCATGTCCATCGTCTGGATTTTTTGTGGAGACCAAGCGTGTTTGCCAGTACCAGATTGTTGTATCTGGCAAACTCCAATAGCCTCAGACCCCTGTCATTTGTCTCGTTGTTGCAGTGGGGTCCGCATGTGTCTCCCCAGTTGTGGTGCGCATCTTGGCCAACCTTGGCATTCCAGTCGCCTTGCACTATGACTATGTCCTTCTTCGGCACTTGGTCAAGGACCGCCTATATATTTTCATAAAAATCCTCCACTTCGCTGTCTTCATAGTCTGATGTTGGGGCATAGGCCTGGATGATGGTAATGTTGAAAGGGGTTGCTCTCAGACGGATGGTAATGAGTCTACTGGAGACTGGGCGGCAACCCATGACAGTGGCTAGAATGTTCTTGTGGACCAAGAATCCAACGCCGTGTTCGTGCCTGTCATCTCTACCGCTGAAATAGAGCTTGTGGCCTTTGTCAGTCGTTGTTTCACCTAGGCCTTTCCAGCGCAGTTCGCTGATACCTAGAACGTTCCATCGATAGTGGTCCAGCTCGTGGGCCAGTTCTTCTAATTTTCCTTCCGCAGTTAGGGTCCTGACATTCCAGGTTCCTATGACGATGTTGTTTCTCGTGCGGATCTTGCTAATTTGTCCATCAGTAGCATACTTTTCACCTCCGTCCTGGTGGCCAACGGAAGGCGCGGTCCTTGTGTAGCCGGGCGACGACCGATCCGGCATGGAATTAGTGGATAGCCTCATCATGTGTTGTGTCTTGGGCAAAAAAAAGACCTGGCAGGGCCCAATCCTCTCCAGGCTGTTGGCCACAGCCGAAATCCACGAATACAGTGTGGCTCGCCTTGGCCCTGAGCACGTGGTCGTTGAACCTGTAGTAACGTGAGGTTCCTCCGCCCTGGCCGGTGACTTCTGTGTAGAAGACTTTCGCCCAGTGATGCCGTGCTAACATCACCCCTGTTAGTCGCCTCTTACGACACGCCGGGAAACGTTGGGTCTATTCTATTTGCCCGAACCCACACGCTTTAACAACTTCCAATATCAAACCCTTTTCAAAGCAACTGACCAGCTGGAAAAATAATTAATGCTTTGGCTAAAACAAGCACATATCTCAAGTCTAATGTTGACAATAGCAGTTAAAAGGACGGTACAACTAATCTGATTTATTTCTTCCCCTATTAGTAGTAGTAGTAGTAGTAGTAGTAGTAGTAGTAGTAGTAGTAGTAGTAGTAGTAGTAGTAGTAGTAGTAGTAGTAGTAGTATTGTAGTTGGTGGTGGTGTTATTATTATTATTATTATTATTATTATTATTATTATTATTATTATTATTATTATTATTCCTATCCTATCCTATCCCGTAACTCGAAGGTCGTAGGGGCACCACAGATGATCGTTTAACCAGCGTACTCCATCTTTCCCTGTCCTCGTGAACCCAAGTGAGACTTTTGGGGTTCTTGTGGTGTTGAGTAACGCTTGATGACTATATGAAGGACCCTTTTGTTAAACTAGACTGGCGCCGCTATCAGGTGCGAACTAAATAACTTGTTTAATGCTCTTATTCCAGAACCTTCACCAAACGAATATGGCTTGATAAACCCTTCTATCAAACACTCAATGTTGACCTACAATGTATACTACAAAAGTGGAAGACAATCAAAGGCGTTGACTAACATGACATAATTATACCTAATGTACAAGACTACGAGACAATACAAGATAACAAGACAATACACTAACAAACAATCAATGTTGGCTTACAAGATATACAACCCCAAAATATCCAGTTTGACTGAAGCTGAGATGACGTGAGCAATAATTGTGCTCAACATTGTTTAGAAACCTTGTTTCAAAAGTGTTTTAAACAACGCATGTCTGCAGCATATGCGCGAAAAAAAAATGCGCACTCCGCGATTTTCCGAGAATTGCGTTCTCTTTGCGAGGTTATTTTAGTTGGAAAACATGGCCGGCTCAACCGCTAGCGATGAGTGCGATTCTTATTATTGTTCTGTTTAAATTACTCCAAAACAGAAAGCAGAAGGAAATGAAGCAGTATTGGGTGAAACTTTTGGCTGGCCACTAGGCCTACGGTTCGACTGCGCATCGTCACCGAATGGGCATTTAGTACTGCGCAGGGCCAAATGTATGCATTCGGCTACAACAATGTTGTTGCAACACAAATTTAGAACAGGTTCTAAATCACCCCACATTTTTGAAAAGGGTTGCACAACAGAATGGTTCAAGAGATGGTCGCACATGAGACATTGTCAAAACAGGAAAATATTTTTCGTTTGTTTTTTTCACAAATGTTTTGTGTTTGGATGCTACAAAAATGCCTGGTCTTCACAACAACGTTTTGTTTGGGCAGCACAACAAATAATTCTTATTGGTAGTACAGTAGTAGTAATAGTAGTTAGTTAGTTATTCATTGCTTACATGGTCCAGCGGACTGCAAAGAGCCGAATCAGGACCACAAAATCAAGACCATAATTTTGCTGAAAGAGGACTTGCACCGATCCGCATAAAAGATCTGCCAAAACAATTCTAGTGGTACCAGCAGGTCACTTTACAATAAAGACATCCCACGCAGGGGACGCTGAGGCTCTACTCTAATTTATCGAACCCCAGTTTACAAAAACAAAATAGAATATAAACATCATTATAAAATTTCAACAAAACACATACATATTAATGCCCACATTGCCAAATAATAGCATCATAGGAAGCCCAAGTGACCACCTGGCAGAAAGCGTCCAATATTTCCAAGCTGATTCAACAGACCTCACACACAAATGAGGAGTTTTGTCCCGGAAGAGTTTTCAAGAAAAAAGGTAGGTGACTGGTCTAGCGAAGAAGAAGATAGTATAGCAGATTGATAGAACAGAGCAGGAATGAGAAAGAACACAGGAGAAAGACAGCGACAGTGGGAATTTAAAACACTAAAATTTCCAAAAAGTGGGGATACTATTTATACTGAAACCCCCGCACTCCCACGGGTGCGTAGTAGTAGTAGTAGTAGTAGTAGTAGTAGTAGTAGTAGTAGTAGTAGTAGTAGTAGTAGTAGTAGTAGTAGTAAAAGGCCATTTTAACTGTCCATGTTAGCAGTATGATTGCTATGGTGGTTCAGTGTTGATTTAGGTCCATTCCTTTTTTTCCCCTTGGAATGGTTATCCAACCATGACATTGGCTAGAATGTTCTTGTGGACCAAGAATCCAACGCCGTGTTCGTGCCTGTCATCTCTACCGCTTAAATAGAGCTTGTGGCCTTTGTCGGTCGTTGTTTCACCTAGGCCTTTCCAGCGTAGTTCGCTGATACCTAAAACGTTCCATCGATAGTGGTCCAGCTCGTGGGCCAGTTCTTCTAATTTTCCTTCCGCAGTTAGGGTCCTGACATTCCAGGTTCCTATGACGATGTTGTTTCTCGTGCGGATCTTGCTAAATTGTCCATCAGTAGCATACTTATCACCTCCGTCCTGGTGGCCAACGTAAGGCGCGGTCCTTGTTGAGCCGGGCGACGACCGATCCGGTATGGAATTAGTGGATAGTTTCATCATGTAGTGTGTCTTGGGCAAAAAAGACCTGGCGGTGCCCAATCCTCTCCAAGCTGTTGGCCACAGCCGGAATCCACGAATACAGTGTGGCTCGCCTTGGCCCTTGTGGACCATTTAGAAAGACAGGACCATCAGTCTACATTCCAAAGTAAGACTGCTGCGCTTCCTTGTCATCTCCATCTTCCTATATGCTTGCGAAGCATGGACCCTCACAGCAGACCTACAACGAAGAATACAAAGCATGGAGATCAGGTGCTACAGAAGACTTCTTGGCATTTCCTATACCCAGCACATCACCAAAGACAAAGTCCGACAGACCATCACACAAGCCATTGGACAACACGATGACCTGCTCACAGTGGTGAAGAAACGGAAACTCCGATGGTATGGCCACGTCACCAGATCATCAGGCCTTGCAAAGACCATTCTGCAAGGCACAGTGCAAGGAGGTAGAAAAAGAGGGAGACCGAAAAAGAGGTGGGAGGACAACATTCGAGAATGGACTGGTTTGACACTGAGCGAAGCCATGAGGGCTGCTGAGGACAGAGAAAGATGGAGTATGCTGGTTAAACGATCATCTGTGGTGCCCCTACGACCTCCGAGTTACGGGACAGGATAGGATAGGACAGAATAGATGGTTATCCCCGTCTGCCATAACGCCAAATGGAGGGCGTTAGACGTCAAAGCTTCAATGTTCAGTCCTCATTCAAGGTGAAGTTGTTCCCGTACTCTTTGAGTCGTTGGGGGAGAGAGAAGTTTGGGACCTCTGTTTTCCCGTATAGTATTTACCGACCTGCTATTAGTTTATTAACAGAACGTGTATATAAATTCTTTGAACTATTGATTTCTGTTTTATTACAAGACTCAGTTCAATGTCACTTGCCGTGGAGTCTTGTGTTCTATTCACATAAATCCCTTGTTATTAATTTTCATAGCGCGCGGCAATCCTAAACAATGAAACATCCAGAGAGAAAACGACATAATTCGTATTATGGACTATTTCACACGTTTCAGATTGTATTGTTTTTGGAAACGGAGACTCCGGAGACTATTGATTCGATGAGTTTTTTTTTTAAACTCTTATATATATTTCACTCTCACCATTATATGTAACAATATCTGGCAGAGTAGGGAGTGACCAACACCATGGACCCAGTCACATGTCATCACTCTTCCCAAACAGGATAACCTCTAAGAGTGTGAAAATTACCGCACTATCAGCCTTATCAGCCATCTCAGTAAAGTCCTCCTGAAAATAATACTCATCAGGTTGAAACCACAAGCTGAACAAATCATAGCTCAAAAACAAGCAGGATTTAGGGCAGTGCGAAGTACCACTGAGCAGATTTTCAACCTCAGAATAATCTGCGAGAAATGCCTACAGCACCAACATCTATATCATGTGTTCGTAGACTTCAAGAAAGCACTTGACCGAGTCTGGCATACAACTCTGTGGGCAACCATGAGAGTGTACAATATCAGCTCTAACATTATTGAAGTCATCAAAAGCCTGTATGACAAGGCTACCCGCGCCATCGGGAACTGGTTCAGAACAACAATCGGCTTGCGTCAAAGAAGCCTACTCTCTCCAACACTCTTCAACATCTTCCTGGAGCGCATCATGTCAGATGCCCTTGCCGATCACGTAGATACAGTCAGCATAGGGAGTAGAGCAATCTCCAACCTCCGTTTTGCGGATGACATTGATGGATTGGCTGGAGAGGAAAAAGAATTTGAACAGCTAGTATAGAGGCTTGACTCCACCTCCAGAGCCTTTGGAATGGAAATAAGTTGCAGAGAAGATCAAAATGATGATGATCAACAACACCAATGGCATCGACACGGTCATTGAAGTCCAAGGCCAATCCCTCAAGACGGTGCATAGCTTCAAATATTTAGGAGCCATTGTATCAGACAATAGGTATTTCCTGGACCCAGCACATCACCAACGAAGAAGTCCCACAGACCATCACACAAGCCATTGGACAACACGATGACATGCTCACAGTGGTGAAGGAAACGGAAACTCCGATGGTATGACCACGTCATCAGAGCATCAGGCCTTGCAAAGACCATCCTGCAAGGCACGGTGCAAGGAGGCAGAAGATGAGGGAGACAGAAAAAGAGGTTGAATGACAACATTCGATAATGGACAGGTTTGACACTGAGCGAAGCCATCAGGGTTGCTGAGGACAGAAAAAGATGGAGTAAGCCGGTTAAACGAACATCTGTGTTGCCATAACGACTTTCGAGTTGCGGGATAGGATAGGATAGGATAGGATAGGATAGGATATTTTTTTATGACGGTAGTGGTGGGGGTGGTTGGAAGGCAAGGGGAATGGGATAGCGTGATTCCCGTAAACCTTTGATCTCAACAACAAGAAAACGGACATTCTTTTGTTTCTATCGGTTCCTCAGTTCGTAGAAGTTAGGACAAACCTCAGGGGAATCTTAAAGTTAGCAACTTTTTTGCGAAGTTTTTCATCCTTATTTTTATTTTTATTATATTTTTGTTTTGGTGGGTAGATAAAGTGCCTGCAACCATCTGAAGAGTAAAATGAACGGTCGAGCAGTGCGATTGCTAGTAACTTGATTCATATTTGAAAAGGTCAAGTAAATCTGCTCGTTTGGAATTTGACAAAAGCTTTTCAGTTGTATTTTAGAACCTGGCTCCAACATCTAAAAATTGTATGTTAGAAAAAGAGATCTGCCTCTTTTTCTTTTTTCTTTTTTCTTTTTTTTTTACTTGGTAAAAAGTTGTGTTGTTACTTTTTGGAGTGAGATTGTAATGGACACGGTATTCCGGTTTTGACGCTTGTATATTGTTAATTTGATTTTAAAATGTTTGGGGTTCTACAGGTATTTATTTTATTTAGCGTTCCTATACAGCATTTTTCCAGCTCAAGAGCTGAACCAGGCGCTGGCCAATTCGGGGTCTCTCTCAAGCTATCCAAGGCGTCCACCTCAAGCCTTTGGTGCCACGACTGGCGTCCAGACAACTGAGCACAATCCTGGGCGACCGAGAATGAGGCAGAAGGGACCTAGTGCATTCTGGGTATGTTTGTGTTGCCGACACTCAAACGTCTAGAACATGAGAGACAGGATCTTTAAAGTCCATGCGATGGAATGGTAGCGTGCACATACTAGACCTTGTTATGGCACATTTGTGAGTGTGCATGTGTGTGTGTGGGCGTGTGTGTATGTGTGTGGGCATGTTTACACGGTGTTATCTGGACAAACCAGTGAACATCTACATAACTTGTTTTGACAGACCTACTTGTTTTGACGTCAGAACAATGATCCGTTAGGGTTAGGGTTGGGTTAGGGTTAGGGTTAGAGTTCGAACATTTAAAAGTTCTTAAAAAGGGGGACGAAATATGACCCATTGTCAGCACAACGTATGTGGCGTTTCAGGAAAGTCATGATAATGCTGTGTGCCTTCGCTGTGTGTGGGTGTATGTGAAAGTGTACAAGTTTATCCCTCTATCTATAAATCTTGAATCTTGGGGAAAAAATGAAAAATAAGGTGGGCAAGAGAGAGAGAGTGGGTAAATAGAGAGAGAGAGAGAGAGAGAGAGAGAGAGAGAGAGAGAGAGAGAGAGAGAGAGAGAGAGAGAGAGAGAGAGAGAGAGAGAGAGAGAGAGCAAAAGAACGAAGGCGAGTAGGAGAAAGCGAGAGAAATCTAAAGGAAGAACGTTTTAAAAATTTCATTGACGCTAATAAACTACTATTTGTTTATATAGTGACATCTTTCTCTTTTTTTGTACCCGACATTTGCAAAATTTGAATCTAAACGTCCAATCAGAGCGTTCTAAGCGATCGTCTGCAATAATTAGTACATGGCTTCGCGATAGGTCAGAGTAAGCTACAGGCAACTAAAGTTAAACACAGACCGTACTATTGTAGAGTACTTCTATCACTGACTGCACAAGCTACCACAGTCCTTACCCGCAGGCTAAGTAGGCCAACTAAGACAGTGCCTGTTGAAGTCCCCAATAGAGTCATATCCTTCGCGTGTTCCGCCTGTAATTGTTGGTGACTGCCTGGGGCAAGCTGCAAGCTTGATGCTTTCTTGTTTTGTAGTAGTAATAGTAGTAGCAGTAGTAGTGGAAGCAGCAATAGTAGTAGTAGTAGTAGTAGTAGTAGTAGTAGTAGTAGTAGTAGTAGTAGTAGTAGTAGTAGTAGTAGTAGTAGTAGTGTTGCTTTAATATACGCTTATCGGAAAGTTTTCATCGCAATAATGCGGATTAACACACTTGTGTATTATTATCAAACTACCATTCCGGTGGCAAAGTTTTCAAATGTTCAGATTGACTTTAACCCTTGTAGGACACTCGTACTAACATAAAAGACCAAACAAATCAAACACACCAAAAAAATGTTTATTCCCCAAACAGTTTAAAGAACATAAAAACTTGTAAATATGCCGGCTTTTGTTCTTTGGTCTTCAGAAATGTTTCAAATCCCGTAGTCATTTCGTTTTTAAGACGCACAACAACTTTTAAGAGTTGCAAACCCGGAATAGCTGTAACTGTGCATTATTGATGGCAGCTGAGATGTTTTGAAAGGGGAATCAATCCATTCCTTTCTTGTACTCACTCCCCTCTCCTTCTCTCCTTCTCTCCTTCTCTCTCTCTCTCCTTCACTCTCTCTCTCTCCCCTTCACTCTCTCCTTTACTCTCTCACTGCCTCTCTCTCTCTCTCTCTCTCTCTCTCTCTCTCTCTCTCTCTCTCTCTCTCTCTCTCTCCTATCTCTCTAACCAATACCCTTCCTCTAGTCCATGGTACAGGGCCACGATCGATCCTGATTTGGGGAAGTGCCTTGAGCAGTTCTTTCGCCTGGCAAGTCAAGTCAAGTCAAGTCAAGTCAAGTCATTATTCCAAAACACCCACCAGGGACGCATGGATAAAGGTGCGCAATTAATGGACAAAGGTTTACACACACACACACACACACACACCCACACACACACACACGCACACACGCACACACACACACACAAGCGCGCACACGCACACACACAAATTAGCCTTTTACAATCAAATGAATACAGGAACTAGATATGAATTTCAAACGTATCTTTTATGTAAAAATCTTAATTACCGACAATCCATGTGCAAGTTAAAAATAAGCGCACACGAACTTGAAATCGAAAAGGGCAGATATAAAAATATCCCTCGAGAGCACCGTTTGTGTAAATGTTGCAACGTGATTGAAGACGAGCTTCACTTTCTGGACAAGTGTGTACTGTATAATAATGAAAGACAAAAGTTTATTGGTGAAGTTCTCAACTCTAATGATAGGGAATTATTCATAAACAACCTTGCAATATTGAAACCGAGCATGATTTTTCAAACGGGAATTTGTTCAAACTATCTTTCATCCTATATTTTTCGCTGCTTCAAAATAAGACTTTCTGCACTATAAATGTCAAGACTTTCTCTTGACACAATGACAAGAATTGCATGCGTCAATGTACCATATATTGTGTCTTGTAAACCTTGTTTTGGTTTTATGACAATAAATATTCGTATTCGTATTCGTATTCGTACACACACACAACAACGCAGCATGATTAATTTTTATATATTTAATTCGAAATGCATCTCAATGCTTTATGCTTTCTCTCTTTTAGCTGTAGACACTGAAATGATTCTTCTTCTTCTCCTTCTGATGATGATGATGATGATGATGATGATGATGATGATGATGATGATGATGATGATGATGATGATGATGACAACGACGATGATGATGATGATGATGATGATGATGATGATGATGATGATGATGATGATGATGATGATGATGATGATGATGATGACGACGACGATGCTGTCGTTTGATGGCAACTCAGTGAACTCAAGATTCAAAATATATTTATTGTCCTCCTGACATTACCAGGAAACTGAGATGACATGTTAAAAAAAAAAAAAAAAAAAAAAAAAAAAAGAGGACACAAGACGTTGCTGGAATCTATGAAGCGAGATCCGAGGAAGAAGATGGGGAAAGAGATAGTCGACATCCCGAACGAGATATTCCGTGACGACGATGACGTCTACTTACGGAAGCTGGAGGCTTCTATTTTTAGGGGGCTCTCTTAGATACTAGCCACCCCATTACGGAAGTGACGTTGCATATGTAAGACTAATATTGCTACAAGGGTTCGGGTAAGGGTTAGTTGTAGATCTATCCCTAGCCTTTGCCCTAACCCTTTTCTCTACAAAAATGCTCTTTTTCCGTCCCAAAAACCCACTAAGCAAAGCAAAGTTCACGTGGAGGTGAAAACTTTTTTTTTAGATACGCAACGTCACTTCCGTAATGCGATGGCTAGTATATTGTCTGCTGGTGTTGAACGTTCATTTTCTCCATCCGCTTTCGAGCCTTTGCTAGTAAACAGCGTTCAAGCGAAATGCTTGGTGGCAGTCGGGACAAAACAATTACCCTGCAGCAAGAGCTAACCCATTAACTGTCACCTAGTCGCGGCAGTCCCCATCCAGGACAAGGGAGGTGTGAAAAGAAGATAGTTCAAGCCAGGGTCTAGAGTGGACGGCTCCCTTTATTCTGTATTTACGACAGCTAATAGAAGTCAGTTGTATCAAATAGAGAAATCTGGAATCTTGGAGGCGCATAATAATAATAATAATAATAATAATAATAATAATAATAATAATAATAATAATAATAATAACGGATTTTTATATAGCGGGTATTCCAGCCTATGACCAGACTCACCACGCTTTACATAGTCATTACATATAAATACATGCATTCGATAAAACATGACTTTTGCTACAATACACCAAAGACGGAACAGTAAAGGTACAGACTATTTACAACTATGTACATAAATTACAAAAAAAGACCGAAATAGACTATTTACAACTATGTGCACAAATGACAAAAATGACAGAAATAGAATAGCAAAAAAACCTATTCACAGCTATTTATTAGGCGCATAAGTAACGAATAAAATCCAAAATTTAAAATATTTTTTTTAAAATCCTAATTAATATATCGAATAAAATTGGATTTTAAAAAGTCGCTTGCGAGGTCTTGATCTGGGACAAGTGTTAATGTCCAGGACAATCAATAGTGCCATGCATGCATCAGTGCGTGGGACAACAGTACTGTTCACCCACCACACTGAATGCCAGAAATCCATGGATGTTGTGTGGTGGCAAAAAAAAAATAAAAAAGAAGCAAAAATACACTACGTCAGTTTGTGAGAAAATAAACATTTGGTGTCTGAATTACTTTCGTTCTCTGTTCGAGTTTTGATGACTTACTTTGTCAGGAATGCGCAATCTAAAAACAAAACCGACATTCAAAATTCCTACTAAAAAAAAAAGATGCGTCTCGTCTTGCTCTCTACGAAGATATTTTTCTAAAAATCTATTAAAAACAATTAACACCAAATTATATATGGATGGTCTTGCTTTAGTTTTGTCATCACCTAGGCGGTATCAACCCTATTCAACTTTTATTTGAGAGTGATATTTGATACTCCATGTAGGACGGTTTAAGCTTCACTGTTGGGGCCTGGGCGAAAGTGGTCACAGATTTTATACAGGCTGCCACTGGATCATTTGTTATTGTTCACAAGAAAGCTCATTTCCTGTACCGTGGAATCATGGGGGTTTTCCCTTGCAGACGGAGTTCTGTCAACTTAACGAAGCACAAACCTTTAATCTCCGTCATCATGTTACATGGTCTTGGGGGAAAAAAAAGAGACAAACACACACACACACACACGCACGCACGCACGCACGCACACACACAGTCCTTTCCACAGGTACCTGTAATTGCAATGAGAGCAGACTCTAATACTAGTAGCTGACAGTCCCCATCACATTCGCTTTTGATCCGCGAAAACACGAAAAACCCACAAAACATTGTTATTACACAGCGCACTTACCAGCTCATGTAACTGCTCAAGGCCCTGGCCGAGATCAAGGATGTTTATTCAAGCTATACCTAAGACGTCAACCTGTCGCTTTGAAGCTGCACTGACAAACGCCTAAGGACAACTGGGTTGCCTACTCGATTTACCTTGCAATGATGTAGACCCTACAATGCCTGTTTTACTTTTTTGGCACAACGACCGGGTTTTTTCATTTGCCGTGACGTTGCGGCTACGCGGGGAAAAGTGAACCATCGTATAAAGAGTCATTACAATTAGCGGCTAGCGCCTTGAGCTGGAAATGCGCGAATATAAGAACGATTAAATAAAATAAATGCAAAATAAAAATAAATACAATAGTCGACTCTTGTTTAAAAAAAAATCCCTCGTCCTCATCCTCGAGAACCAAGCCCAGGGCAAAACTCAAAACAACCTACTAGGAAAACTGATATGACAGGTAGTACTTTCCTACTCCGGGAAGACACGAAAATACACAAGAAGACCCGATATTATACCAGAAGACACGAAAAGACACCAAGAATACAGGAAAAGACGGGAAAAATACGAAAAGACTGGAATAATACGAAAAGACGCGATAAATACGAAAAGACATCGAATCGATATGACAAGTCGGAGAAAGAAGGGATAATTGCGCAAAAAATGATATCGCTGCTTGGAAATTTAACATGCAACCATCCACAAAATACCGTGGGGAGTGGAGCGGTAGAGAGGGGGAAAGCATAATCGTGTGACATCGTTGCTAGGTCTTTTACCTGTTTTAGCAATATAAAACCGGTAATTGGGGGTCCAGCAGTTCGAACCATTTTCGTGATATTCTTGTATCGACTGACAAACGCCAATTTACCTGCGATTAACGGTAAACGCTGAACTCCGTCCATGCATAAATCCTAATTATAGCATCCTATATTTCACTGGTTGACAGTGTTTTTTTAGCCTTGGGAATGAATGAACATTGAAACTTTACCTCTACACCCTCCATTGGCGATACGGCAGACGGAAAGGATAGCCATCTCAGGGAAGAGGAAGTTATCAGGGACCTAAATCGACACTGAGCCACCAGAACACTCATATATCTAAGATGGACAGTGATACACATGGTCACGTTTGTCTTGCCCCCACCACCACGGGATTCGAACCTGGTTCATCAGTGTGCCAGGCGAACGCTCTACCACTGAGCTACGGAGGTCAGTCCCTGTATCTCTAAAAATCAGATTCAAATACTATACGTTGTGTTACGTTGAAACGCGCACGATAGTTCGTGTGAAACGCGCGCGATAGATCTGATCGTTTTATTTTGCAAAGCATTCAATAACAGAGTGTATTTACCTTTGATTTGATTTTGCGTTGTTGTTAGAAGAAGCTTTGTATAACGTTGATAATTTTCGTTGGTCGATATTATTGGAGAGTTCTCTAGAGTTGCTTGTTTACTATCGATCGAAGCTTCGCGATAAATGTAGATAGCTGAGAAAATTCTTGGAAGAAAGTTGTATGACGTAAGACAGTGATGACGAAGTTTGTTTTTATTGGTTGTGGTGCGTCACGCTGGAGTGTTCTAAATTTTTCTGGAGTATAGGGAGACTATATACGTGCCACACTGTTTCAAAGGAAGGTTGAAAGTTGAGAAAGAAAAAAGTGAAAAAGCGATTGTATGCAGTTGTTGATGTACGCTGAATAAAGGAAACTTCATACGACTCCTGCCTTGTTGCTGAGTGAACGGGTTGCGTGGATAAACGAATCCGAGTTACACTTATCAGGATTTCAGCATTGGGGCTGAATTAACTACTGATAGAAACAAAACCAACATCCAGTGTAACACGTTGTGAGCAAGGTAATGTATGGTGGCTATATCGTCAGGGTGTTATGCATTTGGCCTACAAAAGAGCGATTATGGGTTCACATTCTTCAAGTTGATGAGGGGAGGGTACTTTCTCCAAAGAATTAATCTCTAACAAAACCGTACTTTAAAACATTTTTTTTTTTGGGGGGGGGGGGGGGGGGGCCCCCCAAGTGGGGTGTTGCTTAAAATGTTACAGAATACAGAATGCTTTATTGTACACACAAATATACAAAATAGAGAAATTGAGCGTGCGTTCGTAATGATGAGAGTAGCGTAAGCCTATCGTTTCGAGAACTACTTTTTGTCTTGACGTCACAGCTTTTTGCGCAGTGCAAAGGTTAAAGGGCGTGGGTTACGGCTGTCTGGCCTAGTTGGCTTACGAGTGACCGTGAGAAACGGGATTTATACGAACGCTGAAATCGTAAGTAGTTTGTATCGACATTTGTAATTTTTCAACTGTAATGTATTATTTTCTCGATAGTTCATTGTCTTAGGAATGAAGTTATCATAACTTTTGGTTGATGTGTTAGTGAGGAAAGTGTTTTTACAGATCTACACGCAACCAACTCGAATGTCTTGTTTAGAGTGACATGGCGGCCATGATCATGTAGGCTGATTAGGTTTTGCTGATGGAACTGACCAGTGTTGTTAACAGTAAACTGACGTGGTAATTCACTCATACAAATTTCAAGATCGATGATAAGCCTAGTCAGGCTACTTATAGTAGTTTAAGACTAGCATGTAGTAGTAGTAGGCCTACTACTCGTAACAACAGACGAACAGTATCAGTATGAGTAGTACCAGTAGTAGGCCTAGTTGTGTAGTGCAAAACTCTAGGCTAGCAAAACAACTATAATTAATAAATAAACAGGAGCATTTCTATGATAATATAATCATTGCTGTGATATATATGTCCTAATAGTAGGATTCAATTTGAACCACAATCTAGTCCAACAGATGGCCGAATGTTCATGTGTTGCATTTTTTTTTCACGCTTGAATGTAATAATTACGTCATACGCATAGTGTTGCCTCCCTTCTCATTACAAATGTGAGTTTTCACGCGATTACACTTACGGTACGGACAGTATATAAGGACTTGCGCTCAATCCCTCTTTCTAAAGTACGTATCATTTTCGTAGTCGTAGGGTACTAATTTGCATTTACTGTAGTAATACACCAACGATGCTCTACGGCTACGTTACGGAAAGCAATTACGAACGCACGCTCAATTTCTCTATTGTGTCCAGTTTCCATTTACTCTTTTTTTTTTTTCACTACAACATTTTTGTATCCAGAACATACAAATAATTAAATTGAATACTTTTCTTTTCTCGCGTGGGGCAACAGTCATTGAGCAGTTTTGAAAAATCGATTTGTGACGCTGATATTAATGATCTCTGTGGCCCTTAATGACTCTTCACCCTAAGAGCCACGTCCTGCATACAGCCTCTGGGGGTAGGCGTACACATTTTAATTAGCGACAGTGATCGTGAGGTAGGCTGACATCGCGTATAGATCATAGTGAAAGGTGGAAAGGCAAAAGGTGTCCCCGTAACCTTTCGATTGAAGCGTTTGGGAACTCCCTTTTTCTCTAGGCCGGCTTAATGAGGTCGGAGCCTATCTCCTTTCCCTCACTGCTTTACCTTCCCAGGTTCTAAACAGATGCAGGTACCTATTAACAACTGGGTGGACTTGGAGTGTGCCGTGCGCTTGTTTCGATCTTTGCGTGTCATTTGATGGCCGCCTTCAAAGCGTGGTCATCCATCCGAGTTTTTTTTTAAACCTTCCCGACGTTGCTGAACGTCACACACTGCAGGTCTGTGCCCAAACCGCCACACTTCTACTTCGCCACCAACCGTAGCTACATTACCTCAAAAGTAACTCACGCATATACACAAACACACGCCCACACACACGTACGCACGCACGCATTCACGAACACACACACACACACACACTTATCCTTTTTAAAAAAAAATACGGGGACAATTCAATTTAAAATCTAAAAGTGAGCCTGACCTCAAACTGGCGAACTTTTACACTAGATAATCTAATTATAGAAGAGTCTAACAATCCAAATCATAGCGGTGAAAGCTCTCGGTGGGCGTGCAACCAGCTTAAAGAAAAAGAATTTGGGTCCCCTAATAACGTCACTGCATACACGCGCAAGTCTAGCAAAGGGGTCATTGATACCCGATACCACAACCAACACAATAACACTCTCACCTAGTTAATCCATAACAACGGACAGGAATAGTTGGGTCAAGCTCGTCTGCGTTTTATCTGTATGCGCTAGAGAGTCCGCATTTATCTAAGGGAGATAAGCCATTTACTGCTGTAGCAGACTAGGCGACTTTTTGAACGCTCGGCCACGGTGTTTATATTACAAGTTTCACACAAAAACGTATACAAAAATGTATATATTAGCTAATAGCACAAGTATATCAACTAACAAGTTAGTATCTCGTATTGCCCCAAGTCGACGTGCGGTGGTCCCGTTGCCATTGGTTTTAGCCACAAGCTGAGACGGGAATATCCCAAACCTAAAAATAGAATAGAGAATTCTCTGAAATCTGTTCTCGCTGAAATGAAACGAAAGTTGGGAGAGGAACTGCATATTTCTGGTAGTGAACAAAGGCAGAAACTTGTCAGCAGTATTATCAGCGATGGAGTTATAATGGACGAAGTGCTTCATACCTATGAGATTGCCTTTGCTCGAGCAAAGAAACTAAAGAAGGATTTGGCCGACGTCATTTCAGAAAAGCATTTCCCTACCCATAATTCCCCTGGGTTTTGAAGTTTCTAAAAAGTTATTTCAGGCCGATGACGCTCTATGGAGCGAAAAGCATGTAAAGGGAAGCAACCGGTTGTACGCGCACGTCGATAGAGACATAGAAGGGAGATACTAACTTGTTAGTTGATATACTTGTGCTAATAGTCATCTTTAGGTGGGAATTACACATTTTATTTGTTTGTCCGTTTTTTGTTGTGTTTGTTTTTTTTGTTGGTTTTGTTTCTCCAATGTTCATCTGGACCTCAGCGGTACTTTAACTAGTGATAACGATTATAAAGTCTGTCGTGCATAAATCGTGATACATGTAACTCGTGTCAGCCAGCAAAATGTTCATTGCACATCGTACACTTGGCTTAGAGCAAAGTCGAGCGACTTCCGTGTAAATGAACAGAGAGAGTTCGGTTACTGCAGGCAACAAGATATTTCACGAACGTGTGTGTGTGTGTGTGTGTGCGCGCGCACGTTTGTGTGTGTCTGTGTTTGTGTGAGAGAGACAGACAGACAGACAAACAGCCACAGATGCAGACAGACAGAGAGTGGGGATCAAGGGTAGAAATAACTACAATCATTTGGTTTAAATGAAGATTCAAATGCAATAGGCCATGCTGGGAAATACGAGGGGAAACAACTTTGGCGGGCTTGCCCGCATGTTGCGCCATAGTTGTCGAACGTTGGGGCGGGCATTCTTTGCCAACGAACAGTTTCTCGCCTACAACTTCTGCTCTGTCCTCCATAAAACCTTCCAGATCAACGGAAAGGTTGATATCAGTTGCAATCCTACATTAGCTAGCTCCGCTAGTTCGTCCTTGCACTGCCAGGCAACCAGAACCACCCTGTCCCGAAGAAAAGAATGCAGCTCGGGGTAGCTTTCATAGTGTTCTGAGACGACATGTCCGCTAGGATAACTCTAAGTAACTAAAAACAAAACAAAAAGACAAGTTACCTCCCATTTCCCCCAAAAAAGGCCTATTCCTTTTAGGAAATATTAATGCGGTTGGGAATGTGTGTGTTGTTGTTGCTGGTGGAGGTGGTGTGTGTGTGAGTATATGTGTGTCTGTGTGTGTGCGTGCGAGCCTCTAAGTGAGTGTGTATGTGTGCGTGCGTGCTTCTGCCTGTGTGTGTGTGTCTATTTCTGTCTTTTCTGTCATTTGTATACATAGTTGTAAATAGTCTATTTCTGTCTTTTTTTAAATAATTTTTGTACATAGTTGTAAATAGTTGTACCCTTACTGTTCTGTCTTTTGGTGTATTGTAGCAAAAGCAATGTTTTATCGAGTGCATGTATTTATATGTAATGATTAGGTAAAGCGTGGTGAGTCTGGTCATAGGCTGGAGTACCCGCTATATAAAAAATCCGTTATTATTATATTATTACTTGCGCGCATGTGTGTGTGTTACGTGTATGTGTGTGGGCGTTTGTTTCCAATTTAAAACACAGTTAGCGTGTTTAACTGGAGTGTCTAGCCGCCAGTGTAACAATGCTTCTGTACATGGACGTGTTTAGAGCACGTTGTATTTGTAATAGACTCTCTCTTCTTCCCGGGTTGCTAAGGAATGGCATAGCACACTCAATAAACAACAACCTAAAGAACACTAAGAACTAAGAAAAGTTCAAATAACAAAGGAGCACAGTGTGGAAATGCAAAAAACCCAAACAATTATAAAACTTGATTTCTTGCATTCCTTCTTTGTTATGGAACTATCAAGCTTCGCATGCCACCAACCAGTAAACTATATGAATTATAGGGTCTGTGCCGTCAATGAACATGGAAGTTTAACCTCTGCACTACCCCTACCCCCCATAGGCGACATGGCAGACAGGAGAAACCCACCCATACCAGGGAAGAGGGGGTAGATGGTACCTAAATCAACACCGAACCACCAGAGCAATCATACAGCTAAAGACAAACAAGTGAAAGAAAGCCACTTTTATTCTCCCCTCTCCGCCCCAGAGCAATCACACTGCTGAAATGGAAAAGTTGAAAAATAACCCACTTTTAAAATAGTTTTTGCACTGTCACAACCACGTGGTATGCCATCGGTTGTTGCCAGACAAAAACAGCCTACCCGTTCAGCTACTAGTACCAAAGAATATACAGCTTGTTTTATAGTCTTTATCCATCGGAGACAGCCATTTACAAGGCCTGGAAAACACACTTAGAGGAGAAGCAAGAAGAACTTGATGATTGTACAGTCCCCCCCCCCACCTCCTCCTCCCCCCCCCCCCCCCCCCCCCCCCCGCATACTACGTAGCTCAGATTAGCCGAGGCTCGTGCTTGTCTTTCACTAGTCACAGTGACTTGTGTTAGGTACTCGGCGATTCTCGGCTACGGTCTGTGGACATCCGGTTTTCAAGGACTTGACACAACAACAGCTGCCAGTCAACAACAACAACAACAACAACTCCAGAACACCAACGAAGCCAGCTAACAACAAAAAAGCAGGAGGAGGATTTTTGTAAGAAGGAGAGAAGGGAGAAGCGAAGCGAGAGGGAGGGTGTGTGTGTCTTGGGGACAACAGAACCAGAAGAACAAGAGGTGAGGGAAGGGGATGGGTTAGTATTGAAAACACAATGAACACGGATTGTAGAACTTGGAGTGCCTAATTATCCTGTCAGGAGGAAAAGTGATTTTCTTTCATGCGGTAAACGTACCATTGTTGCTACCGACCATGTCACAGGAAGGCCAATTGTCGATCCACTTCATATTCAGCTTTAGCCTGTGTTCTCGCTTTCGATATGTTACATGTACTATCCTATCCTATCCTATCCTGTCCCGTAACCCGGAGGTCGTAGGGGCACCACAGATGATCGTTTAACCAGCATACTCCATCTTTCTCTGTCCTCAGCAGCCCTGATGGCTTTGCTCAGTGTCAAAACCAGTCCATTCTCGAATGTTGTCCTCCCACCTCTTTTTCGCTCTCCCTCTTCTTCTACCTCCTTGCACTGTGCCTTGCAGAATGGTCTTTGAAAGGCCTGATGATCTGGTGACGTGGCCATACCATCGGAGTTTCCGTTTCTTCACCACTGTGAGCAGGTCAACAAACACGACAACAGCTGCATCTTTCTGAGTCTCAGAGATCCAACGAGATACATGTACGTCTACCGTAATACTAGCTCGTTGGATCTCTGAGACTCAGAAAGATGCAGCTGTGGTTGTGTTTGTTGCGTGCAGTGGAACATTTATTTCCCTGCAACCCCCACCAGCACACTCCCCTAACTACCCCCCCCCCCCCCACTCTCCACTTTTATCCCAATTTTTGACATCTCTCTCTCTATCTCTCTCTCTATCTCTCTCTCTCTCTCTCTCTCTCTCTCTCTCTCTCTCTCTCTCTCTCTCACTTGTTTGTATTAAAGTGATTTTGGTCTTGTATGGCAAGAACAAGGTGTTGGTTGTGATAAAGTTCTTTTACGTCTGTTCAAACAGCGTTTAGTTGATTGTAGATGGCAAAACGTAACCGCTCATTTGAATAAAAGTGAACGGTTCACTACTTAAACAGTAGATCCTTTTGTAGCCCACCAAATCATCTTCCCACGTATCTGTTTTGTGATATTGATAGCCATTTAAAATATAGTATGAGCAAGTTTCGCTTTGGCGTATCTGATCTTAAAGTCCATTATTATAGATACAGATATAATCGACCGCAGGATTTGATTTGTCCATTATGTAATTTTTTTTTTAATGTAATTTTTCTGATCTTGCCTCCCATCACCGTCGTCATTCCTCCATTTGGTTTGTTTTGTTTTTTGTTTTCATTCAGACCACCGCCACCACCCACCCCATCACCTATCCTTAGCTCTCTCCTCCTCCCTCCCTCCCTCCCTCCCTCCCTCGTCTCTTTTTCGTTAGCGAGTATCTGATTTTATTTTGTATGAAGCCGGATGTTTAGAATGAATGCGTGAGTACTGCGCTTTAAACTGATATTGTTCATTGGGAAAAAGCGCTATATAAATATCCTTATTATTATTACTAATGTGGGAAATGAAGACGAAATACATATTTATTTTTTGTTGTCATTTCTATGAATTTTTATGGATGGAATTGATTCCTAGAAAGTATTGTAGAAGGTCTATTGCATTTCATATGTATCTATTTTTGCCTACAACAAACATGAATATTATTACAAATGTAGGCTTATGTGTTTATTAAATGTAAAAAGCTTTCAAGCTAAGAGAAATACATTAGCTTTTTCTTGATTATTATGACGTTGTTAAACTTATTTGTCTTTTTTAAACAAATATTTTGTTATAAATTGGGGTGTACATTTTGTGCCCTATAGGAATAAAACACATTTCCACCTCTCTCTCTCTCTCTCTCTCTCTCTCTCTCTCTCTCTCTCTCTCTCTCTCTCTCTCTCTTCAGTCTTATGTATGTATGATTTATTATTATTTGCCGATTTGATTTATTTTAATTTTATTTTAATTAGCAAGAAGATTTATGTTGTTGTGGTTGTTTTGTTGGGTGTTTTTTTTAAAGGGGATTTACCAGAGCGTGGTCGGTTTATTTACGGCAGTTTTATAACATTATTTTAGACTATTTTATTAATTAGATTTATCTATTGTATGAAACACATTTCTGTTGTTGAGGGAACGCATTTTATTTTAATTTTATTTTAATGTGTTTTTTTGTTTATATATGTAAAGTGTTATGCTATGTTTTACGTTTTATTATAATCCTATCTCCCATTGCAATGAACATTGTTTGTTTACGCAATAAAATGTCTTACGTCTTACGTCTCTCTCTCTCTCTCTCTCTCTCTCTCTCTCTCTCTCTCTCTCTCTTTCTCTCTCTCTCTCTCTCTCTCTCTATCTCAGCTATCAACCCTCTCCACCCCTGCCCTTAGCCCTTTCCTACCTCTCCTTTAACGAGCCACTCGCCATTCCCGTGTCGAAGGATCTAGGTTATAATTATCAGCCGACACGACATGAGAGCTCCATCACTTTAATTTTCTAATAATTTCCATTCTCATCAAGGGGATGGTCCTGGTAATGAAGCTGGATAGGCCGCTGGTTTCTTTATGTCGAAGGTGGCCGATTCGAACCGTGCAGGGGGCGAACTTATGTGACTTAATTAGATACGAGCCTATTCATGTCACCGAGGGTTTTCTCCGGGTACTCCGGTTTCCTCTCTCTCTCTCTCTCTCTCTCTCTCTCTCTCTCTTCAATAATAGTATTGGATGCAGTCAATTCTAAAAGTTTCAAAATAAAAATGAATTCGATTTCCTTTCCCCTCTTCTAATAGCGACCTGCATTTAAACCACATGCCTTTTGGAGTTCTAAATGTGTTTGCTGTGCATTTTACAGTGTATGCAACATGGGAGCTTGTCTTGTATGTTGATTACAGATCGCCGCGTTTTGATTCATATTTAGATAAGACGATAACGTCGACGACGATGATGATGATGATGATGATGATGATGATGATGATGATGATGATGATGATGATGGACGACGACTACGATGATGCTGATGATGATGTTGACGCCCGCGACGACGACGACGACGACGTTGAAGGTGATGTTAATGGTGATGGCGAATGACTGCGCTTTAAATAATATTGACCAGTGATCGGAATCAAAAAGAAAAACACAACAACACATTCCTTCGTCATTGCGCTGTATAAAATTCAGTTCAATATAATATTCAATTGCACAACCAACCAGCAAGCCAGTCAGCCTACCAATGAACAAACAAACGAAACAGAAGCTACCTAATGTACATGTAACTAACAAATCAACAACAATTTCACATCTTTTCAAAACAGAATGGCAAGCCTTATACTTACCCAATTGGTATCGGAGACAGCAGTTATTCCAATGTTGTAGTTAATCCCAGCAGGTCTACTCCATTCTTGCGGATGAAGTGTAGC
Source organism: Oncomelania hupensis (assembly GCA_036898135.1). NCBI lineage: Eukaryota > Metazoa > Mollusca > Gastropoda > Littorinimorpha > Pomatiopsidae > Oncomelania > Oncomelania hupensis. The sequence goes on from CM072524.1 coordinate 51,755,480, forward strand.
GGAATATCCAAGAAAACAGTTCGTGTGTGCAGTGTAAGTATTATTTAGGTTTTGAACGATCTAGACGTGGCCCTATGCTGACTTTCAAAGTCATAGTCTACTAACAGCTGCTGTGGTGAGCTAGCGAAATTAAAAAGTTCGTCACATCGTTCCATCACTAATGCCGCAGGCCAAAGACCTGTACCTGTACATGGATGTTTGGGGGAGTGGGAGTTGGAGGAGAGTGAGGGGAGAGTGGGAGGGATGAAGAGTGGGAGGAGGGAGGGGGGGGGAAATTTTTTATATTAATTATCTACACAAATTCTATAACAGTCCTTATCTTATCATCTCGATGAAGAAGACGTTAATAAAACAACCAACCAACCATCTATAACAGTCGAAGCACTTAGCACAACAACAACAACAACAACAACAACAAAACTCTGTATTTTAAAACAGTCTCTTGATAGTCTATGCTAACTTTAATGGTAGCCTTACCTAGTAGCATTGCGTCTGGTGGACCAGTGTGTAGTGTAACTTGTAATACAGTAAAACCTCCGTTTTGAGACCCTCTCTTAAACGACTTCCTCCAACATACGACCGGAAATCAAATCACCGATGCTTTGTACTATATAAACGACCTCTCTTAAACGACTACCTTTAAAACGCGACTTGCGACCTTCAAATTTACGACCTAGCATCTGAAAAATTCAGATTCCAAAGCAATACTATATTTGTGCGCTTGAAGAAAACAGTTTCGTTTACAACTTTTAACAGCAGACGATGCATTAAAGCAGCTTGAAATACTCTAACTGGAGCTGACCAGATTTGCCCTGAGCAAGGGCCTGTCAGATCTTGCCGACACCATGTCTGGTGTTCAAAGTGACATACTAAGAGAACATGCACGGGTGGAGGGGGTAGAGGGTCATGCAAACAAACAGAAATAACAGCTTTCTTTAAAAAAATTATTCAATGATTGAATACAAAATAATTACAACAATATGAATAAGGTTATCTTATAAATAGTTATAACTCCAAACATGCACTCAGCACTTACATACACTTTTAAACAACTATCATACCAACATTGATTTTTTATTTTGTAAATATTTAGGAACTGGAAGATATTGACTGTATTTGGTTGTGATACAGGGTTTAATCTATATTTCTAAAAGATGGTAGATGTTCCCTATATTTAATGGTATGTGTACTTTTTGTACATGTATTTATTTTACTTAATTAATTTTCTAAATGTCTTTTTCGAAAATGTCCTACCTCCTTTTTAAAACCCCTCCAATTTAAGAACTCGTTTTAATGGCAATTTAAAGGTCGTAAAACGGGGATTTTTACTGTATAAGCCAAAACAAACCTCACAACACGGCATCACTCATCCAAAACTCAACAAGTCGATGAGTCCTTCTTATACTTTCTACAAGTAAAAATCAGATTGTCCATCACCGTTACACTCACAAAATGGAATTGTTCCGCCGCATTTACAAGCTCAAAGAATTTCTCAAGAACTCGTTTTAATGGCAATTTAAAGGTCGTAAAACGGGGATTTTTACTGTATAAGCCAAAACAAACCTCACAACACGGCATCACTCATCCAAAACTCAACAAGTCGATGAGTCCTTCTTATACTTTCTACAAGTAAAAATCAGATTGTCCATCACCGTTACACTCACAAAATGGAATTGTTTTGCCGCATTTACAAGCTCAAAGAATTTCTCAAGGCGCTGGCCCACTAAATATCCAATATGAAAACAAACTTTAAAAAAATAAGGTTTGCTGAAGTCAGGATTTGAACCCACGTTCTTCAAGACGGACAAACAAAAAGAACTACACCAAATAATGCTTACGCCATAAACCATAGAACTATTCCTGCCACATAAATCGTCTATACTAAGCAGAATACACTACACTAGTATGAAAATGGTTGCGATTCGAAGTACATTATTTAGCGAAATTTGTGAATCCCTTAGTTTTTAAACAGTCTAGGCGCAGTAGAAAATACCAATCTAAAAACTCAGTATACGTCCCAATAGTGTATTCTGCGCTCGTGTGCTGTCTGCCACAGCGAGGGTGTGGACATGAAACTGCAGTGTTTATTCATTCAGTGATCGTGTTTCTGCAGTTTAGAGAAAAGTCTGATGTCATGGTTCTATCAGTAGTAGTAGTAGTGGTAGTAGTAGTAGTAGTAGTAGTAGTAGTAGTAGTAGTAGTAGTAGTAGTAGTAGTAGTAGTAGTAATATTATTAATCCTATCCTATCCTGTCCCATAACCCGAAGGTCGTAGGGGCACCACAGATGATCGTTTAACCAGCATACTCCATCTTTCTCTGTCCTCAGCAGCCCTCATGGCTTCGCTCAGTGTCAAACCAGTCCATTCTCGAATGTTGTCCTCCCACCTCTTTTTCGGTCTCCTCCTTCTTCTACCTCCTTGCACTGTGCCTTGCAGAATGGTCTTTGCAAGGCCTGATGATCTGGTGACGTGTCATACCATCGGAGTTTCCGTTTCTTCACCACTGTGAGCAGGTCATCGTGTTGTCCAATGGCTTGTGTGATGGTCTGTCGGACTTCGTCGTTGGTGATGTGTTGGGTATAGGAAATGCACAGAAGTCTTCTGTAGCACCTACATACATTAATAATAATAATAATAATAATAATAATAATAATAATAATAATAATAATAATAATAATAATAATAATAATAATAATAATAATAATAATAAAATTAATAATAATAATAATAATAATAATAATAATAATAATAATAATAATAATAATAATAATAATAATAATAATAATAATAATAATAATAATAATAATAATACTGGATGCGCCTTATTCCTAAATCAGACTCAAAGCGATCTGTAACCAACATACACACTTACATGTTACAAACACTCCTACATACACAACACATTCATCACTCAAACATGCGATGTAAAGGAACGTCGCTGTTAGAAGGCGGAAAGGAAATCGAATTTTTATTTGTGAAATTTTAGATTGACTGCGTCCAATTCCATTATAGAAGGGAGGGAGGAAACCGGAGTACTCGGAGAAAACCCTCGGTGACCTCAATAGTCTCGTACCTAAGTCACATCAGTTCCCCCCATTTGCGGGAATCGAACCCGCGACCTTCGGCATAGGAAACCGGCGACTAATCCACTGCGCCACGAGGTCACCCCGTCGTCGTCGTCGTCGTCATCGTAGTAGTAGTAGTAGTAGTAGTAGTAGTAGTAGTAGTAGTAGTAGTAGTAGTAGTAGTAGTAGTAGCAGTAGTAGTAGTAGCAGTAGTAGTAGTAGCAGTAGTAGTAGTAGTAGTAGTAGTAGTAGCAGCAGTAGTAGTAGTCGCCACAAAGGTCCGCTTGTATAGTAAATGTGGTTGTTATTAGTTCCGATGCCAATTTTAATGTATGCCAACAAATTTGTTTTGTTTTTTAAATAAAAGGAAATCGTCATCAATGGGGAAAAATACACGCACAAAACACCAACAAGGAATGGAGTGGCAGCACTTTTCACGGTTACGTGTGGATCCAGTGTCAACAGCCTACAGAGGAAATAGCAGTGGTATCGTACATGTAAGCTACAGTCAAAAGAGTACCTATGATTAATTACACTATAGGCCTAATTGCATTATGAATATACGCCAAATGTCGTGACAGCCCTCACATCGCTAATCACAGATCACTAATTACCGGCACATACATTATCCTGTCTGAATGCATGTTTCTCCTTTAGGACAACCTATATTTAAAGGTTATTTTAACATGGAAACCAGCCTGACACATCAACTATCTAAAACCATCATATTTTCTCCTCGTTATCGACCCTGAAGTCAAGTGTTCCTGTATATATTCTCCATTTTTCTAAATTCTGAATTCGACCTTTCATATACATATTTTCCTCTTTTCGAGTTAAAGAGCCAGGTTGTTATAGGGGTTTTCTTATTCTCTCCCATTATTTTATTCCCCAAAACCGATTTTCTATTTTCTATTACAAACAATCTGAACCGATAACTTTTTTCTTGTAGGTCCTCTTTTCAACTCGTCGGTGTCCATTCAAAACCTCGTATCTCCAAAAATTAAGTTTTGAGAACAACGAAAAAAATACTGTTTAAAAAATCAGATATCACCAAAACAAACGTTTTTAATATAATTTGTATTCAGTACAAATTATATTAAAAACATTTGTTTTAATAATATTTCATTTTTTAAACAGTTATTTTCGTTGTTCTCAAAACTTAATTTTTGGAGATACGAGGTTTTGAATGGACACCGACGCTCCATTTCTACTTACCTCCTTTTTAGGAAGGATAAAGAGTCCTCATGTCATTTCCGAGAAACTCAGACACTATGACACGCAAACTCGAATCTCCTGCAGTATCGATCTGTCTAATCCCTTTAACTATCAGGTCGTCTGGGTGGAGGCGGGTGAAACATAGGGACAAAGCAGCAGAGACCTTCCCTCCTCCAGTCAGCTCTGATACCTTTGTGGACGGCCAATGATGTCGATTCTTGGACGTTTTGACCCTTTAAGCGACAAGTCAATTGCCATTCTCCGTAGAGAAGAAAATTGTACTCACTTTGATCTTTTTAACTATCATGATAGTAGACCTACATATGCTATAATCAAAACTAATGAAAAAGGGTCGTTAATTAGGTTTGGGCAACTCACACTTGCCATCCATGCAGCTGCTTTGATATGTGACTCTATAAAGAGTGTGCACTGCGCGGAGCTTCTGCAATCAGACTGTTCACGAGAGCGATAGGAGCATAGTGTGACATCCTCAAAGTTCCTAGTATCTTAGTTTGGCTGGGAGCGACAGGGAGTATTCTGATTGGTCGACGCATTACAAAATTCGACGCATGCGCACAGTGCTATCGTAGTCTTAGTAAGGGTTAGGGTTAGAGTTAGGGTTAGGTTTAGGGTTTAGGGTTAGGGTTACGACGCCTAAGAACATCTTGAAAAAGCCTTCACGACATGACCTGGCGCAAGCGCAAAGGCGCCCGGATAAAGTAAGATTCCCGGAACTTTGAGGATGTGACAATAGTAACACTAAGACCATAACAAGAAAAGTGCTTAAAAAAATTAAATCCGTCGGTCACTTTTTTTTTTAAAGTTAACCATGTTTTCATACTCAAAATAATTATGGTGTTTTGAAATTAGTCTTGTCTTTCCATAAACACCCACAGTAACACTTGTCGGTTACACCGGAGAAGAAGAAGAAAAAAGCTTTCCTCTTTCTGTGGATGTCACATCGACGCGTGCACATGGGTGGTTTTGAGTGAATATAAAAATTTCCGATTTTGAAATAAGACAGTGTACGACGAATTTCGTGTTTTAAAGGCACTTGGACTTATTAGTACTTTAAGAACTTTGCACTCAAAGCAGAATCGCCCTGATGAGTAACGGTATATGATTGATGTTAGCCTGCAATGCATGCCCACGCCTCAAAGAAGCATCCCATGTGCTAATGTAGACTCTACGTCCCTAGTATAGTGCAAGGATGTCATCAAGTATCATGTAGCCAAGAGCACAAAATGGTCAATAGTCTGCGTGCCTCCAGATCATCCGTGACTAAGTCACGATGCACGTACATTCCGGTTAACCAATCGAGTAGGAAAGCACACTCGTGCAGTATCTGTTACTCCAGCTGAAGGCTATCTAGGTTCAGGCGGGTCATCTGGGACCTGTCCTGGCCCGAATGCGGCATGCCAAAGTTATGTGGTGTAACTCGGAGATGTATTGAGACTCTAGTAAAAGGAGTACCCCGCTGGTGCAGTGGATAAGTCGCCGGTTTCCTATGCTGAAGGTGGCGGGTTTGAACTCCGTGAGGGGCGAACATATGTGACTTAAGCACAAAACTGTTCAGGTCATCGAGGGTTTTCTCCGGGTACTCCGGTTTTCTTTCTCCCTGCAATAATAGTATTGGATGCAGTCAATCTAAAACTTCCCACAACAACAAAAAACGCTAGTTGCTTTCCGTCTTCTAATAGCGGTCTCCCTGCCTTTACACCACATGTTTTGAGTGATGGATGTGTGGTTTGTTGCGTGAGATGAGTGCGTGATATATATGAGCGTGTGTGTTGGTACAGATCGCCGCTCTTTGAGTCTGATTTGGGGAAAAGCGCATACTTACATGTAGCTGCTGCAATAGCTAGGCATCCGTACTGTGATTGGCTGCCAAAACAGCCTTCTGATTGGTCAGAAATATTGCATGCTGATTGGATAATCTCGATCCGCTTTGGACGCAAAATCTGAGCAAATTACAGTAATTATGTTCCAGTATAAATAAAACTTATAAAATTGGAAGCCCATTACCTTAGAAATGTTATTCTTATTGCCAACTGTATCCCTCATAACGTTATACACTAATAAATGTAATAGGTCCGTAAAAAAATAAAATAAAACTTCATAAGGTTGTGGCCAAGTGGGGGACTAACTTGCCTTGTCCACAAGCCAGAACCCAATGGCGCCTGACAGGTGTGGGTTCGATCCAGCATCGGGGCGTTATGTTTCTCCGAATAATATTTACTTTCGACTCGGGCAACGTCTCGGGGGTTTTCTCTGGGTACTCCGGTTTGCTCCCCCAGCAAAATGTCAAAAAAATCACAAATAATGTTAGGTAGGTTGGGTTTGGGCGCGCCACAGGCTGCGACTACGCCTTCCTCAGGGGAGGCGGCCCAGAGTTTCCCGATAGAAAGGGATAATAAACTGCACCCCCTCCCCCCCCCAAAAAAAAAAAAAAAAAAAGATGCAAAAGTCGCAAGTGGTTCCAAACTTATGCACACCACTGTAGCTCCCAGTAGTAGTAGTAGTAGTAGTAGTAGTAGTAGTAGTAGTAGTAGTAGTAGTAGTAGTAGTAGTAGTAGTGGTAGTAGTTGTAGTAGTATATGTTACGTTGAAACGCGCATGATGGTGCGTGTGAAATGCGCACGATATTATGTTACGTTGAAACGCGAAGGATAGTATGTCTGAAACGCGCACGATAGATCTAATCGTTTCGCTTTGCATTGTGGTTAGAGGAAGCTTTGTATAACGTTGATGATTTTCGTTAGTCGATATTATTGGAGAATTCTCTAGATTTGCGTGTTTACGGTCGATCGAAGATTCCCGATAATTGTAGAAGTTTGAGAACGTTCCTGGAATGGACGAAGTCTAAAGCGATTGGTTAAATTGCGTCATACTCGATCGTTCCAAGGTGTTCTGGAGAAGAGAAAGGCTATATATGTGCCGCACTGTTTCAAAAGAGAGAGATTGTTGATAGTGAGTTGGAAAGTAAAAAGTAGAGAGTGTTGTTGTAAAAGTGAAAAGGCGATTGTATGCAGTTGTTGATGTGTGCTGAATAAAAGTGGAAAACTTCATACGTCGACTCTGTGACTTGTATGCTGATTGAACGGGTTGCGTGGATAAATGAATCCGAGTTTACATCTATCAGGAGAATTCAAGCATTGGGGCTGAATCAACTACTGATAGAAAAACACCAACATCGAACAAGTGTAACAGTATAGTATTGTGATTGTGGAAGCTGTCTGGACGAATATCTTTCCCAAAGAACTTAGAACAACGGTAAGTTGCTTTAATTGTTTAAGTCAAAGGACTAGGTTGTCAAGAATGTTGTTGTAGATTTTTTTTTTTTGTAAATTTTTGTTATTTGTTTCTTAGCGAGGGGGAGAGGGGAAGGGGGTTGAGACAATGAGTTTACTTGGAAAAGTGCATGTTGTTTCACCCTAAACGATGATTATAGTGGGTAAATCGAGTCTCAACCCGGCTGCTATGCTTGGACATTTTTAGGCGCCTCTTTTTGTTTGTTCATACAACTGTACAGACTAGACCTCGGTTTATACTCTCATTCCAATGAGTGGGGACGCGACGCAGTGTCACAGGGTCATGCATTGTTTGTTTGTTTGTTTGTGTGGTGGCATTTTAGGCCTCCGACCACTTGGAACCACCAACAGTGCGGGCTGATATGTTATCGCTTGACATTCTAGCTTGAGAGAGCAGAGGCCCGAGTCGAAATACTAACCTCGAGTTATCAATAATATAATTTTCATGGATTCCATTCATCCCTGTGTACCACCTCGTGACACATAACTGTTCCCCATCTCAAACTTAATGCATTGCAAGTCTGAGCTTCCCTTTCGTCCCTATAGATCATCTCTAAATTAGATCTCTGAATTTGTACGACCGTAATGAGTCCCAGTTCCTTTGTGGGTACAATTCGCATGTGTGTGCCAATATAGAGAAATGATGACACAAAGAAAGAGGACATATATTGGGGGAGACGCACAAACTTGTTCCCTAAAGGATTATCGGAGCTAGTGTGACACCAATACATACAAACATAGTTCAGATTCAGATTCAGACATTGTGTTTACAGGAAGGATGGCAAACCAGTGACACAAACAGATATAGAACACATTGAGATGGGGACGGTTTCCTTTTAATGGACCCGGAGTTAATATTGACGCAGTATACACCATAACTGTCTTTTTTTTTAATCCTTTGATGAATGATTGATGAATCGCCTTCGTTGATTGGTAAGTAAATGGTAATTATTAGTCAGGGAATGTCACTTCAATTCGAGGGAAATAAGCATAATAAATCAGTAGTTATGTCAAGCCAGAATTAACGGCCTTGGCCAAAAAAAAAAATTCAATGTAATGTAATGATTACTAGAGGATTCTATTATTCTTGTTAGGAAGAGGCTTGAGTTTCGTCGAGCACATTTATGTTGATCACGGAAAACGAGGAAAATTGTGGAAGTGAATGGAGAGGAGGGGAGGGGAGGGGTGAAGGGGTGGAGCTGTAGAAAGGACTTTCAGTGTCTGGATGACCTTCATCGTCTGTTTGTATTTTGATGACTTGCTCTGTCTGGATCTCGCAATTAAAGGACATCTGACCTTCAAAAGGCACTGTGAAGATGCGTATCACCGTGTTGTTAATAGGAATGTTCAAAACCAAACAAACAAGCAAATAAATTGGCACAAAAAATGTTATTGTCATCACACAGCAACACGCAGACCCTACTATTTTCACAGATTGACACACAGGTACACGAAAACAAAGGGAGTGAACCGAGAGACAAACGCTTTAAAAGAGGTGTGGGGGAGAGGGAGGGAGACAGAGACAGAGACAAAGAGAGATAGACAGACAGACAAGACAAACAGAGAAGACAGAGAGAAAGAGAGAGAGAGACAAAGAGAGAGACAGGCACACATAACGAACACACACAAACAATAACATCAACACTCACAAATTCGTGCACATACATTCGTGCATACACACAAAAAAACACAGCCACTCATACACACACGCACACACGCACGCACATACACAATTATACCTATCATATCCTATCCCGTAACTCGAAGGTCGTTGGTGCACCACAGATGATCGTTTAACCAGCGTACTTCATCTTTCTCTGTCCTCAGCAATTCTCTTGGCTTCGCTCAGTGTCAAGCCAGTTCATTCTCGAATGTTGTCCTCCCACCTCTTTTTCGGTCTCCATTTTCTTCTGCCTCCTTTCACCGTGACTATGAGGTTGGCTTTTGCAAGGCCTGATGCTCTGGTGACGTGGCCATTCCATTGGAGTTTCCGTTTCTTCACCACTGTGAGCATGACATCGTGTTGTCCAATGGCTTGTGTGATGGTCTGTGGGACTTCGTCGTTGGTGATTTGCTGGGTATAGGAAATGCCCAGAAGTCTTCTGTAGTACCTCATCTCCATGCTTTGTATTCTTCGTTGTAGATCTGCTGAGAGGTTCCATGTTTCGCAAGCGTATAGGAAGATGGAGATGACAACGAAGCGCAGCAGCATTACCTTGGAATGTAGACTGATGGTCCTGTCTTTCCAAATGGACTTCAACCTTGTCAGTTATGGTGTGTACTGGCGTCAATCTTAACTCCGGGTCCATTAAAGGAAAACCACTCTGAGCGTCCCCATCTCAATATGTTCTATATCTGTGTCCTTTCCTCCTCTATCAGAAGCGAGGCCTAGTCTAATATCAGTTATGCTGTAGACTTAACGACTATGAATTTTAATCCCAAATGTGTTAGTCGCAACATTGCTTGGATTTTAAAAAACATTTAAGTCAGTCATTTTTTCCCCCTCAGACTTCATCAACTCTAGATAATATTATGATCGCAGAAGGTGCATTATTTGGGCGAAAGTTCTCCAATAAGCGTGAGTAAAGCAACTTGAAATCGTCACCTCACGAATTTATAACAAAGAGCTCTTTAAAAATTCGTACAGGCATTAACGAGTCACTCAATACCACAACCGCACAATACTCCCGCGAACAACGCCTTTGAGCATGTTAGTCACGCACCCCTGCGGTAATCAGTTGGGCGCCTGTGTATTATAGGCCTAGTCTAAGGGAGATAAGCCATTTGCTGCTATAGCAGACGACCGACTTTGTGAACGATTGGACAAACGAAGTTAAGATTCAATTTCCGCAAATTTTAGTACCGAGGGTTTCAGTACAAAAGTATTCCCGCTTTCTGGAATTTTAGTGCTTTAAATTCCCACTGTCACTGTCTTTCTCCGTTGTTTTTTCTCATTCCTACTCTGTTCTATCAATCTGCTATACTATCTTCTTCTTCGCTAGACCTGTCATCTGCCTTTTTTCTTGAAAACACTTCTGGGACAAAACTCATTTGTATGCGAGGTCTGTTGAATCAGCTTGGGAATATTGGACGCTTTTGGCCAGGTGGTCACAGCTAGGGTCTTCCTATGATGTTATTATTTGGAAATATAGGCAATTTATATGTATGTGTTTTGTTAATATTTTATAATGATGTTTATATTCTATTTTGTTTTTGTAAACGGGGGTTCGATAAATTAGAGTATAGCCTCAGCGTCCCCTGCATGGGATATCTTTATTGGTGCAGTGCCTTCAGTGTTACCATTAGGGTTGTTTCGGCAGATCTTTTATGCGGACCAGGGGTGAGTCGTCTTTCAGCGAAGTTGTGGTCTTGATTTTGTGGTCCTGATTCGGCTCTTTGCAGTCCGCTGGACCCTGTAAGCAATAAATAACTAACCCTCGCCCCCAATCACCAACTCACTCGCATCCCTCTTCCCCTCCCCCCCCCACACTCACACACAAAAATAAGGTTGATTATTCATAATTGTATTTTTATTTTTCTGTACAGTGTGTATTGCATTGTATTATATTGTATTGTATTGTATTGTATTGGTGTTTGAGCGTAATTTCGACGTGTTGCCGTAGCCATATAAACGTCAGTGTTCGTTCACAAGAGGCTTTCATAACAAAATAATAACTTAAATTATGTTTACCCTTTGAGGGATTTATACGCGCTTCGAAACCTATATTTCATTGAATACTTTTAATTGTTATAACGATATTTTAATCCGTATCCATATAAATGTCATGGCCTACAATCGGTCTGCACTGCCTCCAGTAAACCCAAGCATTCCGGTTGACTGGGCCTAATCAGTACAATTCCATTAGAGATGCGATCAGGGCTACAGTATTTTCATTGAGAACTTTATATCGAGTTTAATCAGTGTCCATAAAAACGTCACAGGCTCACAATGAGTCTGCATCGACCCTTAGTTAAAACAACAACAGCGACAGCAATCAATTGATTAATACATTTAACAATATTTTTCGGAGCTACAAGCTACAGTTTCATCGGACGTTGTTGTGAACTTTTATCCGAACCTTAAAATGATGATGTGATGATGATGATGATGATGATGATGATGATGATATGAGATGATGATGATGATGATGATGATGAATGATTTTGATGATGGTGGTGGATGAGGCGGTGGTTGTGGTGATGATGATGGTGATGATGATTTGTATGTCATAACGAATTTGCTGAATTCATTTTTTTTCATTTCGTTTAGGTTAATTTCTACACACACAAACACGTACACACACCACAAACACACACACTTGATTTTGTGGTCCTGATTCCTCTTTCTCCGCTGGATGTAAGCAATAAATTCTCTCCCCCAATCACCAACTCACTCGCATCTCTTTCATCTCACACACATAAGTTGTTTATTCATTATTGTATTTTTATTTTTCTGTACAGTGTGTATTGCATTGTATTATATTGTATTGTATTGTATTATATTGTATTGTATTGTATTGTATTGTATTGAGCGTAATTTCGACGTGTTGCCGTAGCAATGTTCGTTCACAAGAGGCTTTCATAACAAAATAATAACTTAAATTATGTTTACCCTTTGAGGGATTTATACGCGCTTCGAAACCTATATTTCATTGAATACTTTTAATTGTTATAACGATATTTTAATCCGTATCCATATAAATGTCATGGCCTACAATCCAGTAAACCCAAGCATTCCGGTTGACTGGGCCTAATCAGTACAATTCCATTAGAGATGCGATCAGGGCTACAGTATTTTCATTGAGAACTTTATATCGAGTTTAATCAGTATCCATAAAAACGTCACAGGCTCACAATGAGTCTGCATCGACCCTTAGTTAAAACAACAACAGCGACAGCAATCAATTGATTAATACATTTAACAATATTTTTCGGAGCTACAAGCTACAGTTTCATCGGACGTTGTTGTGAACTTTTATCCGAACCCAATAAAATGATGATGATGATGATGATGATGATGATGATGATGATGATGATGATGATGATGATGATGATGAGATGATGATGATGATGATGATGATGATGGTGGTGGAGGTGGATGAGGCGGTGGTTGTGGTGATGATGATGGTGATGATGATTTGTATGTCATAACGAATTTGCTGAATTCATTTTTTTCATTTCGTTTAGGTTAATTTCTACACACACACACACGTACACACACGCACAAACACGCACACACACACACTCTCTCTCTCTCTCTCTCTCTCTCTCTCTCTCTCTCTCTCTCTCTCAGCCAGACGGATGTCAAGTTCCCTTATCGATCGTATTGTCACTTGTAAATTTAACTTTTATTTGTTCATTTGAGTAATGATCTCTGCGCCTGTGCAAATTCCTTAACGAGATAATAAATATTTTTTGAATTGAACACCTACTTGGCCGTCGAGCGTGACAACAAATATAGAGCTATCTGGACTATGGTATCAGAGCGTTCAGCATTTGTTCAAATCTAATCCTTTCCAAAGGTAAGCCTATTTCAATTGTGCTGATCCAATCCTTGTGAAGACAGGTGTTACGTTGAAACGCGACGGATAGTATGTCTGAAACGCGCGCGATAGATCTGGTCGTTTCGCTTTGCAAGGTATTCAATAATAGAGTGTATTTACCTTTGATTTGAGTTTGCGTTGTTGTTAGAGGAGGCTTTGTATAACGTTGATAATTTTTAGTTGGTCGATATTATTTGAGAATTTTCGAGAATTGGTTGTTTACTATCGGTCGAAGCGTATGGATAATTCTAGTGGTAGACGCTTCTATCCCAAATAAGGTTGTGTGACGTGAGACAGTGATGATGAAATTAATTCTGATTGGTTGAGGTGTGTCACGTTGGGGGTATTCTCGCTCTTTCTGGAGTTTAGAGAGACTCTAAATATATAGTGCCGCACTGTTTCAAAGGTTGTTTTTTTTAGAGAGAGTTGAAAGTAGAGAGAGATGTTGTATTAGAGTTGAGAAAGTTGTAAAAAGTGGAAAGTTCAAAGTTGAGAATTGTAGAGTGGAAAAAGCGATTGAGTGATGGTATGAAGTTGTTGATGTGTGCTGAATAAAAGTGGAAAACTTCATACGACGACTCCTGACTTGTTGATGATTGAACGGGTTGCGTGGATAAACGAATCTGAGTTACACCTATCAGGATTTCAAGCATCGGGGCTGAATCAAATACTGATAGAGAAAAAACAACATCGAGTGTAACAACAGAATGTTAGCTCAATTTTGTGCATTAGAGTTAACATGACACAAATCGATTCTTAAATGTGCCTCAGACCATCGATCATATATAACCCGTCGATAGTCTAGAGGGAACTGACAGAAGTCGGTCATCAGATGATCGTCGTCGTCGTCATCATCATCGTCATCATCATCATCATCATCATCGTCGTCGTCGTCCTCCTCCTCCTCGTTGTCGTCGTCATCATAATTTGCATCATTATCTCAAAAGTTCAAGGTCACTCACTATTACTATGTGACTACAATTTAATGACATCTGGAAAGCTTGAAATCATATTGCATTTGGTAAGTTAAATTAACTTTGCCGAAGTCTCTGTTTGTGTGTGTGCGTGTGTGTGCGCGTGTGTGTGATGTTTTGGTTGTTGTTGTTGTTGTTTTTGGACAATTTTATGAAAATCTATGGCGTTATTTTGACAGACCTCGTATATGTTGACGGACCTCGTTATGTTGACGTCAAAAGAGTGTTTCGTTAGGGTTAGGTTAAGGGTTAGAGTTAGGGTTAGCGTTAGCATTAGAAGACTTATAAGTATTTTTTCTTTAAACAGATAACAGATAACAGAACTTTATTTCGCCAGGTGACAAGCACGAGGAATACACTTTGATGTTGGCACACATATTTATACTAAACACAATAACAAAGCCAACCACACCTTCGCGCAACCATCCACTTGCGGACACACTCATACAAGACTAGGAATAATACTGACTGGAATTTAGTAGAAACAGAATGATCAAATCAAATAGACACACACATCCACACACACGTGCGCGCTCTTCTCCGTTATCTCTCGCTCTCTCTCTCTCTCTCTCTCTCTCTCTCTCTCTCTCTCTCTCTCTCTCTCTCTCTCTCTTCCTCTCTTTCTTTCTCTGTCTTTCTTTCACTCTCTCACTTTCCCTCCCCCCCCCTCTCTCTCTCTCTCTCTCTCTCTCTCTCTCTCTCTCTCTCTCTCTCTTATGCATAAGTCACTGAGATTGTCCGGTATCATCGGGTGCCAGACAAGGAGTTGAGGTTTGTCACTGCTTGTGGGAAAAAAACTGTTCTTGAAGTGGCAGGTACGGGTCTTCATAGTTCTGAGCCTTTTGCCAGATGTAAACAGCTCGAATAGGTGGTATCCAGGGTGGGAGGCATCATCCGCTATCTTTCTGGCTCTGCTCATCAGGCGTTTGGTATAGATGGAGGCCAGAGAAGGAAGGTCGGTGTCAATGATCTTGCTGGCAGCGGAGACAATATAGTATAGTTTTTCTTTTTGTTGCTGAGATGCACCCCATACCACACACAGATGGAAAATGTTAGAACACTTTCTTAGAACACTTTCTACCACTGAGCGGTAGAACTGGGTGAGGATTTCCTTCCTCAGGCCAAATTTCTTGAGCTGCCTGAGAAAGTACACCCTCTGCTGTGCTCGCTTGATGATGGAGTCGGTATTGAGATCCCAGGTGAGGTCGCAGGAAATGAGTGAGCCCAGAAACTTGAATGACTCAACTGTCTCGATGGGCTGGCCGCTGATGAAGAGGGGGTCAATGGGAGTGGCGTTCCGACGAAAGTCGATCACCATCTCTTTGGTCTTGGAGGCGCTCAACTCGAGACTGTTGTAATTGCACCATGACACCAGCAGGTCGACTTCCTGCCTGTTGGCTGACTCATCTCCATTGGATATGATGCCCTCAACGGTGGTGTCATCGGCAAACTTTACGAGTTGAACTGACTCGTGATGGGAGGTGCAGTCGTTGGTGTACAGGCAGTATAGAAAAGGAGACAGGACACATCCCTGAGGTGCGCCTGTGCTCAGGGTCAGGAACTGAGAGATGTTGCTGCCCTATCTTCACTGACTGGGGGCGGTTGAGCAGGAAGCTCATAATCCAGAAAGAGATGGAGGGGGAGAGGTTGAAGAGCTGAAGCTTGTCGAACAGGGTCTGGTGGACGATGGTGTTGAAAGCAGAAGAGTAGTCTACGAAGAGGAGGCGTGCGTAGCGATTAGGGGTTTCTAGCTGCTGGATGATGAAGTGAAGGGCCAGGGCGACGGCATCGTCGACAGACCGGTTAGCTTGGTAAACAAACTGGCACGGGTCAAAAAAAAAAAAAAAGAGGGGACCAAATATTACCAATTGTCAACACAACATATGTGACGTTTCATGAATGTCATAACAACGCCGTGTGTGTGCGTGTGTGTGTGTACGTGCTAAAATAAAATATATATGGGCGGTGGCTGCTGTTGCTTTGGTGTTGTGACTGTTTTGCTGTAACTCTCCGTTTTCTGGGATTTTTACATGTAGACCTATGTTTGCAATTGTAGCTGCGGTGGTTGCTTCTACTGCTTCGTAGTGACGTTTGTTTGGTTGATTAATTGTTTGATTGGTCTTTTTTATGGACTATAGTTTTGCTGCTTTGGGCTGTTTTGAAATATGTTTTCTTTACTAACGTTTGGCACTCAGCCCTGAGTAACATAATATTCATTACTTATTGTTGTGAAATTTTGCCATTGCTTTGCTTTCGCATGTGCTTGGAATGTTTAACGTTTGTGATGTCAGCTTTGTAACTGTGAACTCACTTTATTGTGGGCCTTGTGGCCTGACAAATATCGCTAAATTGTCTCAATTGTCACACACACACACGCGCGCACACACACACACACACACAAAACATAAGCACATATACTCAAGCCAATACACGCGCACAGCTCACAGTTTTAAGACTGGGGTAAATCGATACATTTCATATTTCTAAACATAAATTCAACATTAACATTATAGTGTAGTTATAAGGGGGAAATGCAAATGTTTCCCTAGTAACGAATGAACTGAAAATTACAATATTTACATTATTTCCTTCATTATTAGTTCATTTATCTTTATGCCTTTATTCTTTTACCGATCCCAAATCTATACTTTCAATTATTCATAGAGGGGGAAAGGGGAGGGGAGAGAGAGAATGGAAAGCGAAAGAGAGAGATTAACCATCTCGTCCATGTCGTAAGTTAAGATAGGCTTACTTTATTGCCAACTGAATCATATACATTGGATTTTGTATTGGTATTGCGATTTCAACTGACTAAAGCACTGCAACTTCTTGCTTTTCGCGTGCTTCCGGCAAAACTAAGTCGTTCTGCCGCGCGATGATAAAACAGTGTAAGTCCATTTTTTTCAATTGTTTTGTTTTATTTGTATCCTCGACGAGGATACGACGAAGCGCCTCTTCAGTGTGAAGTTTGAACATCGGGTGTCTCTAGATCCAGATTTTGGAGAAAAAAAAAGTCATAACACAAAAATCAAGTAAGTAATAGATTGGCCTGGTACTAAAAATGTCAAGATTATTTTTAATCCTTGATCTTACTTTATTTTGTCATCACACGGCAGTGATCGGTACAACAACGTTCATCATGCTTTCAATAGTGTTCAGTGAGCTCGAGCTCACAAATTTTCCCATAATGACTTAGTGTACACTATAGGCTAAATGAACTGAGTGTTTTTCTGAGTCATTAAGTCGGCGCCAGGCCAGGAGTGAACACCGCCGAGAGGGACAGCGACGACGACAGCCGCTCAGGACTTCAATGGAGGAAAATGTCGGTGTAATATTTTCTTTTCTTAGTATCTTAGGAAAATGGTGTGGTGTTGGTAAATGGTGTAGTGTTAGGGTAACTCTCCCTATAAGGATTGGCATCAACGTTCATTTAGAACTTCAGATGTTAGTTCTTACAAACCAGGAATAAAGGACCAGAGTAGGCCTCTCACTCCTCGGGTTCTTGATTCCTCCCATTCCCCAGTAGTTAGAACTCTGCTACAGTCTGGCAGCGGGCAGTGGACAGATACATATCTGTGACAGGGGTAGGCGTCCTGGCCTCCACGAGTCGCTAATTCTGCCTTTAAACTTTTAAGTAGATACCGAGGTCCACAGCACCGCAGTGGAAGGACAGCCAGCCCAGGACCGACCACCGCGGCCGCCAAGGAGGGGACGGGAAGGGAGGGAGGAGGGGGAAGGGTGGGGTGCGTGAGAGTGAGTCATCAATGTTTTGATTTCGCGTAAAGTAGGTGCACCTACTTTGAGATCTCTACATTGATGTGGCTATGAATGACGGAGTGAATACTTTGTTATGCTATATGCACCCACTAATGCTCTGTTCTAAGTTCCAGCACCACCAACCGGACCGACTGAGGGCCAAACCAAGGATGTCACCACCGCACCGACGGAGATGAGGGCCAAGCCACTGACGTCACGTCCGGGCCGACGGAGCTGAGGACCGTCAAAGCCAAGGACCTCACCACCGGACCGACGGAACTGAGGGCCAAGCCGAGGGACCATGGTGGAAGAGAAGAGAACCAAGGAGTGGAGACGCCAGTCAGAGAGAGAGGGGTGAGTGTTTGATATCTTTTATAGCATTTTCTTCTTCTTCTTCTTCTTCTCTCTCTCTCTCTCTCTCTCTTTCTCTCTCTCTCTCTCTTTCTTTCTTTCTTTCTCTCTCTCTCCTCTCTCTCTCTCTTTTTCTCTCTCTCTGCCTTTCGTTCTTTTCTCTTCACCTTAGCTTCCCTTTATCTTCGCCAAGTGGGAAAAAATACATCAAAGTACATGTTCTTCATCAGATTGTGTTACTAATATACATTATAATGTATTCTATCATTCACCAAAGTGATTTGGACATTTATACACAAATAACTATAATACATACATTCTTTATATAAAAGTTTCTTACAAATTACATAACGGATGAATAAATACAATTTTTTGCGAGTTTTAGTATCTTAATGTTTTTCTTTTTCATTCTTAGTAAAAAGTCAGTCATTGCAATTAAAAAGAATTACCAGTGAATAAGCAAAAAATAATTTTAACGAAATTTTGTTCTTAATGAATTTAACTTAATGAATTTAAGAACAAAATTTTGTGTGCTAACAACAGGTCTTGAAAAACCAACATTTAACGAAATTTGGAGTGAATAATTATATTTTCGTAAAACCGAGTTATTTATATTCTGTTAATTGCTTCTTCGGTAGATATGTATGCTAACTGTGACTGAATTCAGATTCAAAGCACATTTTCTTGCTTCTCGTTCTGCACAGCCAAAACCCAGAATGTGATGTATCAGTATCCAACAGAAATTGACTTCTTTTCCATGTATAATCAAACTCTGAAAAACGTGGTTAATCTCATAAATTATTTCAATTGCCAGTCCTTGCTATATTTGTAGAATTTAAATCCTGTAAAACAGACTGAATCCATACATACACATTACTATAGAAAACAGTAGGCAAGCTAGCAATTTATTTAAACCATTGAAATAGCTATCAGTTATGCTGTAAAACATTATAACCTTTCCCTATAAATTATTATAATATTTTCTCGTTCATGCTACAAATACCCCGCTACAAACTCTTATCTGCAGGCTGTCGATCCTTCTCAGTGTTTGGTCCTTCAATTTGGAACTCTCTTCCTCTCTCACTTCGCAGCCCTCCGAACATAGCCACCTTCAAGTCCAACTTGAAAACTCATCTAGCCACTTTCAAGTCCAACTTGAAAACTCGTCTCTTCCTTAAAAATGTCTGATCTTACCTCCCATCACCACCATCATTCCTTTTTTTCTGATTCAGAGCAAATGGTGTAGTTGTACTGTCTAAACTATATAATTTTTTAAGATGACAACTTCAAGCAAAAAATAACTTGTCCATAATTTTGCAAGGACTGATTCGCCCATGTTATGTGAATCAGACTTTGTATCTTTACCACAAATCTGCTTGCTAATTATTTAAATTAAAATGTATTTTTTTTTAAATTATGTTGTAACTATTCAATGTTTCTTTCATCAGCTAATACAAAGAGCATGTTCTAGAATATGACAAAGGATATTACGCCAAAAGATGATGACTTGTTTTATATTGCTCAAATGTTATTTAGATCTACATAAGGAAATTTGTTAATTATGTAATGTTCAACTATTGAAAGCGGTCGTTATTTTTATATGTATGTTTGCTAATTTAAATGTTCCTTTTCCTTAAAGCAAGACCGGACAGGATACAGCACAAAGTAGGACCCAACTGTGGGACAAGACCCCTCCGCAGGACAGGACCTCACCGAAGGGCAGGACCCCAAAGCAGGACAGGGCACCACCGCAGGACATGACACCACCGCAGGACAGGATCCCAGAGCCGAGGAGGACCAGCAGCAGCAGACGACGAGGAATCAACGACAGAGGTGGCCACCTCAAAAGACATTTTTTATTGTGGGTGCGCATGTGTGTGTTTAGTGAAATTGTATAGTATTGCAATGCAATTTAGCAGGAATTGAAATCTACGTGGATTTAGCAGCTGCCCATGCTGCAGCAGCTAGCAGGAGAGGCAAGCGATATAATGCAGTGCACCTGTTGACTTGTCGGCGGCACTCGCTGCGGGCTATGTCTGGATATTACTGACTCCAGTTTTGACACGCTAGAGCAATAAAAATTGTTAGTTAGCAGGGACCGGGTGCGTCAACAGTGCCACGAATGCGTTAAGCACTGGAAAGGAAATTGGTCAAGGTTAAAATTAGAAAACGGTTCAAGGTCGATCAGAGTTAAAAATGTCGAAAAGCACAGGCTTTGTGGCGACATGAACTAAGCCAGTGCAACCTCACATAACTGGCAGCTGCATAAAGAGCAGCAGCTACAAGGCGTAAGCTGTTGAATGTTGAGGGAAAGGGTTATGTTGTCATTCTATGGAGGAAATGTTTCTGTGGGGAAACAACGAGAGAGTGTGGTTGTGGACATTAGTGTCATGGGGGAAAGGGACATTGGATGTGGAGTGGAAGTTTGTGACAAGCAGTCAAAATGTAAATAAACACGAGACGACCGATGTCTCTTTTTCTTTGGTTAAGTTAGAAAGTAAACTGTAACATGAGACAACGAACCGACTGGTGAGGCAGTCGGGACAAATGTCTTATTTTCTTTTTTGGTAGAGATACAAATAAATAATAGGAAATGAACATGAGACTGCAACCTGGTTCCGTCTCTGTCCATCTTTCCATTTTTTTGACATTTGTTAGATATGCTTGCCCACACTCTGCTCTCCAACAGCTGCTCCTTACTTTGTGATAATAATGGTCACGTCTGCATGATCCGCCCTGGTAGAATTGCAGTATGGTCAGTTCCTGATGCTGGAGACGGCGTATGCTTTGTCAAAAATCCACCTCGTCAGCCCTGAGGCTGGAGGGGGGAAATGGCTCAAGGTCAGTTTAGAAAACGGTTCAAGGTCACATTTAGAAAATGTCGCTGTCGAAGAACAGGCTTTGAGACGACGTATAGCAAGCCAGTCACAATATCACATAACTGGCAGCTGCATAAAGAAGCTACAAGTTGTTGTAAGCTGCTGAAGTTCGAGGGGAAGAATCATTTTGTGGTTCTATGGGGGACATGTTTCCATGGAGAAACGGTGTGGTTGTGTTTCCCGAAGGAAAGGGACAATGGATGTAGAGTGGAAGTTTGCGGCGAGCAGTCAAAATGTAAATAAACATGAGGCGACCGATGTCTCTTTCTTTTGTTAGGATAGAAAGTAAACTGTAACATGAGACTAATAGACCGACTGGTGAGGCAGTCGGGACAAATGTCTCTTTTCTTTTTTGTTAGGGATAACAATAATGGAAAATGAACAACTGGTTCTGTCTCTCTCTTTCTCGTTGACATTTGTTAGCTCTGCTTGCCCAGACTCTGCACTCCAACAGATGTCCCTTGCTTTGTGATAATGGTCACCTCTACATGATCCGCCTTGGTGGAATTGCAGTGTGGTCAGTTTCTGAACCTGGAGACGTAGCATACCCACCTCTCCAGCACTAAGACTGGAAAAAAACCGCAAAAAAGATCGCGAAATAGTATCAAGGTCAAAACAACGGAAAAGGAAGGGGCGATGGGGAAAAACGCGCCAGACCTTGTTTATTAGCAAGGTCCAAATACTCTAGTGTTTTGAAATCAAAGTTAGTTTTGTCTAGCTTAGGTCAGTAGTGGTTGTCTTTAGCAAATTGATGGGTGCTCTGTGTTGTATTGTTTCCTGCTCTGAATTGCTATGTCAATGTTGGTGTGCTGTTGTTAGGTTCAGGTTGACTTTCAATTGTTGTTAATGTTGCATGTGCAATATTTTAGTTGTAACTATATACAAAATATGTACAGTTTAAACCAACAATGTAAATAAATTGATGATGATAATGATAATAATAATAATAATAATAATAATAATAATAATAATAATAATAATAATAATAATAATAATAATAAAAATCATTATAATAATAATAATAATAATAATAATAATAATAATAATAAAAATCATTATAATAATAATAATAATAATAATAATAATAATAATAATAATAATAATAATAATAATAATAATAATAATAATAATAATAAAATTTATTTTAAATAAAATACATACATAAATAAATAAAATAACTAAAATAAAAGGAATAAAAATTGCAAAAAGGAAGGGGAGTTGGGTTTATAAAAAAAAAAAGGCTGTAAATATTGTAGTTGTATTAACAATGTGTATGGAAAAATGTCATTTATGCATTAAATATCTTTGATAAAAGAAGTTGGGCAATTTAATACAAAACATTAAAATTGTACTCATGTCTTGTAAGTAAAGTTTAATGTATGCTTTAAATTGTGTTGCATACATTTAATACTGAAAAATAAATGTTAAAAATTAAATTAATAAAATGTTAATATTAAAAGTTTAAAAGGAAAAGGATGGGGAGTTGGGGATTAGAACAACAATGTAAATATTGTAAAAGAACTGAAGATTGTAATGTAAAATTTAATTTTTGCATTGAACTGTGAGGCACACTTTTGAACATGTTTATTTCAAAGATAAAGTGGAAAAGGATAAGGTGTAGGGGTTCAAATTACCAGTAAACACTGTAATTTTACTAAAGATTTTAATGGAAAATCTCAATTATGCTGGGATCCTATCCTATCCTGTCCCATAACCCGAAGGTCGTAGGGGCACCACAGATGATCTTTTAACCAGCATACTCCATCTTTCTCTGTCCTCAGCAGCCCTCATGGCTTCGCTCAGTGTCAAACCAGTCCATTCTCGAATGTTGTCCTCCCACCTCTTTTTCGGTCTCCCCCTTCTTCTACCTCCTTGCACTGTGCCTTGCAGAATGGTCTTTGCAAGGCCTGATGATCTGGTGACGTGGCCATACCATCGGAGTTTCCGTTTCTTCACCACTGTGAGCAGGTCATCGTGTTGTCCAATGGCTTGTGTGATGGTCTGTCGGACTTCGTCGTTGGTGATGTGTTGGGTATAGGAAATGCACAGAAGTCTTCTGTAGCACCTCATCTCCATGCTTTGTATTCTTCGTTGGAGATCTGCTGTGAGGGTCCATGCTTCGCAAGCATATAGGAAGATGGAGATGACCAGAGAGCGCAGCAGTCTTACTTTGGAATGTAGACTGATGGTTCTGTCTTTCCAAATGGGCTTCAACCTTGTCAGGGCAGCAGTTGTTTGTGCGATCCTGGAGAGGACTTCCTGTCGAGACCCATTGTCTGACACAATGGCTCCTAAATATTTGAAGCTGTGCACTGTGTTGAGGGATTGGCCTTGTATTTTGATGTCCGTGTTGATGCCATTGGTGTTGTTGGTCATCATTTTGGTCTTCTCTGCACTTATTTCCATTCCATAAGCTCTGGAGGTGGTGTCAAGCCTCTGTACAAGCTGTTCAAGTTCTTGTTCCTCTCCAGCCAATCCATCAATATCATCCGCAAAACGAAGATTGGAGATTGCTCTGCCCCCTATGCTGACTGTGCCTTCGTGATCTGCAAGAGCATCTGACATGATGCGCTCTAGGAAGATGTTGAAGAGTGTTGGAGAGAGTAGGCATCCTTGACGCACACCGATTGTTGTTCTGAACCAGTTCCCGATGACGCTGTTATGGAGGACTGCACTGGTAGCCTTGTCATACAGGCTTTTGATGACTTCTATAATTTTAGGGCTGATGTTGTACACTTTCATGGTTGCCCATAGAGCTGCATGCCAGACTCGGTCAAATGCCTTCTTGAAGTCTATGAACACATGATATAGATGTTGTTGGTGCTGTAGGTATTTCTCACAGATTATTCTGAGGTTGAATATCTGTTCAGTGGTACTTCGCCCTGCCATGAATCCTGCTTGTTCTTCAGCTATGATTTGTTCAGCTTGTGGTTTCAACCTGTTGAGTATTATTTTCAGGAGGACCTTGCTGGGATGGCTGATGAGGCTGATGGTGCGGTAATTTTCACACTCCTGAAGGTTACCTTTTTTGGGAAGAGTGATGACAAGCGACTGGGTCCATGGTGTAGGCCATTCCCCACTCTGCCAGATCTTGTTACAGATAATGGTGAGAGCATCAGTCATCGCTTCTCCTCCTGCTTGTAGCAGTTCCGCTGGTATGTTGTCCACTCCCGCTGACTTCCCTTTCTTCAGCGATTGCACTGCTGCCTCAACTTCTTCCCGGAGAATTGGGAGGATTTCTTCTTCTTCTCTGCTCTCGGGACATGCTAGAACTGATGGGTCTCCATTTGGTGTATGGTTGTAAAGGTCAGAGCAGTACTCTGTCCATCTGTCCAAGACTTCTTGTTCTTCTGTAAGGCATATGCCAGACTTGCTTTGGATAGTGGAGACTTTGGGCTGTTTAACACTTGTCAGCCGCTTCACAGTCTGGTAGGCCTTCTTGCTGTTGTTCTTGTTCAGATTGTTCTCTATTTCCTGGCATTGATCTTCTATCCAGTTCTCCTTTGCTGTGCGCATGCCTTTTCGGATGTCATTGTTGATTTTTCGGTAGACATCAGCTCCCTGTGAGGTGTTCTTTTTCTTTTTTAACTCTCTTCGTTTATCACACAGATCCAAAAGTTCAGGTGTGATCCACGGCTTCTTCTTTGGTCGGTGCTTGCCAAGGATCTCAGTGGCGGCATCTGTTACAGCTGAGTTGAAGGTATTGGTCATGGTGTTGACATCTACTTCGCCTGCCCCCAAAATAAGCAGTGGTGCAAATTTCCCTCCAATTGTGGCCTGAAATATTTTTGCCACCTCCGGGTCTTGCAGTTTGTCCAGGTCGAACTTCAGCCTAGTGCACTTTGCTGTATTTACTCTCTTCAAATGGAGCCTGAAAGACATCATCACGAGATCGTGGTCACTTCCAATGTCTGCTCCTGGAAAAGTGCGTGTCCTGCCAATGTTGATGCTTGATCTGAAGCGTTTCTTGACCATGATGTAGTCGATCTGGTTGTGATGTTCCCCGCCGGGACTGTGCCATGTCCATCGTCTGGATTTTTTGTGGAGACCAAGCGTGTTTGCCAGTACCAGATTGTTGTATCTGGCAAACTCCAATAGCCTCAGACCCCTGTCATTTGTCTCGTTTTTGCAGTGGGGTCCACATGTGTCTCCCCAGTTGTGGTGCGCATCTTGGCCAACCTTGGCATTCCAGTCGCCTTGCACTATGACTATGTCCTTCTTCGGCACTTGGTCAAGGACCGCCTGTATATTTTCATAAAAATCCTCCACTTTGCTGTCTTCATAGTCTGATGTTGGGGCATAGGCCTGGATGATGGTAATGTTGAAAGGGGTTGCTCTCAGACGGATGGTAATGAGTCTACTGGAGACTGGGCGGCAACCCATGACAGTGGCTAGAATGTTCTTGTGGACCAAGAATCCAACGCCGTGTTCGTGCCTGTCATCTCTACCGCTGAAATAGAGCTTGTGGCCTTTGTCAGTCGTTGTTTCACCTAGGCCTTTCCAGCGCAGTTCGCTGATACCTAGAACGTTCCATCGATAGTGGTCCAGCTCGTGGGCCAGTTCTTCTAATTTTCCTTCCGCAGTTAGGGTCCTGACATTCCAGGTTCCTATGACGATGTTGTTTCTCGTGCGGATCTTGCTAATTTGTCCATCAGTAGCATACTTTTCACCTCCGTCCTGGTGGCCAACGGAAGGCGCTGTCCTTGTTCCTCCCAATTCTCCGAGAAGACGTTGAGACAGCAGTGCAATCGCTGAAGAAGGGGAAGTCAGCGGGAGTGGACAACATACCCGCGGAACTGCTTCAAGCAGGAGGACAAGCGATGATTGACGCACTCACCATTATTTGTAACAAGATCTGGCAGAGTGGGGAGTGGCCTACACCATGGACCCAGTCGCTTGTCATCACTCTTCCCAAAAAAGGTAACCTTCAGGACTGTGAAAATTACCACACCATCAGTCTCATCAGCCATCCCAGCAAGGTCCTCCTGAAAATAATACTCAACAGGTTGAAACCCCAAGCTGAACAAATCATAGCTGAAAAGCAAGCTGGATTTAGGGCAGGGCGAAGTACCACTGAACAGATTTTCAACCTCAGAATAATCTGCGAGAAATACCTACAGCACCAACAACATCTATATCATGTGTTCGTAGACTTCAGAAAGGCGTTTGACCGAGTCTGGCATGCAGCTCTGTGGGCAACCATGAGAGTGTACAACATCAGCCCTAAAATTATTGAAGTCATTAAAAGCCTGTATGACAAGGCTACCAGTGCAGTCCTCCACAACAGCGCCATCGGAAACTGGTTCAGAACAACAATCGGTGTGCGTCAGGGATGCCTACTCTCTCCAACACTCTTTAACATCTTCCTAGAGCACATCATGTCAGATGCCCTTGCAGATCATGAAGGCACAGTCAGCATAGAAGGAAGAGCAATCTCCAACCTTCGTTTTGTGGATGACATTGATGGATTGGCTGGAGAGGAACAAGAACTTGAACAGCTGGTACAGATGCTTGACACCACCTCCAGAGCCTATGGAATGGAAATAAGTGCAGAGAAGGCCACAATGATGATCAACAACATCAATGGCATCAACACGGACATCAAAGTCCAAGGCCAATCCTTCAACACAGAACATAGCTTCAAATATGTAGGAGCCATTGTATCAGACAATGGGTCCCGACAGGAAGTCCTCTCCAGGATCGCACAAACAACTGCTGCTCTGTTGAGGTTGAAGCAAATTTGGAAGACAGGACCATCAGTCTACATTCCAAGGTAAGGCTGCTGCGCTCTTTTGTCATTTCCATCTTCCTATACGCTTGCGAAACATGGACCATAACAGCAGCCCTAAAACGAAGAATACAAAGCATGGAGATGAGGTGCTACAGAAGACTTCTGGGCATTTCCTATACCCAGCACATCACCAACGACGAAGTCCGACAGACCATCACACAAGCCATTGGACAACACGATGACCTGCTCACAGTGGTGAAGAAACGGAAACTCCGATGGTATGGCCACGTCACCAGATCATCAGGTCTTGTAAAGACCATCCTGCAAGGCACAGTGCAAGGAGGTAGAAAAGAAGAGGGCGACCAAAAAAGAGGTGGGAGGACAACATTCGTGAATGGACTGGCTTGACACTGATACAATCAGGGTTGCTGAGGACAGGGAAAGATGGAGTACGCTGGTTAAACGATCATCTGTGGTGCCCCTACGACCTCCGAGTTACGGGATAGGATAGGATAGGAAAAAAATTAGGAAGTGGGCTTTCGTCGCTCAGCCGCTAAAGTTTTTGAAGATTTTTACTGCAAAATTAATTGCTATAATAATTGTGGCTCAAACAAATTTTTTTTAGTTTATGTCTGAATATATTTAGTACAGTTCTATGCGTAGATTTTCTATCGGTTTTAGATGCTTTGAAATCTAATATTAACTGTGAACGGAAAGAGATAATTTTTTAGATTAAGAACCTCATTCATGTTTGATAACTAGTGGTACTGAAGTGACCTTTTTCGGGATCCCATTACGTAGTAGATTTTTATATAATGATTGGGCTGATCGTGCCGCAAAATAAAGTGCTTTAAATATTAATTTACAACGAAGAATAAAAAGCATGGAGATGATGTGCTACAGAAGACTTCTGGGCATTTCCTATACCCAACACATCACCAACGACGAAGTCCGACAGACCATCACACAAGCCATTATATAACACGATGACATGCTCACAGTGGTGAAGAAACGGAAACTCCGATGGTATGGCCACGTCACCAGAGCATCATGCCTTGCAAAGACCGTCATGCAAAACCCGGTGCAAGGAGGCAGAAGAAGAGGGAGACGGAAAAAAGAGGTTGAATTAGGAGTTTTGTCCGGGAAGTTTTTAAGAAAAAAGGTAGGTGACTGGTCTAGCGAAGAAGAAGATAGTATAGTAGATTGATAGAACAGAGCAGGAATGAGAAAGAACAAATGAGAAAGACAGCGACAATGGGAATTTAAAGCACTAAATTTCCAGAAAATGGGGATACTATTTATACAGAACCCCAAGTACCTCCACGGGGGTTATATTACATGTGTATACATGAGTGTGTATATGTGTGTAAATGCGTGCCTGTTTAAATGCGTGAGTTCGAACGTGTGTGTGCATGTTTTTTATCATCTTGGGGAAAAAAGACGTTAATAAAGCAACCAACCAACCAACAAGTTTGATTTTTTTCCATTTCTGTTGTTACAGGGAGTGAGTTCCCCTGCCTAACTCTATACATACGCTCTACGATCTATTAGATTTTAGTTAGTTAGTTGATGTTTTTAGCGCTTAAAAAAATAGTTAGCGGGGTTCTATTAATAGGCACAAAAATACGCAATTTATTGATTTTTAAAAAATATGTACTTTCAAAAGATTTTTTTTGGGGGGTGCAAGCTTTTTTTCAGTGGGTAAACATTCACTGTGAACATTAAAAGGATTTGAAGAGGGCGCTTGAATGAACGAACATTGAGGTTTAACGTCTACACCCACCATTGGCGATATGGCAGACGGGGATAACCATCCCATGGAAAGAAGGGTAGGGACCTGAATCAACACAACCACCAGAGCAATCATACTGCTAAAATGGACAGCGACAAATGGCCACTTTTTATATCGCCCACCACGGGATTCGAACCTGGGTCATTGGTGTGCCAGGCGAAAGCTCTACCACTTGAGCTACGGTGGTGGGACTAAGTGCGCAAGGTCAATGTGGGTCTCTTTAATAAGCTTCACAAATCGGAGACATTCCAGTGCGTGAGGATAGGTTATGATAGGAGGTAAACAACATCATAAAGGTGGCTTTATCTCTTGACCTTTATGAACGGAGTTCGTAATAGGGTTGGAATTATATTATACTGCTGGGATGAATCATGAAGAGAACAATGTGATTTTCGAGCTGCTTCTTCTTCTTCTTCTTCTTCTTCTTCTTCTTCTTCTTCTTCTTCTTCTTCTTCTTCTTTTCTTCTTCTTCGTCTTTGTCTTCTTCTTCTTCTTCGTCTTCTGCTTCTTCTTCTGCTTCTTCCTCTCCGAGTTCATCGTCTTCTGTTGTCTGATCCACAACCCCCGTAGCTCAGAGCTCAGAGAGACGGACCGAGCGACCGACAACTGGGCCACTCACTACTGAAGGATGAACTATGATTTGAAGTATCTGTAAACCCAAAACTCAACAAAAATCGAGATATTGAGAAAAAACGTGTTCTGCTACAAAATAGCCCCAGTGACCCTGACCTTTGCGGTAGAACAAATATGATGGCACAGGAAGCATGTCGTAAGGTAATGTTCCAAAAAGTTTGGTCAAATCTGTTTTAGCGGTTCTTGAAATATGGCGCCCGACGGACCGGCTGACCCGACTGACAGACAGATAGACAGACAGACAGAAAGATAGACAGACATTTGGTTCGTTCTGATTCTCCCCACCCACTCCCATAATTTCAAAGTATTTCAAGATAACTCTGGAGAAACTCAAAATGGCAATTTTCACTGTCTACCATTCTTAGCAATATGATCGTTCTGGTAGTTCAGTGTTGTTTTAGGTACCTACTCCTTCGTCTCTGGGATGTCTAATTAACGCTAAAAAGATTAGTATTTGCCATAAATATATTATTGAAACTTTTATTTTATTTTTCAAAGGACAGAATAACTATAAAAACCTACAAGAGAGAGAGAGGCACACCCACAATTGCTACATTGACAAGAACAATAATTAAATGAGTCATCTCGGGACTTATCCAACGCCGGCTAAATGATGCCAGAGAATCGACTGGGCTTTCTTTTCTGCTCACATTCCCTTCATGAATGGATAATTGACATGAACAGGACAGGAACACTTTCAATCGTGCTTTCTTTCTGTCGTTAAGCGGGGTGCCTAGCGAGTTCCAGTAGCACAGCTGTGTGTACTCTTGTCTTTGTTATGAAAGACAACCACGACGCTTGGACCTGTTCCGTTCCGTTGGTAGATTAACGTCCCCGGACACATAGCGTATAGGGGACATGATGAGGGAGGTCCTTTGTATGAAGAAGTCAAGATGCTGTAAATGACGTGTGAAGAGGAGCGCATGATGCAGCTACAACATCCAGAGGGTAAGGTAGTGGTGTTGGATATAAAGGCGTCTCATGTGGTATAAGGGATGCCAAAAAGGACAAAAACGGGCCAAAAAGAACCTCAAAAGAGGAAGAGGGCCAGGAGGGCAACGGGCAGGGCAGAAGGGATACATGGTATTTATTATTATAGAAAATGGAAAAGAAGTTGATATTTTTATATAAGGAGCAGACCAGGTCTGCCTAGCTAAAATACGGTGGCAGAATCGGGTCAACAAAAAATATAAAAATGTACATTTCAAAGTTTATTGTTAAAAAGGACTACAAATGTTAAAATATATAGCCAATAACTAGACAACCCCCCCAAAAATTCAATTAATTAGAATTAATGTTAAAACTTATTACAAAAGGCCTGAGCCCGCGTTAACTGGGCTATACGAATTCTATCAGCTGTCGCGTGGTTTCTGGTACGTACCATCCACCACGCCCGCATCAAAGCCCCATTGAAAAATCTCTAGGGCACGAGCGGTCTCTGTCTGTCCGAAATGTGGGGAAAGCAACTCGGCATACTCCTCCATCTGCCTGATAAACGCGGTGCTTGGTAGGCCGCGATACACCTGGGAGTTGGTCACTCTTCCTGCATTATGCTGCGCTTTCCCGCCACATAGTTCCTAATATAATCCTCTTTTTATCTAGTGGGACAACACTCACTGTGTATCTGACAAAAGGATCCGTGATGCTGAAATGTGTGATCTCTGGTCTCTTTCAGTGAAATGGAGCGTGCAGAAGCGAATGCTCAGATCATCTCGGAATGGGTAAAAAAAATAAAAGCAACGTTTATTTATTGATGCTTTTCCATCGAACTTACAAGACCATGCAAGAACATAAAAACAATGTTTTAATTACTGTTACCTCATCAATCGTTCTAAACAATCAGTGGTTTAACTGCCATGCTACTTATAGTAGCGGTTTTGCGTTCCAGCATGAAACATCTTTGATTCTCGTGTGCACGAGATCCTAGAGATTCCATTGAAATACATCATTCTTAATGCTGTTTCCCCCCTCCCCTTCCTCTCCCTCTCCTTCCACCCTCCAAGCCTTCCCTCACTCCGAACCTTCCAAAATGCCACAGATCCTCTTTGCTGTTAAATTATGAAAAATGATGTGCATTTCGCGAAATGTGACGGTGGGTCTATTGTTGCTGGGCTCTGCACAATGGAATGCTATTACCCACTCGTCTTTCGTCGATGGGGATCGCTAGTTAATCTCCCTGTGACTCAACTTAATACATTTATAAGCTTAGCTCGGTCTGTGTTTAGGCTGGATTTCAGAGATAGAAGAAAATGGTAAAAGATCACTGTCACACTAGCTCTCACACGGTATGAATAGGTAGTCCAGCCATTGTTAACAGTAAATATCACACATTTATTCCTCTACTCTATACTGGATCTGCTAATCAGGATACTAACTTAAAAGTTCAAATAATGTCGAATTCGCTCCTTGATAATTCTATGCAGCTACTGTATTCATCCTACTCTCACAGTCTTAAAATATGTCCTTTCTAACAGGTTCATGGTAAAAATATAACTTAGTATCACATTCTATGAGCTGTGTTGTTGTGGATTCTTCTCCTTGTTGACAGACTGGTCTCTCGTCGCGCAGTTTGACCTTGATAATTCATGAAGCTACTGTTTATCGGGCCCACTCGGTGCCATCGAATTGACTAGGTTGCAGTCTCTGGAAGTGGACTAGTGATGTCCTTTGCTAACAGGTTAGGTGCACTGGTGAAAATGTAACTTAGGTCTAAATTCGATGAGCTGTGTTGTGGTTGATTCTTTGATGAGCTGTGTTGTTGTGGATTCTTCTCCTTGTTGACAGACTGGTGGGCTCTCGTCGCGCAGTGCTTGAGGTTCCAATACAGACCGAATGTCAGTGAAGACTTTTACTTGTCTTGTTTCTTATCGGGCCCACGATGCCTGCTCGTCTGTAACATATGAGACGAATTTCTGCAACACCGTGTATACTAGGTGGGTGCAGAGCGTCTCACTGAAGGCAGAAATAGCCCTCAGTGATTAGCTCCACTTATATACATAGAGAAAAGAAGAACGTTCTGCTAAGTCCGTGGTCTACTGGAATCTCCACTCTAATTTCCTATACATATATAAATATAAATCATGGCTAACTACACACATAGAGAATTAATTAATATTATACACATTCTCCAGTACAGCCACTGGTCTGCAATAATACATATAGGCTAAACAACAGAGGGTCCATAGGGACCACATCATGGCGTCGCAACCGGTCGTGTGCGCCATGGGGTCACGCGAAGTTTGACTAACCATCGCAATTCTAAACATGGCAAATTTCACAAATATAATTCAACAATAATATCAATACATCGCGATGAAACAAAAGATAGTTCATTTACCTCTTTGACAATGTCAGGCTGTGGCTAACTAGGTTGAAGAGAGTTTCACCAGTTCCCGCTTTTAGTCCTCAAGTGGAGAGATCTATTAGAGCCGAGCTCCTTACTCGATGCAAGTCGAACGTAGAATGACTCTCTATCCGGTGGTTGGCCGGAAGCCCCAGGAAAACTAAACTACAATGGGCGCCCTCTAGCGTGGGTGGCCGTACTATATACTTCTATACGTAAGCTGGATGAGGTCATTCCTACTTGGGCCAGCGTCAGCATACAAAAGTGTAGCCCACAGTAGACTTCTGTCTTGCGTCTTGCTAGTAACCGAAAGGTCGCTGGTTCGAATCCCGGATTGGTCAACGTGTGATCATATTATTTTCCCCTTTACCAACAACTGGCACGCTGGTGTCAGTATAAATCGGTCCAGTAGTCACCTATATGCGAAAGTGTCGTGTGACTATAATCTACAAACAAACAAACAAACAGACTTCTGTCGTCTGCTGCAGAGCAACATTAATCTACTAAGGTTACAGCTGACTTAGCAAGGCAAGAAGCAATAGTGCTGTGTAAATCTGGCCTCTTATCATAGAACAACACATTTTCATCAAAGCTGTCTGTTCGAATTAAGCAGTTATCGTCATTATCCGATTAAGTAGGCTAACATTCAGATGCAACAGCATTCAATTATCTCTCAGAAACAATAACCTGCACAGAAATGTGTGCATTAGTACTACCATAACAAAACCTCTTCCAACAAGTATACACTCAACACGCAAATACGGAGCACAAAGAAAGAAAGGGGGAGAGGTGGGGAGGGTGAAGGCGGTGGGGGGAGGGAAAAATCACATGTTTTAGTGTCCGTAACATGTTTATCCAATACCCTTAACATAAGAGGACAAGGCATTTTTTGTAAATAAAGAAAAAAAGCAGGGGAAATCCATTTAGAAGGATGTATGACACTGGAACCTGGCTCTCACTCATACGAGCCGAGAAACGAAGCTTAGACCATCGACTATAAGGTTTTCGCAGTATAAACACGGAAATAAATAATCACGCTTTAACAACTTCCAATATCAAACCCTTTTCAAAGCCACTGGCCAGCTGGAAAAAAAATAATGCTTTGGCTAAAACTGGTACTGGCAAACACGCTTGGTCTCCACAAAAAAATCCAGACGATGGACATGGCACAGTCCCGGCGGGGAACATCACAACCAGATCGACTACATCATGGTCAAGAAACGCTTCAGATCAAGCATCAACATTGGCAGGACACGCACTTTTCCAGGAGCAGACATTGGAAGTGACCACGATCTCGTGATGATGTCTTTCCGGCTCCATTTGAAGAGAGTAAATACAGCAAAGTGCACTAGGCTGAAGTTCGACCTGGACAAACTGCAAGACCCGGAGGTGGCAAAAATATTTCAGGCCACAATTGGAGGGAAATTTGCACCACTGCTTATTTTGGGGGCAGGCGAAGTAGATGTCAACACCATGACCAATACCTTCAACTCAGCTGTAACAGATGCCGCCACTGAGATCCTTGGCAAGCACCGACCAAAGAAGAAGCCGTGGATCACACCTGAACTTTTGGATCTGTGTGATAAACGAAGAGAGTTAAAAAAGAAAAAGAACACCTCACAGGGAGCTGATGTCTACCGAAAAATCAACAATGACATCCGAAAAGGCATGCGCACAGCAAAGGAGAACTGGATAGAAGATCAATGCCAGGAAATAGAGAACAATCTGAACAAGAACAACAGCAAGAAGGCCTACCAGACTGTGAAGCGGCTGACAAGTGTTAAACAGCCCAAAGTCTCCACTATCCAAAGCAAGTCTGGCATTTGCCTTACAGAAGAACAAGAAGTCTTGGACAGATGGACAGAGTACTGCTCTGACCTTTACAACCATACACCAAATGGAGACCCATCAGTTCTAGCATGTCCCGAGAGCAGAGAAGAAGAAGAAATCCTCCCAATTCTCCGGGAAGAAGTTGAGGCAGCAGTGCAATCGCTGAAGAAAGGGAAGTCAGCGGGAGTGGACAACATACCAGCGGAACTGCTACAAGCAGGAGGAGAAGCGATGACTGATGCTCTCACCATTATCTGTAACAAGATCTGGCAGAGTGGGGAATGGCCTACACCATGGACCCAGTCGCTTGTCATCACTCTTCCCAAAAAAGGTAACCTTCAGGAGTGTGAAAATTACCGCACCATCAGCCTCATCAGCCATCCCAGCAAGGTCCTCCTGAAAATAATACTCAACAGGTTGAAACCACAAGCTGAACAAATCATAGCTGAAGAACAAGCAGGATTCATGGCAGGGCGAAGTACCACTGAACAGATTTTCAACCTCAGAATAATCTGTGAGAAATACCTACAGCACCAACAACATCTATATCATGTGTTCATAGACTTCAAGAAGGCATTTGACCGAGTCTGGCATGCAGCTCTATGGGCAACCATGAAAGTGTACAACATCAGCCCTAAAATTATAGAAGTCATCAAAAGCCTGTATGACAAGGCTACCAGTGCAGTCCTCCATAACAGCGTCATCGGGAACTGGTTCAGAACAACAATCGGTGTGCGTCAAGGATGCCTACTCTCTCCAACACTCTTCAACATCTTCCTAGAGCGCATCATGTCAGATGCTCTTGCAGATCACGAAGGCACAGTCAGCATAGGGGGCAGAGCAATCTCCAATCTTCGTTTTGCGGATGATATTGATGGATTGGCTGGAGAGGAACAAGAACTTGAACAGCTTGTACAGAGGCTTGACACCACCTCCAGAGCTTATGGAATGGAAATAAGTGCGGAGAAGACCAAAATGATGACCAACAACACCAATGGCATCAACACGGACATCAAAGTACAAGGCCAATCCCTCAACACAGTGCACAGCTTCAAATATTTAGGAGCCATTGTGTCAGACAATGGGTCTCGACAGGAAGTCCTCTCCAGGATCGCACAAACAACTGCTGCCCTGACAAGGTTGAAGCCCATTTGGAAAGACAGAACCATCAGTCTACATTCCAAAGTAAGACTGCTGCGCTCTCTGGTCATCTCCATCTTCCTATATGCTTGCGAAGCATGGACCCTCACAGCAGATCTCCAACGAAGAATACAAAGCATGGAGATGAGGTGCTACAGAAGACTTCTGTGCATTTCCTATACCCAACACATCACCAACGTTGAAGTCCGACAGACCATCACACAAGCCATTGGACAACACGATGACCTGCTCACAGTGGTGAAGAAACGGAAACTCCGATGGTATGGCCACGTCACCAGATCATCAGGCCTTGCAAAGACCATTCTGCAAGGCACAGTGCAAGGAGGTAGAAGAAGGGGGAGACCGAAAAAGAGGTGGGAGGACAACATTCGAGGATGGATGGACTGGTTTGACACTGAGCGAAGCCATGAGGGCTGCTGAGGACAGAGAAAGATGGAGTATGCTGGTTAAGCGATCATCTGTGGTGCCCCTACGACCTTCGGGTTATGGGACAGGATAGGATAGGATAGGCTAAAACAAGCACATATCTCAAGTCTAATGTGGACAATAGGAGTTAAAAGGACAGTACAACTAATCTGATTTATTTCTTCCCCTATTATTATTATTATTAGTAGTAGTAGTAGTGTTGTTGTTGTTGTTGTTGGTGGTGTTGTTGTTGTTGTTGTTGGTGTTGTTGTTGTTGTTGTTGTTGTTATTATTATTATTCCTATCCTATCCCGTAACTCGAAGGTCGTAGGGGCACCACAGATGATCGTTTAACCAGCGTACTCCATCTTTCCCTGCCCTCGTGGACCCAAGTGGGACTTTTTGGGGTTCTTGTGGTGTTGAGTAACGCTTGATGACTATAGTAAGGACCCTTTTGTTAAACTAGACTGGCGCCGTTATCAGGTGCGAACTAAATAACTTGTTTAATACTCTTATTCCAGAACCTTCACCAAACGAATATGGCTTGATAAACCCTTCTATCAAACACTCAAAGGTTGACCTACAAGGCATACTACAAAAGTGGAAGACAACCAAAGGCGTTGACTAACATGACATGATTATACCTAATGTACAAGACTACGAGACAATACAAGACAATAAGACAATACACTAACAAACAATCAATGTTGGCTTACAAGATATACAACCAAAAAAAATCCAGTTTGACTGAAGCTGAGATGACGTGAGCAATAATTGTGCTCAACATTGTTAGAAACCTTGTTTCAAAAGTGTTTTAAACAACGCATGTCGTGACACGAAAAAGCAAACATCTGCAACATCTGCGCGAAAAAAAAAAACCGCACTCCGCGATTTTCCGAGAATTGCGTTCTCTTTGCGAGGTTATTTTAGTTGGAAAACATGGCCGGCTCAACCGCTAGCGATGAGTGCGATTCTTATTATTGTTCTGTTTAAATTACTCCAAAACAGAAAGCAGAAGGAAATGAAGCAGTATTGGGTGAAACTTTTGGCTGGCCACTACGGTTCGACTGCGCATCGTCACCGAATGGGCATTTAGTACTGCGCAGGGCCAAATGTATGCATTCGGCTACAACAATGTTGTTGCAACACAAATTTAGAACAGGTTCTAAATCACCCCACATTTTTGAAAAGGGTTGCACAACAGATGTTCAAGAGATGGTCGCACATGAGACATTGTCAAAACAGGAAAATATTTTTCGTTTGTTTTTTTCACAAATGTTTTGTGTTTGGATGCTACAAAAATGCCTGGTCTTCACAACAACGTTTTGTTTGGGCAGCACAAAAAATAATTCTTATTGGTAGTACAGTAGTAGTAATAGTAGTTAGTTAGTTATTCATTGCTTACATGGTCCAGCGGACTGCAAAGAGCCGAATCAGGACCACAAAATCAAGACCATAATTTTTGCTGAAAGAGGACTTGCACCGATCCGCATAAAAGATCTGCCAAAACAATTCTAGTGGTACCAGCAGGTCACTTTACAATAAAGACATCCCACGCAGGGGACGCTGAGGCTCTACTCTAATTTATCGAACCCCAGTTTACAAAAACAAAATAGAATATAAACATCATTATAAAATTTCAACAAAACACATACATATTAATGCCCACATTGCCAAATAATAGC
>CM072524.1:51793653-52241153 GCA_036898135.1 Oncomelania hupensis
GACGAGGATACGACGAAGCGCCTCTTCAGTGTGAAGTTTTGAACATCGGTGTGTCTCTAGATCCAGATTTTGGAGAAAAAAAAAAGTCATAACACAAAAATCAAGTAAGTAATAGATTGGCCTGGTACTAAAAATGTCAAGATTATTTTTAATCCTTGATCTTACTTTATTTTGTCATCACACGGCAGTGATCGGTACAACAACGTTCATCATGCTTTCAATAGTGTTCAGTGAGCTCGAGCTCACAAATTTTCCCATAATGACTTAGTGTACACTATAGGCTAAATGAACTGAGTGTTTTCTGAGTCATTAAGTCGGCGCCAGGCCAGGAGTGAACACCGCCGAGAGGGACAGCGACGACGACAGCCGCTCAGGACTTCAATGGAGGAAAATGTCGGTGTAATATTTTCTTTTCTTAGTATCTTAGGAAAATGGTGTGGTGTTGGTAAATGGTGTAGTGTTAGGGTAACTCTCCCTATAAGGATTGGCATCAACGTTCATTTAGAACTTCAGATGTTAGTTCTTACAAACCAGGAATAAAGGACCAGAGTAGGCCTCTCACTCCTCGGGTTCTTGATTCCTCCCATTCCCCAGTAGTTAGAACTCTGCTACAGTCTGGCAGCGGGCAGTGGACAGATATATCTGTGACAGGGGTAGGCGTCCTGGCCTCCACGAGTCGCTAATTCTGCCTTTAAACTTTTAAGTAGATACCGAGGTCCACAGCACCGCAGTGGAAGGACAGCCAGCCCAGGACCGACCACCGCGGCCGCCAAGGAGGGGACGGGAAGGGAAGGGAGGAGGGGGGAAGGGTGGGGTGCGTGAGAGAGTGAGTCATCAATGTTTTGATTTCGCGTAAAGTAGGTACACCTACTTTGAGATCTCTACATTGATGTGGCTATGAATGACGGGAGTGAATACTTTGTTATGCTATATGCACCCACTAATTCTCTGTTCTAAGTTCCAGCACCACCAACCGGACCGACTGAGGGCCAAACCAAGGATGTCACCACCGCACCGACGGAGCTGAGGGCCAAGCCAAGACGTCACGTCCGGACCGACGGAGCTGAGGACCGTCAAAGCCAAGGACCTCACCACCGGACCGACGGAACTGAGGGCCAAGCCTGGGGACCATGGGAGAAGAGAACCAAGGAGTGGAGACGCCAGTCAGAGAGAGAGGGGTGAGTGTTTGATATCTTTTATAGCATTTTCTTCTTCTTCTTCTTCTTCTCTCTCTCTCTCTCTCTCTCTTTCTCTCTCTCTCTCTCTCTTTCTTTCTTTCTTTCTCTCTCTCTCCTCTCTCTCTCTCTTTTTCTCTCTCTCTGCCTTTCGTTCTTTTCTCTTCACCTTAGCTTCCCTTTATCTTCGCCAAGTGGGAAAAAATACATCAAAGTACATGTTCTTCATCAGATTGTGTTACTAATATACATTATAATGTATTCTATCATTCACCAAAGTGATTTGGACATTTATACACAAATAACTATAATACATACATTCTTTATATAAAAGTTTCTTACAAATTACATAACGGATGAATAAATACAATTTTTTGCGAGTTTTAGTATCTTAATGTTTTTCTTTTTCATTCTTAGTAAAAAGTCAGTCATTGCAATTAAAAAGAATTACCAGTGAAACATGACAATTACATAAGCAAAAAATAATTTTAACGAAATTTTGTTCTTAATGAATTTAACTTAATG
Source organism: Oncomelania hupensis (assembly GCA_036898135.1). NCBI lineage: Eukaryota > Metazoa > Mollusca > Gastropoda > Littorinimorpha > Pomatiopsidae > Oncomelania > Oncomelania hupensis. The sequence continues at coordinate 51,795,354 of CM072524.1, forward strand.
AATTTAAGAACAAAATTTTGTGTGCTAACAACAGGTCTTGAAAAACCAACATTTAACGAAATTTGGAGTGAATAATTATATTTTCGTAAAACCGAGTTATTTATATTCTGTTAATTGCTTCTTCGGTAGATATGTATGCTAACTGTGACTGAATTCAGATTCAAAGCACATTTTCTTGCTTCTCGTTCTGCACAGCCAAAACCCAGAATGTGATGTATCAGTATCCAACAGAAATTGACTTCTTTTCCATGTATAATCAAACTCTGAAAAACGTGGTTAATCTCATAAATTATTTCAATTGCCAGTCCTTGCTATATTTGTAGAATTTAAATCCTGTAAAACAGACTGAATCCATACATACACATTACTATAGAAAACAGTAGGCAAGCTAGCAATTTATTTAAACCATTGAAATAGCTATCAGTTATGCTGTAAAACATTATAACCTTTCCCTATAAATTATTATAATATTTTCTCGTTCATGCTACAAATACCCCGCTACAAACTCTTATCTGCAGGCTGTCGATCCTTCTCAGTGTTTGGTCCTTCAATTTGGAACTCTCTTCCTCTCTCACTTCGCAGCCCTCCGAACATAGCCACCTTCAAGTCCAACTTGAAAACTCATCTAGCCACTTTCAAGTCCAACTTGAAAAACTCGTCTCTTCCTTAAAAATGTCTGATCTTACCTCCCATCACCACCATCATTCCTTTTTTTCTGATTCAGAGCAAATGGTGTAGTTGTACTGTCTAAAACTATATAATTTTTTAAGATGACAACTTCAAGCAAAAAATAACTTGTCCATAATTTTGCAAGGACTGATTCGCCCATGTTATGTGAATCAGACTTTGTATCTTTACCACAAATCTGCTTGCTAATTATTTAAATTAAAATGTATTTTTTTTTAAATTATGTTGTAACTATTCAATGTTTCTTTCATCAGCTAATACAAAGAGCATGTTCTAGAATATGACAAAGGATATTACGCCAAAAGATGATGACTTGTTTTATATTGCTCAAATGTTATTTAGATCTACATAAGGAAATTTGTTAATTATGTAATGTTCAACTATTGAAAGCGGTCGTTATTTTTATATGTATGTTTGCTAATTTAAATGTTCCTTTTCCTTAAAGCAAGACCGGACAGGATACAGCACAAAGTAGGACCCAACTGTGGGACAAGACCCCTCCGCAGGACAGGACCTCACCGAAGGGCAGGACCCCAAAGCAGGACAGGGCACCACCGCAGGACATGACACCACCGCAGGACAGGATCCCAGAGCCGAGGAGGACCAGCAGCAGCAGACGACGAGGAATCAACGACAGAGGTGGCCACCTCAAAAGACATTTTTATTGTGGGTGCGCATGTGTGTGTTTAGTGAAATTGTATAGTATTGCAATGCAATTTAGCAGGAATTGAAATCTACGTGGATTTAGCAGCTGCCCATGCTGGCATTGCAGCAGCTAGCAGGAGAGGCAAGCGATATAATGCAGTGCACCTGTTGACTTGTCGGCGGCACTCGCTGCGGGCTATGTCTGGATATTACTGACTCCAGTTTTGACACGCTAGAGCAATAAAAATTGTTAGTTAGCAGGGACCGGGTGCGTCAACAGTGCCACGAATGCGTTAAGCACTGGAAAGGAAATTGGTCAAGGTTAAAATTAGAAAACGGTTCAAGGTCGATCAGAGTTAAAAATGTCGAAAAGCACAGGCTTTGTGGCGACATGAACTAAGCCAGTGCAACCTCACATAACTGGCAGCTGCATAAAGAGCAGCAGCTACAAGGCGTAAGCTGTTGAATGTTGAGGGAAAGGGTTATGTTGTCATTCTATGGAGGAAATGTTTCTGTGGGGAAACAACGAGAGAGTGTGGTTGTGGACATTAGTGTCATGGGGGAAAGGAACATTGGATGTGGAGTGGAAGTTTGTGACAAGCAGTCAAAATGTAAATAAACACGAGACGACCGATGTCTCTTTTTCTTTGGTTAAGTTAGAAAGTAAACTGTAACATGAGACAACGAACCGACTGGTGAGGCAGTCGGGACAAATGTCTTATTTTCTTTTTTGGTAGAGATACAAATAAATAATAGGAAATGAACATGAGACTGCAACCTGGTTCCGTCTCTGTCCATCTTTCCATTTTTGACATTTGTTAGATATGCTTGCCCACACTCTGCTCTCCAACAGCTGCTCCTTACTTTGTGATAATAATGGTCACGTCTGCATGATCCGCCCTGGTAGAATTGCAGTATGGTCAGTTCCTGATGCTGGAGACGGCGTATGCTTTGTCAAAAATCCACCTCGTCAGCCCTGAGGCTGGAGGGGGGAAATGGCTCAAGGTCAGTTTAGAAAACGGTTCAAGGTCACATTTAGAAAATGTCGCTGTCGAAGAACAGGCTTTGAGACGACGTATAGCAAGCCAGTCACAATATCACATAACTGGCAGCTGCATAAAGAACAGCAGCTACAAGTTGTTGTAAGCTGCTGAAGTTCGAGGGGAAGAATCATTTTGTGGTTCTATGGGGGACATGTTTCCATGGAGAAACGGTGTGGTTGTGTTTCCCGAAGGAAAGGGACAATGGATGTAGAGTGGAAGTTTGCGGCGAGCAGTCAAAATGTAAATAAACATGAGGCGACCGATGTCTCTTTCTTTTGTTAGGATAGAAAGTAAACTGTAACATGAGACTAATAGACCGACTGGTGAGGCAGTCGGGACAAATGTCTCTTTTCTTTTTTGTTAGGGATAACAATAATGGAAAATGAACAACTGGTTCTGTCTCTCTCTTTCTCGTTGACATTTGTTAGCTCTGCTTGCCCAGACTCTGCACTCCAACAGATGTCCCTTGCTTTGTGATAATGGTCACCTCTACATGATCCGCCTTGGTGGAATTGCAGTGTGGTCAGTTTCTGAACCTGGAGACGTAGCATACCCACCTCTCCAGCACTAAGACTGGAAAAAAACACCGCAAAAAAGATCGCGAAATAGTATCAAGGTCAAAACAACGGAAAAGGAAGGGGCGATGGGGAAAAACGCGCCAGACCTTGTTTATTAGCAAGGTCCAAATACTCTAGTGTTTTGAAATCAAAGTTAGTTTTGTCTAGCTTAGGTCAGTAGTGGTTGTCTTTAGCAAATTGATGGGTGCTCTGTGTTGTATTGTTTCCTGCTCTGAATTGCTATGTCAATGTTGGTGTGCTGTTGTTAGGTTCAGGTTGACTTTCAATTGTTGTTAATGTTGCATGTGCAATATTTTAGTTGTAACTATATACAAAATATGTACAGTTTAAACCAACAATGTAAATAAATTGATGATGATAATGATAATAATAATAATAATAATAATAATAATAATAATAATAATAATAATAATAATAATAATAATAATAAAAATCATTATAATAATAATAATAATAATAATAATAATAATAATAATAAAAATCATTATAATAATAATAATAATAATAATAATAATAATAATAATAATAATAATAATAATAATAATAATAATAATAATAAAATTTATTTTAAATAAAATACATACATAAATAAATAAAATAACTAAAATAAAAGGAATAAAAATTGCAAAAAGGAAGGGGAGTTGGGTTTATAAAAAAAAAAAGGCTGTAAATATTGTAGTTGTATTAACAATGTGTATGGAAAATGTCATTTATGCATTAAATATCTTTGATAAAAGAAGTTGGGCAATTTAATACAAAACATTAAAATTGTACTCATGTCTTGTAAGTAAAGTTTAATGTATGCTTTAAATTGTGTTGCATACATTTAATACTGAAAAATAAATGTTAAAAATTAAATTAATAAAATGTTAATATTAAAAGTTTAAAAGGAAAAGGATGGGGAGTTGGGGATTAGAACAACAATGTAAATATTGTAAAAGAACTGAAGATTGTAATGTAAAATTTAATTTTTGCATTGAACTGTGAGGCACACTTTTGAACAATGTATATGTTTATTTCAAAGATAAAGTGGAAAAGGATAAGGTGTAGGGGTTCAAATTACCAGTAAACACTGTAATTTTACTAAAGATTTTAATGGAAAATCTCAATTATGCTGGGATCCTATCCTATCCTGTCCCATAACCCGAAGGTCGTAGGGGCACCACAGATGATCTTTTAACCAGCATACTCCATCTTTCTCTGTCCTCAGCAGCCCTCATGGCTTCGCTCAGTGTCAAACCAGTCCATTCTCGAATGTTGTCCTCCCACCTCTTTTTCGGTCTCCCCCTTCTTCTACCTCCTTGCACTGTGCCTTGCAGAATGGTCTTTGCAAGGCCTGATGATCTGGTGACGTGGCCATACCATCGGAGTTTCCGTTTCTTCACCACTGTGAGCAGGTCATCGTGTTGTCCAATGGCTTGTGTGATGGTCTGTCGGACTTCGTCGTTGGTGATGTGTTGGGTATAGGAAATGCACAGAAGTCTTCTGTAGCACCTCATCTCCATGCTTTGTATTCTTCGTTGGAGATCTGCTGTGAGGGTCCATGCTTCGCAAGCATATAGGAAGATGGAGATGACCAGAGAGCGCAGCAGTCTTACTTTGGAATGTAGACTGATGGTTCTGTCTTTCCAAATGGGCTTCAACCTTGTCAGGGCAGCAGTTGTTTGTGCGATCCTGGAGAGGACTTCCTGTCGAGACCCATTGTCTGACACAATGGCTCCTAAATATTTGAAGCTGTGCACTGTGTTGAGGGATTGGCCTTGTATTTTGATGTCCGTGTTGATGCCATTGGTGTTGTTGGTCATCATTTTGGTCTTCTCTGCACTTATTTCCATTCCATAAGCTCTGGAGGTGGTGTCAAGCCTCTGTACAAGCTGTTCAAGTTCTTGTTCCTCTCCAGCCAATCCATCAATATCATCCGCAAAACGAAGATTGGAGATTGCTCTGCCCCCTATGCTGACTGTGCCTTCGTGATCTGCAAGAGCATCTGACATGATGCGCTCTAGGAAGATGTTGAAGAGTGTTGGAGAGAGTAGGCATCCTTGACGCACACCGATTGTTGTTCTGAACCAGTTCCCGATGACGCTGTTATGGAGGACTGCACTGGTAGCCTTGTCATACAGGCTTTTGATGACTTCTATAATTTTAGGGCTGATGTTGTACACTTTCATGGTTGCCCATAGAGCTGCATGCCAGACTCGGTCAAATGCCTTCTTGAAGTCTATGAACACATGATATAGATGTTGTTGGTGCTGTAGGTATTTCTCACAGATTATTCTGAGGTTGAATATCTGTTCAGTGGTACTTCGCCCTGCCATGAATCCTGCTTGTTCTTCAGCTATGATTTGTTCAGCTTGTGGTTTCAACCTGTTGAGTATTATTTTCAGGAGGACCTTGCTGGGATGGCTGATGAGGCTGATGGTGCGGTAATTTTCACACTCCTGAAGGTTACCTTTTTTGGGAAGAGTGATGACAAGCGACTGGGTCCATGGTGTAGGCCATTCCCCACTCTGCCAGATCTTGTTACAGATAATGGTGAGAGCATCAGTCATCGCTTCTCCTCCTGCTTGTAGCAGTTCCGCTGGTATGTTGTCCACTCCCGCTGACTTCCCTTTCTTCAGCGATTGCACTGCTGCCTCAACTTCTTCCCGGAGAATTGGGAGGATTTCTTCTTCTTCTCTGCTCTCGGGACATGCTAGAACTGATGGGTCTCCATTTGGTGTATGGTTGTAAAGGTCAGAGCAGTACTCTGTCCATCTGTCCAAGACTTCTTGTTCTTCTGTAAGGCATATGCCAGACTTGCTTTGGATAGTGGAGACTTTGGGCTGTTTAACACTTGTCAGCCGCTTCACAGTCTGGTAGGCCTTCTTGCTGTTGTTCTTGTTCAGATTGTTCTCTATTTCCTGGCATTGATCTTCTATCCAGTTCTCCTTTGCTGTGCGCATGCCTTTTCGGATGTCATTGTTGATTTTTCGGTAGACATCAGCTCCCTGTGAGGTGTTCTTTTTCTTTTTTAACTCTCTTCGTTTATCACACAGATCCAAAAGTTCAGGTGTGATCCACGGCTTCTTCTTTGGTCGGTGCTTGCCAAGGATCTCAGTGGCGGCATCTGTTACAGCTGAGTTGAAGGTATTGGTCATGGTGTTGACATCTACTTCGCCTGCCCCCAAAATAAGCAGTGGTGCAAATTTCCCTCCAATTGTGGCCTGAAATATTTTTGCCACCTCCGGGTCTTGCAGTTTGTCCAGGTCGAACTTCAGCCTAGTGCACTTTGCTGTATTTACTCTCTTCAAATGGAGCCGGAAAGACATCATCACGAGATCGTGGTCACTTCCAATGTCTGCTCCTGGAAAAGTGCGTGTCCTGCCAATGTTGATGCTTGATCTGAAGCGTTTCTTGACCATGATGTAGTCGATCTGGTTGTGATGTTCCCCGCCGGGACTGTGCCATGTCCATCGTCTGGATTTTTTGTGGAGACCAAGCGTGTTTGCCAGTACCAGATTGTTGTATCTGGCAAACTCCAATAGCCTCAGACCCCTGTCATTTGTCTCGTTTTTGCAGTGGGGTCCACATGTGTCTCCCCAGTTGTGGTGCGCATCTTGGCCAACCTTGGCATTCCAGTCGCCTTGCACTATGACTATGTCCTTCTTCGGCACTTGGTCAAGGACCGCCTGTATATTTTCATAAAAATCCTCCACTTTGCTGTCTTCATAGTCTGATGTTGGGGCATAGGCCTGGATGATGGTAATGTTGAAAGGGGTTGCTCTCAGACGGATGGTAATGAGTCTACTGGAGACTGGGCGGCAACCCATGACAGTGGCTAGAATGTTCTTGTGGACCAAGAATCCAACGCCGTGTTCGTGCCTGTCATCTCTACCGCTGAAATAGAGCTTGTGGCCTTTGTCAGTCGTTGTTTCACCTAGGCCTTTCCAGCGCAGTTCGCTGATACCTAGAACGTTCCATCGATAGTGGTCCAGCTCGTGGGCCAGTTCTTCTAATTTTCCTTCCGCAGTTAGGGTCCTGACATTCCAGGTTCCTATGACGATGTTGTTTCTCGTGCGGATCTTGCTAATTTGTCCATCAGTAGCATACTTTTCACCTCCGTCCTGGTGGCCAACGGAAGGCGCTGTCCTTGTTCCTCCCAATTCTCCGAGAAGACGTTGAGACAGCAGTGCAATCGCTGAAGAAGGGGAAGTCAGCGGGAGTGGACAACATACCCGCGGAACTGCTTCAAGCAGGAGGACAAGCGATGATTGACGCACTCACCATTATTTGTAACAAGATCTGGCAGAGTGGGGAGTGGCCTACACCATGGACCCAGTCGCTTGTCATCACTCTTCCCAAAAAAGGTAACCTTCAGGACTGTGAAAATTACCACACCATCAGTCTCATCAGCCATCCCAGCAAGGTCCTCCTGAAAATAATACTCAACAGGTTGAAACCCCAAGCTGAACAAATCATAGCTGAAAAGCAAGCTGGATTTAGGGCAGGGCGAAGTACCACTGAACAGATTTTCAACCTCAGAATAATCTGCGAGAAATACCTACAGCACCAACAACATCTATATCATGTGTTCGTAGACTTCAGAAAGGCGTTTGACCGAGTCTGGCATGCAGCTCTGTGGGCAACCATGAGAGTGTACAACATCAGCCCTAAAATTATTGAAGTCATTAAAAGCCTGTATGACAAGGCTACCAGTGCAGTCCTCCACAACAGCGCCATCGGAAACTGGTTCAGAACAACAATCGGTGTGCGTCAGGGATGCCTACTCTCTCCAACACTCTTTAACATCTTCCTAGAGCACATCATGTCAGATGCCCTTGCAGATCATGAAGGCACAGTCAGCATAGAAGGAAGAGCAATCTCCAACCTTCGTTTTGTGGATGACATTGATGGATTGGCTGGAGAGGAACAAGAACTTGAACAGCTGGTACAGATGCTTGACACCACCTCCAGAGCCTATGGAATGGAAATAAGTGCAGAGAAGGCCACAATGATGATCAACAACATCAATGGCATCAACACGGACATCAAAGTCCAAGGCCAATCCTTCAACACAGAACATAGCTTCAAATATGTAGGAGCCATTGTATCAGACAATGGGTCCCGACAGGAAGTCCTCTCCAGGATCGCACAAACAACTGCTGCTCTGTTGAGGTTGAAGCAAATTTGGAAGACAGGACCATCAGTCTACATTCCAAGGTAAGGCTGCTGCGCTCTTTTGTCATTTCCATCTTCCTATACGCTTGCGAAACATGGACCATAACAGCAGCCCTAAAACGAAGAATACAAAGCATGGAGATGAGGTGCTACAGAAGACTTCTGGGCATTTCCTATACCCAGCACATCACCAACGACGAAGTCCGACAGACCATCACACAAGCCATTGGACAACACGATGACCTGCTCACAGTGGTGAAGAAACGGAAACTCCGATGGTATGGCCACGTCACCAGATCATCAGGTCTTGTAAAGACCATCCTGCAAGGCACAGTGCAAGGAGGTAGAAGAAGAGGGCGACCAAAAAAGAGGTGGGAGGACAACATTCGTGAATGGACTGGCTTGACACTGATACAATCAGGGTTGCTGAGGACAGGGAAAGATGGAGTACGCTGGTTAAACGATCATCTGTGGTGCCCCTACGACCTCCGAGTTACGGGATAGGATAGGATAGGAAAAAAATTAGGAAGTGGGCTTTCGTCGCTCAGCCGCTAAAGTTTTTGAAGATTTTTACTGCAAAATTAATTGCTATAATAATTGTGGCTCAAACAAATTTTTTTTAGTTTATGTCTGAATATATTTAGTACAGTTCTATGCGTAGATTTTCTATCGGTTTTAGATGCTTTGAAATCTAATATTAACTGTGAACGGAAAGAGATAATTTTTTAGATTAAGAACCTCATTCATGTTTGATAACTAGTGGTACTGAAGTGACCTTTTTCGGGATCCCATTACGTAGTAGATTTTTATATAATGATTGGGCTGATCGTGCCGCAAAATAAAGTGCTTTAAATATTAATTTACAACGAAGAATAAAAAGCATGGAGATGATGTGCTACAGAAGACTTCTGGGCATTTCCTATACCCAACACATCACCAACGACGAAGTCCGACAGACCATCACACAAGCCATTATATAACACGATGACATGCTCACAGTGGTGAAGAAACGGAAACTCCGATGGTATGGCCACGTCACCAGAGCATCATGCCTTGCAAAGACCGTCATGCAAAACCCGGTGCAAGGAGGCAGAAGAAGAGGGAGACGGAAAAAGAGGTTGAATTAGGAGTTTTGTCCGGGAAGTTTTTAAGAAAAAAGGTAGGTGACTGGTCTAGCGAAGAAGAAGATAGTATAGTAGATTGATAGAACAGAGCAGGAATGAGAAAGAACAAATGAGAAAGACAGCGACAATGGGAATTTAAAGCACTAAATTTCCAGAAAATGGGGATACTATTTATACAGAACCCCAAGTACCTCCACGGGGGTTATATTACATGTGTATACATGAGTGTGTATATGTGTGTAAATGCGTGCCTGTTTAAATGCGTGAGTTCGAACGTGTGTGTGCATGTTTTTTATCATCTTGGGGAAAAAAGACGTTAATAAAGCAACCAACCAACCAACAAGTTTGATTTTTTTCCATTTCTGTTGTTACAGGGAGTGAGTTCCCCTGCCTAACTCTATACATACGCTCTACGATCTATTAGATTTTAGTTAGTTAGTTGATGTTTTTAGCGCTTAAAAAAATAGTTAGCGGGTTCTATTAATAGGCACAAAAAATACGCAATTTATTGATTTTTAAAAAATATGTACTTTCAAAAGATTTTTTTTGGGGGGTGCAAGCTTTTTTTCAGTGGGTAAACATTCACTGTGAACATTAAAAGGATTTGAAGAGGGCGCTTGAATGAACGAACATTGAGGTTTAACGTCTACACCCACCATTGGCGATATGGCAGACGGGGATAACCATCCCATGGAAAGAAGGGTAGGGACCTGAATCAACACTGAACCACCAGAGCAATCATACTGCTAAAATGGACAGCGACAAATGGCCACTTTTTATATCGCCCACCACGGGATTCGAACCTGGGTCATTGGTGTGCCAGGCGAAAGCTCTACCACTTGAGCTACGGTGGTGGGACTAAGTGCGCAAGGTCAATGTGGGTCTCTTTAATAAGCTTCACAAATCGGAGACATTCCAGTGCGTGAGGATAGGTTATGATAGGAGGTAAACAACATCATAAAGGTGGCTTTATCTCTTGACCTTTATGAACGGAGTTCGTAATAGGGTTGGAATTATATTATACTGCTGGGATGAATCATGAAGAGAACAATGTGATTTTCGAGCTGCTGCTTCTTCTTCTTCTTCTTCTTCTTCTTCTTCTTCTTCTTCTTCTTCTTCTTCTTTTCTTCTTCTTCGTCTTTGTCTTCTTCTTCTTCTTCGTCTTCTGCTTCTTCTTCTGCTTCTTCCTCTCCGAGTTCATCGTCTTCTGTTGTCTAATCCACAACCCCCGTAGCTCAGAGCTCAGAGAGACGGACCGAGCGACCGACAACTGGGCCACTCACTACTGAAGGATGAACTATGATTTGAAGTATCTGTAAACCCAAAACTCAACAAAAATCGAGATATTGAGAAAAACGTGTTCTGCTACAAAATAGCCCCAGTGACCCTGACCTTTGCGGTAGAACAAATATGATGGCACAGGAAGCATGTCGTAAGGTAATGTTCCAAAAAGGTTTGGTCAAATCTGTTTCAGCGGTTCTTGAAATATGGCGCCCGACGGACCGGCTGACCGACTGACAGACAGATAGACAGACAGACAGAAAGATAGACAGACATTTGGTTCGTTCTGATTCTCCCCACCCACTCCCATAATTTGAAAGTATTTCAAGATAACTCTGGAGAAACTCAAAATGGCAATTTTCACTGTCTACCATTCTTAGCAATATGATCGTTCTGGGAGTTCAGTGTTGTTTTAGGTACCTACTCCTTCGTCTCTGGGATGTCTAATTAACGCTAAAAAGATTAGTATTTGCCATAAATATATTATTGAAACTTTTATTTTATTTTTCAAAGGACAGAATAACTATAAAAACCTACAAGAGAGAGAGAGGCACACCCACAATTGCTACATTGACAAGAACAATAATTAAATGAGTCATCTCGGGACTTATCCAACGCCGGCTAAATGATGCCAGAGAATCGACTGGGCTTTCTTTTCTTCTCACATTCCCTTCATGAATGGATAATTGACATGAACAGGACAGGAACACTTTCAATCGTGCTTTCTTTCTGTCGTTAAGCGGGGTGCCTAGCGAGTTCCAGTAGCACAGCAGTGTGTACTCGTGTCTTTGTTATGAAAGACAACCACGACGCTTAGACCTGTTCCGTTCCGTTGGTAGATTAACGTCCCCGGACACATAGCGTATAGGGGACATGATGAGGGAGGTCCTTTGTATGAAGAAGTCAAGATGCTGTAAGAATGACGTGTGAAGAGGAGCGCATGATGCAGCTACAACATCCAGAGGGTAAGGTAGTGGTGTTGGATATAAAGGGCGCCTCATGTGGTATAAGGGATGCCAAAAAGGACAAAAACGGGCCAGGAAAAGAACCTCAAAAGAGGAAGAGGGCCAGGAGGGCAACGGGCAGGGCAGAAAGGATACATGGTATTTATTATTATAGAAAAATGGAAAAGAAGTTGATATTTTTATATAAGGAGCAGACCAGGTCTGCCTAGCTAAAATACGGTGGCAGAATCGGGTCAACAAAAAATATAAAAATGTACATTTCAAAGTTTATTGTTAAAAAGGACTACAAATGTTAAAATATATAGCCAATAACTAGACAACCCCCCCAAAAATTCAATTAATTAGAATTAATGTTAAAACTTATTACAAAAGGCCTGAGCCCGCGTTAACTGGGCTATACGAATTCTATCAGCTGTCGCGTGGTTTCTGGTACGTACCATCCACCACGCCCGCATCAAAGCCCCATTGAAAAATCTCTAGGGCACGAGCGGTCTCTGTCTGTCCGAAATGTGGGGAAAGCAACTCGGCATACTCCTCCATCTGCCTGATAAACGCGGTGCTTGGTAGGCCGCGATACACCTGGGAGTTGGTCACTCTTCCTGCATTATGCTGCGCTTTCCCGCCACATAGTTCCTAATATAATCCTCTTTTTATCTAGTGGGACAACACTCACTGTGTATCTGACAAAAGGATCCGTGATGCTGAAATGTGTGATCTCTGGTCTCTTTCAGTGAAATGGAGCGTGCAGAAGCGAATGCTCAGATCATCTCGGAATGGGTAAAAAAATAAAAGCAACGTTTATTTATTGATGCTTTTCCATCGAACTTACAAGACCATGCAAGAACATAAAAACAATGTTTTAATTACTGTGACCTCATCAATCGTTCTAAACAATCAGTGGTTTAACTGCCATGCTACTTATAGTAGCGGTTTTGCGTTCCAGCACGAGATCCTAGAGATTCCATTGAAATACATCATTCTTAATGCTGTTTCCCCACCCCCCTCCTCTCCCTTCCCTCTCCTCACTCTCCTTCCACCCTCCAAACCTTCCCTCCCTCCGAACCTTCCAAAAATGCCACAGATCCTCTTTGCTGTTAAATTATGCTAATTTGGGAAATATAAAGACCACAAAAAAAAGAATGTCGCATTTCGCGAACATGTGACGGTGGGTCTATTGTTTCTGGGCTCTGCACAACGGAATGCTATTACCCACTCGTCTTTCGTCGATGGGGATCGCTAGTTAATCTCCATGTGACTCAACTTAATACATTTATAAGCTTAGCTCGGTCTGTGCTTAGGCTGGGATTTCAGAGATAGAAAGAAAATGATAAAAGATCACTGTCACACTAGCTCTCACACGGCTATGAAACATAGGTAGTCCAGCCACTTGTTAACAGTAAATATCACACATTTATATCCTCTACTCTATACAAGATCTGCTAATCACGATACTAACTTAAAAGTTCAAATATCATGTCGAAGGGTTCGCTCCTTGATAATTCTATGCAGCTACTGTTTCTTCATCGGGCTACTCGTGCCCAACGGGTCAGTCTTCTGGAAAGGTGGACTAGTGATGTCCTTTGCTAACAGGTTAGGTGCACTGGTGAAAATGTAACTTAGGTCTAAATTCGATGAGCTGTGTTGTGGTTGATTCTTTGATGAGCTGTGTTGTTGTGGATTCTTCTCCTTGTTGACAGACTGGTGGGCTCTCGTCGCGCAGTGCTTGAGGTTCCAATACAGACCGAATGTCAGTGAAGACTTTTACTTGTCTTGTTTCTTATCGGGCCCACGATGCCTGCTCGTCTGTAACATATGAGACGAATTTCTGCAACACCGTGTATACTAGGTGGGTGCAGAGCGTCTCACTGAAGGCAGAAATAGCCCTCAGTGATTAGCTCCACTTATATACATAGAGAAAAGAAGAACGTTCTGCTAAGTCCGTGGTCTACTGGAATCTCCACTCTAATTTCCTATACATATATAATATAAATCATGGCTAACTACACACATAGAGAATTAATTAATATTATACACATTCTCCAGTACAGCCACTGGTCTGCAATAATACATATAGGCTAAACAACAGAGGGTCCATAGGGACCACATCATGGCGTCGCAACCGGTCGTGTGCGCCATGGGGTCACGCGAAGTTTGACTAACCATCGCAATTCTAAACATGGCAAATTTCACAAATATAATTCAACAATAATATCAATACATCGCGATGAAACAAAAGATAGTTCATTTACCTCTTTGACAATGTCAGGCTGTGGCTAACTAGGTTGAAGAGAGTTTCACCAGTTCCCGCTTTTAGTCCTCAAGTGGAGAGATCTATTAGAGCCGAGCTCCTTACTCGATGCAAGTCGAACGTAGAATGACTCTCTATCCCGGTGGTTGGCCGGAAGCCCCAGGAAAACTAAACTACAATGGGCGCCCTCTAGCGTGGGTGGCCGTACTATATACTTCTATACGTAAGCTGGATGAGGTCATTCCTACTTGGGCCAGCGTCAGCATACAAAAGTGTAGCCCACAGTAGACTTCTGTCTTGCGTCTTGCTAGTAACCGAAAGGTCGCTGGTTCGAATCCCGGATTGGTCAACGTGTGATCATATTATTTTCCCCTTTACCAACAACTGGCACGCTGGTGTCAGTATAAATCGGTCCAGTAGTCACCTATATGCGAAAGTGTCGTGTGACTATAATCTACAAACAAACAAACAAACAGACTTCTGTCGTCTGCTGCAGAGCAACATTAATCTACTAAGGTTACAGCTGACTTAGCAAGGCAAGAAGCAATAGTGCTGTGTAAATCTGGCCTCTTATCATAGAACAACACATTTTCATCAAAGCTGTCTGTTCGAATTAAGCAGTTATCGTCATTATCCGATTAAGTAGGCTAACATTCAGATGCAACAGCATTCAATTATCTCTCAGAAACAATAACCTGCACAGAAATGTGTGCATTAGTACTACCATAACAAAACCTCTTCCAACAAGTATACACTCAACACGCAAATACGGAGCACAAAGAAAGAAAGGGGGAGAGGTGGGGAGGGTGAAGGCGGTGGGGGGAGGGAAAAATCACATGTTTTAGTGTCCGTAACATGTTTATCCAATACCCTTAACATAAGAGGACAAGGCATTTTTTGTAAATAAAGAAAAAAAGCAGGGGAAATCCATTTAGAAGGATGTATGACACTGGAACCTGGCTCTCACTCATACGAGCCGAGAAACGAAGCTTAGACCATCGACTATAAGGTTTTCGCAGTATAAACACGGAAATAAATAATCACGCTTTAACAACTTCCAATATCAAACCCTTTTCAAAGCCACTGGCCAGCTGGAAAAAAAATAATGCTTTGGCTAAAACTGGTACTGGCAAACACGCTTGGTCTCCACAAAAAAATCCAGACGATGGACATGGCACAGTCCCGGCGGGGAACATCACAACCAGATCGACTACATCATGGTCAAGAAACGCTTCAGATCAAGCATCAACATTGGCAGGACACGCACTTTTCCAGGAGCAGACATTGGAAGTGACCACGATCTCGTGATGATGTCTTTCCGGCTCCATTTGAAGAGAGTAAATACAGCAAAGTGCACTAGGCTGAAGTTCGACCTGGACAAACTGCAAGACCCGGAGGTGGCAAAAATATTTCAGGCCACAATTGGAGGGAAATTTGCACCACTGCTTATTTTGGGGGCAGGCGAAGTAGATGTCAACACCATGACCAATACCTTCAACTCAGCTGTAACAGATGCCGCCACTGAGATCCTTGGCAAGCACCGACCAAAGAAGAAGCCGTGGATCACACCTGAACTTTTGGATCTGTGTGATAAACGAAGAGAGTTAAAAAAGAAAAAGAACACCTCACAGGGAGCTGATGTCTACCGAAAAATCAACAATGACATCCGAAAAGGCATGCGCACAGCAAAGGAGAACTGGATAGAAGATCAATGCCAGGAAATAGAGAACAATCTGAACAAGAACAACAGCAAGAAGGCCTACCAGACTGTGAAGCGGCTGACAAGTGTTAAACAGCCCAAAGTCTCCACTATCCAAAGCAAGTCTGGCATTTGCCTTACAGAAGAACAAGAAGTCTTGGACAGATGGACAGAGTACTGCTCTGACCTTTACAACCATACACCAAATGGAGACCCATCAGTTCTAGCATGTCCCGAGAGCAGAGAAGAAGAAGAAATCCTCCCAATTCTCCGGGAAGAAGTTGAGGCAGCAGTGCAATCGCTGAAGAAAGGGAAGTCAGCGGGAGTGGACAACATACCAGCGGAACTGCTACAAGCAGGAGGAGAAGCGATGACTGATGCTCTCACCATTATCTGCAACAAGATCTGGCAGAGTGGGGAATGGCCTACACCATGGACCCAGTCGCTTGTCATCACTCTTCCCAAAAAAGGTAACCTTCAGGAGTGTGAAAATTACCGCACCATCAGCCTCATCAGCCATCCCAGCAAGGTCCTCCTGAAAATAATACTCAACAGGTTGAAACCACAAGCTGAACAAATCATAGCTGAAGAACAAGCAGGACTCATGGCAGGGCGAAGTACCACTGAACAGATTTTCAACCTCAGAATAATCTGTGAGAAATACCTACAGCACCAACAACATCTATATCATGTGTTCATAGACTTCAAGAAGGCATTTGACCGAGTCTGGCATGCAGCTCTATGGGCAACCATGAAAGTGTACAACATCAGCCCTAAAATTATAGAAGTCATCAAAAGCCTGTATGACAAGGCTACCAGTGCAGTCCTCCATAACAGCGTCATCAGGAACTGGTTCAGAACAACAATCGGTGTGCGTCAAGGATGCCTACTCTCTCCAACACTCTTCAACATCTTCCTAGAGCGCATCATGTCAGATGCTCTTGCAGATCACGAAGGCACAGTCAGTATAGGGGGCAGAGCAATCTCCAATCTTCGTTTTGCGGATGATATTGATGGATTGGCTGGAGAGGAACAAGAACTTGAACAGCTTGTACAGAGGCTTGACACCACCTCCAGAGCTTATGGAATGGAAATAAGTGCGGAGAAGACCAAAATGATGACCAACAACACCAATGGCATCAACACGGACATCAAAGTACAAGGCCAATCCCTCAACACAGTGCACAGCTTCAAATATTTAGGAGCCATTGTGTCAGACAATGGGTCTCGACAGGAAGTCCTCTCCAGGATCGCACAAACAACTGCTGCCCTGACAAGGCTGAAGCCCATTTGGAAAGACAGAACCATCAGTCTACATTCCAAAGTAAGACTGCTGCGCTCTCTGGTCATCTCCATCTTCTTATATGCTTGCGGAACATGGACCCGCACAGCAGATCTCCAACGAAGAATACAAAGCATGGAGATGAGGTGCTACAGAAGACTTCTGTGCATTTCCTATACCCAACACATCACCAACGTTGAAGTCCGACAGACCATCACACAAGCCATTGGACAACACGATGACCTGCTCACAGTGGTGAAGAAACGGAAACTCCGATGGTATGGCCACGTCACCAGATCATCAGGCCTTGCAAAGACCATTCTGCAAGGCACAGTGCAAGGAGGTAGAAGAAGGGGGAGACCGAAAAAGAGGTGGGAGGACAACATTCGAGGATGGACTGGTTTGACACTGAGCGAAGCCATGAGGGCTGCTGAGGACAGAGAAAGATGGAGTATGCTGGTTAAGCGATCATCTGTGGTGCCCCTACGACCTTCGGGTTATGGGACAGGATAGGATAGGATAGGCTAAAACAAGCACATATCTCAAGTCTAATGTGGACAATAGGAGTTAAAAGGACAGTACAACTAATCTGATTTATTTCTTCCCCTATTATTATTATTATTAGTAGTAGTAGTAGTGTTGTTGTTGTTGTTGTTGGTGGTGTTGTTGTTGTTGTTGTTGGTGTTGTTGTTGTTGTTGTTGTTATTATTATTATTCCTATCCTATCCCGTAACTCGAAGGTCGTAGGGGCACCACAGATGATCGTTTAACCAGCGTACTCCATCTTTCCCTGCCCTCGTGGACCCAAGTGGGACTTTTTGGGGTTCTTGTGGTGTTGAGTAACGCTTGATGACTATAGTAAGGACCCTTTTGTTAAACTAGACTGGCGCCGTTATCAGGTGCGAACTAAATAACTTGTTTAATACTCTTATTCCAGAACCTTCACCAAACGAATATGGCTTGATAAACCCTTCTATCAAACACTCAAAGGTTGACCTACAAGGCATACTACAAAAGTGGAAGACAACCAAAGGCGTTGACTAACATGACATGATTATACCTAATGTACAAGACTACGAGACAATACAAGACAATAAGACAATACACTAACAAACAATCAATGTTGACTTACAAGATATACAACCAAAAAAAATCCAGTTTGACTGAAGCTGAGATGACGTGAGCAATAATTGTGCTCAACATTGTTAAGAAACCTTGTTTCAAAAGTGTTTTAAACAACGCATGTCGTGACACGAAAAAGCAAACATCTGCAACATCTGCGCGAAAAAAAAAAACCGCACTCCGCGATTTTCCGAGAATTGCGTTCTCTTTGCGAGGTTATTTTAGTTGGAAAACATGGCCGGCTCAACCGCTAGCGATGAGTGCGATTCTTATTATTGTTCTGTTTAAATTACTCCAAAACAGAAAGCAGAAGGAAATGAAGCAGTATTGGGTGAAACTTTTGGCTGGCCACTACGGTTCGACTGCGCATCGTCACCGAATGGGCATTTAGTACTGCGCAGGGCCAAATGTATGCATTCGGCTACAACAATGTTGTTGCAACACAAATTTAGAACAGGTTCTAAATCACCCCACATTTTTGAAAAGGGTTGCACAACAGATGTTCAAGAGATGGTCGCACATGAGACATTGTCAAAACAGGAAAATATTTTTCGTTTGTTTTTTTCACAAATGTTTTGTGTTTGGATGCTACAAAAATGCCTGGTCTTCACAACAACGTTTTGTTTGGGCAGCACAAAAAATAATTCTTATTGGTAGTACAGTAGTAGTAATAGTAGTTAGTTAGTTATTCATTGCTTACATGGTCCAGCGGACTGCAAAGAGCCGAATCAGGACCACAAAATCAAGACCATAATTTTGCTGAAAGAGGACTTGCACCGATCCGCATAAAAGATCTGCCAAAACAATTCTAGTGGTACCAGCAGGTCACTTTACAATAAAGACATCCCACGCAGGGGACGCTGAGGCTCTACTCTAATTTATCGAACCCCAGTTTACAAAAACAAAATAGAATATAAACATCATTATAAAATTTCAACAAAACACATACATATTAATGCCCACATTGCCAAATAATAGCATCATAGGAAGCCCAAGTGACCACCTGGCAGAAAGCGTCCAATATTCCCAAGCTGATTCAACAGACCTCACACACAAATGAGGAGTTTTGTCCCGGAAGAGTTTTCAAGAAAAAAGGTAGGTGACTGGTCTAGCGAAGAAGAAGATAGTATAGCAGATTGATAGAACAGAGCAGGAATGAGAAAGAACACAGGAGAAAGACAGCGACAGTAAAGCACTAAAATTTCCAAAAAGTGGGGATACTATTTATACTGAAACCCCCGGCACTCCCACGGGGGTGCGTAGTAGTAGTAGTAGTAGTAGTAGTAGTAGTAGTAGTAGTAGTAGTAGTAGTAGTAGTAGTAGTAGTAGTAGTAAAAAAGGTAAAGGTAAAGGTAGTCCCATAGCCTTGTGGCCGTAGGGGAGCGTGATGTTGGAGATCACACTTATCTTGTGCCAGCGTAATGAGGGTGATGCCCAACTCTCTCCCTCGCTGCTTTACCTTCCCCACCCTCAAGAGAGTAGGTACTCAATCACAGTTGAGTCAACTGGGGGCGTTGTTGTTTGTCGCTTCACACCTTAGCGGTCACCCATCCAAGTGCTAACCGCACCGGACGGTGCTTCACTTTCGACTGTCCATGTTAGCAGTATGATTGCTATGGTGGTTCAGTGTTGATTTGGGTCCATTCCTTTTTTTCCCCTTGGAATGGTTATCCAACCATGACAGTGGCTAGAATGTTCTTGTGGACCAAGAATCCAACGCCGTGTTCGTGCCTGTTGTTGTTTGTAGATTATAGTCACACGACACTTTCGCATATAGGTGACTACTGGACCGATTTATACTGACACCAGCAGGCCAGTTGCTGGTAAAGGGGAAAATAATATGATCACACGTTGACCAATCCGGGATTCGAACCAGCGACCTTTCGGTTACTAGCAAGACGCTCTTACCAACTGAGCTACCCGGCCCCTCAAAAAGGTTCGTGCCTTTCATCTCTACCGCTTAAATAGAGCTTGTGGCCTTTGTCGGTCGTTGTTTCACCTAGGCCTTTCCAGCGTAGTTCGCTGATACCTAAAACGTTCCATCGATAGTGGTCCAGCTCGTGGGCCAGTTCTTCTAATTTTCCTTCCGCAGTTAGGGTCCTGACATTCCAGGTTCCTATGACGATGTTGTTTCTCGTGCGGATCTTGCTAAATTGTCCATCAGTAGCATACTTATCACCTCCGTCCTGGTGGCCAACGTAAGGCGCGGTCCTTGTTGAGCCGGGCGACGACCGATCCGGTATGGAATTAGTGGATAGTTTCATCATGTAGTGTGTCTTGGGCAAAAAAGACCTGGCGGTGCCCAATCCTCTCCAAGCTGTTGGCCACAGCCGGAATCCACGAATACAGTGTGGCTCGCCTTGGCCCTTGTGGACCATTTAGAAAGACAGGACCATCAGTCTATATTCCAAAGTAAGATTGCTGCGCTTCCTTGTCATCTCCATCTTCCTATATGCTTGCGAAGCATGGACCCTCACAGCAGACCTACAACGAAGAATACAAAGCATGGAGATGAGGTGCTACAGAAGACTTCTTGGCATTTCCTATACCCAGCACATCACCAAAGACAAAGTCCGACAGACCATCACACAAGCCATTGGACAACACGATGACCTGCTCACAGTGGTGAAGAAACGGAAACTCCGATGGTATGGCCACGTCACCAGATCATCAGGCCTTGCAAAGACCATTCTGCAAGGCACAGTGCAAGGAGGCAGAAGAAGAGGGAGACCGAAAAAGAGGTGGGAGGACAACATTCGAGAATGGACTGGTTTGACACTGAGCGAAGCCATCAGGGCTGCTGATGACAGAGAAAGATGGAGTATGCTGGTTAAACGATCATCTGTGGTGCCCCTACGACCTCCGAGTTACGGTACATGATAGGATAGGATAGGATAGATGGTTATCCCCGTCTGCCATAACGCCAAATGGAGGGCGTTAGACGTCAAAGCTTCAATGTTCCGTCCTCATTCAAGGTGAAGTTGTTCCCGTACTCTTTGAGTCGTTGGGGGAGAGAGAAGTTTGGGACCTCTGTTTTCCCATATAGTATTTACCTACCTGCTATTAGTTTATTAACAGAACGTGTATATAAATTCTTTGAACTATTGATTTCTGTTTTATTACAAGACTCAGTTCAGTGTCACTTGCCGTGGAGTCTTGTGTTCTATTCACATAAATCCCTTGTTATTAATTTTCATAGCGCGCGGCAATCCTAAACAATGAAACATCAAGAGAGAAAACGACATAATTCGTATTATGGACTATTTCATACGTTTCAGATTGTATTGTTTTTGGAAACGGAGACTCCGGAGGCTATTGATTCGAGGAGGTTTTTTTAACTCTTATATTTATTTCACTCTCACCATTATATGTAACAATATCTGACAGAGTAGGGAGTGACCAACACCATGGACCCAGTCACTTGTCATCACTCTTCCCAAACAGGATAACCTCTAGGAGTGTGAAAATTACCGCACTATCAGCCTTATCAGCCATCTCAGTAAAGTCCTCCTGAATATAATACTCATCAGGTTGAAACCACAAGCTGAACAAATCATAGCTCAAAAACAAGCAGGATTCAGGGCAGTGCGAAGTACCACTGAGCAGATTTTCAACCTCAGAATAATCTGCGAGAAATGCCTACAGCACCAACATCTATATCATGTGTTCGTAGACTTCAAGAAAGCACTTGACCGAGTCTGGCATGCAGCTCTGTGGGCAACCATGAGAGTGTACAATATCAGCTCTAACATTATTGAAGTCATCAAAAGCCTGTATGACAAGGCTACCCGCGCCATCGGGAACTGGTTCAGAACAACAATCGGCGTGCGTCAAAGAAGCCTACTCTCTCCAACACTCTTCAACATCTTCCTGGAGCGCATCATGTCAGATGCCCTTGCCGATCACGTAGATACAGTCAGCATAGGGGGTAGAGCAATCTCCAACCTCCGTTTTGCGGATGACATTGATGGATTGGCTGGAGAGGAAAAAGAACTCGAACAGCTGGTACAGAGGCTTGATTCCACCTCCAGAGCCTTTGGAATGGAAATAAGTTGCAGAGAAGATCAAAATGATGATGATCAAAAACACCAATGGCATCGACACGGTCATTGAAGTCCAAGGCCAATCCCTCAAGACGGTGCATAGCTTCAAATATTTAGGAGCCATTGTATCAGACAACAGGTATTTCCTGGACTCAGCACATCACCAACGAAGAAGTCCGACAGACCATCAAACAAGCCATTGGACAACACGATGACATGCTCACAGTGGTGAAGAATCGGAAACTCCGATGGTATGACCACGTCACCAGAGCATCAGGCCTTGCAAAGATCATCCTGCAAGGCACGGTGCAAGGAGGCAGAAGATGAGGGAGACAGAAAAAGAGGTTGAATGACAACATTCGATAATGGACAGGCTTGACACTGAGCGAAGCCATGAGGGTTGCTGAGGACAGAAAAAGATGGAGTAAGCCGGTTAAACGAACATCTGTGGTGCCATAACGACTTTCGAGTTGCGGGATAGGATAGGATAGGATATTTTTTTATGACGGTGGTGGTGGTGGTTGGAAGGCAAGGGAAATGGGATAGCGTGATTCCCGTAAACCTTTGATCTCAACAACAAGAAAACGGACATTCTTTTGTTTCTATCGGTTCCTCAGTTCGTAGAAGCTAGGACAAACCTCAGGGGAATATTAAAGTTAGCAACTTTTTTGCGAAGTTTTTCATCCTTATTTTTTTTTTTTTTTTATTGGGGGGGGGGGGGGTACATAAAGTGCCTGCAACCATCTGAAGAGTAAAATGAACGGTCGAGCAGTGCGATTGCTAGTAACTTGATTCATATTTGAAAAGGTCAAGTAAATCTGCTCGTTTGGAATTTGACAAAAGCTTTTCAGTTGTATTTTAGAACCTGGCTCCAACATCTAAAAATTGTATGTTAGAAAAAGAGATCTTCCTCTTTTCTTTTTTCTTTTTTCTTTTTTTTTTACTTGGTAAAAAGTTGTGTTGTTACTTTTTGGAGTGAGATTGTAATGCACACGGTATTCCAGTTTTGACGCTTGTATATTGTTAATTTGATTTTAAAATGTTTGGGGTTCTACAGGTATTTATTTTATTGAAGCGTTCCTAAAGAGCAATTTTCCAGCTCAAGAGCTGATCCAGGCGCTGGCCAATTCGGGGTCTAACTCAAGCTTTCCAAGGCGTCCACTTGAAGCCTTTGGTGCCACGACTGGCGTCCAGACAATTGAGCACAATCCTGGGCGACCGAGAATGAGGAAGAAGGGACCTAGTGCATGCTGGGTATGTTTGTGTTGCCGACACTCAAACGTCTAAAACATGAGAGACAGGATCTTTAAAGTCCATGCGATGGAATGCTAGCGTGCACATACTAGACCTTGTTATGGCACGTACATTTGTGAGTGTGCATGTGTGTGTGTGTGGGCGGGCGTGTGTTTTGTGTGTGTGTATGTGTGTGTGTGTGGGCATGTTTACACGGTGTTATCTGGACAAACCAGTGAATATCTACATGACTTGTTTTGACAGACCTACTTGTTTTGACGTCAGAACAATGATCCGTTAGGGTTAGGGTTGGGTTAGGGTTAGGGTTAGAGTTCGAACATTTAAAAGTTCTTAAAAAGGGGGACGAAATATGACCCATTGTCAGCACAACGTATGTGGCGTTTCAGGAAAGTCATGATAATGCTGTGTACCTTCGGCTGTGTGTGGGTGTGTGTGGGTGTATGTGAAAGTGTACAAGTTTATCCCTCTATCTATAAATCTTGAATCTTGGGAAAAAAATCAAAAATAAGGTGGGCAAGAGAGAGAGAGAGTGGGTAAAAAGGGAGAGAGAAAGAGAGAGAGAGAGAGAGAGAGAGAGAGAGAGAGAGAGAGAGAGAGAGAGGGAGAGAGCAAAAGAACGAAGGCGAGTAGGAGAAAGGGAGAGAAATCTAAAGGAAGAACGTTTTAAAAATTTCATTGACGCTAATAAACTACTATTTGTTTATATAGTGACATCTTTCTCTTTTTTGTACCCGACATTTGCAAAATTTGAATCTAAACGTCCAATCAGAGCGTTCTAAGCGATCGTCTGCAATAGTTAGTACATGGCTTCGCGATAGGTCAGAATAAGCTACAGGCAACTAAAGTTAAACACAGGCCGTACTATTGTAGAGTGCTTCTATCACTGACTGCACAAGCTACCACAGTCCTTACCCGCAGGCTAAGTAGGCCAACTAAGACAGTGCCTGTTGTAGTACCCAATAGAGTCATATCCTTCGCGTGTTCCGCCTGTAATTGTTGGTGACTGCCTGGGGCAAGCTGCAAGCTTGATGCTTTCTTGTTTTGTAGTAGTAATAGTAGTAGCCGTAGTAGTGGAAGCAGCAGCAGCAATAGTAGTAGTAGTAGTAGTAGTAGTAGTAGTAGTAGTAGTAGTAGTAGTAGTAGTAGTAATAGTAGTAGTAGTAGTAGTGTTGCTTTGTTACGTTGAAACGTGAACGAAAGTATTTCTGAAACGCGCACGATAGATCTAATCGTTTCGTTTTGCAAAGTATTCAATAATGGAGTTTATTTACCTTTGATTTGAGTTTGCATTGTTGTTAGGAGAGGCTGTGTATAACGTTGATAATTTTTGTTGGTCGATATGGTTGGAGAATTCTCTGGACCCGCTTGTTTACTATCGATCGAAGTTTCGGGATAATTGTCGAAGTTTGAAGGAATGTTCCCGGAAGGAGAAGAAATATGTATGACGTAAGTCAGCGATGACGATCTTTTATTTGATTGGCTGTAGTGCGTCATTATAGTCTACGTGTTCTAAATTGTTCGGGAGTATCAAGAGACTTTATAAGTACCGCCCTGTTGCAAAAAGTGGATAGTGAGAGTTGTTGATAGTGAGTTGGAAAGTGAAATTTGAGAGTGAAAAGGCGATTGTATGCAGTTGTTGATGTGTGCTGAATAAAAGTGGAAAACTTCATACGTCGATTTGTGACTTGTATGCTGATTGAGCGGGTTGCGTGAATAAACGAATCTGAGCTACACTCATCAGTACTTCAGCATTGGGGCTGAATCCACTACTGATAGACACCAACATCATAACCGAGTGTAACATGCTTTAATATACGCTTATCGGATGCGGATTAACACACTTGTGTATTATTATCAAACTACCATTCCGGTGGCAAAGTTTTCACATGTTCAGATTGACTTTAACCCTTGTAGAACACTCGTACTAACATAAAAGACCAAACAAACCAAACACACAAAAAAAACGTTTATTCCCCAAAAAGTTTAAAGAACATAAAAACTTGTAAATATGCCGGCTTTTGTTCTTTGGTCTTCAGAAATGTTTCAAATCTCGTAGTCATTTCGTTTTTAAGACGCACAACAACTTTTAAGAGTTGCAAACCCGGAATAGCCGTAACTGTGCATTATTGATGGCAGCGGAGATGTTTTGAAAGGGGAATCAGTCCATTCCTTTCTTGTACTCACTCCCCTCTCTCTCTCTCTCTCTCTCTCTCTCTCTCTCTCTCTCTCCCTCTCTCTCTCTTTCTCTCTCACTTCATCTCTCTCTCTCTCTCTCTCTCTCTCTCTCCTATCTCTCTAACCAATACCCTACCTCCAGTCCATGGTACAGGGCCACGATCGATCCTGATTTGGGGAAGTGCCTTGAGCAGTTCTTTCGCCTGGCAAGTCAAGTCAAGTCAAGTCATTATTCCAAACCACCCACCAGGGACGCATGGATAAAGGTGCGCAATTAATGGACAAAGGTTTACACACACACACACATACACACACAAACGACATTCTGATGACTGTTGTGAAAAAAAACAGGGATTTTTTTGACACACTTTTCATTTTCGTGACATTATTTTGACATTTTCAAATTTTTGAACCTATCCCTAACCCTAATCCTAACCCTAACCCAAACACTAACCCTAACCCTTAACCTAACCCTAAGCCTAAAACAGCTGTAACTCTACCGGAACTCTATTTTGACGTCAAAATAGGGCAGCCTTCCAAAAAAGTCAAAAGAAACCATGTGGAGTTCCATGAGTGTGTCACTGTAACGTCGTTTCTACATGCCCACACGCCCACACACACACACACACCTACACACACACACACACACACACACACACACACACAACCGTGTAGAAACGCCACTGTGATGACTTTCAAAAAACTCTACATACGTTACTTTGACATTTTTACACATTATTTTGTCCATTTTTTGAAGCTAACCCTAACCCTAACCCTTAACGTAACCCTAAGCCTAACACAGCCCTAACCCTAACGGAACACTATTTTGACGTAGAGTTTCAAGTGTATGTCAGAGTAACATGGTTTCTACCTAGCCACACACACTCACACACACACACACACACACACACACACACACACATACTTGTTTTCACAGTGTTATTATGGCATTCCTAAAACGCCACATACGTTGTGCTGACAATGGGTCATATTACGTCCTCCTTTTTAAGTACTTTTAAGTGTTCTAACACTAACCCTAACCCTTACCGTAACACAGCCCTAACCCTAACAGATCATTGGTTTGACGTCAAAACAAGGAGGTCTTTCAAAACAAGTTATGTAGATGTTCACTGGTTTGTCCAAATAACGCCGTGTAAACAAGTACACCCAAACGCACACGCACTCTCTCTCCCTCTCTGTCCTTCTCTCTTCTCTCTCTTTCTCTCTCACACAAAACACACACTCTCTTACACACACAAACACACACACACACAAGCGCGCGCACCCACACACACACACACACACACACACACAACAACAACAACGCAGCATGATTAATTTTTATATATTTAATTCGAAAGGCATCTGAATGCTTTATGCTTTTTCTCTTTTAGATGTAGACACTGAAATGATTCTTCTTCTTCTCCTTCTGATGATGATGATGATGATGATGATGATGATGATGATGATGATGATGATGATGATGATGATGATGATGATGATGACGACGATGCAGTCGTTTGATGGCAACTCAGTGAACAGTGAACTCAAGATTCAAAATATATTTATTGTCCTTCTTACATTACCAGTAAACTGAGATGAAATTTAAAAAAAAAAAGAAAAAAACAAGAGGACACAAGACGTTGATGGAATCTATGAAGCGAGATCCGAGGAAGAAGATGGGGAAAGAGATAGTCGACATCCCGAACGAGATATTCCGAGACGACGATGACGTCTACTTCCGGAAGCTGGAGGCTTCCTACTTTAGGGGTTCTCTTAGATACTAGCCATCGCATTACGGAAGTGACGTTGCGTATCTAAAAATAAGTTTTCACTTCCACGTGAACTTTGCTTTGCTTAGTGGGTTTTTGGGACGGAAAAAGAGCATTTTTGTAGAGAAAAGGGTTAGGGCAAGGGCTAGGGATAGATCTACAACTAACCCTTACCCGAACCCTTGTAGCAATATTAGTCTTACATACAAACATTGTCTGCTGGTGTTGAACGTTCATTTTCTCCATCCGCTTTCGAGCCTTTGCTAGTAAACAGCGTTCAAGCGAAAGGGCTCTCTTAGATACTAGCCTGCGCGTTACGGAAGTGACGTTGCATAGGAGACGAACTAGGTCAACTTTTTAGAAAAGGGTTCGGGTAAGGGCTAGTTGCAGAGCTATAAACATCAAGACTGGGTTTTACTAAGAATGTAGGAATCGGAAAGTAATTTTTGACAGAAAATAGCTCTGCAACTAGCCCTTACCCGAACCCTTTTCTATAACGTTGACCTAGTTCGTCTCTCTTGCAACGTCACTTCCGTAATGGGATGGCGGGTATCTAAGATAGCCCTCAAGCGAAATGCTTGGTGGCAGTCGGGACAAAACAATTACCCTGCAGCAACCATTAACTGTGACCTAGTCTCCCATGATGTAAACGTCTTGAAGCGGGTTACAGTTGACTACAAATTTCGGTTGCCTTTTCAGCGAAAGCGCGGCAGTCCCCATCCAGGACAAGGGAGGTGTGAAAAGAAGATAGTTCAAGCCAGGGTCTAGAGTGGACGGCTGCTTTTATTCTGTATTTACAACAGCTAATGGAAGTCAATTGTATCAAATAGAGAAATCTGGAATCTTGGAGGCGCATAAGTAACGAATAAAATCCAAAATTTAAAAAAAAAATTTAAATCCTAATTAATATATCGAATAAAATTGGATTTTAAAAAGTCGCTTGCGAGGTGTCTTGATCTGGGACAAGTGTTAATGTCCAGAACAATCAATAGTGCCATGCATGCATCAGTGCGTGGGACAACAGTACTGTTCACCAACCGTACTGAATGCCAGAAATCAATGGGTGTTGTGTGTTGGCAAAAAAAAAACAAAACAAAGCAAAAGTACACTACGTCAGTTTGTGAGAAAATAAACATTTTGTGTCTGAATTACTTTCGTTCTCTGTTCGAGTTTTGATGACTTAAAACCAAAACCGACATTCAAAATTCCTACTAAAAAAAAAGATGCTCCTTGCTCTCTACGAAGATATTTTTCTAAAAATCTATTAAAAACAATTAACACCAAATTATATATGGATGGTCTTGCTTTAGTTTTGTCATCACCTAGGCGGTATTAACCCTATTCAACTTTTATTTGAGAGTAATATCTAATACTCCATATAGTACGGTTTAAGCTTCACTGTTGGGGCATGGGCGAAAGTGGTCACAGATTTTATACAGGCTGCCACTGGATCATTTGTTATTGTTCACAAGAAAGCTCATTTCCTGTACCGTGGAATCATGGGGGTTTTCCCTTGCAGACGGAGTTCTGTCAACTTAACGAAGCGTAAACCTTTAATCTCCGTCATCATGTTACAAATGGTCTTGGGGGAAAAAAAAGAGACAAACACACACACACACACACACACACACACACACCCACCCACCACACACACACACACACACACACACACACAGTCCTTTCCACAAGTGCCTGTTATTGCAATGTGAGCAGAATCTAATACTAGTAGTTGACAGTCCCGCTCACATTCGCTTAGCTTTTGATCCGAAAAAACGAAAAACTTACAATTATTACACAGCGCACTTACCAGCTCATGTAACTGCTGAAGGCGCTGGCCGAGATCAAGGATGTTTATTCAAGCTATACCTAAGACGTCAAACTGTCGCTTTGAAGCTGCACTGACAAACGCCTAAGGACAACTGGGTTGCCTACTCGATTTATCAGTACAACTTATGTTAATCTGACGAATAAAATTTGATACAACAACAACAACTACTCGATTTACCTTGCAATGATGTAGACCCTACAATGCCTGTTTTACTTTTTTGGCACAACGACCGGGTTTTTTCATTTGCCGTGACGTTGCGGCTACGCGGGGAAAAGTGAACCATCGTATATATAGTCATTACAATTAGCGGCCAGCGCCTTGAGCTGGAAATGCGCGAATATAAGAACAATTAAATAAAATAAATGCAAAATAAAAATAAATACAATAGTCGAATTTTGTTTTAAAAAAAAAAAATCCCTCGTCCTCATCTTCGAGAACAAGAGCCCAGGGCAAAACTCAAAACAACTTACTAGGAAAACTGATATGACAGGTAGTACTTTCCTACTCCGGGAAGACACGAACATACACAAGAAGACCCGATATTATACCAGAAGACACGAAAAGACACCAAGAATACACGAAAAGACAGGAAAAATACGAAAAGACTAGAATAATACGAAAAGACGCGATAAATATGGAAAGACATCGAATCGATATGACAAAACGGAGAAAGAAGGGGTATTTGCGCAAAAATGATACCGCTGCTTAGAAATTTAATATGCAACCATCCACAAAATACCGTGTGGAGTGGAGGGGTAGAGAGGGGGAAGCAAAATCCTGTGTCATCGTTGCTAGATCTTTTACCTGTTTTAGCAATATAAAACCGGTAATTGGGGGTCCAGCAGTTCGAACCATTTTCGTGGTATTCTTGTATTGACTGACAACCGCCAATTTACCTGCGATTAACGGTAAACGCTGAACTCCGTCCATGCATAAATCCTAATTATAGCATCCTATATTTCACTGGTCGACAGTGTTTTTTTTTTAGCCTTGGGAATGAATGAACATTGAAATTTGACGTCTACACCATCCATTGGCGATACGGCAGACGGAAAGGATAGCCATCTCAGGGAAGAGGAAGTTATCAGGGACCTAAATCGACACTGAGCCACCAGAACACTCATATAACTAAGATGGACAGTGATACAACTGGTCACGTTTGTCTTGCCCCCCCCCCCTCCACCCCACCCACCACGGGATTCGAACCTGGTTGATCAGTGTGCCAGGCGAACGCTCTACCACTGAGCTACGGAGGTCAGTCCCTGTATCTCTAAAAATCAGATTCAAATACTATACGTTGTGTTACGTTGAAACGCGCACGATAGTTCGTGTGAAACGCGCGCGATAGATCTGATCGTTTTATTTTGCAAAGCATTCAATAACAGAGTGTATTTACCTTTGATTTGATTTTGCATTGTTGTTAGAAGAAGCTTCGTTGGTCGATATTATTGGAGAGTTCTCTAGATTTGTTTGTTTACTATCGATCGAAGCTTCGCGATAAATGTAGATAGCTGAGAAAATTCTTGGAAGAAAGTTGTATGACGTAAGACAGTGATGACGAAGTTTGTTTTTATTGGTTGTGGTGCGTCACGCTGGAGTGTTCTAAATTTTTTTTGTATAGGGAGACTATATACGTGCCACACTGTTTCAAAGGAAGGTTGAAAGTTGAGAAAGAAAAAAAGTGAAAAAGCGAGTGTATGCAGTTGTTGATGTACGCTGAATAAAATTGGAAAACTTCATACGACGACTCCTGCCTTGTTGCTGAGTGAACGGGTTGCGTGGATAAACGAATCCGAGTTACACTTATCAGGATTTCAGCATTGGGGCTGAATCAACTACTGATAGAAACAAAACCAACATCCAGTGTAACACGTTGTGAGCAAGGTAATGTATCGTCGCTGTCAGACGAAAACCTCGTATCTCATTTTTTGCTGTTTTGAGAAAATCGAGAAAAACTGTTCAACCAGTTGGGTAACGCCAAACCAGTGACTTTTTTTTTACTTCAAAGGAAATATGACAAGTCTAGAAATTTGGCAGTATGGGATAAAAAGTCGAAGAAGTGTTTTCAGTTCAGAACTGGAAGCAAATGAAGAGTTACAAGGTTTTCGACTTACAACTTTGTCAAAAAAGTTGAGTTTTCTACCAGGGTCTGTTGTTTTATTCAAAAACCTCGTAACTCAACTTTTCACACAAAATCAGAGGAAAACGTTGTCAAAGATCGCAGGAAAGCCATATTTAATGGTGTCACAAACTGGCATGCAGCTGTCAACCACAGAAATACAGTCTCTTCCGGCATTTACTATTCTATCCTATCACGTCCCGTAACTCGGGGGTCGTAGGGGCACCACAGATGATCGTTTAACCAGCATACTCCATCTTTCTCTGTCCTCAGCAGCCCTGATGCCTTCTCTCAATGTCAAACCAGTCCATTCTCTAATGTTGTCCTCCCACCTCTTTTTGTCTCCCTCTTCTTCTACCTCCTTGCACTGTGCCTTGCAGAATGGTCTTTGCAAGGCCTGATGATCTGGTGACGTGGCCATACCATCGGAGTTTCCGTTTCTTCACCACTGTGAGCAGGTCATCGTGTTGTCCAATGGCTTGTGTGATGGTCTGTTGGACTTCGTCGTTGGTGATGTGTTGGGTATAGGAAATGCCCAGAAGTCTTCTGTACACCTCATCTCCATGCTTTGTATTTTTCATTGTAGATCTGCTGTGAGGGTCCATGCTTCACAAGCATATAGGAAGATGGAGATGACAAGGGAGCGCAGCAATCTTACTTTCCAAAGACAGGACAGCAGTTGTTTGTGCGATCCTGGAGAGGACTTCCTGTCAGGACCCATTGTCTGATACAATGGCTCCTAAATATTTGAAGCTATGCACTGTGTTGAGGGATTGGCCTTAGACTTTGATGTCCATGTTGATGCCATTGGTGTTGTTGGTCATCATTTTGGTCTTCTCTGCACTTATTTCCATTCCATAAGCTCTCGATGTGGTGTCAAGCCTCTGTACCAGCTGTTCAAGTTCTTGTTCCTCTCCAGCCAATCCATCAATGTCATCCGCAAAACGAAGATTGGAGATTGCTCTACCCCCTATGCTGACTGTGCCTTCGTGATCTGCAAGGGCATCTGACATGATGCGCTCTAGGAAGATGCTGAAGAGTGTTGGAGAGAGTAGGCATCCTTGACGCACACCGATTGTTGTTCTGAACCAGTTCCCGATGACGCTGTTATGGAGGACTGCACTGGTAGCCTTTTCATACAGGCTTTTGATGACTTCAATAATTTTAGGGCTGATGTTGTACACTTTCATTGTTGCCCATAGGGCTGCATGCCAGACTCGGTCAAGCGCCTTCTTGAAATCTATGAACACATGATATAGATGTTGTTGGTGCTGTAGGTATTTCTCACAGATTATTCTGAGGTTGAAAATCTGTTCAGTGGTACTTCGCCTTGCCCTGAATCCTGCTTGTTCTTCAGCTATGATTTGTTCAGCTTGGGGTTTCAACCTGTTGAGTATTATTTTCAGGAGGACCGTGCTGGGATGGCTGATGAGGCTGATGGTGCGGTAATTTTCACACTCCTGAAGGTTACCTTTTTGGGAAGAGTGATGACAAGCGACTGGGTCCATGGTGTAGGCCACTCCTCACTCTGCCAGATCTTGTTACAGATAATGGTGAGGGCATCAATCATCGCTTCTCTTCCTGCTTATAGCAGTTCCGCGGGTATGTTGTCCACTCCCGCTGACTTCCCTTCCTTCAGCGATTGCACTGCTGCCTCAACTTCTTCCCGGAGAATTGGGAGGATTTCTTCTTCTTCTCTGTTCTCTGGAAATGCTAGAACTGATGGGTCTCCATTTGGTGTATGGTTGTAAAGGTCAAAGCAGTACTCTGTCCATCTGTCCAAGACTTCTTGTTCTTCTGTAAGGCATATGCCAGACTTGCTTTGGATCGTGGAGACTTTGAGCTGTTTAACACTTGTCAGCCGCTTCACAGTCTGGTAGGCCTTCTTGCTGTTGTTCTTGTCCAGACTGTTCTCTATTTCCTAGCATTGATCTTCTATCCAGTTCTCCTTTGCTGTGCGCATGCCTTTTCGGATGTCATTGTTGATTTTTCGGTAGACATCAGCTCCCTGTGAGGTGTTCTTTTTCTTTTTTTATCTCTCTTCGTTTATCACACAGATCCAAACGTTCAGGTGTGATTCACAGCTTCTTCTATGGTCGGTGCTTGCCAAGGATCTCAGTGGCGGCATCTGTCACAGCGGAGTTGAAGGTGGTGGTCATGGTGTTGACATCTACTTCACCAGCCCCCAAAATGAGCAGTGGTGCAAATTTCCCTCCATTTGTGGCCTGAAATAGTTCTGCCACCTCTGGGTCTTGCAGTTTGTCCAGGTCGAACTTCAGTCTAGTGCACTTTGCTGTATTTACTCTCTTCAAGTGGAGTCGGAAAGACATCATCATGAGATCATGGTCACTTCCGATATCTGCTCCTGGAAAAGTGCGTGTCCTGCCAATGTTGATGCTTGATCTGAAGCGTTTCTTGACCATGATGTAGTCGATCTGGTTGTGATGCTCCCCGCCGGGACTGTGCCATGTCCATCGTCTGGAGTTTTTGTGGAGACCAAGCGTGTTTGCCTGTACTAGATTGTTGTATCTGGCAAACTCCAAGAGTCTCATACCCCTGTCATTTGTCTCGTTGTTGCAGTGGGGTCCACATGTGTCTCCCCAGTTGTGGTGCGCATCTTGGCCAACCTTGGCATTCCAGTCGCCTTGCACTATGACTATGTCCTTCTTCGGCACTTGGTCAAGGACCGCCTGTAGATTTTCATTAAAATCCTCCACTTCGCTGTCGTCATAGTCTGATGTTGGGGCAAAGGCCTGGATGATGGTGATGTTGAAAAGGGCTGCTCTCAGACGGATGGTAATGAGTCAACTGGAGACTGGGCGGCAACCCATGGCAGTGGCTAGAATGTCCTTGTGGACCAAGAATCCAACGCCGTGTTCGTGCCTGTCATCTCTACCGCTGAAATAGAGCTTGTGGCCTTTGTCGGTCGTTGTTTCACCTAGGCCTTTCCAGCGCAGTTCGCCGATACCTAAAACGTTCCATTGATAGTGGTTCAGCTCGTGGGCCAGTTCTTCTAATTTTCCTTCCGCAGTTAGGGTCCTGACATTCCAGGTTCCTATGACGATGTTGTTTCTCGTGCGGATCTTGCTAAATTGTCCATCAGTAGCATACTTATCACCTCCGTTCTGGTGGCCAACGGGAGGCGCGGTCCTTGTTGAGCCGGGCGTCGACCGATCCGGTAAGGAATTAGTGGATAGTTTCATCATGTGGTGTGTCGTGGGCAAAAAAAGACCTGGCTGTGCCCAATCCTCTGCAGGCTGTTGGCCACAGCCGAAATCCACGAATACAGTGTGGATCGCCTTGGCCCTGAGCACGTGGTCGTTGAACCTGTAGTAACGTGAGGTTCCTCCGCCCTGGCCGGTGACTTCTGTGTAGAATACTTTCGCCCAATGATGCCGTGCTAACATCACCCCTGTTAGTCGCCTCTTACGACACGCCGGGAAACGTTGGGTCTATTCTATTTAGTGCCCGAACCCACAGGGTCTTTGGGAGGTTCGTTGGAGACTTTACAAATCCATTCCGCAAGATCATCAGATGATGAGCAAGGGGAGTGTGGCAGGTTGCACTTTCCGCAGAGGGTCCCAGACGACAGATTTCCGTTGTCAGACATCGACGTAGATTCATTGTCTAATTGTGAAGGAAATCAAACGACTCAAAGTGTTATGTTAGCTCTGTACTTATCAATTTTCATTCAAACTCTTGCGACAAAGAAAACCGCGTATGTTGCGTCATTGTCACTTCCTATCGCGAAAACGTTCGGTAAAAACCTCGTATCTAAACATACGAGGTTTGTCCCTTAAAAGAATTTAGCCTTTTTACATTAAAAAACTGGTATATCGAGATACGAGGTTTGGTCCGACAGTAGAGAGATACAAGGTTTGGTTTCATGGATTTGTATTAACTTTCTATTCGAGACGCAATTTTGAGCTTAGCACAGAACATGGGCAAGAGACCAAGGGTCACAACTATGAAGGAATCTCCAAACCGCCATTTTTGGACTTACGAGGTTTTCGTCTGACAGCGACGGTATGGTGGCTATATCGTCAGGGTGTTATGCATTTGGCCTACAAAAGAGCGATTATGGGTTCACATTCTTCAAGTTGATGAGGGGAGGGTACTTTCTCCAAAGAATTAATCTCTAACTAAACCGTACTTTAAAACTTTTTTTTTGGGGGGGGGGGGGGGGGGGAAGTGGGGTGTTGCTTAAAATGTTACAGAATACAGAATGCTTTATTGTACACACAAATATACAAATTGTGTACAGTTTCCATTTACTCTTTTTTTTTTTCAATA
This sequence comes from Oncomelania hupensis, assembly GCA_036898135.1. Classification (NCBI taxonomy): domain Eukaryota; kingdom Metazoa; phylum Mollusca; class Gastropoda; order Littorinimorpha; family Pomatiopsidae; genus Oncomelania; species Oncomelania hupensis. The sequence continues at coordinate 51,830,672 of CM072524.1, forward strand.
CAACTTTTTTGTATCCAGAACATACAAATAATTAAATTGAATACTTTTCTTTTCTCGCGTGGGGCAACAGTCATTGAGCAGTTTTGAAAAATCGATTTGTGACGCTGATATTAATGATCTTTGGGGCCCTTAATGACTCTTCACCCTAAGAGCCACGTCCTGCATACAGCCTCTGGGGGTAGGCGTACACATTTTAATTAGCGGCAGTGATCGTGAGGTAGGCTGACGGCGCGTATAGATCATAGTGAAAGGTGGAAAGGCGAAAAGGTGTCCCCGTAACCTTTCGATTGAAGCGTTTGGGAACTCCCTTTTCTCTAGGCCGGCTTAATGAGGTCGGAACCTATCTCCTTTCCCTCACTGCTTTACCTTCCCAGGTTCTAAACAGATGCAGGTACCTATTAACAACTGGGTGGACTTGGAGTGTGCCATGCCGTGCGCTTGTTTCGATCTTTGCGTGACATTTGATGGTCGCCTTCAAAGCGTGGTCATCCATCCGAGTTTTGTTTTTTAAACCTTCCCGACGTTGCTGAACGTCAATCACTGCTGGCCTGTGCCCAACCACCACACTGCTACTTCGCCACCAACCGTAGCTGCATCACCTCAAAAGTAACTCACGCATATACACAAACACACGCCCACACACACGTACGCACGCACGCATTCACGAACACACACACACACACACTTATCCTTTTAAAAAAAAATACGGGGACAATTCAATTTAAAATCTAAAAGTGAGCCTGACCTCAAACTGGCAAACTTTTACACTAGATAATCTAATTATAGAAGAGTCTAACAATCCAAATCATAGCGGTGAAAGCTCTCGGTGGGCGTGCAACCAGCTTAAAGAAAAAGAATTTGGTCCCCCTAATAACGTCACTGCATACATGCGCAAGTCTAGCAAAGGGGTCATTGATACCCGATACCACAACCAACACAATAAAACTCGCACCTAGTTAATCCATAACAACGGACAGGAATAGTTGGGTCACGCTCGTCTGCGTTTTATCTGTATGCGCTAGAGAGCCCGCATTTTTCTAAGGGAGATAAGCCATTTACTCCTGTAGCAGACTAGGAGACTTTTTGAACGCTCGGCCTCGGTGTTTATATTACAAGTTTCACACAAAAACGTATACAAAAATGTATATATTAGCTAATAGCACAAGTATATCAACTAACAAGTTAGTATCTCGTATTGCCCCAAGTCGACGTGCGGTGGTCCCGTTGCCATTGGTTTTAGCCACAAGCTGAGACGGGAATATCCCAAACCTAAAAATAGAATAGAGAATTCTCTGAAATCTGTTCTCGCTGAAATGAAACGAAAGTTGGGAGAGGAACTGCATATTTCTGGTAGTGAACAAAGGCAGAAACTTGTCAGCAGTATTATCAGCGATGGAGTTATAATGGACGAAGTGCTTCATACCTATGAGATTGCCTTTGCTCGAGCAAAGAAACTAAAGAAGGATTTGGCCGACGTCATTTCAGAAAAGCATTTCCCTACCCATAATTCCCCTGGGTTTTGAAGTTTCTAAAAAGTTATTTCAGGCCGATGACGCTCTATGGAGCGAAAAGCATGTAAAGGGAAGCAACCGGTTGTACGCGCACGTCGATAGAGACATAGAAGAGAGATACTAACTTGTTAGTTGATATACTTGTGCTAATAGTCATCTCTAGGTGGGAATTACACATTTTATTTGTTTGTCCGTTTTTTGTTGTGTTTGTTTTTTTGTTGGTTTTGTTTCTCCAATGTTCATCTGGACCTCAGCGGTACTTTAACTAGTGATAACGATTATAAAGTCTGTCATGCATAAATCGTGATACATGTAACTCGTGTCAACCAGCAAAATGTTCATTGCACACCGTACACTTGGCTTAGAGCGAAGTCGAGCGACTTCCGTGTAAATGAACAGAGAGAGTTCGGTTCCTGCAGGCAACAAGATATTTCACGAACGTGTGTGTGTGCGCGCGCGCACGTGTGTGTGTGTCTGTGTTTGTGTGAGAGAGACAGACAGACAGACAAACAGCGACAGATGCAGACAGACAGAGAGTGGGGATCAAGGGTAGAAATAACTACAATCATTTGGTTTATATGAAGATTCAAATGCAATAGGCCATGCTGGGAAATACGAGGGGAAACAACTTTGGCGGGCTTGCCCGCATGTTGCGCCATAGTTGTCGAACGTTGGGGCGGGCATTCTTGGCCAACGAACAGTTTCTCGCCTACAATTTCTGCTCTGTCCTCCATAAAACCTTCCAGATCAACGAAAATGTGGATTTCAGTTGCAATCCTACATTAGCTAGGTCCGCTAGTTCGGCCTTGCACTGCCAGGCAACCAGAACCACCCTTTTCCGACGAAAAGAATGCAGCTCAGTGTAGCTTTCGTAGTCTCCTGAGACGAGATGTCCGCTAGGATAACTCTAAGTAACTAAAAACAAAACAAAAAGACAAATTACCTCCCATTTCCCAATAAGGCCTATTTCTTTTAGGAAATATTAATGCGGTTGGGAATGTGTGTGTTGTTGTTGCTGGTTGAGGTGGTGTGTGTGTGTGTGTGTTTGTATGTGTGTGTGTGAGTATATGTGTGTCTGTGTGTGTGCGTGCGAGCCTCTAAGTGAGTGTGTATGTGTGCGTGCGTGCTTCTGCGTGTGTGTGTGTGTGTGTACATGCGCGCATGGGTGTGTTACGTGTATGTGTGTGTGCGTTTGTTTTCAATTTAGAACACATTTAGCGTGTTTAACTGGAGTGTCTAGCCGCCAGTGTAACAATGCTGCTGTACATGTACGTGTTTAGAGCACGTTGTATTTGTAATAGACTCTCTCTTCTTCCCGGGTTGCTAAGGAATGGCATAGCACACTCAATAAACAACAACCTAAAGAACACTAAGAACTAAGGAATGGCACAGCACACTCAATAAACAACAACCTAAAGAACACTAAGAACTAAGGAATGGCACAGCACACTCAATAAACAACAACCTAAAGAACACTAAGAACTAAGGAATGGCACAGCACACTCAATAAACAACAACCTAAAGAACACTAAGAACTAAGGAATGGCACAGCACACTCAATAAACAACAACCTAAAGAACACTAAGAACTAAGGAATGGCACAGCACACTCAATAAACAACAACCTAAAGAACACTAAGAACTAAGGAATGGCACAGCACACTCAATAAACAACAACCTAAAGAACACTAAGAACTAAGGAATGGCACAGCACACTCAATAAACAACAACCTAAAGAACTAAGGAATGGCACAGCACACTCAATAAACAACAACCTAAAGAACACTAAGAACTAAGGAATGGCACAGCACACTCAATAAACAACAACCTAAAGAACACTAAGAACTAAGGAATGGCATAGCACACTCAATAAACAACAACCTAAAGAACACTAAGAACTAAGGAATGGCACAGCACACTCAATAAACATCAACCTAAAGAACACTAAGAACTAAGGAATGGCATAGCACACTCAATAAACATCAACCTAAAGAACACTAAGAACTAAGTAATGGCACAGCACACTCAATAAACATCAACCTAAAGAACACTAAGAACTAAGGAATGGCACAGCACACTCAATAAACATCAACCTAAAGAACACTAAGAACTAAGGAATGGCATAGCACACTCAATAAACATCAACCTAAAGAACACTAAGAACTAAGGAATGGCACAGCACACTCAATAAACATCAACCTAAAGAACACTAAGAACTAAGGAATGGCACAGCACACTCAATAAACATCAACCTAAAGAACACTAAGAACTAAGGAATGGCATAGCACACTCAATAAACATCAACCTAAAGAACACTAAGAACTAAGGAATGGCACAGCACACTCAATAAACATCAACCTAAAGAACACTAAGAACTAAGGAATGGCACAGCACACTCAATAAACATCAACCTAAAGAACACAAAGAACTAAGGAATGGCATAGCACACTCAATAAACATCAACCTAAAGAACACTAAGAACTAAGGAATGGCACAGCACACTCAATAAACATCAACCTAAAGAACACTAAGAACTAAGGAATGGCACAGCACACTCAATAAACAACAACCTAAAGAACACTAAGAACTAAGGAATGGCATAGCACACTCAACAAACAACAACCTAAAGAACACTAAGAACTAAGGAATGGCACAGCACACTCAACAAACAACAACCTAAAGAACACTAAGAACAAAGGAATGGCATAGCACACTCAACAAACAACAACCTAAAGAACACTAAGAACTAAGGAATGGCATAGCACACTCAACAAACATCAACCTAAAGAACACTAAGAACTAAGGAATGGCACAGCACACTCAATAAACAACAACCTAAAGAACACTAAGAACTAAGGAATGGCATAGCACACTCAACAAACAACAACCTAAAGAACACTAAGAACTAAGGAATGGCACAGCACACTCAACAAACAACAACCTAAAGAACACTAAGAACTAAGGAATGGCATAGCACACTCAACAAACAACAACCTAAAGAACACTAAGAACTAAGGAATGGCATAGCACACTCAATAAACATCAACCTAAAGAACACTAAGAACTAAGGAATGGCACAGCACACTCAATAAACAACAACCTAAAGAACTAAGGAATGGCACAGCACACTCAATAAACAACAACCTAAAGAACTAAGGAATGGCATAGCACACTCAATAAACAACAACCTAAAGAACTAAGGAATGGCATAGCACACTCAATAAACAACAACCTAAAGAACTAAGGAATGGCACAGCACACTCAACAAACAACAACCTAAAGAACACTAAGAACTAAGGAATGGCACAGCACACTCAACAAACAACAACCTAAAGAACATTAAGAACTAAGGAATGGCACAGCACACTCAACAAACAACAACCTAAAGAACACTAAGAACTAAGGAATGGCACAGCACACTCAATAAACAACAACCTAAAGAACACTAAGAACTAAGGAATGGCATAGCACACTCAATAAACAACAACCTAAAGAACACCAAGAACTAAGGAATGGCACAGCACACTCAATAAACAACAACCTAAAGAACACTAAGAACTAAGGAAAGTTCAAATAACAAAGGAGCACAGTGTGGAAATGCAAAAAAACACAAAAAAACACAATTATAAAACTTGATTTCTTGCATTCCTTCTTTGTTATGGAACTATCAAGCTTCGCATGCCACCAACCAGTAAACTGTAAGAATTGGAGTCTGTGCGATCAATGAACATGGAAGTTTAACCTCTACACTACCCCTACCCCCTATAGGCGACATGGCAGACATGAGAAACCCACCCATAACAGGGAAGAGGGGGTAGATGGTACCTAAATCAACACTGAACCACCAGAGCAATCATACAGCTAAAGACAGACAAGTGAAAAAAAGCCACTTTTATTCTCCCCTCTCCGACCCAGAGCAATCACACTGCTGAAATGGAAAAGTTGAAAAATAACCCACTTTTAAAATATTTTTTGCACTGTCACATCCACAGGGTATGCCATCGGTTGTTGCCAGACAAAAACAGCCTACCCGTTCAGCTACTAGTACCAAAGAATATACAGCTTGTTTTATAGTCTTTATCCATCGGAGACAGCCATTTACAAGGCCTGGAAAACACACTTAGAGGAGAAGCAAGAAGAACTTGATGACTGTACAGTCCCGTCCTCCCCCCACCCCCCACCCCCCCACCCCCCTGCATACTACGTAGCTGAGAGTAGCCGAAGCTCGTGCTTGTCTTTCACTAGTCACAGTGACTTGTGTTAGGTACTCGGCGATTCTCGGCTACGTTCTGTGGATATCCGGTTTTCAAGGACTTGACACAACAACAGCTGCCAGTCAACAACAACAACAACAACAACAACAACAACAACTCCAGAACACCAACGAAGCCAGCAACAACAAAAAGCAGGTGGAGGATTTTTGTAAGAAGGAGAGAAGGGAGAAGCGAAGCGAGAGGGAGGGTGTGTGTGTGTCTTGGGGACAACAGAACCAGAAGAACAAGAGGTGAGGGAAGGGGAGGGGTTAGTATTGAAAACACAATGAACACGGATTGTAGAACTTGAGTACCTAATTATCCTGTCAGGAGGAAAAGTGATTTTCTTTCATGCGGTAAACGTACCATTGTTGCTACCGACCATGTCACAGAAAGGCCAATTGTCGATCCACTTCATATTCAGCTTTAGCCTGTGTTCTCGCTTTCGATATGTTACATGTACTATCCTATCCTATCCTATCCTGTCCCGTAACCCGGAGGTCGTAGGGGCACCACAGATGATCGTTTAACCAGCATACTCCATCTTTCTCTGTCCTCAGCAGCCCTGATGGCTTTGCTCAGTGTCAAAACCAGTCCATTCTCGAATGTTGTCCTCCCACCTCTTTTTCGCTCTCCCTCTTCTTCTACCTCCTTGCACTGTGCCTTGCAGAATGGTCTTTGAAAGGCCTGATGATCTGGTGACGTGGCCATACCATCGGATTTTCCGTTTCTTCACCACTGTGAGCAGGTCAACAAACACGACAACAGCTGCATCTTTCTGAGTCTCAGAGATCCAACGAGATACATGTACGTCTACCGTAATACTAGCTCGTTGGATCTCTGAGACTCAGAAAGATACAGCTGTGGTTGTGTTTGTTGCGTGCAGTGGAACATTTATTTCCCTGCAACCCCCACCAGCACACTCCCCTAACTATCCCCCCCACTCTCCACTTTTATCCCAATTTTTGACATCTCTCTCTCTCTCTCTCTCTCTCTCTCTCTCTCTCTCTCACTTGTTTGTATTAAAATGATTTTGGTCTTGTATGGCAAGAACAAGGTGTTGGTTTTGATAAAGTTCTTTTACGTCTGTTCAAACAGCGTTTAGTTGATTGTAGATGGCAAAACGTAACCGCTCATTTGAATAAAAGTGAACGGTTCACTACTTAAACAGTAGATCCTTTTGTAGCCCACCAAATCATCTTCCCACGTATCTGTTTTGTGATATTGATAGCCATTTAAAATATAGTATGAGCAAGTTTCGCTTTGGCGTATCTGATCTTAGAGTCCATTATTATAGATACAGATATAATCGACCGCAGGATTTGATTTGTCCATTATGTAATTTTTTTTTTAATGTAATTTTTCTTATCTTGCCTCCCATCATCGTCGTCATTCCTCCATTTGGTTTGTTTTGTTTTTTGTTTTGATTCAGACCACCGCCACCACCCACCCCCTCACCTATCCTTAGCTCTCTCCTCCTCCCTCCCTCCCTCCCTCCCTCGTCTCTTATTCGTTAGCGAGTATCTGATTTTATTTTGTATGAAGCCGGATGTTTAGAATGAATGCGTGAGTACTGCGCTTTAAACTGATATTGTTCATTGGGGAAAAGCGCTATATAAATATCCTTATTATTATTACTAATGTTGGAAATGAAGACGAAATACATATTTATTTTTTGTTGTCCTTTCTATGAATTTTTATGGATGGAATTGATTCCTAGAAAGTATTGTAGAAGGTCTATTGCATTTCATATGTATCTACTTTTGCCTACAACAAACATGAATATCATTACAAATGTAGGCTTATGTGTTTATTAAATGTAAAAAGCTTTCAAGCTAAGAGAAATACATTAGCTCTTTCTTGATTATTATGACGTTGTTACAACTTATTTGTCTTTTTTAAACAAATATTTTGTTATAAATTGGGGTGTACATTTTGTACCCTATAGGAATAAAACACATTTCTACCTCTCTCTCTCTCTCTCTCTCTCTCTCTCTCTCTCTCTCTCTCTCTCTCTCTCTCTCTCTCTCTTCAGTCTTATGTATGTATGATTTATTATTTGCCGATTTGATTTATTTTAATTTTATTTTAATTAGCAAGAAGATTTTTGTTGTTGTGGTTGTTTTGTTGTGTGTGTTTTTTAAGGGGATTTACCAGAGCGTGGTCGGTTTATTTACGGCAGTTTTATAACATTATTTTAGACTATTTTATTAATTAGATTTATCTATTGTATGAAACACATTTCTGTTGTTGAGGGAATGCATTTTATTTTTATTTTATTTTAATGTGTTTTTTTGTTTATATATGTAAAGTGTTATGCTATGTTTTACGTTTTATTATAATCCTATCTCCCATTGCAATGAACATTGTTTGTTTACGCAATAAAATGTCTTACGTCTTACGTCTCTCTCTCTCTCTCTCTCTCTCTCTCTCTCTCTCCGCTATCAACCCTCTCCACCCCTACCCTTACCCCTTTCCTACCTCTCCTTTAAGGAGCCACTCGCCATTCCCGTGTCGAAGGATCTAGGTTATAATTATCAGCCGACACGACATGAGCTCCATCACTTTAATTCTCTATCTATAATAATTTCCATCCTCATCAATAGGATGGTCCTGGCAATGAAGCTGGATAGGCCGCTGGTTTCTTATATCGAAGGTGGCCGATTCGAACCGTGCAGGGGGCGAACTTATGTGACTTAGATACGAGACTGGTCATGTCACCGAGGGTTTTCTCCGGGTACTCCGGTTTCCTCTCTCTCTCTCTCTCTCTCTCTCTTCAATAATAGTATTGGATGCAGTCAATTCTACAAGTTTCAAAATAAAAATAAATTCGATTTCCTTTCCCCTCTTCTAATACGACTTGTATTTAAACCACATGTCTTTTGGAGTTCTAAATGTGTTTGCTGTACATGTTAGAGTGTATGCAACATGGGAGCTTGTCTTGTAGGTTGATTACAGATCGCCGCGTTTTGATTCATATTTAGATAAGACGATAACGACGACGACGACGATGACGATGATGATGATGATGATGGACAACGACTACGATGATGATGATGATGTTGACGCCCGCGACGACGACGACGACGATGAAGGTGATGTTAATGATGATGGCGAATGACTGCGCTTTAAATAATATTGACCAGTGATCGGAATCAGAAAGAAAAACACAACAACACATTCCTTCGTCATTGCGCTGTATAAAATCCAGTTCAATATAATATTCAATTGCACAACCAACCTGCAAGCCAGTCAGCCTACCAATGAACAAACGAAACAGAAGCTGCCTACATGTAACTAAGTAAACTAACAAATCAACAACAATTTCACATCTTTTCAAAACAGAATGGCAAGACTTATACTTACCCAATTGGTATCGGAGACAGCGGTTATTCCAATGTTGTAGTTAATCCCAGCAGGTCTACTCCATTCTTGCGGATGAAGTGTGGCGGAATATCCAAGAAAACAGTTTGTGTGTGCAGTGTAAGTATTATTTAGGTTTGGAACGATCTAGACGTAGCCCTATGCTGACTTTAAAAGTAATAGTCTACTAACAACTGCTGTGGTGAGCTAGCGAAATTAAAAAGTTCGTCACATCGTTCCATCACTCATGCCGCAGGCCAAAGACCTGTCTGTACCTGTACATGGATGTTTGGGGGAGAGGGGGCTGGAGGAGAGTGAGGGGTTTTAGTGGGAGGGATGAAGAGTGGGAGGATGGAGGGGGGTGAGAATTTTTTAAAATTAATTATCTACACAAATTCTATAATAGTCCTTATCTTATCATCTCGATGAAGAAGACGTTAATAAAACAACCAACCAACCATCTATAACAGTCGAAGCACTTAGCACAACAACAACAACAACAAAACTCTGTATTTTAAAACAGTCTCTTGGTAGTCTATGCTAACTTTAATGGTAGCCTTACCTAGTAGCATTGTGTCTTGTGGACCAGTGTGTAGTGTAACTTGTAATACAGTAAAACCTCCGTTTTGAGACCCTCTCTTTAAACGACTTCCTCCAACATACGACCGGAAAAAAGTTCACCGATGCTCTGTACTATATAAACGACCTCTCTTAAACGACTACCTCTAAAACGCGACTTGCGACCTTCAAATAATTAAATTTTACGACCTAGCATCTGAAAAATTCAGATTCCAAAGCAATACTATATTTGTGCGCTTGAAGAAAACAGCTTCGTTTACAACTTTTAACAGCAGACGATGCATTAAAGCAGCTTGAACTACTCTAAGGAGCTGACCAGATTTGCCCTGAGCAAGGGCCTGTCAGATCTTGCCGACACCATGTCTGGTGTTCAAAGTGACATACTAAGAGAACATGCACGGGTGGGGGGATCATGCAAACAAACAGAAATAACCGCTTTCTTTTAAAAAATTTATTCAATGATTGAATACACAATAATTACAACAATATGAATAAGGTTATCTTATAAATAGTTATAACTCCAAACATGCACTCAGCACTTACATACACTTTTAAACAACTATCATACCAACATTGATTTTTTATTTTGTAAATATTGAGGAACTGGAAGATATTGACTGTATTGGTTGTGATACAGGGTTTAATCTATATTTCTAAAAGATGGTAGATGTTCCCTATACTTAATGGTATGTGTATTTTTTGTACATGTATTTATTTTACTTAATAAATTTTCTAAATGTCTTTTTCGAAAATGTCCTACCTCCTTTTTAAAACCCCTCCAATTTAAGAACTCGTTTTAATGGCAATTTAAAGGTCGTAAAACGGGGATTTTTACTGTATAAGCCAAAACAAACCTCACAACACGGCATCACTCATCCAAAACTCAACAAGTCGATGAGTCCTTCTTATACTTTCTACAAGTAAAAATCAGATTGTCCATCACCGTTACACTCACAAAATGGAATTGTTCCGCCGCATTTACAAGCTCAAAGAATTTCTCAAGGCGCTGGCCCACTAAATATCCAATATGAAAACAAACTTTAAAAAAAAAAAGGTTTGCTGAAGTCAGGATTTGAACCCACGTCCTCCAAGATGCACATACAAAAAAAATTAATGCTAACGCCATAAACCATAGAACTATTCCGGAACATAAATCGTCTATACTAAGCAGAATACACTACACTATTATGACAAATAATACATATAATATTTATGTTATATATAATGTTATTTTTCGTGTAAGCGTGAGTGCGCGCGATAAAGTGTGCAAACATGAGCAATGTAGGCCTAATTTTTAATATACACAAATTTGTCAATTCTAGTCATTCCTGATGAACATTGTGTTAATCTATAATTGATTTAACCACCCTAGTGTCAAAGGCTGTATGCAGGTAGAATGTGCATGTATGATTGCGTTTGTCATTCAGTATTGCTTTTTTAAAAATTTATTGTGTGCTTTTCTTCTGTATTTAAACATAAGCGAATTACATATAATTATACACATCTGAGTACCCCATGCGCACCAAGATTTCTTCGATGTAAAAGTTGAAGCGAAATAAATTGTCTTATGTCTTATGTCTTATAAATGGTTGCGATTCGAAGTACATTATTTAGCGAAATTTGTGAATCACTTAGTTTTTAAACAGTCTAGGCGCAGTAGAAAATACCAATCTAAAGACACGTCCCAATAGTGTATTCAGCGCTCGTGCGCTGTCAGCCACATCGAGGGTGTGGACATGAAACTGCAGTGTTTATTAATAATAATAATAATAATAATAATAATAATAATAATAATAATAATAATAATAATAATAATACAGGATGCTATATACGCGCCTTTCCCCAAATCAGTCAGGCTCAAAGCGCGGCGATCTATACCAACATACACGCTCACCTGTCTCATCCACCCTCACACACACCAAATACACACCAATCACTCAAACAGGTGGTGTAAAGGCAGGGAGATCGCTATTGGAAGACGGAAAGAAACTCGATTTTTAATTTTTGAAATTATATTGACTGCGTCCTGTACCATTATTGAAGGGAGGGAGGAAACCGGAGTGCCCGGAGAAAACCCTCGGTGACCTCAATAGTCTCGTACCTAAGTCACATACGTTCGCTCCTTGCGGGAATCGAACCCGCGACCTTCGGCATAGGAAACCGGCGACTTATCCACTGCGCCACGAGGCTATTCATTTAGTGATAGTAGTAGTAGTAGTAGTAATAATAATAATAATAATAATAATAATAATAATAATAATAATAATAATAATAATTTATTATAATAATAATAATAATAATAATAATAATAATAATAATAATAATAATAATAATAGTAATAATAATAATAATAATAATAATAATAATAATAATAATAATAATAATAATAATAATAATAATAATAGTAATAATAATAATAATAATAATAATAATAATAATAATAATAATAATAATAATAATAATAATAATAATAATAATAATAATAATAATAATAATAATAGTAATAATAATAATAATAATAATAATAATAATAATAATAATAATAATAATAATAATAATAATAATAATAATAATAATAATACTGGATGCGCCTTATTCCTAAATCAGACTCAAAGCGATCTGTAACCAACATACACACTCGCATGTTACAAACACTCCTACATACACAACACATTCATCACTCAAACATGCGATGTAAAGGAACGTCGCTGTTAGAAGGCGGAAAGGAAATCGAATTTTTATTTGTGAAATTTTAGATTGACTGCGTCCAATTCCATTATAGAAGGGAGGGAGGAAACCGGAGTACTCGGAGAAAACCCTCGGTGACCTCAATAGTCTCGTACCTAAGTCACATCAGTTCCCCCCATTTGCGGGAATCGAACCCGCGACCTTCGGCATAGGAAACCGGCGACTAATCCACTGCGCCACGAGGTCACCCCGTCGTCGTCGTCGTCGTCATCGTAGTAGTAGTAGTAGTAGTAGTAGTAGTAGTAGTAGTAGTAGTAGTAGTAGTAGTAGTAGTAGTAGTAGTAGTAGCAGTAGTAGTAGTAGCAGTAGTAGTAGTAGCAGTAGTAGTAGTAGTAGTAGTAGTAGCAGCAGTAGTAGTAGTCGCCACAAAGGTCCGCTTGTATAGTAAATGTGGTTGTTATTAGTTCCGATGCCAATTTTAATGTATGCCAACAAATTTGTTTTGTTTTTTAAATAAAAGGAAATCGTCATCAATGGGGAAAAATACACGCACAAAACACCAACAAGGAATGGAGTGGCAGCACTTTTCACGGTTACGTGTGGATCCAGTGTCAACAGCCTACAGAGGAAATAGCAGTGGTATCGTACATGTAAGCTACAGTCAAAAGAGTACCTATGATTAATTACACTATAGGCCTAATTGCATTATGAATATACGCCAAATGTCGTGACAGCCCTCACATCGCTAATCACAGATCACTAATTACCGGCACATACATTATCCTGTCCGAATACGTGTTTCTTCTTTAGGACAACCTATATTTAAAGGTTATTTTAACATGGAAACCAGCCTGACACATCAACTATCTAAAAACATCACATTTTCTCCTCGTTATCGACCCTGAAGTCAAGTGTTCTTGTATATATTCTCCAGTTTTCTAAATTCTGAATTCGACCTTTCTTTCTAATACATATTTTCCTCTTTTCGAGTTAAAGAGCCAGGTTGTTATGGGGGTTTTCTTATTCTCTCCCATTATTTTACCCCCCCCCCCACCCCCCCCCAAAAAAAAAACCATTTCCTATTTTCTATTACAAACATGAACCGATAACTTTTTTATTCTAGGTCCAATTTTCAACTCGAAACTCGATTTTTCGTCGGTGTCCATTCAAAACCTCGTATCTCCAAAAATTAAGTTTTGAGAACAACGAGAAAAAAACTGTTTAAAAAAATCAGATATCACCAAAACAAACGTTTTTAATATAATTTGTATTCAGTACAAATTATATTAAAAACATTTGTTTTAATAATATCTCATTTTTTTAAACAGTTTTTTTCGTTGTTCTCGAAACTTTATTTTAGGAGATACGAGGTTTAGAATGGACACCGACGCTCCATTTCTACTTACCCCCCTTTTAGGAAGGATAAAGAGTCCTCATGTCATTTCCGAGAAATTCAGACACTATGACACGCAAACTCGAATCTCCTCCAGTATCGATCTGTCTAATCCCTTTAACTATCAGGTCGTCTGGGTGGAGGTGGGTGAAACATAGGGACAAAGCAGCAGAGACCTTCCCTCCTCCAGTCAGCTCTGATGCTTTTGTGGACGGCCAATAATGTCAATTCTTTGACGTTTTGACCCTTTAAGCGACAAGTCAATTGCCCTTCTCTGTAGAGAAGAAAGTTTTACTCACTTTGATCTTTTTAACTATCATGATAGTAGACCTACATATGCTATAATCAAAACTAATGAAAAAGGATCGTTAATTAGGTTTGGGCAACTCACACTTGCCATCCAGCTGCTGTGATGTGTGACTCTATAAAGAGTGTGCACTGCGCGGAGCTTCTGCAATCAGACTGGTCACGAGAACGATAGGAGCATAGTGTGACATCCTCAAAGTTCCTAGTATCTTAGTTGGGCTGGTAGCGACAGGGAGCATTCTGATTGGTCGACGCATTACAAAATTCGACGCATGCGCACAGTGCTATCGTAGTCTTAGTAAGGATTAGGGTTAGGGTTAGAGTTAGGGTTAGGGTTATGGTTTAGGGTTTAGGGTTAGGGTTACGACGCCTAAGAACATCTTGAAAAAGCCTTCACGACATGACCTGGCGCAAGCGCAAAGGCGCCCGGATGAAGTAAGGTACGCGGAACTTTGTGGGTTCGGGCAAATAGAATAGACCCAACGTTTCCCGGCGTGTCGTAAGAGGCGACTAACAGGGGTGATGTTAGCACGGCATCACTGGGCGAAAGTCTTCTACACAGAAGTCACCGGCCAGGGCGGAGGAACCTCACGTTACTACAGGTTCAACCACGTGCTCAGGGCCAAGGCGAGCCACACTGTATTCGTGGATTTCGGCTGTGGCCAACAGCCTGGAGAGGATTGGGCCCTGCCAGGTCTTTTTTTTTGCCCAAGACACAACACATGATGAGGCTATCCACTAATTCCATGCCGGATCGGTCGTCGCCCGGCTACACAAGGACCGCGCCTTCCGTTGGCCACCAGGACGGAGGTGAAAAGTATGCTACTGATGGACAAATTAGCAAGATCCGCACGAGAAACAACATCGTCATAGGAATCTGGAATGTCAGGACCCTAACTGCGGAAGGAAAATTAGAAGAACTGGCCCACGAGCTGGACCACTATCGATGGAACGTTCTAGGTATCAGCGAACTGCGCTGGAAAGGCCTAGGTGAAACAACGACTGACAAAGGCCACAAGCTCTATTTCAGCGGTAGAGATGACAGGCACGAACACGGCGTTGGATTCTTGGTCCACAAGAACATTCTAGCCACTGTCATGGGTTGCCGCCCAGTCTCCAGTAGACTCATTACCATCCGTCTGAGAGCAACCCCTTTCAACATTACCATCATCCAGGCCTATGCCCCAACATCAGACTATGAAGACAGCGAAGTGGAGGATTTTTATGAAAATATACAGGCGGTCCTTGACCAAGTGCCGAAGAAGGACATAGTCATAGTGCAAGGCGACTGGAATGCCAAGGTTGGCCAAGATGCGCACCACAACTGGGGAGACACATGCGGACCCCACTGCAACAACGAGACAAATGACAGGGGTCTGAGGCTATTGGAGTTTGCCAGATACAACAATCTGGTACTGGCAAACACGCTTGGTCTCCACAAAAAATCCAGACGATGGACATGGCACAGTCCCGGCGGGGAACATCACAACCAGATCGACTACATCATGGTCAAGAAACGCTTCAGATCAAGCATCAACATTGGCAGGACACGCACTTTTCCAGGAGCAGACATTGGAAGTGACCACGATCTCGTGATGATGTCTTTCCGGCTCCATTTGAAGAGAGTAAATACAGCAAAGTGCACTAGGCTGAAGTTCGACCTGGACAAACTGCAAGACCCGGAGGTGGCAAAAATATTTCAGACCACAATTGGAGGGAAATTTGCACCACTGCTTATTTTGGGGGCAGGCGAAGTAGATGTCAACACCATGACCAATACCTTCAACTCAGCTGTAACTGATGCCGCCACTGAGATCCTTGGCAAGCACCGACCAAAGAAGAAACGTGGATCACACCTGAACTTTTGGATCTGTGTGATAAACGAAGAGAGTTAAAAAAGAAAAAGAACACCTCACAGGGAGCTGATGTCTACCGAAAAATCAACAATGACATCCGAAAAGGCATGCGTACAGCAAAGGAGAACTGGATAGAAGATCAATGCCAGGAAATAGAGAACAATCTGAACAAGAACAACAGCAAGAAGGCCTACCAGACTGTGAAGCGGCTGACAAGTGTTAAACAGCCCAAAGTCTCCACTATCCAAAGCAAGTCTGGCATTTGCCTTACAGAAGAACAAGAAGTCTTGGACAGATGGACAGAGTACTGCTCTGACCTTTACAACCATACACCAAATGGAGACCCATCAGTTCTAACATGTCCCGAGAGCAGATAAGAAGAAGAAATCCTCCCAATTCTCCGGGAAGAAGTTGAGGCAGCAGTGCAATCGCTGAAGAAAGGGAAGTCAGCGGGAGTGGACAACATACCAGCGGAACTGCTACAAGCAGGAGGAGAAGCGATGACTGATGCTCTCACCATTATCTGTAACAAGATCTGGCAGAGTGGGGAATGGCCTACACCATGGACCCAGTCGCTTGTCATCACTCTTCCCAAAAAAGGTAACCTTCAGGAGTGTGAAAATTACCGCACCATCAGCCTCATCAGCCATCCCAGCAAGGTCCTCCTGAAAATAATACTCAACAGGTTGAAACCACAAGCTGAACAAATCATAGCTGAAGAACAAGCAGGATTCATGGCAGGGCGAAGTACCACTGAACAGATTTTCAACCTCAGAATAATCTGTGAGAAATACCTACAGCACCAACAACATCTATATCATGTGTTCATAGACTTCAAGAAGGCATTTGACCGAGTCTGGCATGCAGCTCTATGGGCAACCATGAAAGTGTACAACATCAGCCCTAAAATTATAGAAGTCATCAAAAGCCTGTATGACAAGGCTACCAGTGCAGTCCTCCATAACAGCGTCATCGGGAACTGGTTCAGAACAACAATCGGTGTGCGTCAAGGATGCCTACTCTCTCCAACACTCTTCAACATCTTCCTAGAGCGCATCATGTCAGATGCTCTTGCAGATCACGAAGGCACAGTCAGCATAGGGGGCAGAGCAATCTCCAATCTTCGTTTTGCGGATGATATTGATGGATTGGCTGGAGAGGAACAAGAACTTGAACAGCTTGTACAGAGGCTTGACACCACCTCCAGAGCTTATGGAATGGAAATAAGTGCAGAGAAGACCAAAATGATGACCAACAACACCAATGGCATCAACACGGACATCAAAGTACAAGGCCAATCCCTCAACACAGTGCACAGCTTCAAATATTTAGGAGCCATTGTGTCAGACAATGGGTCTCGACAGGAAGTCCTCTCCAGGATCGCACAAACAACTGCTGCCCTGACAAGGTTGAAGCCCATTTGGAAAGACAGAACCATCAGTCTACATTCCAAAGTAAGACTGCTGCGCTCTCTGGTCATCTCCATCTTCCTATATGCTTGCGAAGCATGGACCCTCACAGCAGATCTCCAACGAAGAATACAAAGCATGGAGATGAGGTGCTACAGAAGACTTCTGTGCATTTCCTATACCCAACACATCACCAACGTTGAAGTCCGACAGACCATCACACAAGCCATTGGACAACACGATGACCTGCTCACAGTGGTGAAGAAACGGAAACTCCGATGGTATGGCCACGTCACCAGATCATCAGGCCTTGCAAAGACCATTCTGCAAGGCACAGTGCAAGGAGGTAGAAGAAGGGGGAGACCGAAAAAGAGGTGGGAGGACAACATTCGAGAATGGACTGGTTTGACACTGAGCGAAGCCATGAGGGCTGCTGAGGACAGAGAAAGATGGAGTATGCTGGTTAAGCGATCATCTGTGTTGCCCCTACGACCTTCGGGTTATGGGACAGGATAGGATAGGATAGGACGCGGAACTTTGAGGATGTGACAATAGTAACACTAAGACCATAACAAGAAAAGTGCTTAAAAAAATTAAATCCGTCGGTCACTTTTTTTTTAAAGTTAACCATGTTTTCATACTCAAAATAATTATGGTGTTTTGAAATTAGTCTTGTCTTTCCATAAACACCCACAGTAACGCTTGTCGGTTACACCGGAGAAGAAGAAAAAAAAAGCTTTCCTCTTTCTATGGATGTCACATCGACGCGTGCACATGGATGGTTTTGAGTGAATATAAAAATTTCCGATTTTGAAATAAGACAGTGTACGACGAATTTCGTGTTTTAAAGGCACTTGGACTTATTAGTACTTTAAGAACTTTGCACTCAAAGCAGAATATCGCCCTGATGAGTAACGGTATATGATTGATGTTAGCCTGCAATGCATGCCCACGCCTCAAAGAAGCATCCCATGTGCTAATGTAGACTCTACGTCCCTAGTATAGTACAAGGATGTCATCAAGTATCATTTAGCCAAGAGCACAAAATGGTCAATAGTCTGCGTGCCTCCAGATCATCCGTGACTAAGTCACGATGCACGTAGGCCTACATTCCGGTTAACCAATCGAGTAGGAAAGCACACTCGTGCAGTATCTGTTACTCCAGCTGAAGGCTATCTAGGTTCAGGCGGGTCATCTGGGACCTGGCCTGGCCCGAATGCGGCATGCCAAAGTTATGTGGTGTAACTCGGAGATGTATTGAGACACACTCTAGTGAAAGGAGTACCCCGGTGGTGCAGTGGATAAGTCGCCGGTTTCCTATGCTGAAGGTGGCGGGTTTGAACCCCGCGAGGGGCGATCATATGTGACTTAAGCACAAAACTGTTCAGGTCATCGAGGGTTTTCTCCGGGTACTCCGGTTTTCTTTCTCCCTGCAATAATAGTATTGGATGCAGTCAATCTAAAACTTCCCACAACAACAAAAAAAACGCTAGTTGCTTTCCGTCTTCTAATAGCGGTCTTCCTGCATTTACACCACATGTTTTGAGTGACGGATGTGTGGTTTGTTGCGTAGATGAGTGCGTGATATATATGAGCGTGTGTGTTGGTACAGATCGCCGCTCTTTTGAGTCTGATTTGAGAAAAAGCGCATACTTACATGTAGCTGCTGCAATAGCTAGGCATCCGTACTGTGATTGGCTGCCAAAACAGCCTTCTGATTGGTCAGAAATATTGCATGCTGATTGGATAATCTCGATCCGCTTTGGACGCAAAATCTGAGCCAATTACAGTAATTATGTTCCAGTATAAATAAAACTTATAAAATTGGAAGCCCATTACCTTAGAAATGTGATTCTTATTGCCAACTGTGTCCCTCATAACGTTGTACACTAATAAATGTAATAGGTCCGTGAAAAATTTTTAAAAAACCACTTCATAATGTTGTGGCCAAAAGGGCTAAAGCGGGACTAACTTGCCTTGTCCACAAGCCAGAACCCAATGGCGCCTGACAGGGGTGCGTTCGATCCAGCATCGGGGCGTTATGTTTCTCCGAATAATATTTACATTCGACTCGGGCAACGTCTCGGGGGGTTTCTCCGGGTACTCCGGTTTGCTCCCCCAGCAAAATTTCAAAAAAAAAATCACAAATAATGTTAGGTAGGTTGGGTTTGGGCGCGCCACAGGCTGCGACTACGCCTTCCCCAGGGGAGGCGGCCAAGAGTTTCCCGATAGAAAAAAATAATAAACTGCAACCAAAAAAAAAAAAAAAAAAAAAAGCAAAAGTAGCAAGTGGTTTCAAACTTATGCACACCACTGTAGCTCCCAGTAGTAGTAGTAGTAGTAGTAGTAGTAGTAGTAGTAGTAGTAGTAGTAGTAGTAGTAGTAGTAGTAGTAGTAGTAGTAGTAGTAGTAGTAGTAGTAGTAGTAGTAGTAGTAGTAGTAGTAGTATGGTATTGTGATTGTGGAAGCTGTCTGGACGAATATCTTTCCCAAAGAACTTAGAACAACGGTAAGTTGTTTTAATTGTTTGGGTCAAAGGACTAGGTTGTCAAGAATGTTGTAGATTTTTTTGGGTACCTTTTTGTTATTTCTTTCTTAGCGAGGGGGAGAGGGGAAGGGGGTTGAGGCAATGAGTTTACTTGGAAAAGTGCATGTTGTTGTCACCCTAAACGATGATTATAGTGGGTAAATCGAGGCTCAACCCGGCTGCTATGCTTGGACATTTTTCGGCGCCTCTTTTTTGTTTGTTCCTACAACTGTACAGACTAGACCTCGGTTTATACTCTCATTCCAATGAGTGGGGACGCAGTGTCACAGGGTCATGCGTTGTTTGTTTGTTTGTTTGTGTGGCGGCATTTTAGGCCTCCGACCAGCTTGGAACCACCGACAGTACGGGCTGAGATGTTATCGCTTGACATTCTAGCTTGAGAGAACAGAGGCCCGAGTCGAAATACTAACCTCGAGTTACCAATAATATAATTTTCATGGATTCCATTCATCCCTGTGTGCCACCTCGTGACACATGACTGTTCCCCATCTCAAACTTAATGCATTGCAAGTCTGAGCTCCCTTTCGTCCCTATAGATCATCTCTAAATTAGATCTCTGAATTTGTACGACCGTAATGAGTCCCAGTTCCTTTGTGGGTACAATTCGCATGTGTGTGCCAATATAGAGAAATGATGACACAAAGAAAGAGGACATATATTGGGAGAGACGCACAAACTTGTTCCCCAAAGGATTATCGGAGCTAGTGTGACACCAATACATACAAACAGTTCAGATTCAGTTTCAGACATTGTGTTTACAGGAAGGATGACAAAACCAGTGAAACAAACAGATATAGAACACATTGAGATGGGGACGGTTTCCTTTTAATGGACCCGGAGTTAAGATTGACGCAGTACACACCATAACTGTCTTTTTTTTCATCCTTTGATGAATGATTGATGAATCGCCTTCGTTGATTGGTAAGTAAATGGTAATCATTAGTCAGGGAATGTCACTTCAATTCGAGGGAAATAAGCATAATAAATCAGTAGTTATGTCAAGCCAGAATTAACGGCCTTGGCCAAAAAAAATTATATATATATTCAATGTAATGTAATGATTACTCGAGGATTCTATTATTCTTGTTAGGAAGAGGCTTGAGTTTCGTCAAGCACATTTAGGTTGATCACGGAAAACGAGGAAATGTGGAAGTGAATGGAGAGGAAGGGAGGGGAGGGGTGAAGGGTGGAGCTGTAGAAAGGACTTTCAGTGTCTGGATGACCTTCATCGTCTGTTTGTGTTTTGATGACTTGCTCTGTCTGGATCTCGCAATTAAAGGACATCTGACCTTCAAAAGGCACTGTGAAGATGCCTATCATCGTGTTGTTAATAGGAATGTTCAAAACCAAACCAACAAGCAAATAAATTGGCACAAAAAAAATGTTATTGTCATCACACAGCAACACGCAGACCCTACTATTTTCACAGATTGACACACAGGTACACGAAAACAAAGGGAGTGAACCGAGAGACAAACGCTTTAAAAGAGGTGAGGGGGAGAGGGAGGGAGAGGGAGTGTGACAAACGGTCAATGCACCTCTGATGCTGGCTGTGTCCAGTCATCACCCCCACGCTCGCCGGCTAAGCCGACTACGCCCCGCCCCTCGGGACATCGCTCTAAAAGCCCCCACCAAGCCAAGTCTCATTCAGTTGGTAGTCTCCTCTCTGAAAATCCTTATCGGGAAAAGAGGGGACTATAAACTGATTTTAAAAAAAAAAAAAAAAAGTCTCTTTGTCAGACGCTAGCCTTCAGCCCTCGAATACACAACAGCCTGACCCGGACACGTCCCATCACGCGGCGACCGCTGAGCCTCGGCAGTACTCTTGTGGTTCGACCCGTTCTTAGTCAAGGTAAGAGAGGAAATTTACATTATATCATTTAGCATTCCCATCACCCGTCGATCGCCCAACATGTTCGTATGTCCTGTAGATATGTACGTTCGTGTTTGTGGTTTTGTCTTGATGTGTTGCTGTGATATGTATTTTATTCCTTGTATATATTATCTGCCTTTGATTATTGTACATGCCATGTTCGAATTTATACTTGTATGCTCCCTGCCAGCCCCATGTATAAGTCCCCCATGTCATGCTGTCCCACCACATAGATTAAAGTCCCCCAGTACAGCCCCTTGCCTACAACCCCCATTGTCCTGTATTTACCCCATTTGCTTCTCCCATGTTCCCACTGTATAGATATCTGCCCTGTTGTCCGTCACCCCATCTTAGGGCGCCGAAGTTATTGTATATTAGCGGCTGCCGGTAAGCTCCACTAAAGCCCCATAACCATGGTTGCAATTGTTGGAACTGTTGGTACGAACCGGTCAACCCTTGGCCGGTCCGACCAAGTTGAAATCTGATGGGCACGCGCGCTAACAGGCGCTGCACCCAGGATATATGTGCATAGCTGATTTGGAGTCTGTACTATGTTACAGAACGGGCTCCTATCCGGCTCCTATACCGGCCCTATACCTGCTGTAAGACGCCAGACCCGCTGCGTGCGACCCTGACCATCCAGGGCGTCACTGAGAAGCGCACCCCCCGAAGTTCCGCCATCAGCCAGCCACGTAGGCTAGATGAAGCACCACTACATTGCCCCACTGGAATTGCAACACCAAGCCTATTATCTAAGAAGGTGACCTAGTGCCCCGCATTGGCCACCAAACCAGCTACTGGACCCCTTGAATCGCCGACCATCCAGAAGCCTGAGACAACCACCGCCCTATGCAAACCAAGCTAAGTGCCTATCCAGCGGCCACCACAATTCAGAAACATTCTGGCTAAGCCACCCGAACAATCCAGATATCCTACTGCTCAGTGATGAAATCAGTCCTCAATCGCCCTAGCATTCCCAAAACCGCCCGCCCAGAATATCCCCAAGATACTCCGAACTATTATTGACAATATTCAGTGACTCATCCTTTAGATTACTCAACTCAGCCGACCTACTTCCACCTAATAAAATTGACTAGTTATATACTGTAACAACTGGACTCCCCTTGTTCGAATTATTCCCTAGTTTAGCCTACCTTCTTCTCGTCTGGCCTTTTGACTGTCTTTCATTCTTTAGTAACCCCCAGCCTTATTCCCTTGAATGTCACCGCAAAGTTGGCCTATACAAGGGAGGCAACACAGTGCGGGAGAATAAGTGCTAATCCTCATCCCCCCAACCCCTTTATTTGTGACATTAACACAGAGACAAAGAGAGATAGACAGACAGACAAGACAAACAGAGAAGACAGAGACCGAGAGAAAGAGAGAGAGAGACAAAGATAGAGACAGGCACACATAACGAACACACACAAACAATAACATCAACACTCACAAATTCGTGCACATACATTCGTGCATACACACAAATACACACAGCCACTCATACACACACGCACACACGCACGCACATACACAATTATACCTATCATATCCTATCCCGTAACTCGAAGGTCGTTGGTGCACCACAGATGATCGTTTAACCAGCGTACTCCATCTTTCTCTGTCCTCAGCAACTCTCTTGGCTTCGCTCAGTGTCAAGCCAGTTCATTCTCGAATGTTGTCCTCCCACCTCTTTTCCGGTCTCCATCTTCTTCTGCCTCCTTGCACCGTGACTATGAGGATGGTTTTTGCAAGGCCTGATGCTCTGGTGACGTGGCCATACCATTGGAGTTTCCGTTTCTTCACCACTGTGAGCATGACATCGTGTTGTCCAATGGCTTGTGTGATGGTCTGTCGGACTTCGTCGTTGGTGATGTGCTGGGTATAGGAAATGCCCAGAAGTCTTCTGTAGCACCTCATCTCCATGCTTTGTATTCTTCGTTGTAGATCTGCTGAGAGGTTCCATGTTTCGCAAGCATATAGGAAGATGGAGATGACAACGAAGCGCAGCAGCATTACCTTGGAATGTAGACTGATGGTCCTGTCTTTCCAAATGGACTTCAACCTTGTCAGTTATGGTGTGTACAGGCGTCAATCTTAACTCCGGGTCCATTAAAGGAAAACCACTCTGAGCGTCCCCATCTCAATATGTTCTATATCTGTTTGTGTCCTTTCCTCCTCTATCAGAAGCGAGGCCTAGTCTAATATCAGTTATGCTGTAGACTTAACGACTATGAATTTTAATCCCAAATGTGTTAGTCGCAACATTGCTTGGATTAAAAAAAAATAATTTAAGTCAGTCAGGCCGTTTTTCCCCCTCAGACTTTATAAACTCTAGATAATATTATGATCGCAGAAGGTGCATTATTTGGGCGAAAGTTCTCCAATAAGCGTGAGTAAATCAACTTGAAATCGTCACCTCACGAATTTATAACAAAGAGCTCTTTAAAAATTCGTACAGGCATTAACGAGTCACTCAATACAACAACCGCACAATACTCCCGCGAACAACGCCTTGGAGCATGTTAGTCACGCACCCCTGCGGTAATCAGTTGGGCGCCTGTGTATTATATGCCTAGTCTAAGGGAGATAAACCATTTGCTGCTATAGCAGACGACCGACTTTGTGAACGATTGGACAAACGAAGTTAAGATTCAATTTCCGCAAATTTTAGTATCGGGGGTTTCAGTACAAAAGTATTCCCGCTTTCTGGAATTTTAGTGCTTTAAATTCCCACTGTCACTGTCTTTCTCCGTTGTTCTTTCTCATTCCTACTCTGTTCTATCAATATGCTATACTATCTTCTTCTTCGCTAGACCTGTCATCTGCCTTTTTTCTTGAAAACTCTTCTGGGACAAAACTTATTTGTATGCGAGGTCTGTTGAATCAGCTTGGGAATATTGGACGCTTTCGGCCAGGTGGTCACAGGGGCTTCCTATGATGTTATTATTTGGAAATATAGGCAATTTATATGTATGTGTTTTGTTAATAGTTTATAATGATGTTTATATTCTATTTTGTTTTTGTAAACGGGGGTTCGATAAATTAGAGTATAGCCTCAGCGTCCCCTGCATGGGATATCTTTATTGGTGCAGTGCCTTCAGTGTTACCATTAGGGTTGTTTCGGCAGATCTTTTATGCGGACCAGGGGTGAGTCGTCTTTCAGCGAAGTTGTGGTCTTGATTTTGTGGTCCTGATTCGGCTCTTTGCAGTCCGCTGGACCCTGTAAGCAATGAATAACTAACTAACCCTCGCCCCCAATCACCAACTCACTCGCATCCCTCTTTCCTTCCCCTCCCCCCCCCCATACACACACACAAATAAGTTTGATTATTCATAATTGTATTTTTATTTTTCTGTACAGTGTGTAATGCATTGCATTATATTGTATTGTATTGTATTGTATTGTATTGTATTGTATTGTATTGTATTGTATTGTATTGTGTTGAGCGTAATTTCGACGTGTTGCCGTAGCCATATAAACGTCAGTGTTCGTTTACAAGAGGCTTTCATAACAAAATAATAAATTAAATTATGTTTACCCTTTGAGGGATTTATACGCGCTTCAAAACCTATATTTCATTGAATACTTTTAATAGTTATAACGATATTTTAATCCGTATCCATATAAATGTCATGGCCTACAATCGGTCTGCCTCCAGTAAACCCAAGCATTCCGGTTGACTGGGCCTAATCAGTACAATTCCATTAGAGATGCGATCAGGGCTACAGTATTTTCATTGAGAACTTTATATCGAGTTTAATCAGTTTCCATAAAAACGTCACAGGCTCACAATGAGTCTGCGTCGACCCTTAGTTAAAACAACAACAGCGACAGCAATCAATTGATTAATACATTTAACAATATTTTTCGGAGCTACAAGCTACAGTTTTATCGGACGTTGTTGTGAACTTTTATCCGAACCCATTAAAGTGATGATGATGATGATGATGATGATGATGATGATGATGATGATGATGATGATGATGATGATGATGATGATGATGGTGGTGGTGGTGGTGGATGAGGTGGTGGTTGTGGTGATGATGATGGTGATGATGATTTGTAACGAATTTGCTGAATTCATTTTTTTTTCATTTCGTTTAGGTTAATTTCTACACACACACACACGTACACACACCCACAAACACACACACTATCTCTCTCTCTCTCTCTCTCTCTCTCTCTCTCTCTCTCTCTCTCTCTCTCTCTCTCTCTCTCTCTCTCTCTCTCTCTCAGCCAGACGGATGTCAAGTTCCATTATCGATCGTATTGTCACTTGTAAATTTAACTTTTATTTGTTCATTTGAGTAATGATCTCTGCGCCTGTGCAAATTCCTTAACGAGATAATAAATATTTGTTGAATTGAACATCTACTTGGCCGTCGAGCGTAACAACAAATATAGAGCTATCTGGACTATGGTATCAGAGCGTTCAGCATTTGTTCAAATCTAATCCTTTCCAAAGGTAAGCCTATTTCAATTGTGCTGATCCAATCCTTGTGAAGACAGGAATGTTAGCTCAATTTTGTGCATTAGGGTTAACATGACACAAATCGATTCTTAAATGTGCCTCAGACCATCGATCATATATAACCCGTCAATAGTCTAGAGGGAACTGACAGAAGTCGGTCATCAGATCGTCGTCATCATCATCGTCATCATCATCATCATCATCATCATCGTCGTCGTCCTCCTCCTCCTCCTCTTCGTTGTCGTCGTCATCATAATTTGTATCATTATCTCAAAAGTTCAAGGTCACTCACTATTACTATGTGACTACAATTTAATGACATCTGGAAAGCTTGAAATCATATTGCATTTGGTAAGTTAAATTAACTTTGCCGAAGTCTCTGTTTGTGTGTGTGCGTGTGTGTGCGCGTGTGTGTGATGTTTTTGTTGTTGTTGTTTTTTCGGACAATTTTATGAAAATCTAAGGCGTTATTTTGACAGACCTCGTTATGTTGACGGACCTCGTTATGTTAACGTCAAAAGAGTGTTTCGTTAGGGTTAGGTTAAGGGTTAGAGTTAGGGTTAGCGTTAGCATTAGAAGACTTATAAGTATTTTTTTCTTTAAACAGATAACAGATAACAGAACTTTATTTCGCCAGGTGACAAGCACGAGGAATACACTTTGATGTTGGCACACATATTTATACTAAACACAATAACAAAGCCAACCACACCTACGCGCAACAATCCACTTGCTGACACACTCATACAAGACTAGGAATAATACTGACTGGAATATAGTAGAAACAGAATGATCAAATCCAATAGACACACACATCCACACACACACGTGCGCGCTCTTCTCTGTTATCTCTAGCTCTCTCAATTCTCTTCTCTTATCCAGCACTCTATATAGTACTACATCTATAAATTCTCTCTCTATCACTTCCTCTCTACTCTCTCTCTCTATCTCTCTCTCTCTCTCCCTCTTCCTCTCTTTCTTTCTCTGTCTTTCTTTCACTCTCTCACTTTCCCCCTCCCCTCTCTCTCTCTCTCTCTCTCTCTCTCTCTCTTATACATAAGTCACTGAGATAGTCCGGTATCATCGGGTGCCAGACAAGGAGTTGAGGTTTGTCACTGCTTGTGGAAAAAAAACTGTTCTTGAAGTGGCAGGTACGGGTCTTCATAGTTCTGAGCCTTTTGCCAGATGGAAGCAGCTCGAATAGGTGGTATCCAGGGTGGGAGGCATCATCCGCTATCTTTCTGGCTCTGCTCATCAGGCGTTTGGTATAGATGGAGGCCAGAGAAGGAAGGTCGGTGTTGTGATGATATTCTGGGGAAGATACGTTTATCTTACTAGGGGGTAAGACTTATTGATAGCTGGGCAATGTGCTACCACTATCGATCGTTCTTTTACCAGAATTCCTAAAGTTGTGTGAGAGACAGATCACGGCACTTTGGTCACATAAAATTTATATTTGTTCTCGGGAATTTTAGTATCATTTGGCTCAACTTGAGAACCGTTAATTACTAATCAAAAGACTAGATTATTATGTCTCGAGAGAAGAAAACTAATAGCTACACAACAATACAAATAGAATGACACCAGTCGTATGTATGTAATTTCACTTTTTATATATTCAACACAAACTTTAACATTTCTGCATTAACCGGTAATTTAATAAGTAATATAGTTCGAAGTGCTGGGAAATTCCGTTAGCAGGTTTGCTTCATCCTGTGCTACTGCGGTTACGATTTTCACTGTTCGTAGTTTTCTAAATTCGAGTGGTTTTCTATACGTTTCTCGAGGGTAGGACTCAGTTCCTTTGCGGGTGACTTATCTACAGTGAGTCGAGTCGCCCTTGTAGCTGTGGGGTTCGGACGTGGCCAGGTAGACTCTGGATTGTTCTCCTTTTGGTACCACGGGAGCGACGGTCAGGCGTTCGTCTCCACAAACATGATCCCAGGTCCGACCTGTAAAAGTCGGAGCTCTGGCTACAGTATTCTCGTTAGCTATAAGTGTGCGGTCTCCTCTGCAAAGTGTCTATAGCATCAGACACCTGCAGGGTTCCCATATGCACAATTCAATTCGAATCTTAAGGCTAAAATACATCAATCCACATGCATACTGTCTCGGAAACAATAATCTGTTTCTGTAACTATATATATATCAAGAACATATTATCAATACATGGCAATCAATATACAATAAACATACACATATCAAAACTACTAGTGTTATCTTACTTGAAGACTCTGGGACTCGTGAAATCGTCTTTTACGTCCCTAGCACTCTCTTGATGAGATGGAGATAGACGGGCACTGCAGTTTGTTCCTTTGGTCGACCCTCACAGCTTGGTATTTCTTTTGCGACTAACCAGCTGAGATTTGGTCCCCAAAGATATGCCAAAGTCCCTAGTAGTCTTCTGACCAATCGTTTTTAGCTCTCGTTTTCTTTAATCTCGCATCTACAGAATTATGGTTCTAATTTGAATAGTTCCTCCCCCGCTCTCTTGTCACTGGACACGCATAATTATCTTTCAAGTTGAGTGTCAGGGATAGAGTGGAGAACTGATGCAATAACGATAAGCGGTGCCTGCCCAATACTGGTGACATCATCTTGGTAACTTTTGGCTGGAGTGAGCTACTTAGTGTCTCATGGTGGAGTAAGTTATTTAATCGAAGACAACGCTATGGTTAGTTTTTGACTAAAGTATGCTATTTAAAATTCTTGGTCGCTAAGTCTGTTGATGGTATCGGTAGCTATCGGCGGTGTGACTGTTTCAAGGAAGTTAATTTGCCATGTGTGTGCTGCTTGTTAGCTAACTGTTGTATTAATGTCCAGTTTCGTTCGATGGTATCTCTGTTTCGCTAAGCTAATTTCCTACATGTTTGTCGTCAATATTTCTGCTGTTACAGGTGTCAATGATCTTGCTGGCAGCGGAGACAATATGGTCTAGTTTTTCTTTTTGTTGATGAGATGCACCCCCTTACCACACACAGATGGAAAATGTTAGAACACTTTCTACCACTGAGCGGTAGGACTGGGTGAGGATTTCCTTCCTCAGGCCAAATTTCTTGAGCTGCCTGAGAAAGTACACTCTCTGCTGTGCTCGCTTGATGATGGAGTCGGTATTGAGATCCCAGGTGAGGTCGCAGGAAATGAGTGAGCCCAGAAACTTGAATGACTCAACTGTCTCGATGGGCTGGCCGCTGATGAAGAGGGAACCAATGGGAGTGGCGTTCCGACGAAAGTCGATCACCATCTCTTTGGTCTTGGAGGCGTTCAACTCGAGACTATTGTAATTGCACCATGACACCAGCAGGTCGACTTCCTGCCTGTTGGCTTACTCATCTCCATTGGATATGATGCCCTCAACGGTGGTGTCATCGGCAAACTTTACGAGTTGAACTGACTCGTGATGGAAGGTGCAGTCGTTGGTGTACAGGCAGTATAGAAAAGGAGACAGGACACAACCCTGAGGTGCGCCTGTGCTCAGGGTCAGGAACTGAGAGATGTTGCTGCCTATCTTCACTGACTGGGGGCGGTTGAGCAGGAAGCTCATAATCCAGAAAGAGATGGAGGGGGAGAGGTTGAAGAGCTGAAGCTTGTCGAACAGGGTCTGGGGGACGATGGTGTTGAAAGCAGAAGAGAGCAAAAGAGGAGGCGGGCGTAGCGATTAGAGGTTTCTAGCTGCTGGATGATGAAGTGAAGGGCCAGGGCGACGGCATCGTCGACAGACCGGTTAGCTTGGTAAACAAACTGGCACGGGTCCCAAAAAAAAAAAAAAAGAGGGGACTAAATATTACCAATTGTCAACACTACATATGTGACGTTTCATGAATGTCATAACAACGCAGTGTGTGTGCGTGTGTGTGTGTAGGTGCTTAAATAAAATATATATGGGCGGTGGCTGCTGTTGCTTTGGTGTTGTGACTGTTTTGCTGTAATTCTCCGTTTTCTGGGATTTTTAAATGTATGTTTGCCACTGTAGCTGCGGTGGTTGCTGCTACTGTTTTGTAGTGACGTTTGTTTGGTTGATTAATTGTTTGATTGGTCTTTTTTATGGACTGTAGTTTTGCTGCTTTTGGCTGTTTTGAAATATGTTTTCATTACTAACGTTTGGCACTCAGCCCTGAGTAACATATTCATTACTTATTGTTGTGAAATTTTGCCATTGCTTTGCTTTTGCATATGCTTTGAATGTTTAACGTTTGTGATGTCAGCTTTGTAACTGTGAACTCACTTTATTCTTGTGTCTTGTGTCCTGACAAATATCGCTAAATTGTCTCAATTGTCACACACACACACACTCACACACCCCTCCACCACACACACACACACACAAAACATAAGCACATATACTCAAGCCCATGCACGCGCACTGGGATAAATCGATACATTTCATATTTCTAAACATAAATTCAACATTAACATTATTGTGGAGTTATAAGGGGGAAATGTAAACGTTTCCCTAGTAACGAATGAACAGAAAATTACAATATTTACATTATTTCCTTCATTATTCTTTCATTCATCTTTATGCCTTTTATTCTTTTACTGATCCCAAATCTATACTTTCAATTATTCATAGAGGGGGAAAGGGGAGGGGAGAGAAAGAATGGAAAGCGAAAGAGAGAGATTAACCATCTCGTCCATGTCGTAAGTTAAGATAGGCTTACTTTATTGCCAACTGAATCATATACATTGGATTTTGTGTTGGTATTGCGATTTCAACTGACTAAAGCACTGCAACTTCTTGCTTTTCGCGTGCTTCCGGCAAAACTAAGTCGTTCTGCCGCGCGATGATAAAACAGTGTAAGTCCATTTTTTTCAATTGTTTTGTTTTATTTGTATCCTCGACGAGGATACGACGAAGCGCCACTTCAGTGTGAAGTTTGAACATCGGGTGTCTCTAGATCCAGATTTTGGAGAAGAAAAAAAAAGTCATAACACAAAAATCAAGTAAGTAATAGATTGGCCTAGTACTAAAAATGTCAAGATTATTTTTAATCCCTGATCTTACTTTATTTTGTCATCACACGGCAGTGGTCAGTACAACAACGTTCATCATGCTTTCAATAGTGTTCAGTGAGCTCGAGCTCACAAATTTTCCCATAATGACATAGCGTACACTATAGGCTAAATGAACTGAGTGTTTTTCTGAGTCATTAAGTCAGCGCCAGGCCAGGAGTGAACACCGCCGAGAGGGACAGCGACGACGACAGCCGCTCAGGACTTCAATGGAGGAAAATGTCGGTGTAATATTTTCTTTTTTTTAGTATCTTAGGAAAGTGGTGTGGTGTTGGTAAATGGTGTAGTGTTAGGGTAACTCTCCCTATAAGGATTGGCATCAACGTTCATTTAGAACTTCAGATGTTAGTTCTTACAAACCAGGAATAAAGGACCAGAGTAGGCCTCTCACTCCTCGGGTTCTTGATTCCTCCCATTCCCCAGTAGTTAGAACTCTGCTACAGTCTGGCAGCGGGCAGTGGACAGATACGTATCTGTGACAGGGGTAGGCGTCCTGGCCTCCACGAGTCGCTAATTCTGCCTTTAAACTTTTAAGTAGATACCGAGGTCCACAGCACCGCAGTGGAAGGACAGCCAGCCCAGGACCGACCACCGCGGCCGCCGAGGAGGGGACGGGAAGGGACGGAGGAAGGGGAAAGGGTGGGGTGCGTGAGAGAGAGTCATCAATGTTTTGATTTCGCGTAAAGTAGGTACACCTACTTTGAGATCTCTACATTGATGTGGCTATGAATGAGGGAGTGAATACTTTGTTATGCTATATGCACCCACTAATTCTCTGTTCTAAGTTCCAGCACCACCAACGGGGAACGACTGAGGGCCAAGCCAAGGGTGTCACCACCGCACCGACGGAGCTGAGGGCCAAGCCAAGGACGTCACGTCCGGACCGACGAAGCTGAGGACCGGGCAAAGCCAAGGATCTCGCCACCGGACCGACGGAACTGAGGGCCAAGCCTGGGGACCATGGGGGAAGAGAACCAAGGAGTGGAGACGCCAGTCAGAGAGAGAGGGGTGAGTGTTTGATTTTTTTGTAATAGCATTTTCTTCTTCTTCTTCTTCTTCTTCTTCTTCTTCTTCTCTCTCTCTCTTTCTTTTCTCTCTGTTTCTCTGTTTCTCTCTCTCTCTGCCCTTCGTTATTTTCTCTTTACCTTAGCTTCCCTTTATCTTCGCCAAGTGGGAAAAAATACATCAAAGTACATGTTGTTCATCAGAGTGTGTTACTAATATATAATATATTCTATCATTCATCAAAGTGATTTAGACATTAATACACAACTAACTATAAAACATACATTCTTTATACTAAAGTTTCTTACTAATTACATAACGGATGAATAAATTGAATTTTTTGCGAGTTTTAGTATCTTAATGTTTTTCTTTTTCATTCTTAGTAAAAAGTCAGTCATTGCAATTAAAAAGAATTACCAGTGAAACATGACAATTACATAAGCAAAAAATAATTTTAACAAAATTTTGTTCTTAATGAATTTAACTTAATGAATTTAAGAACAACATTTTGTGTGCTAACAACAGGTCTTGAAAAACCAACATTTAACGAAATTTGGAGTGAATAATTATATTTTCGTAAAACCGAGTTATTATATTCTGTTACTTGCTTCTTCGGTAGATATGTATGCTAACTGTGACTGAATTCAGATTCAAAGCACATTTTCTTGCTTCTCGTCCTGCACAGCCAAAACCCAGAATGTGATGTATCAGTATCCAACAGAAATTGACTTCTTTTCCATGTATAATCAAACTCTGAAAAACGTGGTTAATCTCATAAATTATTTCAATTGCCAGTCCTTGCTATATTTGTAGAATTTAAATCCTGTAAAACAGACTGAATCCATACATACACATTACTATAGAAAACAGTAGACAAGCTAGCAATTTATTTAAAGCCATTGAAATAGCTATCAGCATTGAAACAGCTATCAGTTATGCTGTAAAACATTATAACCTTTCCCTATAAATTATTATAATATTTTCTCGTTCATGCTACAAATACCCCGCTACAAACTCTTATCTGCAGGCTGTCGATCCTTCTCAGTGTTTGGTCCTTCAATTTGGAACTCTCTTCCTCTCTCACTTCGCAGCCCTCCGAACATAGCTACCTTCAAGTCCAACTTGAAAACTCATCTAGCCACTTTCTAGTCCAACTTAAAAACTCGTCTCTTCCTTAAAAATGTCTGATCTTACCTCCCATCACCACCATCATTCCTTTTTTTCTGATTCAGAGCAAATGGTGTAGTTTAACTGTCTCAACTATATAATTTTTTAAGATGACAACTTCAAGCAAAAAATAACTTGTCGATAATTTTGCAAGGACTGATTCGCCCATGTTATGTGAATCAGACTTTGTATCTTTACCACAAATCTGCTTGCTAATTATTTAAATTAAAATGTAATTTTTTAAAAATTATGTTGTAACTATTCAATGTTTCTTTCATCAGCTAATACAAAGAGCATGTTCTAGAATATGACAAAGGATATTACGCCAATATGACTTGTTTTATATTGCTCAAATGTTATTTAGATCTACATAAGGAAATTTGTTAATTATGTCATGTTCAACTATTGAAAGCGGTCGTTATTTTTATATGTGTGTTTGCTAATTTAAATGTTCCTTTTCCTTAAAGCAAGACCGGACAGGATACAGCACAAAGTAGGACCCCACTGTAGGACAAGACCCCTCCGCAGGACAGGACCTCACCGAAGGGCAGGACCCCAAAGCAGGACAGGGCACCACCGCAGGACATGACACCACCGCAGGACAGGATCCCAGAGCCGAGGAGGACCAGTAGCAGCAGACGACGAGGAATCAACGACAGAGGTGGCCACCTCAAAAGACATTTTTATTGTGGGTGCGCATGTGTGTGTTTAGTGAAATTGTATAGTATTGCAATGCAATTTAGCAGGAATTGAAATCTACGTAGATTTAGCAACTGTCCATGCTGGCATTGCAGCAGCTACCAGGAGAGGCTAGCAATATAATACAATGCACCTGTTGACATGTCGGCGGCACTCGCTGCGGGTGACTCGCTAGAGCAATAAAAATTGTTAGTTAGCAGGGACCGCTGGTGTCAGTATAAATCGGTCCAGTAGTCACCTATATGCGAAAGTGTCGTGTGACTATAATCTACAAACAACAACAACAACAGGGACCGGGTGCGTCAACAGTGCCACGAATGCGTTAAGCACTGGAAAGGAAATTGATCAAGGTTAAAATTAGAAAATGGATCAAGGTCGATCAGAGTTAAAAATGTCGAAAAGCACAGGCTTTGTGGCGACATGAACCAAGCCAGTGCAACATCACATAACTGGCAGCTGCATAAAGAGCAGCAGCTACAAGGCGTAAGCTGTTGAATGTTGAGGGAAAGGGTTATGTTGTCGTTCTATGGAGGAAATGCTTCTGTGGGGAAACAACGAGAGAGTGTGGTTGTGGACATTAGTGTCATGGGGGAAAGGAACATTGGATGTGGAGTGGAAGTGTGTGACAAGCAGTCAAAATGTAAATAAACATGAGACGACTGATGTCTCTTTTTCTTTGGTTAAGTTAGAAAGTAAACTGTAACATAAGACAACGAACCGACTGGTGAGGCAGTCGGGACAAATGTCTTATTTTCTTTTTTGGTAGAGATAAAAAATAAATAATAGGAAATGAACATGAGACTGCAACATGATTCCGTCTCTGTCCCTCTTTCCATTTTTGACATTTGTTAGATATGCTTGCCCACACTCTGCTCTCCTACAGCTGCTCCTTACTTTGTGATAATAATGGTCACGTCTGCATGATCCGCCCTGGTAGAATTGCAGTATGGTCAGTTCCTGATGCTGGAGACGGCGTATGCTTTGTCAAAAATCCACCTCGTTGGCCCTGAGGCTGGAGGGGGAAATGGCTCAAGGTCAGTTTAGAAAACGGTTCAAGGTCACATTTAGAAAATGTCGCTGTCGAAGAACAGGCTTTGAGACGACGTATAGCAAGCCAGTCACAATATCACATAACTGGCAGCTGCATAAAGAACAGCAGCTACAAGTTGTTGTAAGCTGCTGAAGTTCGAGGGGAAAAATCATTTTGTGGTTCTATGGGGGACATGTTTCCATGGAGAAACGGTGTGGTTGTGTTTCCCGGAGGAAAGGGACAATGGATGTGGTTGTGTTTCCCGGAGGAAAGGGACAATGGATGTAGAGTGGAAGTTTGCGGCGAGCAGTCAAAATGTAAATAAACATGAGGCGACCGATGTCTCTTTCTTTTGTTAGGATAGAAAGTAAACTGTAACATGAGACTAATAGACCGACTGGTGAGGCAGTCGGGACAAATGTCTCTTTTCTTTTTTGTTAAGGATAACAATAATGGGAAATGAACAACCTGGTTCTGTCTCTCTCTTTCTCGTTGACATTTGTTAGCTCTGCTTGCCCAGACTCTGCTCTCCAACAGATGTCCCTTGCTTTGCGATAATAATGGTCACCTCTACATGATCCGCCCTGGTGGAATTGCAGTGTGGTCAGTTTCTGAAACTGGAGACGTTGCATACCTTGTAAAAACAAATTCCACCTCTCCAGCACTAAGACTGGAAAAAAACACCGCAAAAAAGATCGCGAAATAGTATCAAGGTCAAAACAACGGAAAAGGAAGGGGCGATGGGGAAAAACGCGCCAGTCCTTGTTTATTAGCAAGGTCCAAGTACTCCAGTGTTTTGAAATCAAAGTTAGTTTTGTCTAGCTTAGGTCAGTAGTGGTTGTCTTTAGCAAATTGATGGGTGCTCTGTGTTGTATTGTTTCCTGCTCTGAATTGCTATGTCAATGTTGGTGTGCTGTTGTTAGGTTCAGGTTGACTTTCAGTTGTTGTTAATGTTGCATGTGCAATATTTTAGTTGTAACTATATACAAAATATGTACAGTTTAAACCAACAATGTAAATAAATTATTGATGATGATGATAATAATAATAATAATAATAATAATAATAATAATAATAATAATAATAATAATAAAATTTATTTTAAATAAAATACATACATAAATAAATAAAATAACTAAAATAAAAAATAAAAATTGGAAAAGGAAGGGGGGTTGGGGTTATAAAAAAAAGCTGTAAATATTGTAGTTGTATTAACAATATGTATGGAAAATGTCATTTATGCATTAAATATCTTTGATAAAAGAAGTTGGGCAATTTAATACAAAACATTAAAATTGTACTCATGTCTTGTAAGTAAAGTTTAATGTATGCTTTAAATTGTGTTGCATACATTTAATACTGAAAAATAAATGTTAAAAAGTAAATTAATAAAATGTTAATATTAAAAGTTTAAAAGGAAAAGGATGGGGAGTTGGGGATTAGAACAACAATGTAAATATTGTAAAAGAACTGAAGATTGTAATGTAAAATTTAATTTTTGCATTGAACTGTGAGGCACACTTTTGAACAATGAATATGTTTATTTCAAAGATAAAGTGGAAAAGGATAAGGTGTAGGGGTTCAAATTACCAGTAAACACTGTAATTTTACTAAAGATTTTAATGGAAAATCTCAATTATGCTGGGAATTTTGCTGAATATCTTTTCTTTGTGTATAAGTTTATTTGAAAGAAAAATTGTCTATATATGTAAAGTGGTAATGCCTGCAATGAATTGTGCTGCATACATTTAATGTGATAAAATAAAACAAAAAGTTGAAAATAAAATTAAAAAAAAGAAAACAATGATTAAAAAATACAGTAACAATTCTTAAAAATGTAAAACAAAAAGGAAAAGGAAGGGGAGTTGGGGATTAAAACAACAATGTAAATGTTGTAATAGAACTGAAGACTGTTTATGTAAAATGTAATGTATGCATTAAAATGTGATGCATACTTTTAAACTATGTACAGGCTTATTTCAAAGAGAAAGTGGAAAAGGATGCGTTGGATTTTAAAAAAAACTGTTAACACTGTAATTTTACTACAGATTTTAATGAAAAATGTAATTTATGCCATGGAGTTTGCTGAATATCTTTTCTATATAAGTACAAATTTATTTGAAAGAAAAATTGGAAAATAAATGGAAATTTACAAAATAATACAAAATAGCATAATTGCCCTCTTGTCTATGTAAAGTGTAATGCTTGCAGTGAATTGTGCTGCATACATTTAATGTGAGAAAATAAAATAAAAAGGAAGAAAAAGATTTTTTTTCAAATAGTTATAATTTTTGAAAATGTAAAACAAAAAGGAACTGCACCTGTTTATGTAAAATATAATGTATGCATTAAAATGTAATGCATATGTTTGAACAATGTACATGTTTATTTCAAAGAGAAAGACTTAGTGTAAAAGGATGGTGCGTTGGGATTTAAAAAAACCGTGTATACACTATAATTTTTCTAAAGATTTTAATGGAAAATATCATTTTTGCTGTGGATTTTGCTGATTATCTTTTCTGTGTGTAAAAGTTTATTTGAAAGAGAAATTGGAAAAGAAAGTAAAATTGACAAAATAATACAAAATAGCATAATTGTACTCTTGTCTATGTAAAATGTAATGTCTGCAGTGAATTGTGTTGCATACATTTAATGTGATAAAATAAAACAAAAAGTTGGAAGTAAAATAAAAGGAAGAAAAAGTTTAAACACAAAATAGTTATAATTGTTTAAAATGTAAAACAAAAAGGAAAAGGAAGGGGAGTTGGAGATTAAAACGATGTAAATGTTGTAATAGAAATGAAGACTGTTATGTAAAATGTAATTTATTCATTAAATTGTAATGCATACATTTGAATTATGTACATGTGTATTTCAAACAAAAGGTTTAATAGTATGGAGAGTTAAAGATAAGAAAACTGTAAATATTGTTATTGTACTACACTACAGATTTTTATGGACAATGTAATATATTCTTTAGATGTTAAATATCTTGTAAGTAAATGTCCATATTTAGATTTTAATGAGAATTTGGAAAAGGAATGGAAATTGGAAAATTAATACAAAATTTTATAATTATACTCATGTCTTTTATTTGAAATGCATTGTATGCAGTGAATTGTGTTGTATATATTTAATATGATGCAAAAAATTTACAAAGTTAAAAAGACAAAAAAAAGAAATAAATAAAATAAAGAAGTAATATAACTGTTGGAAAATTGGAAATGGGAGTTGAGGATAAAAACAAAACAAAACATCGTAATTGTACTGAAGACTTATTTTGTAAAATGTACTTTATTAATGATTTGAATGATGTGTTGCAGACATGTGATATTTATGCATGTTTATTTCAAAGAGAATTTGGAATTTGAAAGGTAACTATGGTACTATGGTAACTATACTAAAAATGCTTATGGGAAATATAATTAATCATAATGTGGCTCGATTTGTTTAATATATTTTATGTTTGTTTTTTTTATAATTGGAAAAGGAAGGGGAGTTGAGGTTTTTTTTAAAGTAAGTCTTGTAATAGTATTCATGCTGTGAAGTGAAATGTAATTCAAGCTGATTTGATTGTAAATGTTATCGTCTCTTCTCAGTAGACTATTAGCAAAATGAAATTAATGCATTGCATACTTAACTTTGATTTACGACAATAATACCTAAATAAACAAATGAACTGGCTGTATTTAAAGATACATTTTCTATGTTGCTGCTCTCTCTCTCTCTCTCTCTCCCTCTCTCTCTCTCTCTCTCTCTCTCTCTCTCTCTGTCTCTGTCTCTGTCTCTCTCTCTCTCTCTCTCTCTGATGCAAATGTTAATATATGAATAGAATGTAAGATATTATTTACTTGATAATTATGAAGCTGTTTATCTTGTAATGGTTCTTTCTTTTCTTGTGTTGTCAAAGCATTTTCGATCATGAACCTTAGTCCAAATTTCGGTCAATCAATCGATCACTTTATTTCCCAACTTTCCTATTCCTGTCATACACAATTTACATGGTGATAAGTTAGTGGCCTTATGGTTCAGTTGCTGGAGTACCCCATTTGGGGTGCCGGGGTTTTCTTTATAAATAGTATCACCA
Source organism: Oncomelania hupensis (assembly GCA_036898135.1). Taxonomy (NCBI): domain Eukaryota; kingdom Metazoa; phylum Mollusca; class Gastropoda; order Littorinimorpha; family Pomatiopsidae; genus Oncomelania; species Oncomelania hupensis. The sequence goes on from CM072524.1 coordinate 51,869,923, forward strand.
CTTTGTGAAAATTTAGTGCTCTAAATTAGTCTACCACTTTCTGTCATTCTCATTTGTTCTTTCTCATTCCTAATCTGTTCTATTAATCTACTATATATCTTCCTTGCTAGACTAGTCACCTACCTTTTTTCTTGAAAACTCTCCCAAATCTCTTCATTTGTGTATAGGGTCTGTTGGGTCAGCTTGGGGATATTGGACGCTTTCTGCCAAATGGTCACTAGGGCTGTCTATGGTATTATTATTTAATTCTTTCTATGGTAAGCCTATTATTATTTGGCAGTGTAGGCATTTTCTAGGTATGTGTTTGGTTAATATTTTATAATGATGTTTATATTTTATCTTGTTTTTGTAAACGGGGGTTCTATAATTTAGAGAACAGTCTCAGCGTCCCCTGCATGGGATGCCTATATTGTAAAGTGACCGGCTGGTGGAATGTCTTCAGTGTTTACTATTGGGGTTGTTTAACAGATCTTTTATACGGATCAGGGGTGAGCCCTCTTTCAACCAAGCTGTGGTCCTGATTCGGTTCTTTGCAGTCCGCTGGATCCTATAAACAATAACTAACTCTTTAACCAATTTGTGGTCTTGATTCGGCACTTTGCAGTCAGCTGGACCTTATAAACAATGACTATAACTACATTCGCCATAACTTGTCGAAATTAGAACGTATTTATCACTCAAATTCATGGTAAACATCTTTGCATATATGGCCTCTGTTAATTTTGTCCATAAGGTTTAGGAACATGGGCTCGGGATCTGAGAGCCTCGAAAAACATGGTTCTTGAAACTTCACGAACCTTCCTGAGAGAGGGAGCGAGAGAGAGAAAGAGAGAGAGAGAGAGAGAGAGAGAGAGAGAGAGAGAGAGAGAAAGAGAGAGAGAGAGAGAGAGAGAGAGGGGGGGGGGGACATTACGAATGAAGAGAAACAGAGATGGGGAGAAACAGAGATAGAGACACAGGAACAATATTACTCCTCAAACAGTCACTTCAAATGATATTTTCCTCCCAACATTAAAACTATCACAAAATAATATTTTATGGATTTTCACTTTGAACATTTGTTTGGTAGAAAATGAGCCTAAGAGATTTTAAATGTTATATACACAATGCGCTTGGACTCATGGATTACAAACTACGTAAAAGGTATTAATTGTATACGCCAGCAAGCAATTTTAATAAATCATTTATTATTTGAGTGTACATTGTTGTTGCCATTATAAACAGCAAATGGTGTATTGACAATTGTTTTACAAACACTGATGATATTAACAATTATATATTATACTACACACAAAAAAAAAAGTATTAATTCCTAAGTAATGAATAAAGAAACACTTTTTGTTAATGTATTGTGTATATGTGTGTGTGGGTGAGGGGGAGTGTGTGTGGGGAGGAGATGGTGGGGTGTGATCGTTATCAACATAAAGATGAATGTCAATAGGCTTAAAATATATTATTGGCGCCCTAGATCTCCATGTACCCATGTACCTTAAAGATAATTATGTGGCCTATATATTATCATCATCATCATCATCATTAATTATTATTTGTATTGATTGCGATGTGTAAACAATTTATTTATTTATTTTATTTGCTTTTTTATTCTTTTTGCCCAAAGCTGTGGATTTATGTACGCGTAGCCTTTGTGAAAAACAACGAACTATATAAGTCTACCAAAATCTAAAGTGCAGCTACAGTTGCTCCCCTTGATTATGACATCATAGCAACAGCAAGTGTTTAAACATGGCGGACAGCTGAAGTGTTTCAATTTGAGCAGTTAAAAGATATTTTGCACACTGTGACTGAGTTTAAACAGCACGATACGTAGAAGAGATACTCATTCTTCAAAATGCCAGGGAAAAAGAAAAGCAAGGGAAAAAAGAAAGGGAGGAAAGGAAGTAAGAAAGGAGTGGTGGAAAAACCCGGAGATCCCTTCGTCAAGAACGAAATACCATCTCCTCTAAAACCAGGAGAGAGGGTGAGCTGCTGCGTTGCTTCCTTGTGTGTGTGTGGGTGTGTGTGGGTGTGTGTTAGAGAGAAAGAGAGAGTACGCGTGTATTGGTCTCTGTACATATCATATATCATATATCAATTATCATATATATGGCTTTGTAGGCTATCAGCCTTTATTGCCTGCTCTAGGTCACTTGCGGGGGGGTTTTATGTGCTTTTACCCTCGTACTACAAATATGGATGCGCGCACTTATTACTATTAATAAATTTCTAAATCTGTTTTGTACACCTTAGATTTCCAAAAAATATCAATACCATTCTTAAATGAGTTTACTGTTCCTGCTGTCACAACAAATTGTGGTAAATTATTCCATGCATTTATTATTCTATTAGTAAAGAAACAACTATATTTAGAGGTGGTAACATTTTGTTTATCTAATTTTAGTGAGTGTCCTCTTGAGTTAGTCAAAACACTTTTATAAAACAATGTTTTACTTTTAGTAGTATTAACATCATATATTCCATGGACAATTTTGTATGCTTCTATCATGTCACCTCGTAATCTCCTGAATTCCAGACTAGGCAGTTTTATGGTTTCTAATCTATGTTCATAACTTAAAACCTTCAACCCAACAATTTTCTTGGTAAATCGTTTTTGAACACCTTCTTTTGCTGTATTATGTTTTTTAAACATGTGCTCCATACAGAATTTCCATATTCCAATACAGGTCTTACCAGTGACTTAAAAAGTGGGACCATAATATCTTTTTCTTTACACTGTATATTACTAAGTAGCATACCGCATAATCTGTTCGCTTTCTTAACTGTCTGGGACACATGTTCATCGAACGATAATTTAGGGTCAACAATCACTCCCAAGTCTTTCTCAGCTGAGGTTATTTCTAATTTTTTATCTTCCATAAATGATAAAATATTCGTACAGATTATTTTTATGACCTAAGTGCATAACTTTACATTTTTCACTGTTAAATTTAATTTGCCATGTATTAGCCCATTCTGTTAGCATGTTTATGTTTGTTTGCATTTTAGCGGCATCTGAGTCATCATTTACAACTTGATAAATTTTTGTATCGTCTGCAAATATTTTAACCAAACAATTTAGTACCTCGGGCATATCATTTATATAGTATATAACATGCTTCCCTGGGGTACCCCACTTGTAACATCCGAAAAACCTGAGCAAGCGTTTCCAACCTTTACATACTGTGTGAGTTGTGTCAAAAAATCTGAAATCCAACTAAGCAGACTACCTCCAATACCGTAACCCTTTAGCTTACTAATTAAAATTGCATGTGGTACCGTATCAAATGCTTTTTGCAGATCCAAGTAAACGGCATCAACAGGATTACCCTCTTCTAGTTTTAAAATCCAAACATTTAGAGTTGAGTTACACAAGAACGTCCTTCTGTGAAACCAAACTGGTTTTCAGACAATAATTTATTTTCTATTAAATGTTTATTTTAAAAATCTCGAATAAATCCTTCAAACAGTTTACAAACCACTGAAGTTAAACTAACTGGTCTGTAATTTCCAGGGTTTTGTTTATTCCCTTTTTTAAAGATAGGTTTTACTTCTGCAACTTTCCAAGAAGATGGAATTTTCCCATAAGCTATACTTTTGTCAAATAGTAGTTTTAATGGTTTAGTTAAGCCATCCTTTAGTTCTTTTAATAATCGTGGTTGTAATTTATATGATCCTGCTGCTTTATCTACTTTTAGTTGATTGAGTTTGTTTTTTATCATGTCCTCAGTTACAGAAACCGAAGAAATTTCAATATCAGTTTTTTTGTCTAGAACAGGAACTTTACTAGTATCTTCCTTTGTAAATACACTCACAAAAAACTCATTTAGTACATCAGCCTTATCTTTGTCTGTTTTTGCAAGCTCACATAATGGGGTCAATAAACTGCTTATTGCCTCTTTTGATTTACATCTCGATGAAACATAACCAAAGAATGCTTTAGGTTTTGTTTTTATATACATACATACATAAATTTGTACTTGCGCGCATTTGTATTCTTTCACTTTTGGTAAGAGAGAGAGAGAAAGAGAGAGAGAGAGAATGATCGAATTAAGGAAGGAAAAGTGTATGTAATATATATATATATATATATATATAGTCTCATATTTACCGGAATGTGTCAACCTGCACAACCGTTAGTACAACGGCAGTTGTGATACGGCCTCCCGGAAAGTGTCAACATAGCAAGTTGCCGCATTACGGGAGGCCGCGAAGTACTTAAAGAAACTTGAGAAAAAAAGGAACTTTCGTCCCCTCTAGGCGACGAATTAGGTCACGCTTAGTTGTATCTAGGTCAGGAGACTTTTGCCAACCGTTTGGGAATATTTTTTAACCGTTTATTGACGCCGGATAGCGTCCTCACTTGGTTTCATTCAATTTAAGAATCCAAGAAGGCAGATGGGTTTTTGTGACGGAAAGAAGCAAAAGGGTTAGGGCAAGGGCTAGTGATAGAACTGCAACTAACCCTTACCCGAACCCTTCCCCTTAAGTAGCATTCTTTCCGTCACAAAGAAAAATGTTGACACATTCCGGCGCGTATTAGAGTATATATATATATATATATATATATATATATATATATATATATATATATATATATATATATATATATATATATATATATATATATATATATATATATATATATATATATATATACATATATATATACATATATATATAAAATATATATTTTATATATATATATATATATATATATATATATATATATATATATATATATATATATATATATATATATATATAAATATATATATATATATATATAATCACTTATATTTATATTCACTTATGTTTGTTTGCAGTTGATTAAACTGCTGACCACCCATCCAGCAGATATGCGAGATGTGCATGGTGTCAAGGTGTCCACCAGAGTTCTGGATGAAATGACACCGCAAGAAGTTCGTGATTTGCGAGCGGTGTTTGAAATTTTCGACTCTGATTCTGATGGGTAAGTTAACTACCCTGGGTCGACGTTAAAATTGCCTTTTTTTAAAAACAAATATAACATAACAAAAACAAAAAAATGTTGTACCCACACCTGAATTCATTATGTACAATATTCATTCATTCAACTTTTAACAATTGAAAACAAACAATACAAACACAATTAGCATCACTCATTCAATTTGTTAAAGTTAACAGAAGAGATATAACTAAAGTGCTATGGTTTCAATATGGGTTCTGTCATTACAAATTTTAATAAGCTAGAAAACAAGAGGTTTTTTTCATTATAGTGTGAAATTTGAAAACGAGCAGTTTTCTGTTTTATTCCACTGTCATAAAACAAGACGAGACAAGATGAAATGAATCAAATAAGCAGAAAAATGCTGATATGATGCTAGTGTTAGTAGTGTCAGTATGATTTCATCTCTGATCAACAATTGAGAACTGCTCAATTTTTTTCAGGCTGATTGCTGCCCCTGAGTTGAGGAAAGCCATGCGAACACTGGGTTTTAAAGTGTCACGAGATGAGGCATCGCAAATCATCTCTGACGTCAGCATCAAAGGGAAAAAGTGAATAAATGCACCCAGTAGCATGTTTCTGTCCTATGAAATAGATAGATGGACGGATGGATGGATGGATGGATGGATGGATGGATAAGATAAGATAAGATAGGTAAGATTAGATTAGATTAGATTAGATTAGATTAGATGTACTCCATCTTTCCCTGTCCTCAGCAACCCTGATTGTTTCGCTCAGTGTCAAACCAGTCCATTCTCGAATGTTGTCCTCCCACCTCTTTTTCGTTCTCCCTCTTCTTCTTCCTCCTTGCACTGTGCCTTGCAGGATGGTCTTTGGAAGATCTGATGATCTGGTGACGTGGCCATACCATCGGAGTTTCCTTTTTTTTCACCACTGTGAGCAGGTCTTCGTGTTGTCCAATGGCTTGTGTGATGGTCTGTCGGACTTAGTCGTTGGTGATGTGCTGGGTATAGGAAATGCCCAGAAGTCTTCTGTAGCACCTCATCCCCATGCTTTGTATTCTTCGTTGGAGATCTGCTGTGAGGGTCCATGTTTCCCAAGAAAATAGGATGGTGGAGATGACAAGGGAGCGCATGCAGCAACCTTACCTTGGAATGTAGACTGATGGTCCTGTCTTTCCAAATTGGCTTCAACCTCGCCAGGGCAGCAGTTGTTTGTGTGATCCTGGAGAGGACTTCCTGTCGGGACCCATTGTCTGATACAATGGCTCCTAAATATTTGAAGATATGCACTGTTATGAGGGATTGGCCTTGGACTTTGATGTCCGTGTTGATGCCATTGGTGTTGTTGGTCATCATTTTGGTCTTCTCTGCACTTATTTCCATTCCATAAGCTCTGGAGGTGGGGTCAAGCCTCTGTACCCGCTGTTCAAGTTCTTGTTCCTCTCCAGCTAATCCATCAATGTCATCCGCAAAACGAAGGTTGGAGATTGCTCTTCCTAACTATGCTGACTTTGCCTTCGTGATCTGCAAGGGCATCTGACATGATGCGCTCTAGGAGGATGTTGAAGAGTGTTGGAGAGAGTAGGCATCCCTGAGGCACACCGATTGTTGTTCTGAACCAGTTTCCGATGGCGCTGTTGTGGAGGACTGCACTGGTAGCCTTGTCATAAAGGCTTTTGATGACTTCAATAATTTTAGGGCTGATGTTGTACACTCTCATGGCTACGAACACATGATATAGATGTTGTTGGTGCTGTAGGTATTTCTCGCAGATTATTCTGAGGTTGAAAATCTGTTCAGTGGTACTTCGCCCTGCCCTGAATCCTGCTTGCTCTTCAGCTATGATTTGTTCAGGTTGGGGTTTCAACCTGTTGAGTATTATTTTCAGGAGGACCTTGCTGGGATGGCTGATGAGGCTGATGGTGCGGTAATTTTCACATTCCTGAAGGTTACCTTTTTTGGGAAGAGTGATGACAAGCGACTGGGTCCATGATGTATGCCACTTCCCACACTGCCAGATCTTGTTACAGATAATGGTGAGTGCGTCAATCATCGCTTCTCGTCCTGCTTGAAGCAGTTCCGCGGGTATGTTGTCCACTCCCGCTGACTTTCCATTCTTCAGCGATTGCACTGCTGCCTCAACTTCTTCTCGGAGAATTGGGAGGATTTCTTCTTCTTCTCTGTTCTCTGGACATGCTAGAACTGATGGGTTTCCATTTGGTGTGTGGTTGTAAAGGTCAGAGCAGTACTCTGTCCATCTGACCAAGACTTCTTGTTCTTCTGTAAGCCATATGCCAGACTTGCTTTGGATCATGGAGACCTTGGGCTGTTTAACACTTGTCAGCCGCTTCACAGTCTGGTAGGCCTTCTTGCTAATCTCTCTCTCTCTCTCTCTCTCTCTCTCTCTCTCTCTCTCTCTCTCTCTCTCACTCTTTCCCCCTCTGTCTCTCTCTCACCCTCAATTCTTCCCTTGCTCTCTTTTCTCCCACTTTCTCTCTAGGGAAGTTTAAAAATAAACATATAGTTCAGAAGAAAAATAAATTAATGTAGCATGATTTTGTTTGTTTTCAAACTGTGCAACTTTACATCTTTCTTTCTTTTTCTGCTTTGAACAGTTTATAATTGATCATGGACCGGCAATAATTATAATAATAATAATAATAATAATAATAATAATAATAATATAATACATTGATTTATACAGCACACATATCTCACACACAAAAGGATGGTTCAAGAGCATTCTCACTCATACTCGTTTTTCGAGAGTGTATATATATATTTCATTTATTTATTTTTAAAAATGCAAGTCTGTTTGTATTGTCATGTTGAAATGTTGCAGGGCTCTGGATTTTAATGAATTTTTGGAGACAGTGATGGACAGACAGGGAGACACAAGAGACACATATGATGAGATTCTTCAGGGATTCAAACTGTTCGATTATGGTATGGTTGATGAATGAAGTTTCTCTGCTTGTCTTTTACATTAATTAAATCTAAGTCCTATCTATGTCTCTATCTATATCTATATCTATCTAAGTCCTATGTTTTGTACATAAATAATTACATACTGTACATAGTTCATCGAAATCGAGGACACTGTCCCTACACTAAGTTTGCTGTCTTACTGCTCTTCAAGAAAACTGAGATGATGGTGATGATAATAATAATAATAATAATAATAATAATAATAATAATAATAATAATAATAATAATAATAATAATAATAATAATAATAATGGATGCTTTATTCATAATCATGAAAAAGAAGAAGAAAAAGAACTGGAAAGTAACACCTTTTCTTTTTTTTTTCTTTTTTTTTTTAGGAATAAAACTGGTACGTACCTTAAAAAGGTTGTGAGGGGTGACAAGGTTAAAAAAAAGTCTTGAAGAAATGAGATACAACTTGGCCTTCAGAGAAAACTCCTTCATTGGGATAACATTTTAACAAGTAAAAGGAACTAGGGTAGGGAAATTAGGGTGGGAAACTGGCGAGCACACCTCAAAAGTAGAAGAAACAGGAGAATAATGAAGTTAGATAAATCAGAAATAAAGAGAGCATGGAAATGAAGAACACCCCCACCCACACACACACACACACTTATTTTTGTAGAAACAACGTTCTGATGACTGTTGTGAAAAAAAAACTGGGATTATTTTGACACACTTTCCATTTCTTTGACATTATTTTGACATTTTCAAATTTTTGAAGCTATCCCTAACCCTAACCCCTAACACAAACCCTATCCGTAAACCTAACCCTTAACCTAACCCTTATGCTAAAACAGCTCTAACTCAACGGTGCACTATTTTGACGTCAAAATAGTGCGGACTTCCAAAAAAGTCAGAAGAAACCATGTGGAGTTTCATGTGTGTGTCATCAGAACGTCGTTTCTACATGCGCGCACACACACACACAAACACACACACACACACACACATTTTTGTAGAAACAACGTTCTGATGACTGTTGTGAAAAAAAAAACTGGGATTATTTTGACACACTTTCAATTTCTTTGACATTATTTTGACATTTTCAAATTTTTGAAGCATTCCCTAACCCTAACCCCTAACACAAACCCTATCCCTAAACCTAACCCTTAACCTAACCCTAATGCTAAAACAGCTCTAACTCAACAAAGCACTATTTTGACGTCAAAATCGTGCGGCCTTCCCAAAAAGTCAAAAGAAACCATGTGGAGTTTCATGTGTGTGTGTCAGAGTAACGTCGTTTCTACATGCCCACTCACACACTCATACACTTCCCCTGCATACTTTTCTGACATGCTCATACCCTATGTACCACGCAGACAGCTCCGTTCCGCATCAGACCAACGCACCTTCATCATCCCACTTGTCAAAACAAAAACCTATGGAGAACGCACCTTTGCTTTCTGTGCATCCACTCAATGGAATTCCCTTCCACACAATATCCGCCATGCGCAAACACAACAAGCGTTTAAACCACAACTCAAAACATATCTTTTCCATAAACACCTTCTATAGCTCCTTCTCAATAACACACATGAATTAATCTCATCATCAGTCTAGTATGCACACATGTCGTGGCGCTCCATGCACGGGCAATGGTGTTCGCTATTTAATGGTGTTCGCTTTTTATAATTGTTATAAGTGTTGGTTGCCTTTTACAAGTTAATAATAGTTTTAGTTGCCTTTTTATGTGTTTCAATATATTATTTTTATTGAATCTTTTTAAAATTATGTTGTACAATTTTAGTGAATTTATTCAGACTTTATATACTTACTGTTGTTGTGTATTATAAATGGTGTATGAATGTGTCAAGCGCGGAGAGCACAGCCACTTGTGGCTGTGATGCGGCGCTATATAAATCTACATTTATTATTTATTATTATTATACACACACATGTACAGAACTACACATAGTGGTTTTCCCTTGGCCTTTCTAAAACAAATCTTTACAAAATATATTGTTTGTATTGTGTTTGGCAGACAGCACAGGACTGATTTCATTGGAAAATCTGAAAAAAGCATGTCAGGACGCCGGTATCAAGTTCACACAGAAGGAACTGGAAGAAATGGTGGAAGAAGCGGACGTCAATGGGGATGGACAGATTGATCAAGCAGAATTCATCAGAATAATGTTACAGACAAACCTATTTTGATTTGGAGATTGTACATTAACTTAAGATGTGTATTGTTAAGTAGAGTGACTGAATGTTTTACCACATCACCAAAACAAAATCCAATGTATTGTGAATTCATTAATTGGTAAAAAAGGGTCGACTTGGCTTGGCTATTAGAAGCCCATTTTCACTGGATGAATTCATTAGAGTCTGCTCGAAACAAGTCTATTTTGATTGGAGAATGTGTATGACAAGCCTACAACAAGGCTGCAACAAACCTAGCAGCAAATGAATCAACTTTATTGATTGTGGCTGCTCAAACCAAGAGGAAGAATAAGACTGTTTGTTACTGGTTGAATACTTATTCCATTAGAATGGTGCTGCAGACAAACTATTTTTGATTGGAGGATTGGAGATCGATCGACCTGTGTTACAAGTGTGTTTTGACTGACATACTTTTTAAACGACTTGCATATTGTCTTTTGAACGTGTGCTCGTATGGAGGGGTAGTCAAATTTGAGATTGGGAAAAGGGGTAGGTGGACATAATTTGTTTGTGTGGAGAGTGAATGTTCATATTGTCTTGTGTGTGGATGAACGTTTCCATTTTTAGATCAGATCATTTTGTTTGTTTTTAAGTTTGGTTTGCGTTATTATTCCAGTTGATTTAAAATGCTGTTGTTGCACAAACGTATTCAGTTGTTGTTTTTTTTACACTAGCAATATTGTTGTTTCCTCCTTGTTTGAGTACTTGTGCAAAAGACACACCGCAGTGCATACTATAGCTTACATGATGTTCATTTCAGAATACCAGTACCTAGCACATCAAATTATTGTATACATTACCACCTCGCTTCATTCATCCCTGCCCATACTCTTTTTTTTTGTTCTCCATCTTGTGTGCCCTGAGCATGCGGCCAGCCTTGATAAGCAGCACCCCCCATAGGGGTGACGGGGTTTTCTGTATAAATAGTATCCCCACTTTCTGGAAATTTAGTGCTTTAAATTCCCACTGTCTATGTCTTTCTCCTTTGTTCTTTCTCATTCCTACTCTGTTCTATCAATCTACTATACTATCTTCTTCTTCGCTAGACCAGTCATCTACCTTTTTTCTTGAAAACTCTTCCGGGACAAAACTCCTCATTTGTGAGTGAGGTCTGTTGGATCAGCTTGGAAATATTGGACGCTTTCTGCCAGGTGGTCACTGGGGGTTCCTATGATGTTATTATTTGGCAATGTAAGCGTTTTATATGTATATGTTTTGTTGATATTTTATAATGATGTTTATATTCAATTTTGTTTTTGTAAACGGGGGTTCGATAAATTAGAGTATAGCCTCAGCGTCCCCTGCATGGGATGTCTTTATTGTAAAGTGACAGGCTGGTGGAGTGCCTTCAGTGTTACCACTAGAGTTGTTTCAGCAGATTTTTTATGCGGATCAGGGGCGAGTCCTCTTTCAACGTGGGTCTTGATTTTGTTGTCCTGATTCGGCTATACTGGTCCTGATTTGGCTCGGAAGAGTCCGCTGGACCTAAAGCAATAATCATGTAATGTAATGTAGATAAGCAGCATCTTACAAGTGGACATTTTCATCAGCATATCATCATCACTATGATAATTACTAGTATTCTAATGATCATCTTCACTGTAATTATCATTAACTTCACCTTTAGTGTTCTTTTCGTTGATGAAATTGTGATGTGCTTCCTGAATGTAAACTGAGATTTGTTTATCGTAATTGTAAATATTATTATTATTATTAAGTACATTCATTAATGTACCCAGCTTTATTTGGTAATTGAACTCTGTTCTTAGTCAATAAATATCTTACCTTCATAGGTCAAAGAAGCAAGTTCTTACAGGGAAAAGATGTTTTGAGTATATTATTTTTGTAAGTGTATCTAAAGATGACAATAAAATAAAATATCTAACTTTGCATAAACTGTGTTTGCAATGCATTTGATGTCTCATTTGCTTTTAGGATGTATTGGAAATCAGCGTGCAATGTTTGTTGTTGGGGAAAAAAAAAGGCTGTGTATTGAATAAATGTGTCCAAAGAGTCATGTTTTGTTATGAGTGCATTTGAGTTTCACACAATGAGAGAGAGAGAGAGAGAGAGAGAGAGAGAGAGAGAGAGAGAGAGAGAGAGAGAGAGAGAGAGAGAGAGAGAGAGAGAGACAAAAAGAAAGGTAGGTTAGGCAAGGGACTGTTCAAGCAAAGCTACACATACTAAAATATTCAAACATCCAACACATACACACACAGACACAGGTATACACACAAAATCGCACCAAAATTATACACACACATTTCCATAAGCCCAACAAATATACTTTTTAAGTGTATCAATATATATTTTATTTTGATCAGCTTTCATTTGCTGATCAATAAGGCAGACTTTGAGACTTAATATTCTACCGTTAACAATCTTTTCATAAACAAGTGATTTGTACATCTCTTTTTTTTTTCTTCTGATGGTCTATGCAAAACTAAAGGACAAACACCATTAACAAAAACTGAACACAGCAGTTAATAAATAACACACATAAAGAAGCAAAACCAGTATGCATTGTGTCAGAACAAACACAGAATACTTGTGGAGAGAAAAAAAAAAAACACTCGGTTTTAACATTCTGATTCTTTTCTTATACAGAAAAACTTCTATAAACAACATCAACACTGATAAATGTTCAAAATATAAACAGTGTTGTACAGTGCACGTATCCCATAGGCTGACCAAGGCAAACCCGAAAGATGATAACGGGCCAAGCAAATATCAGCTCACCCTAATATTAAAACGCAAAACTAATGACACTGGTGTTTTACAAGTCAAGCCTAATCTAAGAAAGGCTGAACTTGCTATATTTAGTTTGTGTTTCAAATCTCTGGAATGTCAGTTGTATAGAGTTATTACTCTTATAGGTTAACTCATAGAGTTATTACTCTTATAGGTTAACTCATGTGTACCGGTTCATGCAGCGCATGCTGTGTCTTTAACATATAACACAAAATAATTACATTGCATTTTACTATGGGTATGAGCATCAGAAAATCACTCTCAGCACAGAAACTAAAAATTAAAAAACAGTTCAATAGTTTGTTCAACAGTTCTCACTATCCTACATGCCTGTACATAAGCATACAACAAACATCTTTCCATTATTTGGTATATATCTCTCTTTTCAACAAGATTTTGACATATTCATCCCATGAAAGTCTTCAAAACCTAACAAATACTCTGTACTTTTGTACGGCTGTACAACAGAGACCACTAATATGTAACAGATGCTCTGTATTTTTCTAAACTGTACAACATCAAATTCAAGTCAACCGGAGTGAACAAAAATAACTGAACAAATCCAAATCCCGCAATAAGCCATAACAACAGGCATAAAACAACAATTTCAACGAACCCTGTGATTGCCTCCTGATCCCAAGGATCCGTCCAATTACACTCACTGTGTCCAGAACAGCAGGCACAAAACACTGATAATATCTCCATATGGCACCCCCCCCCCCCCCCATCTCAGGTCACAATTGGCAAAAGTTCAATGAATTTACCGTTATTGATACTGCCCCCAACCCCAACCCCCCCCCCTCACTCCTCTCAAACAAAACAAACATCAAACTGCACAAAGGGATCATTTCTACTGACATTTCAAAGTCAATCTTGTCTGCAGATGAACAGGGCTTTTAATTAGAACAAATGTATATCACTTACAAACAAGGTACTTTTGTTATCTTGACTGGCTGTGTGTACTCATATTAAGGTATATTTTGTGCATTTCATTCAAAAACTGAAGATTTCTTTCAGGTTTCTCGTGATTGGTGATCCACGTTAAATACGACTGTGTTGTGACCAGTTTGTGGGTGAAGATTTAGTGCAGTGCTCTTGAAATGGTTTTCATCAACATTTGAAGTGCATATCTTAACTACATATGCGCATTTCACTCACAAAAGTAAATAGCACAGGATGCTGAAATAGTTCAGATTTGAAACGAACATTTCACGATGAAAGAATACGGAAAATTAAGAGATATGATGATAGGATGGCAAGTCATTCAAATGTACGAACCTAGGTCATCCCACTTTTTTTTTGCCCACCACAAAATTCGAACCTGGGTAATCGCTGTGCCACGCGTCAGCTCTACCACTTGAGTTACGGCCGTGGGACAAAAGGCGCAACCAGAAATGTGGACCAGTTGGACCAAACTGACCAAATGACTGACCAACAGACAGCGACAGAGTAACTGGCTATGAGTTGAAGTACCTGAATACCAAAAACCGTCCAAACTGGTCCAGCCATTTTTGAGATATACATAGCAAAAACAGGTTTAGCAAAACAATTTGACCCCAGCGACCTTGACCTTTGAGTTAGACCAAATACAATGACACAATAGGTAAACATTAACCCAGGTAATGTTCATACCAAGTTTGTTAAAATCTGTTCAGTGTGTTTTGAGCAATGACAGACAGACTGACTGACAGTTGGCTGGGTCTGATTCCCAACTATATCAAAGTATTTCCAGATCAATGTGGAAATAGGAAATAGAAAAGGTTGTGTTACCAATGTTATCTGTGTTATAATTATAGCATTGTTATTGGTGTTGATGGTCACATGGTCGCAAAATACAACACCAATCTATGTAAATGTAGCACCCAAAAGGAAACATATTTTGTACAACAAAATAGAAATAAATACAATGGCTTTGGCGGCATACCATAATATAATGATCAAGACTGTCAGCACCAATCAAAAACAACCTCACTAACTCAAAATGTAAAAACATTTCTGCGCAATATCCCCCCCTCTCCCCCCCACCCCCCCAAAAAAAAATGTAGAAATGAATTTGGGAGAATTTTTCTTTCCAACCACTGAATCCCATGCGCTACAGTCGCAAGAAAATGAAATAAGTTTTTTACGTTTCTCACGAATCCCAAACCAAGAACAGGACTATACTGGCAGAGCACTAAACACAGATTCGGGCAAAAGAAGATGAAGATCTCTTGCAGTAGTACTTTAGTTCTGTACAATGATACAAGCAATCATCTATGGACAACCACCAAAATATTAAATGATACATTGCTTTTTGTAAACACGCTATAATTATACCAGTGTTCACTGCAAAAACAGCAAACTGAATATGGAAGCACACGTGATCGCAAAGTTAGCAGCAAACTCGTAAAAATATAATAATAAATGATAGAAAATCTTTTTTTTTAAATACTAATAAGTAAATATAAAATAAAAGAAAATACTTAGGAAATATTAGAAATTTCAAATTTTTTCTATAGTAGAATCCCCCTGCCCCTCCCTCACCCTGTCCTCCTCTTCCTATCATTTGCTTCTCCCACCCATTATTCCCATCATAGATTACCCACTGCACAGCCATCAACAAAATGGAACAAAAACAAACAAACAAAAAGCATCTTTTAACCTACAAATACAACATTAATTATTTGCAATTTTATCATCACAGTAATATATTTCAATAACTTTCATACAAAAACCATATGTCAGTGAATTTATTTCAGCATTTCATAATTGTCAAAACTCACTCCCTTAACCACTAACTTTTCACCCTTGAAGCAGCTAAAACTATACAAAGCTCAAGGTCATTGCTTATAATAATGAGAAGCTCTTGTGCAATTAACAAGTTGTATAAACATACACACACACATCACGTTTAACTAACTTAGACTAGTAATCGTTAAAAACAATGCAATATAGCAATAGCTACTTGACACAATGTCTTCAAAGTGAGATCTTTTCACTCACAACTTGTTATGTTAAACTTGAAGCCCAAATCTAAGCAGGGAATAACATGTAACTGAGAAATATATGCGCGCTACCAAAGCAATTGACTAAAACAAATCCTATTTATTTTATTGTTTATCAAGGATATGTCTCTAAGCCTTTCATTTAATGTCTTTCTGCTGCAGTAATTTCTGCTTAAGCAACCTATAACGTAAGACATGACTATAATCGCTTTTATTTACAAATTTTTAAACATTACAATAGATTATATAATTCTATAAGCGGTACACACAAAGTACACCAGGCCATTCACGTCTTTTTTTGTCAATCAACGGTTGACAATGAGGGGGGGGGGGGGTGATATTGTTAATAAATTATACAAGCTACAATACAGAATGGACTAAAAATGCCCAGGTTTTCTTGATTGTGAAGGCAAGGCTAAAATTGTTCCCAGGACTGCAAAAATTAGTTATTCATTGCTTACAGGGTCCAGCGGACTGCAAAGAGCCAAATCAGGACCACAAAATCAGAACAACTCGGCTGAAAGAGGACTCGCCCCTGATCCGCATAAAAGATCCGCTGAAACAACCTCAGTGGTAACACTGAAGGCACTCCACCAGCTGGTCACTATACAATAAAGGCATCCCATGCAGGGGACGCTGAGGCTGTACTCTAATTTATCAATCCCCCGTTTACAAAAACAAAATAGAATACAAACATCATTAAAACATATCAACAAAACACATACACATAAAATGCCTACAATGCTAAAAATTAATATCATAGGAAGACCTAGTGACCATTTGGCAGAAAGCGTCCAACATCCCAAAGCTGATTCAACAGACCTCACTTACAAATGAGGAGTTTGTCCCGGAAGAGTTTTCAAGAAAAAAGGTAGGTGACTAGTCTAGAGAAGAAGATGGTATAGTAGATTAGGAATGAGAAAGAACAAATGAGAAAAGACAGCGACAATGGGAATTTAAAGCACTAAATTTCCAGAAAGTGGGGATACTATTTATACAGAAACGCCCGGCACCTCCACGGGCACGGTGAGAGGTCTGCAATAGCGCGTGTTGATGTAGGTTGCTGCTATAAAAGAACTGAATTACATAGCAAAGCCAATGCAAGATGCTGTACAGTCTAACTGCAACTATTACTGCACCATCCTTTGAGCCTTTACCCTACTGCATAACTGAATGAAGAACATTCGCTTCCTAAAAGTACAAACAGAAAATCATGTTTGTAGCGCTCAGCTATTAGTGCTGTCAAATCACATGATTTTAATGGAAAGTCCTAGAATCGGATAAGTCAACAGCACAGGTATGAATTTCTATCATTATCTCCCCTATCATCAACCATTTGCGGTTTGCTAAAAGAAGAAAAAGAAAATAAATGATCATTTACATTCTAAAATATATCTAAATTGCCTCAATATCTTCAGTCTCCCATGAACAATATATAACACTGAACTCTACTGCTTCATTCTGAACAGTTTTTATTTAAGAGAAATTAGCTTCTTCAACAGGAAAATGATCTACAATCTGTTGTGTACCATGTAACCTATTGTTAAAGCCATCGCAAACAGTGTTTCAAATCAAAATAAATAAATAAATAAATAAAATAACTGTCAACACTCCCATGAAGGAAAGTGGGCATAGGTACCTCTCAAGTAATTGTTATTAAAAAAAAAATTAAAAAAAAAAGGAATCCACCCAAAACATGAACAATAATTTGCAAACAATGCTGACAAATAAAGAAGATGTGAAAGTTAACTAAACAGTTTCTCAAAAATTCACGATCAATGACTCCACAGCAACCAATGCTGACCAAAATAAATCAGAAATAAAATGTTAACAAAACAATTTCTCAACAGTTCATGATGGTTGTTGATATTATGTTATTATATATACAAGCTCCTGATGAATAACGAACCAACTGGGCATGCAGCCAGCCCATTTTGCCAGCTTGAGTGTCAGATTTTTTTTCTAGCTGCAAATGAATGGTTGGTTTTCACATAAAGATACCTACCTTTCTTGAAACTTCAACGTGCTAAGACCAAAACATCTGTTTACAGTTACCCAACCCAAATCCATCCCTTGTCAAATGCTGCATGTCACTGGGTTTATATTGTGATAAAATTGCCCACAGGGTTATAAAATAAAAAAGAGAGAGAGAGAAGAAGAAGTACTGCACTGAACATGCTATACAGCATGGAAATATTCACTACATGCAGAGATCCCAATGCCACAGAAGCATGCTCTACATATATAAAAGCTGTACACAGTTAGTTATTCATTGCTTACAAGGTCCAGCGGACTGCAAAGAGCTGAATTAGGAACACAAAATCAGGACCACAACTTGGTTTAAAAAACGACTCACACCTGACCCGTGTAAAAGATCTGCTGAAACAACCCTAGTGATAACACTGAAGGCTCTCCACCAACCGGTCACTTTACAATAAAGGCATCCCAGGGGATGCTGAGGCTATACTCTTAATATATCTATCCCCCGTTTACAAAAACAAAATAGAATATAAATATCATTATAAAATATTAAAAAAGCACATACATATAAAATGCCTACATTGCTAAATAATAACACCATAGGAAGCTCTAGTGACCATTTGGCAGAAAGCATCCAGTATTCCCAAACTGACCCAGCATTACATTACATTACATGGTTATTGCTTTAGGTCCAGCGGACTCTTCCGACCCAAATAAGGATCAGAGAAGTGAAAGAGGACTCACCCCTGATCCGCATAAAAGATCTGACGAAACAACACTAGTGGTAACACTGAAGGCAATCCACCAGCCGGTCACTTTACAATAAAGACATCCCACGCAGGGGACGCTGAGGCTAAACTTTAATTTATCAAACCCCCGTTTACAAAAACAAAATAGAATACAAACATCATTATACAATATCAACAAAAAAACGTACATATAAAATGCCTACATTGCTAAATAATAACATCATAGAAAGCCCCAGTGACCATTTGGCAGAAAGCGTCCAATATTCCCAAGCTGATCCAACAGACCTCATACATAAATGATGAGTATTGTCCTGGAAGAGTTTTCAAGAAAAAAGGTAGGTGACTGGTCTAGCGAAGAAGAAGATAGTATAGTAGATTGATAGAACAGAGTAGGAATGAGAAAGAACAAAAGAGAAAGACAGCAACAGTGGGAATTTAAAGCACTAAATTTCCAGAAAGTGGGGATACTATTTATACTGAAACCCCCGGCACCCCCACAGGGGACTGACCCAGCAGACATCATACACAAATGAGGAGTTTTGGAAGAGTTCTCAAGAAAAAACGGTAGATGACTAGTCTAGCGAAGTAGATAGTATAGTAGATTGATAGAACAGATTAGGAATGAGAAAGAACAAAGGATAAAGACAGCGACAGTGATAATTTAAAGCACTAAATTTCCAGAAAGTGGGGATATTATTTATACAGAGCCCCCAGCACATCAATCAATCAATAGAATGAACACCATGTCTGGTTATAATGACAAAAATGCTGTTGTTATATTAATAATCAAAATGTGATCTTACATACAAACAGCATTGAAATGTGCAGAAGATGCCACTTCTGTGATTACATAGTAGCTCCTTCATTTTGATTCCCACCACTTTTTTTTATGTACATCTTTCATACATTTTGTTCAACACATTAAAATACAAAAGTATTTCATAAATACATCAAATTTTGCTCAACTAAACTCAAAAGATATAGTTTCATATCATTCGACAGATCACAAATACTTTGTCTTAAAACACTCCTGTTCAAACGATTCTGTCATGTATACTGGGCTTCGACATTTATGGTGTAAAGTTTCATATTAGAATTTCTAAATCTTAAAAAAAAAATTTGTAAAGTGTGGCTAAAAAAAAAAAAGACGTAAATATTGTCTTTGTGCTTCTTAGCCAAACATATAGACAAGAATACACACAAGGGTATAACATCACCGGAAGTAAGGTGTGAAGATTTTTTTATGCGTATTGCAGGCAGCTGTAGCCACAAACACCTTGTAAATAAACAGCTTCAAATGACCCTTAGGACTGAATTAAAACCAGATTGGGTGGTTCCATTGGAAAAAAGAAGTTCACCAAAGTTGCGGACAAAATTCCTTAAATTCGGAGGAAGCCGTTCACAGTACTGCTACTAACAAAGAAGAAGAGGTACACAATTTTTCTGTGTCGTTATCATTATGCTTTTCAATCAGTGGAAGATGTTTCTAAAACTACCCTCATTAGCTTGCCATGTTAAAACTATGGAGACAGCACAGGTTCTGGGAAAATTTGCTGTAGAGCTCTGACAAACGCTTTTCACAGTTTACAACACGTCAGGAGAGGTGGAGGGGGTTGAACACCAGAACGTTCATTCAATTCTGGACTTGGCAACCCAGCTCAGATCAGGAGACCAGAATTCTCACTAGCTTAGTAACAACTTTCATCCCCAGTAAAACTGAAATTTGTCTTGCACATGAGAGAGAGAGAGAGAGAAATAGAGAGAGAGAGTGAGAGAGAGAAAGAGAGAGAGAGATACTGGTTAACTGAAACTCTCAAACTAAAAAATTAAAAAATATGGGGATGAGAGAAAAAAAACAAGAGCGCATCCTTCAAAGGAGTGAGACACAAAGTTTTAAGGATGTCCTCACATTTTGTTTTGTAGTTTATTAAGTTTTGTGCGTTATTTTTTTTTTTCTGTAGCCCATCAAAAAAGATACATCTACTCAGCCCAAAAAACACTGTACTGAGGAAGAAAATTGCAGAAGCGATACAATATCAGCATCTAAAAGCAAGGAAAAAAATATTGCCCAAAGTCCAGCAACTCAAAGCAAAAAAAAAATAAAAAAAAATATTGCTCAAAGTCCAAACTATTCAACTTCATTATTTTATTTAAATACTTCAATGCACCAACAAAAATTAAACCTGCATCTGCTAGCTAGTTTAATGTTAATAGCTTGGGGCATTAAGAAAAATTATACTAACACTTCAGTAACAAAGAAGCGCTCGCTTGAACCCTTTTAAAACCGTGTGGGAGAGGTAGAAACAACTGTGAAGTTGCTTTGTTGATGATAAAGAACATATACGTCGTCTTGCACAGCTCTGAAGATAAAAAGTGATGATAGAAAAGATATGTCATCTTTGTTTGGATCTAAGTCACAACCAGGTTGACATACAGTGTTCTCAATGTTCAATAGTGGAGAGTCGATATTTTAAACATCGCATGTACACACACTTTAGCTATGTTATCTCTATCACTTGTTGTTTTCCTGCAGTATAACTTTCAAAACAGCACATGACAAAGGTTCATAGAAAAGGGGAAAATATGAAAATTTGTGGTGGAAAGATTAGTAATAGGCCTATTTCAACTAAAACCTAGAAGGGCAAATTCCAAACGACTTCCATGCTCCTTCTGGAACTTGCAATATATAACATGAAAATGAGTGCCCAGAAAAGAACCAAAATGAAATGGTGGCATTAAAATGCGAATACCGACTTTGATCTTTCTATGCTCTTGACCTTGAGATGACCTTGACCTCCAGCTCCAAATACTATCAAATAAACTACAGCAAAAGGTTTTGATGCCCCCCCCCTCCACCCACCCACCCACCCCAAAGGTGACATCCAGTGACCTTGACCTTGTTGCATCCTATGGGTTAAATAAACATTCATTCCACTGTACAATGACCTATTTTTTGAATGTTTTTGCAAGGCCTAAAATGATCTTGACCTTCAACATCAATGCAAAAACAGAACAAATATGAAAGATCAATCTATCATCTCTAAATACAACAAGTTTGGACTTTATATCTCTCATAGTTTAGTGTCAAGATCACTTCAAAGTACCTATTCTAACTGACTTTTGACAGCTCCAGTGAAATTGACCTTGAAGTGAGGTTAACCAAATGTGTACCGTACGTGTGTCTCATTGATATCTATCATGCATCAAAGAAAATATTAATAACTTAGAAAAAAGTGACATTTTGGAAAAATTTTAATTTTTTGACTAACATTTGTTGACCCTGAGACCTTGACCTTGACGTCATTCATTCACTGATCATGTATGAGGTCTCATGGGTACGCGTCATCTTACCAAGTTTGGTTGTGATCTTTGAAATAGGTTCTGAGTACTTAGCCATTTAATAAAGTTTTTGCAGACAGACTGGCGGATGGACTTTTTTTTTCTATGTCATTTTTGGACTATTTAGGACTCATCTTGCACAAATTTGCAAAATTCTGATTTTTTATTTTTTTTTTGGGGGGGGGGGGAGGGTTGTGGTGGTGGAGGGAGGAAGGGTGAGCATATATATTTACACTGCTATGCATGCGAGTCAAACATATATGACCTTGACACTGGCGGAGATCTATCAAGCATGTAGGCTGTATGTAAGCGCTTGTCCTCTGATACCCGAGTTGCGGTCAGCATCGCTCTAGGACCACCTGCTGCTATACGCTTAGTTGGCAGCAGCCCATCAGCAGCAAATGGTATGTTTGGAAGAAATAAAACCAGCAAAACTGTCACTTGTTTCAAATATAACTCATAAATGAATTTCTCCACTTAACGTGTTCATGAATCACCATTTTGTTTCTTTCCACTGTGTTTTAACTACCTACAAGACTGCAGTGACTTAGCAGTCACGGGAGTGAAACAGTGAGAGGAGAGAGAGAGGGGGAGGGAGGGAGGGAGGGAAGGGAGATGGGAGAGAGAGAGTTAGAGGGAGACAGACAGACACACAGACAGACAAAACTGAAAGAGAGGATGGATGGAGGGAGTCGGAGGTGAAGAAAGTTCAGCAAAACTGGAAATGTCTGAAATATCACCTATTTTGATGTAATAAAACAGGGGCTTTTGAAGAGACTAAGACTGGACACGCTGCCTTTTTAACTCACTTGACCTGTTTTACAACCTCCAGATTTTCACATTTCACTTGAAGGCTCCAGCAGTCACCCTGCACTTTTCTGTGTGCGTATGAACAACCCTTTCACAGCCCCGGGGACAGGAGAAGGGAGGGAGGGATGGAGCCAACAGAGTGGGAAAGGAAACGGTGAGAATTCCTACAACTTAATGACCCCTTTCGCAGCACAGAGAGTCAGTAGTAGCAGTAACAAATATTCCAAGAAATGACTACTTTTACACAGCAGAAAGGGTCAGTTGTAGCAGTTAGAATATTCCTAATGAACGATCGATCCACCACTTTTTCACTGCAAAGATAGTCAGCAATAGGACAGGTCTAAAATGAGAGAGAATGACGAGACGCGGAGACAGAGGTGAGAGTAAGTCCAACTTTGTTGTCTCTTTTTTTTAAACACAACATAAAGCTTTTTGTAGGTGAAGAAAGGAGTCCCATCATCAAATTCGGGTGACGTCGTGTTTGATGACCATAAGGTCTTCTTGCTGCATCTGATGCTGAAGTTGCTGCCGGGGATCAACGCCGGCGATGCGCTGTCGATGTCGCTCGGACTGCCTCATCTTTTTCTCCATCTTCTTCATATCTTTGGCCTTGCGCCCTGAGACGTAGACTGGCTGTGGATGGCTCTGCAATAATATTTTTGAAAATTGAACATTTAAAAAATAAACTGAGTTTTGGTATTTTAAATATTGTAATTCTGGATTTATTTACCAGCTTGCCTCGTTTATCAAGCTGACACTGTTTTATAATCGCTCAATGATGTCAAAAAGTGACACAACAAGTGGAAAGGAGTACGGTGTGTGCCCCCTACCCCCTTCTCTTTTTCCCTTCCCCCCCCCCTCCCACAATCACTTTCACAGCAAGAGATGTGGAAGTTATAAGTTATAAATCACAGACCTGCCTACCCCCCTCAGAGTAAAAGCGGGAGACAGGGGATCAAAAAGATAACCACCCTTTTCAACAACAGTTTTCAAGTATAACAGTATAACAACAAAAGCAACAGGATGCGTGTCAAAAGCGTGAGTCTCCCGCCAAAAGCGGGAGATTAGGCAGGTCTGAAATCAATGTATTATTATTATTTTTATTATTTTTATTATTATTATTATTATTATCATTATTATTATAATTATTATTATTTTCATTATCACTATTATTATTATTATTATTATTATTATTATTATTATTCTTACTATTCTTATTACTATAATTATTATCTAAATGAAAATGTTCATGAAAGACTCTTACTTACAGAATTCACCCCCCTACATCACTACTCCTTCGAATGAGAGCATAAACATAAAACAAGCATTCAAAAAGGCCCTCAAAACCCACCTCTTCAAACTGCATTATTCAGATTGATTTGTATCCCGCTGCCATTCTCTCATTTTTTGTCTATGTCTGATCCGTAAGTGTATAAACGGCTGTAAATATTTATACTGTTTTTCTTCCCGGGCCTAACCGGGCATATAAATAGCTGTGAATAGATTTTTGCTATTCTATTTTCTGTCTTTTTTGTCATCTGTGTACATAGTTGTAAATAGTATATTTTTGTCTTTTTTGTAATCTATGTACATAGTTGTAAATAGTCTGTACCTTTACTGTCCCGTCTTTTGGTGTATTGTAGTATAAGTGATGTTTCATCGAGTGCATGTATTTATATGTAATGACTATGTAAAGCGTGGTGAGTCTGGTCATAGGCTGGAGTACCCGCTATATAAAAATCCGTTATTATTATTATTATTATTATTAAACTGAGGTCTAGTCTGCACATGCACCATTCCATCTCACACACTTTGCAGACCCTGGCGCTCATGTCCTAGGCATGTGAGCGCGGCTACACAAATACACCCAGCATGCACTAGGTCCCTTATCCCCGCCATACCTTGTCGCCCAGACATGTGCTCAGTCATCTGGGCGGCTTGAGTTAGATCCTGTATCAGCCAGTGCCTTGAGCAGCCCTGGAGCTGGAAAAGCGCTCTATAAGAACGATCCAATAAATAAATTAAAATAATAAGATAAAGCGAATTCTCATCCTTTACATTCTGACGTAAACCTGCTCCGCGACAAGCCCACAGTGAACTTTATCTAAACCTGCTCCGCGATAAACCCAAGGTGAACTTTATCTACTAAACCTGCTCCGCCACAAGCCCAAAGTGAACTTTATCTACTAATCCTGCTCCGCCACAAGCCCAAACTAAACTTTATCTAAACCTGCTCCGCGATAAACCCAAACAGAAACTTTATCTACTAAATCTGCTCTGCGACAAGCCCACTATATCTAAACCTGCAAGCTTAGTGTTCATCTCAATGTGTGGATTTATTTTGCCCCCAAATTTCCTGCAGAATACTGCCAGATGTACAAGTGTGCATGTGCTTTTTATTTCAAAATCATCAGTTAACGTACATCATACTGGTGTTGTGTTTAAATGGGCTGCTTTATTCACATTCACAAAGAAAAGAAAAGAAGTTGCGCTAAGAATAGAAAAATTCTGCAGCCTCCTTCTTTCATTCTCCTGAACTCTCTTTCATTTTTCTTTCCTTCTCCCTCTTTTTCTCCTTGTATAGAGGGTATAATTGTGGTTGTGAAAATAAAATTTGATTGCTCGTGGGTACAATGTTGATCTGTTAAGTCACATGCAATATATATATATACGCCATTACGGATATATACATAAACATTGTGTGTGTGTGTGTGTGTGTGTGTGTGTGTGTAAGTGCGTGTGTGAATGAGAGAGAGAAAAATGAGAGCTCTAGTACGCTTAGGGGCCTGCGCGGTGTTGCGTCTGAACTGTGTTCAATCTTTTTTTCTTTTTTGGTCTTCCTATAGCCGAGATAGGATTTTTTGGCATCAGTGGAACGTATTGTCAGTTTTTATAAGGTTAACTCTACGTTTTTTTTTCAAAGTCTCCCCTTGTACATGTAAATGTAATTAATTGCATGAGGATATACTGGTTCTAACTTACAGAAGGAATAACAAGTTTGGGTCGGGCTCCGCCACCTTTGTTGCTTCCCATAGAACTGTAACCACTGCTGCCCCCATAGCTGTCTTCCCTGAAGTGGACTTTGGACCCTCCTCTCCCACTGGCGGAGGGAAGCTGAATACAACACACCACATCATAAATACAATAAAATCACTGCTAAGTGAAAAACCAAAAAACAATATAAAAGATTTAGGTTATAAATAAAAATCATACGTCGGTGCTCCTTCAAAGTTTTCACCATCTAAATATGGCCAAACCGAACTTGCTTTAAATACTCAGGGTGGAGAACAACTGAATCAAAAAATCTATGAAATCCGGCCGGGGCCCAGGGGCCAAGCCCCGGTATTCGCCCCCTGGAAGAAAATGAATTTATGCTATTTTGAAAGTAATTTAGGGCCTCTCCTGAAAGCAAAAAGCACAAAGTAAACATGAATAGAAACAACAACAACCAAAAAAAAAGAATGTTTTATGCACATGTCTTTCAAAAAAGTTAAGAATCTTGATTTGTAGGCCTAACAAAGTTTGAGGTCCACCACTGTTACACACAAACTCCACATTTCAAATTTTACTGGGCACACGTTTGTCTTTTTTTTAGCTGTAAACAGGCAAGAATTTTTATAATTTTAGAGATATTTAGGGGTACGTTAGTAAAAACACTAGCCTACATCAGACCTGCTTACCTCAAATTTTTTTTGTCAGTACTCCAGGCACTTCAAAACCAGATTTTGGAAATCATGACCAGATTTTGACTTTCGGTATTTATATAAACTGTCGTTATTTTACGTGAACCAAAATAATGATAATAAATAAATAAAAATATAGAACTGTGTCAACTTATTGTCATTATTCATCTTAATTTGCTCTTAGCTAAATTTTCATATATTATTACACACGTAAAATAAATCAAGAAACGGTACACTGTTCAATAAATTTATTGTTTAAAAATTAGGGTGCTTAATTGAAAAACAATGCAAAAGTGTTAGGCCACCACATCAACATAATATGTGATAATGCTCTACTTGTATTTTTTATTTAAAAAAAAACATGCATGTATGCACTTTTCAGTTGCTGCAGTTCTTTTTTTTGTGAAAGAGCTTTCAGGTCTGAACATACCTACCATCAGTGAGTCAACAGCATCTTTGCCCATACTGGACCTACTGTCAGTGGACGTTTTACGTACGCAACTAAACACCCTCTCACAAGCAGCACTGTTGTGTGGGATGGTGCAGAGTCCCAGCATGAACTGCCACAGTTGCAAAAGCTAAGGGTGTTTTTGCTGACCTGCACCGAAAATTCGTCCACCTGCATAGCTGGGCCCACCAATCCCTTGACATCAGTTGACTGATACTCGGAGAATTGCTCCTGATTTGTTCAGATGTTGTATTTGGTGGAAAGAGTGCAGGGAATTGCTTCACAAAAAAGCGTAGATCTTGGGAAGATGCAATCAACTGAACTGAAGGACATATGATTCTGCAGTGCTGGAGCAAAGGGTCAGTGAGGGGCAGTTTCAGGAGAAGATAGCTGCAAGTTTCCTCAAAGTATGCACGCACTGAATCATAGAACTTTGCAATACGTTCAGATTTTAAGTTGTAGTCTTTGGGACTGTCAAGCATTTTCCTTGCCTGATCACCAACCAGCAGGTCTTCATCAGCTACCAAAACAAGGACAATTTTTTTTAATAAGAAACCAGAAATGTCTGTTTTCGTTTCACACAAATACGCTTGGATGAACTCGCCACCTCAACATCTGAATCCTCATCTGTTGTTTAATGAATTCTTTTCTCCATGACAATTAAATATTTGCAGAGTATACACTTGAAAAACACAATGCTATTCAATGAGTTATAGTTTTCTGGCGCAATTTGTTTAGCTTCCGCTTCCGGTTAAGTGTACTTTTTACCGAAATTTGTAAAAAAATAAAAAAATAAAAAAATAAAATGTTTTGCTCGATTTTCGTATTTTTAAAAAAGAGATCGTAACAGCGTACTCGATGTCAAAATATCGGGACAATACGGCGAAATACGGACGGGTAAGCAGGTCTGCTACATCTTAGGTATTAGTGCAAAATGAACAGAAATAAATCTCTTTTGATTATCTACCTTTTTATACTTCTCTTGTCATGTCTTGTTTTTGATTACTCCATGTGTATACAATAAAAAAGTTTTAAAAAGTCCAAACAAGCCCCCTCCTCTTCTTCACTTTCATGCCAGTGTGAAAGATCGTATGCATGCACACTACTGACACTAATTGTCTAATGTCAGTACCGATCTCTTCCTCCGACTCCAAGTCCATTTCTCTCACTTTAATGTCTGATAAATGGAAGCCTGTAAACTCTTCTTCATCAGTCGAAGAATCCAAACCATCCATTTTAGACACACACACAGAAAAATTTGAGAAAAAAAATCGAAAAAACGAACGCATCACAGAGAAAACTTGTGGAAATGCAGTCGAAGGTTTTCACAACAGAATTTAACCGGAAGTCAATTGCCGGAAGTCTCGCAATCTTTCAAACAACGCGAGAATATAACCACATGGTTGATACGGACGCTTTTGGACGTTTTGCCCGTTTAGACCTTCGGCTGCTTTTGGCCGCTATGCCCAGTAAAGGGTAGCCCTCAGCTTCTCACACTTGGAACTCATATTTTTTTATCGGAAATGCAAATGCCTTCCGCGGAAATACGCGGATTCGCGGAGAATTCTCCACCCTGAATACTGTAACCTTCACCTTATATCAGGGATAAATATTTTTTACCCCATACTTTTATACTAACAAAAAATTATTTTTTTTTAATCCGATCTTTTTTTAAACATCATATATCTTTCCAAATTAAGAAGAGATTTGCATATACCAAAATTAGGGGTTTATTCTGATTTGTTACAAAGTTATGACAGTACGTTTGAGGTCATTTTGTCAAATGTTTACACTAGATAATATGATGATAGAGGAGTTTATTAATCCACATTATTGGGGGATAAAGGGAGAGAGAGGTTGGGAGAGTGGGAGGCTCTCCCAGGGGCGTATAGACAACCTGATGAGATGTCAACTAAGATCCCGGAGAATGCCATTGTGAACAAAGACCACAGAAATAATTCCAGTATTACTGAAATACCTACAATGATTATCTAACCATCTCAAGAACCTTCTGATCTTTGAGAATGTGACCTACCATTCCACCACCAAAGATGCGGTTTCCTGTGCCGTTCTCAGCCCAGATTCCGCTGTCGGAGGTCTGCCGTGAAGCTAACGATGCTGTGTCGTCTCCACCTGAACAGGGAAAAGAAAGGAGAACAGCTAAATCTACACAGTGCACCCTCAAAACAAGGTAAAGCAACAATAGCTATTCTTTTGTCCTCACAACCCAGGAATGAACACAACACTGAAGTTTACCACCAACACCCACCAGTGGGGAAATGGCAGACGGGAGATAGCCATCCCAGGAAAGAGGGGTGTAGGGACCTCAATCAACACTGAACCACCAGAGCAATCCTATTGCTAACATGGACAGTAAAGATGGTCACTTTTATCTTCCCCACCATGGCATTTGCATCACCCTACTCACTTTTATAACAACCTCACTGGCACTTGTAGTACGATAGGCAACGTTTTGTGGGTTGATTTTTTTTGGTTTTTTGTTTTGTTTTATGGCAATATACCAATAATGGGTGAAGATGGCATTCATTTAACTCCGTTAGTGATTCTTGACATATCTTCTCAAAAAATGCTAGGTCAAGTATAATGTCATAACCTCAAAGCTAGATTTTACAATGGCAAGAAAACATAAACATCTTAGCACATTATTACATTCCTTGAAATATTTATACTAATGTAGGAAAAATCTTACTCTCTCTTTCTCTAACTGAAGGAAGGTTGAAGTATTCAGTCTTAACAATCCACCCAAGCACCCATCAAAAAATAAAAATAATGAAATGAAATAAACAAAATTAAAACAATAACTTTGCTATGGAAAAGTTGTTGGTAATGATGGAAAATGTGAAATATTATTACCGATGGGACCATCTTCAATGTATAGCGTCTGCAGCAGAGTAGCGATTGCGGCATCAACATCGTAATCACAGTCATGCAGCGTTTCCCTGATGTTCCTGATGTCCTGAATCAAGAAAACAAATATAACATGATCTTCATTATCACCACCAACATTTCATCAAATCCAACTTATTTTCCTTCTAAATCTTGAAACTGCAGCCTACAATCTCACAGACGCTTTTTACTTCCGCCTGCCATGAGACGTTTTTAAATACCTTGCAAATCAAGTAATTTGGTAAGATATCGTGTCCAACTCAAAATACAAAGAATAAGTCTTTATGAATTCAGAAACAGAATCCAACTTTTCCTTACTTGGAAATCAAGTGCTGAGATTTCAAGCCAAAATCAAGTACTCAGATTTCTATGAAGCTGCCATTTTGTTGAACCGATGAGCTGAACTACACATTCTCACCTGTGGTCAAAGTTCCAGAGCACACAGCTTACTTGACACTAGCCGGGACGTGCGTCTGCCTCCCCGCCTAGCTTAGCCTCAGCTAGTCACAGCTAAGTGTGGTTCTAGGCAGCATTGTTCTAGAGTTCAAACCACTGGTATCAAAACCAGGGAGATGAATATCTTTTCCTATGTCACACTCCCTTCACCTTAAGAGAATCTGTACGACTCTTTAGTGTCCCAGCCAACAGCAAGAAACAATTTCTTCCAGTGCAAAAACAAATCATTGACAATAACATTCACATACAACACAGTCAGTACAGGATAAAAACATCCATTCATTAAAAATTAAAAAGAGGACAATTATCTGTTTATTTAACCGTTCTTATATAAGAAGATTCTAGAGCTGCTCCAGGCTCTGACCAATACAGGATCAAGCCGCACGACGCGCTCATTTGCAGCCTTTGGATGCATCGTTTGGTGCCCAGACAACTGAGTACAACCTTTCAACTTTCTTGGCAACTACGCTTGATAAAGATGAGGGCTGACAAGATGGTTTGTTTTTGTTGTTTAACGATCTTGTTCGTGCCAAGATTTGTGTTTGCATCTCCCAAAGAGTTAATTTCATTACCTGACAGCCAGTAGCTCTCATGACCTCCGCTTCCAAGTGGTCCAGCCCTCTCTTAGCTGTGACCACTCCACTTGTGCCCCCGCTGTAAGACTGAGGAGGACAGGCTGGAGCAGTCTGAGCATCATCCTGTGCAAGCAAACAATACAATACAACACAATACAATACAATGCAACACAATACAATACAACATGTTACAACATATCTGTATTACCTCAAAAAAGGAATTGACTAAACGACATTGTGAATTACAATTACATTCATAAAGTGCAGAAGGACACCAACACTGGAACAACCAGGTCGGAGGTAAAACAGTTCAATTTCTTGTTAATGGTAAAACCTTGACAGGGCCCATAAAATCACACAAGTTGGCATCTCACCTCCTTTTCTAATTCACATGTGAGTGTTGCCCCACTTGAACAAAATATAAGGTTACATCAACAAACAAACAAACAAACAAAATCTTTCAAAAGTATGGGTTTGATATCCATCGATAAGTTAATTTACTTAGCTTCAAGCTCGATTTAAAAAAATAGCATCATTGTGAAAGTTCGCATAGTAGGAGCAAAAAGGTTGACTTTAAAAAATAGCATCATTGCGAAAGTTTGCATAGTAGGTACATCATCTTGGCTTCAACGCAAAAGACCAACTACGGATCTAGTGGATTTTCAACATGAGAGACGTCTATTCTTTCTTTGTTTCCTGCATTGATGTATTTGCCACTA
The DNA here is from genome assembly GCA_036898135.1 of Oncomelania hupensis. Taxonomy (NCBI): domain Eukaryota; kingdom Metazoa; phylum Mollusca; class Gastropoda; order Littorinimorpha; family Pomatiopsidae; genus Oncomelania; species Oncomelania hupensis. The sequence goes on from CM072524.1 coordinate 51,901,419, forward strand.
GTCGACAGACCTTTAGTATACAGGCATGCCTACCCTCAATTTGAAGTTTCAGTATTAGCTTTTTCAAATTTCAGTATTATTATTACGATTTCCGTATTTACTTTTACTACCTATTGTTTTTGCACTCATCCTTTTCGATATTATGCGAAGAATGCAGTGATAGATTGATTTGCTGCCACAATCTTCTTTTTCTTTTCCAAAGCCTCGTAAATCTTGATATGCTGTTAGCCTTTCCATCCACAGGCCGCTTGATGTCGTTCATACCACCGGCGGAGATGCCAGACTGGTTGGCACAAATCAATCATTTGAGTCCGCGCTGTCGCGAATAACGAAAGGACACTTTTCTGAATACGAGGCAATATATGTCTGCCCCTTGCGCCGTTTCTTTGAAGATTCATATTCACGATCATTTTGCTTAGCCATTCGTTTGGACGCCATGTTTTGAATTCTGTCTCGCGAGCACCGATCTTCACTGCGATTGCGCAAAAAACTGGTTCGGAAAGCTTCAGTGCCTCTACCGGAAACTTTAATGCCACTTGTCTCTACTGCGACTGCTCATTGCGGTATTAAACCGGGTTCGGCTGTCTTCGGGAAACGTCTTGTGGTGCATTACCACAGACCAACGAGTTCGATTTTTTTTCCCAATGTTTTTATTTTCTGTAGGGCTTGCCGAGTTTTTCAAATTTCCGGAAAAAATATGGAAATTACGTGTGGGTAGGCATGCCTGAGTATACTAGGTTTAACAAGTAAATGCCAAAAGGGAACAAACCTGCAGCCTGATATTGGCCGGTGACTCAGTGCTGTCACCAAAGCGCCGAATGCTGGAATAGTGGTCACCATTGTGGTAGGCGATGTGTAGCTGATGCACGTTGGCGCTGCAAGAGGGTCCCTGAATCTGTGAACAGTGCAACTGAACGATGCTCACTGAATCACAGAGTTTATGTGTGCAACTGATTAACGGAGTGCTCTCTATTGATACCAACACAAATTCAGCTACAGGTGGTGCTGAAAGCCAGAACCAGAACTTTTAACTCGCGTATTAGGTTAGTGACTGAGGCACAGTTATAAAGCGAAGTTATTCGCCCCCGTCTTTTCTCATCTAAGTCCATAACCCTTTGTGATTCAGTGAAACCTGAAAGGATCTTTGAAAATGGAATGTATGGAGTGACTGGATGGCAGCAAAACAGATCACCAGGGGCGAGTCACCAGCAAGGTTTAGCTCACCCAAGAGGATATGTACTTATGTTTGGCGAGTGAGTGCTTTCTGTACCCCTGGGCCAATATCTTTGCTCCATTAATTCCTTCTTATCATGTCTGATTGAGATTAATATAGATCTATACTGTTGACCTGTCTACATGTAAGTGTAAACTGACATGCCCATTGTTATCATTCAAACAGTAATACCCTAAACCAAAATCAGTGAATCATGTTGTGGAGCATCAAAAGTATCCCATTCATAATGATTAAAAAAAATTGTAAAGTATGTCAAGACATAAAGATGACCATTATAAGAACATCTGTATTTGCAAAAAGCACAACAAGAAGAACACAAACGCAAAGTTAGTTAGTTATTCATTGCTTACAGGGTCCAGCGGACTGCAAAGAGCCAAATCAGGATCACAAAATCAAGACCACAACTTAGCTGAAAGAGGACTCACCCCTAATCCGTACAAAAGATCTGCCGAAACAACCCCAGTGGTAACACTGAAGGCAATCCACCAGCCGGTCATGTTACACTAAAGGCAGGGGAGGCTGAGGCTATATTCTAATTTATCGAACCCCCATTTACAAAAACAAAATAGAATACAATGAACAAAACACATCTATATATAATGCCTACATAGCTAAATAATAATATCATAGGAAGCCCTAGCGACTTACACACTAAAACAGACATTCCTGTAACAGGGTTGGAGAAAAAAACAACTAATGTAGCATGATATACATGGGCTTTTTCTTCAGTTGAACTCAAGTGCAGCGTTACAAGGAGTTCACCATTATAAGAAGACTGCTAAGAAATTAGTTACTTTTATATTTTTGAAAAAATAATAATAAGTTATCTACAACACATAGCAGGACTAAATCTCTGAAAACTAGCAAGAGTTCATACTTACTAGAAGAGGTTTGCCGTTGAGCTGGTGAATCATAACGTTGACATCGTGCAGTTTGGCAAAGGCTACGATAGCATCATTCCCTGCATGAGTGCCAAGCTTCTTCAAGCTGTTGACTGACAAAAACAACACGGGGTTCCATTATCGTTAAAACCCATCAAATTATTGTGGGTCCTGATGATGATCAAGAGGGTGATGATAATGATGATGGTGAGTAGGAGGAGGAGGGGAAGAAGGAAGAGGAAGGAGTTGTAATCGTTATTATACAATACAGTGACAATAGTATTTTCTGTTGTTTTTTTTAATGCCAACTGTGAAAGGCTCAATCGCATGGTGAACCAACATTTCTTTGCATCATAATAGTTGCAAATCTGATTTTTTCAAATATATATATTTATTTATTTATTCATTCATTGTTACTACTGCCAATCACCAAGAAACAAAACAAAATGTATGCTGTGTTCTCAACAGATAGGCCGTGTCAACAAAAGGTTCAACAGTCTTTGCTATGATCCAACATGCAGCTGACCCCATCCTGCCCAAGTTCACTTACGCATTCTTACGCTTGTTCACTCAATCAGTAATTCATTCACCTAATCAATCTTTTTTCTTTGTTTTCTAAAGGTGTGCTTACTGTGTTCATCAAAAGTCATGTCATCCTCGACGAATGGCTCAAAGTCCTTGCGGTGATCCAACATGTAGCTGACCACATCTTGCCTGTGTCGGTAGTGGTTACGACTGTGGCCCTCCAATTGGTCGCCCAGCGCTCGGAACAAGCAGTTCCTGTCACACCAAAAAGAAACAAAGAATTGAGCCATCAACATACCAATCACAGATCTTGTCACTAGGACAACAAGACAAGAAATATGAATCAATCGTTACATCAATCACAGTCCCTGTCACAGAATTAGTAAATAAAATAATAATTAACTCAATAAATAAAACAAAACAAATATATTTCATGAATGTGTTTGCAGCGTGTTCATCTCTTTGCATCATCTTCATCATGTAGATCATGAAAGCGCATTTCAGTATAAAAGGAATCATATCATATTGAAACATATAGATCATGACAGTGTATTCGAGTATAAAAAGAATCATATCTCTCTGATTTGCATCTTCTTTAGTATTATTAAAAGTTTGTTAATGCTGACAAGTGATAGCACAGAGACAAATAACAGCTCAGCATTCACAGACTGAGATAGAAGAATGTATAGACTTTTTAATTATAATGGTACAATAATCTTATACATTGTAATTTATTGTTCTGCTTTTTTCCTCCACTCTTCTCCCCCCTCTCCCCCCCCCCTCAATCATCCCTTCCATCTTTCTTGCTTTCTTACTTCTCCCCTCTCCCCCCCTTTCTCTCTCTCTCTCTCTCTCTCTCTCTCTCTCTCTCTCTCTCTCTCTCTCTCTCTCTCTCTCTCTCTCTCTCTCTCTCCTCTCTCTCTCTCTCTCTCTCTCTCTCTCTCTCTCTCTCTCTCTCTCTCTCTCTCTCTCTCTCTCTCTCTCTCTCTCTCTCTCTCTCTCTCTCTCTCTCTCTCTCTCTCTCTCTCTCTCTCTCTCTCTCTCTCTCTCTCTCTCTCTCTCTCTCTCTCTCTCTCTCTCTCTCTCTCTCTCTCTCTCTCTCCATCCTTCTACCATGCATGTACGTTTTGGCTGCTTTCAAATATATCAAGCCTTCATTTATCTAGCAGTTAAAATTATTGCAATGCCAAGCACAAACACTACCTTTTCACATTAGAAAAATACCTCATGAATGTTACTATTACAAACTTCAATAATGGTACAGGACGCAGTCAATATAAAAATTTCAAAAATAAAAATTCGATTTTCTTTCCGTCTTCTAATAGCGATCTCCCTGCCTTTACACCACCTGTTTGAGTGATGGATGTGTGTTTGGTATGTGTGAGGGTGGATGAGACAGGTGAGCGTGTATGTTGGTATAGGTCGCCGCGCTTTGAGCCTGAATGATTTGGGGTAAGGCGCGTATAGCATCCTGTATTATTATTATTATTATTATTAAACACAAACATCAGCTGTCAAGTCAATAACTCCCTACCTGTTGTTACAAGGCAGAAAGCTGCGGCAAGGGGAGACTTATATAAAAATAAAAATAAAAACACTTCATTACTGCTCTACAAAAACAAACTTCACACGGTTTCAAGGCTACAACTATCTGTCACCACACCGTGAAAGTCAACCAGACAAAGACCATAAAAAATGTATTGGCCACCTGGGGAATGTATTGCATCCCATAATCGTCTTTGCAAACAGCCAAATAAAACACAAAAACTGTCTCCAATGCGTGATAGTTACGTTCTCCTGAGTTTTGGGGGGTGAATCGAGTAACTTCAAAAAAGGTCAAAATCTTGGTTATTAATTTTTATTATCAACAAATTACAATCTTACTGTTTTAAAAGTGTCCCATAAGTGGTGCCCAAACTCTTTGGGGTGGGGAGTAATCACATGTCGTCCGGAGTGATAGCGTTGTATAATGATAATCTGAAGATGTATTATTAATACAGTTTTATTGCTTCAAAATTGACATTGACAAATAACTTCCTGACAAAGTCATGCTATGACAAGGATTGAATAAATATTTTAATTACGTAGTTGAAATTTTCACTCCTTGGTGATTTTAGACTGTACAATTACCATGACCTGGATCATTTGTTAACAATACATTTTTTTATATCCCTCCAAGAATGTCAAAACGACCATGACAGGTTCAACATTTAACCTCTGACCTCATGCTTTTTGTCTAGTCATACCACAGGGGCGTCGCACGGTCCAAAATATTGGGGGGGCAACCCTGTCGACGGGGAGGTGGGGGAGGGGGGGGGCTGACAAGCGGGACGCACCCTGTAATATATCCTCGTACCTTCATCCAACTGAAAGACTGAGAGTAAAAACATTTAATTATTTATGTTCTTCTTTACTGAAAATACAAGATTCATTTCCAGAAACTACAAATACATGATTAGCGATATGTGATAATGATTAAAACCAGGAAACACGAACATTAATTACCTGCCGCAAGATCATCTAGGTTGAAATTGTGTCTTCTCTATAAATCACAACTCGTTTTGCATATTGCATACATATAATGACCAAACACTTCCACTACCAGTTTCAGAAAATCAGTCAATTGATCAATTTGTTTTACTAGGGCGTATATTACTCGCAGTTTCTCTAAAGCAAAATACTGTCTGTCTGCGTGCCTTTTGTCTTGGTGATCACAGATGATCTTACTAGTAGTCCATGAACAAAATCTCAGCTAGTTCAGTCCACAAACATCGGAGATCTATTCGCGGACACATAAACAAACAAAACAAACAAACAAACAAACAAACCAAGTGAAACCTATAATGGGGTGATGGGGGTGGTGGTGTAATAATCAAAGCAGTCAAGCCCACGTTATCTGTCCCCAGAAAAGCGAACGGGTCCTTTTTTCCCCTTTTGCGATCAAAGCACGTGCACGTGTAGGCCTATCAACAAACTAAATCTAAATTAAAAAAATATCGCGCACCTCAACTATTTATTGACACTTGCACATTCACCCTTGCCTTACTCATTTTACAGACTATAGTAAATAATTGATATCAACAAACCTGGAAAACAGACGATTCCATTGTTTTGTTAATTTTGCTCTTTGCGTGATGAAATGACACTTCTTTCAAACAGCGAAAGCCAGCTCTGCTGCCCGGTGATTGCATTAGCACCACGAAATATTTTGTTGTGAAACACAGGCACATGCTAATAGATTATTGTAATATTATTTCGTACGTTAGCCCTTTACACTACGGTTTAAAAATATGGTGATTTTTTTTAATTATTGATTCTTCCTGCCTTCCTCTATCGTTTGAAATCTTCTTCTTCTTCTTCTTCTTTTCTTCTTTCTCTCTCTCTATTTCTTTTTTTTTTGCCAAATTATTGGGGGGGCAGGTGCCCCCCCTGCCCCCCCGTGTGCGACGCCCCTGTACCATACTAAAGCTGATATGATGAATATTTTTTTTAAAAATCCAAATCTACGGACTCACTGTGGTTTATCGATCCATGGAGTAGTCCTAAAAAAAAATCTGTCTTAAGAGTTAAAGTTGTCTCAGTTGTAAATTGACTGATCATGGGTTTGTCCCAAGTTTAAGTTCCAGTCTTTTTTGGGGAGGTTGAGCTCAATCCATGAATATCTCTGTCTATCTCTGTCTCTGTCTCTATCTGGCTTTCTTTGGCTCTCTATGTCTGGCTCTCTCTCTCTCTCTCTCTCTCTCTCAATAATAACAATAATAATAATAATAATAATAATAATAATAATAATAATAATAATAATAAAAATAATGATAAATGATGCCTTTTCTTGTTGAATTCAAAGCATGACAATCACTATTAAAGAATATTGAGCGATTCCATGTTCAATGACCTCTGAAAAATCATGTCTCTTATTTATTTATTTATTTAATCATTCTTATATAGCGCTTTTCCAGCTCAAGAGCTGCTCAAGGCGCTGGCCGACACAGGATCTAACTCAAACCGCCCGAGACGCCCACCCGCAGCCTTTGGGCGCATGGTCTGACGACCGGACAACTGAGCACAATCCTGGGCAGCCAGGGATGGGGGAGAAGGACCTAGGTGCATGCTGGGTGTGTTCTTGTCTCCGGCACTCACCCGTCTAGGACATGAGCATCAGGATCTTTAAAGTCCGTTATGATAGAATGTATGCGACACAGACTAGACCTCGGTTTATACTCTCATCCGAAGGAGTGCTGTGCTGTGCTTTTATCTCAAGTTTCATTCTCAAGCCTTCTTGTTGTCTCAACCTGGTCATGGTGATACACACATAGTCTTATGCTCTATAGCTATGAAAGCGGCTGGTCTAACTGTGCAAACAAAAGGTAAAAATATGTGGCTAGGAAGGGGTGACATTCCTTGGGATCTCCCACTGCACGATGGACCCCACCCTAAATTCTTACTTAACCTTGTCTTTTATATTGTAAATTATCCTATACAATTCTTTCAACACTGGCCAGTATCCATGTTTGCATTAGAAAGATTTTTTTAAAAATAATGTTATTTAAATAATCATTTGTCCTTTGCTTTTTTTTCATTTCCCCTTAATCTTGTCCATTGTGCAGCAACATAAAATAAACAGTGGGGTATGAGAGAACATTTATTCCAAAACTTCAACATCTAAACAGCTTTTATAATAATATGGTTCCCCTTATAGATAAGGTCTACCTGTCTACTCTCAATAAATTCCATTTTAGCTCTGCACACATTCAAACAAAATACTGTGTTCTGAAGTCAAACCGATGCCTGATGTCACCTGCATCTTTGGCATTTTGAGAATAAAGAATTGTTGACTTGACTTGACTTGACTTGACTGATGGACAATTAAAAGAAATATTGTATTTGAAATTTTCATTAGGGGTTTTGCTACTAACAAAAGCCCTTCTAACCCAAACCCTAACCCACACTTTAATCTTTTCTTTCAGTGAGGTGGAATTAATATGTGGAGACAATTGTCAGAATTTTATCATGTTAATATGGATATTCTGTTATTGTTTTATTGTTGTTGACGTAGTTGTTTTGTAAATTAATTATTTAATACTTTTAATGTAAACACACACACACACACACTTATTTATACAAAGAACAAATTTCATATGCCCTGATCAGCCATGGCAAACATGCGCATAAAGTTAAATGTTTCCAAATTAATGGTTTAATTTTTCAGCAGTGTACAGCGTTATTCTCAATTATATGAGAAATAAACAAAAACATCTTCATCTTTTTTTTTCTACCCCCTCTAGAAGCTACTACTGTCATAACAATCCCATAAAACGCTCAAGTTTTCAAATGGTGTGGGCAGGAGATGTTTTGCTTTTCTTTTTTTTTCTTTTTTTTTTTTTAACAAATCTTATTTGACAACCTAAGCAATAGATATTAGCATGGGGGGTGTTAGGGGAGAGAGGAGGAGGGGGAGTGAATTTCACTCACACCGAGCTCAAAACAGCAAGACCTGTCAAACATTTTCAAACGCTTTTAGTACTCTTGAATTTACTTAACTGAGCACTCCCAAGTACAAGCAGCAGGTCCTGTCAAACGCTTCTGATCGCTTTCAGTATGCTACAGCACAACATTTTTAAACTTGGTAAGTGGTTAAAAATAAAATATTTCTAGCACACTACACCAAGACATTGTTAACTGTTTTTCCAATCTTTTCCTGTACACTTGACTTGCATTCAGCTGGGATGGGGGCTGTAAACGTTCATCTTTCTTTGGACAAGGTTGTGGGAGTGCCAGCAAGGAAGTGTGTCTAGTGCTTTACTCTTTTAGCAGTTAAAACACACAATATTAAAATACCTATTTTACATAAGATATATAGTTTCCTACCTTCACTTCTCACTCTTTTTCACACAAGCTCTGTTACACGGTTATTTATCAATGATCGATTCAGCCCCGATACTTAAATCTTGATAAGTGTTACTCGCATTCGTTTATCCACTCAGCCTGTTCACTCAGCAACAAGGCAGGAGTCGTCGTATAAAGTTGGAACCACTGCCTACAAGATCGCTTTCCGAATATCACTTCAAAGATCATCATCAAAAATCATCATAAAACATTCCTCAAGCAGACCGTGCATTACTTATATAGCCTCTCTGCAATCGAGAAAATATTCTAACAATTTCAGCATGACTCAATAACACCCAATCAAAAAAAACTCATCACCGGAACTATGCACCGTCTTACGTCATTATGGTAGGAGAATTGTTTAGCTATCACCAGATCTATCTGGAAGTATCAGTCGATAATAAACAAATAATTCCAGAAAATTCTCAACAATATCAACCGACGAAAATTCAAGTTCAAGTTCAAGTTCAAGAATACTTTATTATCTCAACAGAGAAATTATGACATACAATTGCTGATCGGTATGAAACATTAAAACAATACATACATAGATAAAACAAGTACACAGTAGACTACATCTAAAGTAAATTTCCAGTATGAAAATTTTAAATGACATCTCAAACATCATCACAAACATCAAAATCTTATATACAAAAATATTACTTAGCGCTTATTTAAAAACTCAATAGATTTTGGAATAAAACTGTTTTTTGTTCTTACAAGAGAACATTTAGGCACACGCAGTCTGCGACCAGAGGGCAACATTTCATAATGCTTTGCTAAAACATGTGAAGTGTCTTTCATAACCACTCCCGCCTTCCTCACCACACGGTATTCATGCAGTTCTCTCAAACTGTTTTGTCTTTCACCCGTCACTTTCGCACACACTCTCACCAATCATCAACAACAATTATCAACATTATACAATACTTCTACCAACAACGCAAAATCAAATCAAAGGCAAACACACTCCACCATTGAACACCCTGCAAAACAAAATGAATGGATCTTTCATGCGCGTCTCAATCGTAACAAGCTCTCACACCCATTCTCTCTCTCTCTCTCTCCATTTTCCTCTCTCTCACACACACTCATGCACACCAATATCTCTCTTGTCTCTCACTCCCACAGCCTTAACTCTCTCCCTCTTCCACCCACACCACATCTTACTTTCTCTCTCAACCAAACTGAAACTGGTAGAAAATGTGCACTTACACCTGCTGTTCAGGATACTATATATATTCCTTTAAAGGTCAACCACAGTGCTCGGTCAAAAAGTTTCTGCTGAAAGAACTTTACTAAATAATACCAGATGCAAAAAATTCGGTAAGCAAAGCTCTATCGTTTAATAGATATCGATCACTGAAAGTGGGATTTCCTACCTGTAATTAAGGGTAAGGGAAGTAATACTCTAAAACGCAGCTATCGCTGATCTTCCCTCGCAGTGACGTCAGCAGCTGTAGACAATGGCCGATTGCGAAGAAGTTACAAGCGAGACAAGCAGTGTTTCTTCACTCGATCTGTCGTGTTACAGCAGTGCTCTCTTCTGTTAGAAACGAATTCGACCCCCGAGTACTAATTGTAATAATAAACAAATAATTATACGAGCTAGACCCGTGAATACATAACCTCTTCAGGGGCGGATCAGTTAGTTGTTTTTGTTTTTTTTTGGGGGGGGGGGGCGGGAGGGGGGGGTTCCAAAATTCGTATAAAAAAATAAATAAATAAATAAAATAAATAAATAAATTTATTTTTTATTTATATATATATATATATATATATGACTGAGTGCCAAAAGGTGCGCATGGAATGGGTTGGTTGAAAGTTTTGTCAAAGTTTTGTGAATAAAATTGCTGATGGTGGATTTCGTGAATTGTGTGAATGGAAGAATGGTTGGAGAGATAACTGAGATAAATTCAGACTCAAACTGCCAATAGTTTGAGCGCTGTCGGTCTTTGATGACGAAATCTGGTCGTAAAACCAGCCCTCAAAAACGGACAAGTCGACCCCATGGTCAGCAAACTTGACAGCACAGAACACTGTCACTATAAAACGTTCAATAATTACTGCCAATATGCAGTAAAAACACTAGTGCACACGTCATATCAACCTCAAAAGCCACACTTCATAATTTAATGAAAACTGGACAGGTCAATTCCGATGTGTTGCTCGTTGTTTGTGTCGTAAGAGAAACGACAAAACTTTTCGTCTGCTTCACTCTTATTGTATTTTACGCCGAGACGTGAAACTGCGAGATTAGCTTAGTCTCAAACCCAGTTTGAACACGGTAATATTAAATTGTAACGGTCGAGCCGATTTACTGAATAATATAGGCTGAACTTCACAGTCAGAAATTGGCGTAAGATCTTACGAGCGACCAAATCTACCATATTTTCGGTTTAAAATTAAAATTGAATATTTTCACTTCTTATTTCTCGTTAAGTGCATCACGTGACACGTTCTTCCTGTTCAATCGCCATTGTTTTACCACGGGGTTCGGTGCGCGAAGAAACGAAAGTTATGTCGTCACTTTTTTTATTTTCTTACGAGAGACACAACCAATATTCGAATCTGACAAGGGACGCAAACTTATGACATGTTTGTATAATTTAATACAATAAAGAAGGCTCGTTTATCGTTTTCTTTTGAGAAACAGATTATTAAAGTGTAAGACAGTAGGGGGCCACTGTCACTGAAGATTAAAAATAAAAGTCAAAAACGGGGCTGAGAAAAGTTTGAAAGAAGGTTTTCTTCTCCACATGACTTTGTAGCAATATTACGAGCGACATTGAGGGCAAACTTTTGCGGCTTTTCTGGGTACTATTCCAAGTTATTTCGTCTGTTGATCGAGCAATACATGGCCCAAAAGGAAAAACATTCGTTTTCAATAAGGTGTAAAGGACAGTGGTGTGAAATTTCAGTACACAATCCACATCATTAGCGTCTTCCACTAGATTTATCACAGGTACATTGTGTAATTCTTATGCGCGACACTTATAACATTGTCTGTTGTATAATGTAAATAAAATTAAAAAATCCTAATATAATGATAATAATAAATAAATATTTGTTTTCTGTGCATTCCCTGTGTATGGTTGAGTCATTCAGCATCATAAAACTCTGTCCTGCTTTAGTTGTGAATTTACAGCAAAATCTGAAAAGTTTTGTTTGTGTCGCTCATCAGGTATTACAACACAAACTTCAAAGCACTGCTCACTGCATTGGAAAACAATATTTGAAAGAAATAAATTCTATGGTACAAAGAGGTGGTCTAGACACACATTTGTCATAGTAGTAATCAGTCCTAGTCATTTGATTTATATAGCAAATTCCTTGTTCATGTCGTAATACCTGATGAGCGACATACCGCACATTTTCATGTTCAAAGCCTATTTTCTCAATAATTAGTTTTGTTATTATATTTTAATTTGGCACACACATGACAGACACTGAAAGCAATCTGACAGCACAAAAAGAATGGACAAAATACATGATTGATTTTTAAGGCCTACTGTCCACTTTCTGAGCTCACCTTTTGGCACACAGTCATATATATATATATATATATATATATATATATATATATATATATATATATATATAATTTATTTTATGTTTATTTTTATAACTGTATTCTCTCTCTCTCTCTTTCTCTCCTTCTTCTTCTTCTTTCTTTTCCTTTTTTTGTTTTGGGCCGGAAACCCCCCCCCCCCCCTCGTCCACCCCTGCTCTTGCGTTCCCTTTTCTGAAAAGCTCCTCTGACTTTCCTGACACCCGCAAGTGATAGCAGACGATGGATGTGTAGTACTGTGACTGTAGTTGAAGTTGAAGCAGTACTAGTAGGCCTACTACTAGTAACTTGAATCACTGTTGCTGTTGTTGAGGCTTTGGATCGTTGGAACAGAGATAGGCGTTAATGTCTGTATTGTGTTCATCCCAAAGCTCCGCATAAAAGTGGCACTTGGGGGGTAGCAGTCTTCAGCGAAGTGTTTTGCGCAAATTGCTGACGACGCACAAATCTCACCCACTTATTTCGCACTTCTTCGTTTTTTGGAAACCTATGCAATGTTATCCCATCCGCTTGTTTGTTTGTACAACCTCCAACGGCACAATATAGGCCACTGCTCTTCGTTTTCCTGCGTATGTAGATTATAGTCACACGACACTTTCGCATATAGGTGACTACTGGACCGATTTATACTGACACTAGTTGTTGGTAAAGGTGAAAATAATATGATCACACGTTGACCAATCCGGGATTCGAACCACCGACCTTTCGGTTACTAGCAAGACGCTCTTACCAACTGAGCTACCCGGCCCCTGGTAGAGAAGTGGCACTATCGGACTCTATATTGTCTCCAGCAGTTGACGTCACGAGCCATGTGGTCACGTGAGCGGGCTTTTCGAAGGTGCAAAAGTTTATTCGAAGTAGATTTTATTAAATATTAAAAAAAGGCAGTATTTTTCGGAAAAAAGTTGTTTGGCATGTGACTTCTTTTATTATGTAGATATTTTGTGCTCAATTTTATATTTCAATGATGTTGACCTTTAAGTGAGCTTACATAATCATAATATAGAATGTTTACTAGAAACAGGCTTGTAAGGTCTATGCACAATAAAACTGCAGCATTCATATTAATCTCAGTTTCTGACTGAACAAATCTTAATGGTATATATATCACTCAACTGGAAAAGGACAAAAAGAGGACGGCGGTCGATGAAAATATATTAGAAACGGAAAAATCATTACATATTTTTAATGTAAATTTGGGTGAGTGTTTATTTATTGCAAAGGTCTTAGGCACCTAGGTATGCATGAGCTATGCTTATGGTATGGTCGTGCCACAATAATATTTCTGTCATAAACTGCTTTCGCTTTGTGAATAGACAACTCTAAATCTAACACGCTATTAATAAAGCACACCCACATCAACACCAAACAACCTGGGTAACAGACAGGTGGTGGGTTCGGAGCAGGGAAGTGTTAAGGTGGGGGAGATGAGATAGCAGTAGCTGGAGAGAGAGAAAAAGAGAGAGAGGGGGATGAGGTGAAGGAGGTAGGCGCTATCTAGAAAAGATGACACCACCTCCGGTCAACAGATTGTCAACAGTGAAGTTGGGAATTATCCGCACTAACTTAGTACCTGTATGAAATCTCCTGTTATTCACTCCTTCCTTCCCTCCCCCCTCACTCAAGTCCCCTCCAGCACCCCTGCACATACCTCCATCCCAGACCTAGCACCAATAATCCCCGCTGCTATACACTGCAGCAAGTCAACGCGGTGGAACCACAGGTGCCCATATCTGGACACGTGAGCGTCCACAATAATGTAAAAAAAAAAATTGATAATAACAATAACAATAATGCCGGAAGCTATATACGCGCTTTTCCACAAATCAATCAGGCACAAAGGGCGGAGATCTGTACCAACACACACGGTCACATGTTTCACCCACTCTCACACACAACAACAAATACACATCTCTCACTAAAAAATGTGGTGTAAAGGCAGGGAGCTCACAATAACGCGGATTACGACAATGCGTCTCTCTCTTCTATCCAGGTACAGGCACCTGTGGGTGGAACATAACAGGATTATCGCAAAAGAAAGCCATTGGCAATATTACCTCTCCTTCCATGGTCAACCACAGACTGGTGAAAGAAGAAATCTCACCGCAGACTTCATAAGAATCAAAGAAAGCAGTCAAAGTCAGAACGGTCAATCCAGTACAGTGGGCCAGTTATGGTGTCGATTTCTGACATTACAACAACAACAATAAAATGTAAAAAATAATAAAATTAAACATAAAAATAAAAATATTTTTTAATGATTTTTAAAAAATATAACGTTTACTTATATATTCAATCATGGATGTTTCCGACTGAATCAATCGATGCTGACTTTCCTAAACATGGAAGTATAACTTGTCAATGGGGATCACGTCATAAGCACAACAGGACACTTTTTGATTGAATACACAGAGAATGTTGAGATTATAAAGTATTCGTACTGTAGGAGAAGTTAACTTTAGTGAATGCATTCAATGTAGAATTTCTCAACATGAAAAATAATTTTAAAAAAATTTTTTTTTGAGAGGAGGAGGGCGTGAGGGGGGGGGGTTGAGTTTGACATTTTATTGTCCATCTTTATTGGGGCTGCCTCCAATGGGGCAGGCATAGTCGCAGCCTGTGGCACGCCCAAACCCAACCTACCTAATATTAATTGTGTTTTTGACATTTTTGCTGGGGGAGCAAACTGGAGTACCCAGGAGAAAACCCCCCCGAGACATTGCCCGAGTCGAAAGTAAATAATATTCTCAGCCGGAGAAACATAACGTCCAGAGGCGGGACCGATCCCAGAGCGAGCGTTAACGTGCAGATTTATTTCCACATGTTTATACTGCCAGAACCTTACAACGGTAGTATAAAGTAAATAGTGGGGTTAATATTGTCTACATGCCATAATAACAAGATCAAGATTCCTGAGCCAAATGGAAACACTAGACCTATATTTGGGCACCGTTCTGCCTGAAAATGTAAAGCATACACTGTTCGTATGTCGATGTACTGATACTTTATGTATTGTGTGCGGTGTGCCGTTTTGGCAAACAGTGCGAGATCAGCAGTATTGATGACAAAGAAGAATTGTCAGTACAATAACAGAGAATACAACCATTACTGCTTTGCTTAGCGGGTTTACATTTATAATATCACTGAAGTGATATTAAGGGTGGAATACTCCCCCTCCTCCTGCCAACCTCAACCCCTCTCCAAGGCCAGCTTCTGTGGGGAGTGTGTGTGTGTGTGTGTGTGTGTGTGTGTGTGTGTGTGTGTGCATGAATAAACGCACAAATGGGTAGCAGACCTTGTCTTTCTTAGTAACAAATGGGTTTATTTGCTTGGAACCCACTTTTTTCCAGGACCCCACTTTTTTCTAAGTGCGCGGGAGTGCTCTTTTAGTGCATGGGAGTGCAGTTGTAGTGCATGTGAGTGTTTTAAGTACACAGGAGTGCCTCTATCCGGGACGGAGAAAATGCAGTCAATTTTCGGTGAAATTTTGAAGAAAATTCTACCTATTTCGTCGCCTATAGGAGACAAACTAGGTCAACTTTTTAGACAAGGGTTCGTGTAACGGTTTGTTGTGGATCTATCCCTTTTCTCTACAAAAATCACTTTCCGATTCCTACATTCTTAAATAAACCCAGTTGTGATGTATTGCAATGTGTGTGTGTGCGTGTGTGTGTGGGCATGTAGAAACGACGTTAATCTGACACACACATGAAACTCTACATGGTTTCTTTTGACTTTAAAATAGTGCTCCGTAGAGTTACAACTGTTTTAGGATTAGGGTTAGGTTAAGGGTAAGGGTTAGGGTTAGGGTTTGGTAGGGGTTAGGGTTAGCTTTCAAAAAATTGAAAATGTCAAAATAATGTCAAAGAAATGGAAAGTGTGTCAAAATAATGTATGTTTTTTTCACAACAGTCATCACAACATCGTTTCTACAAAAATGGGTGTGTGCGTATGTGTGGAGAGAGAGTGTGTGTGTTTAGGTGTGTGTGGGAGAGAGAAAAAGAGAGAGAGAGCATGTGTGTGTGTGAAAATAGGTGAAGCGAACACAGAATTTTAGTTCCAGTAAAAAGTGCTTTTAAAAAAAAAAACACCCATATAATAAGCCTCAAGAATATACAAAATAGCTGGATTCCACCTTCCCCCACCCAATAAATATCCCCCTCCCTCTACCTCCTCCCTCCCTACTAACTCCCCTTTACAATATTCCCACTAACCTCCATCCTCGCTTCCGTCAATTACAACCTTATGCCTAACCACGCCTTCTTACTTGCTCTACCGCAAAGATCAAGGTCAATGGCGTTCCCTTGTTGCTAAACAATTTTGAGAGTTCTGGTATACAGGTGCTCCAAAATCATGGGCCATCCTTCAGTCGCTGTCCAGATGTCGGTCGGTAGGTCCCTCCGGATTTCACTTTTTTTTTTTTTGTTCAAAGCACACTTTTGGCCTTATCTCAAGAATAACTGAACCAAAATTCATCATTTTTACTTTGCGGATACTTTAACCACTGCTAAGCATGTTAGATTATTCCTATTTGTACTTTCTCTAAGATCGATGTTATTGTACTTCACCATTTTCTCAACAAGTTTTGCGCTGTATCTAAACATTGGCTGAGCAGATTTGTATACATTTTTTTTTAAGTTCAGATTGTGGCCTATCATTCTGTGTTTTCATTTCGCTGCTCTAGGTCTTAGGATAAAGCACAATCCCAAAACTGACAAGAAAACCCACATTTTGAAAATGCGTATTTTTCGGCTATATTAGTGTGTGTGTCTGTCTACATTTGAATGGCTTGCCATCTTGCTTTGTATTGCAGAAGACCCCTTTGTCGTACACAAAAAAAAATACCCTTTGGTTGTTTGTATATAAGCATTACAGTGTCTTTTCAGAGTATATGGACCCTGACCGACAGATACGAAACTGCAAATTGAAAAGAATAAATCAGTGGAGCGCAGCTATTTGTGGGGTTGGGGCCCGGGCCAAGAGAATGGAGCAAAAAGCATCTTGGCAACCCAATGTGTGCAATACAAAACCAGTTCTGAAAGCTTTTAATTGCATACACTTTATCGCATTTCAAATAGGTTTCATCAAAACCATTAATATATAAGTATACAAGACAAAACCCTTTATTTACATATAATTTACAAACTGCAATCCCAAATCAGTGTTTGGCTTCAAAACCAAGCAAAAGCTATGAATTAAAGTATGAATAGCGATCTCCCTGCCTTCACCCCACATGTTTGAGTGATATATATATATATATATATATAGAGAGAGAGAGAGAGAGAGAGAGAGAGAGAGAGAGAGAGAGAGAGAGAGAGAGAGAGAGAGAGAGAGAGAGAGAGAGAGAGAGAGAGAGAGATACATACACTAACATACATGCTCACATGTTTCACAAACTCTATATCGCATCAGGATGTGTGAAACATGTGAGCATGTATGTTGGTACAGATCACTGCACTTTGAGACTGATTGGTGATTGGTATATAGCAGCCAATATTATCAGCAGTACTACAGTACTTAGTATTTGGAATTTTTTACCATGACCTGGACCTCGCCAAAGAACGTTTGCGTTGCATAAGTTCTTTGACTTAGGCAGGGCAACTAGAGTAGGTGAACACAAGAAGCTTTGTTTTACGTTAAAAAACACTACCACCCATGAACCCAGTCAGATTACTCATTCTGTAACAAACACCAAACTGTTGACTTATACTGCAACACTAACCAACCACTAACAAGCTCAAGGTATCGTCTCCATCCAGCCCTAATCCAACAATCGTGTCAGCTAGATATACATGTTTCATCATAATCCCAATATTTGGTGGTAGTGAAAAAAAAAATCACTTTCTTTCTCTCTATGGGAGGTCTTTCTACACTAACTCGATCAACACAATGTACCGTCAGGAGATGTAATCCAATTTAAACAAACAAACAAAAAGCCCATCTCTAGATTCCAATTAAAGCAAAAAGAGATGCCAAACATCAAGAGGAAAAGAGCTATCTTTGGTAATGGTTGCAAGCATAACAAAAGCACGCCTTGCGTTCATTCACTGTCGCATGAAAAATACACAAACATATCCTTGTTTTTAATCTGTGCCAAACAGAGTAAAGGAATATCTTCACATTTCAAGAACCCCCCCCCCCCCCCCACCCCTCTTCCAAAAAAAAAAAAAAAAAAAAAGTCCGACCTTCTAAGGGCTGAACGCACAATTAACAAAACCTTGGCACTGCATTGACAAGCTCACGCTTAGCACATAAGATCAAATACTGCTTTTCCTACAGATACATATATATCTCCGTGCATTCAGATTAAGTGTCATATGTGGTTCAATTGGAAAATGGAATGGGAGAAGAGAGTACGTCCTACAGGAAAAATTCAAACACACCACTTCTCCTGTCCCTTAATTACTCTATCTTTCACGTCACTTTCTTTCCCACATGCACCCTCCCCACCCATCCACCCTCACCCCATACTTCTCCCCTCTCTATCTCTTTCTTCTCTCCTCCCTCCCCCCACTCTCTATCCCCCACCCACCCCCAAAACAATTTTACAGCTCAGGAACAACAAACATTGCTGCTCTCAATGGACTAAGCAAACAGATTACACAACCTATCCTTTTCCTATCCTATCCCGTAAATCGAAAGTCGTTGGGGCATCACAGATGATCGTTTAAACAGCATACTCCATCTTTCTCTGTCCTCAGCAACCCTCATTGTCGCTCAGTACCAAGCCAGTCTATTCTCAAATGTTGTTCTCCCATTTCTTTTTTTATCCCTCTCTTCTTCTGAATCCTTGCATCATGCCTTGCAAGATGGTCTTTGCAAGGCCTGATGCTCTGGTGATGTGGCCATACCATCGGGGTTTCAGTTTCTTCACCACTCTGAGTATGTCATCATGTTGTCAAATAGCTTGTGTGATGGTCTGTCGGACTTAGTCATTGGTGATGTGCTGGGCATAGGAAATGCCCAGAAGTCTTCTGTAGCACCTCATCTCCATGCTTTGTATTCTTCGTTGTAGATCTGCTGTGAGGGTACATGTTTCGCAAGCATATAGGAAGATGCAGATGACAAGGGAGCGCAGCCGCCTTACCTTGGAGTGTAGACTGATGGTCCTGTATTTTCCAAATGGGCTTCAACCTTGTCAGGGCAGCAGTTGTTTGTGCGATCCTGGAGGACTTCCTGTCGTGACCCACTGTCTGATACAATGCCGCCTAAATATTTGAAGCTATGCACCATGTTGATGCCATTAGTGTTGTTGGTCATCATTTTAGTATTCTCTGCATTTATGTTCATTCCAAAAGCTCTGAAGGTGGTGTCAAGTCTCTGTATCAGCTGTTCTTGTTCCTCTCCAGCCAATCCATCAATGACATCTACAAAACGGAGGTTGGAGATTGCTCTACTCCCCATGCTGACTGTGCCTTCATGATCTGCAGGGGCATCTGATATGAAACGCTCTAGGAAGATGTTGAATTGTTTAGGAGATAGTAGGCATCTTTGACGCACGCCAATTGTTGTGGAATATTTTTGCCACCTTCGGGTCTTGTAGTTTGTCCAGGTTGAACTTCAATCTGGTGCACTTTTCTGTTTTTACTCTCTTCAAGTGGAGATGGAAAGACAACATCACGAGATCGTTGTCACTTTCAATGTCTGCTCCCGGAAAAGTGTGTGTCCTGCCAATGTTGATGCTTGATCTGAAGCGTTTTTTGACCATGATGTAGTCAAACTGGTTGTGATGCTCCTCGCTGGGACTGTGCCATGCCCATCTCTCAGTTGACTAAGCAAAAAGATTACACAACATTTCACACAAAATTAAGGCTTCGGAAGTCAAACAGGTTTGGGTGAAACGCAGTTGGCAGCAGTCTGACCTAAAGAAATGAGAGAACGGAGCTAAATGACAGCGTCTTGATCATAATCCTTTTTTTTTTTTTCTAAAGATGCGATCCTCCAGGAAAATAAGAGAATTTGAAGAGAATAGGAAAGATCTAGTATCTAGTATCTCCCCCTTTCTGTTACAGTGTTAGCCTATCATTGGTTAATTCGAGTTGGTGTAAATGTGCCATAGATCTATACAGATGGCCATTTCGCTGTGTTCTCAGCTGGACTGGCTGAAAATCAAGGGACTGATTTCCAACAGAAGTTTTCCTTTTGTACTGTTCATTGTTTATCATGTCTGTAATCACTCCTCTCCCTCTCCACCACATACACCTTTTGGTTAAAACACCCCCCCCCCCCCCTCTTACCCTTCCCCACACCCCAATTGCCTTAAATCATCTTAAAATTGTGTGTGGTTTTGTTAATAAAAGGAAAAAGTCTCAACGTTTCAAGGCTGAAGTTGCTGTTCACTGTTTACCTTCTTTGCTTGATCGTCACTGCGTATGCGTGTAATGCAGTCTTTATAGTCACAGGAACAGGCACTGCGACTGTAGGCATAAGTAAGCCAAGCAAACAATAACATAAAGGAAGGGAAGCTACTGTCAAGTGTCGCTATCAAAAGAACATCTGAATGCCATTTCACTATTAAAGCCTGAATAGACAAAAAGCTTGCTGCACTAGACAAAGGAACAAAGCATCTGTTATTTTAACAGGCGGTTAAAATACAAAAGTACAAAGGGAAGTTTCTATATTCAAAACATGATACAATTCACACAAAGAAGAGATTGTGGAGTTGTTGGTTTTTTTTAACAAAATCATTTTGCCTCTCAAAAGAGAAATTTAAGGTTTCAAATGAGTTGTAATTAGTTGGTGGAAAGTTTTATGTTCTTGTTCAAACTTCAATGTTGCTGTTGGTGGTGCTGCATTTTCTGTTAAGTTTAGTTGTGTATTTTTTGTTTGTTTATATTTTGTTGGATTTTTTTTTTTTTTGGGGGGGGGGTAGGAGGTGGGGGTTGGGAGAGGGGGGGAATTTACACTGAGCAATGTTGCTTCTTTGTCATCTTTGTTTTAACCGCTTTTAATTAATATAAATGTTCGTTTATTTTGAAAGTCGTATTACAGTTACACACAGATCTGGACGAAGTAATTACATTTTAAAGCATCTCCCAAGCATTATAATTTTAATAATAATAATAATAACAAGGATATTTATAAAGCGCTTTTTTCTATTAAGAAATCGGTTCAAAGCGCAATTCTCACGCATTCACACCCTACCCCCCCCCCCCTACCCCACCCAAAAAAAAACAACAACAACAACAAAGACTAGAAGGGCAAACCCATATGACTCACACGCTCCTTCTGAAACTTGCAATATTTAATATGAAAAACCAAAATAAACGGTGGCATTAAAATGCAAAGTAACACTGACTTTCTATGCTCTTGACCTTGAGATTATCTTGACCTCTGGCTCCAAATACACTCATGTACAATCAAATTGGTCCGGATCTGGCTCGGAAGAGTCCGCTGGACCTAAAGCAACAACCATGTAATGTACAATCAAATAAAGTACAGCAAAGTTGTATCATGCCCAAAAAAAACATACAAAGACCTTGGGATGACGTTGACCTTCAGTGATCTTGACGTTGTGCTGACCTTGACCTTCACATGACCTCTCATGCTTATTTCTGATCAAACAACCCAATGTTTTTGCATACTATGGCCATTCCACTGTACAATAACCTATTATTTAAAAATGTTTGTGCAAGGCCTTAAATGACCTTACCCTTCAAGATCAATGCAAAAACGGAATATATACATAAAAGAACAATCTATAATCTCTAAATACAACAATTTTGGACTTTATATCTCTCATAGTTTAGGGTCTAGGTCACTTCAAATTATCTATACAGACTCTGGACAGCTCCAATTACCTTGATCTTGGAGTGAGGTTGACCAAATTTGTATAGCATGTGTGTCTCATTGATATCTCTCATGCATCAAAGAATCATAAGTTTATTTAATAGTAATAACTTCTTTTTTTTTTTATTGTGAAAAATTTTTTTTTACTAACATTTGTTGGCTTTATGACCTTGAGCTTGAAGTGAAGTCATTCATTCACTGATCATGTATGAGGTCTCATGGACACCATCTTACCAAGTTTGGTTTTAAAGGGTGGAGGAGGCTACTTGGTTGAGTAAATTTGTCTAAAATCATTGTAAACTGAATATGCCCTGAACTAAAACAACTGAACTTTAAACTTAACATCATATCATTGTTGATCTTAGGGTAGTCAGGTGTTTTGTTTGTTTGTTTGTTGTTGCTGTTGAATAATAAATTTTACTTTAGCGGAATATAAACAGTTAAGCCAATTTTAAAAAAGCATTAAGCATACACTACAAATCACTTGACAGAACGCTTCTTTGAAAACAGGGTTCTCCACTTGTCACACACCGACAACACGGGAAAACACAAAAGAACAAAACAGCGCACAACATACCCTATTGTACTGAGCTGTGAACAGGGTCCTGACTCTTGTTTCAAACAGAAGGAAGGTAAGGCCGGTTCAAATTCAGATTCAGAGGTCCCCAAACCCCTCTCTTCCCTCAACGACCATAAGACTGCAGAGCATACGGCAAAGAGCGAGAGAGCGAGAAAAAACGAGAGTGGGAGGGAGAGAGTGGTGAGAAGGGAGAGAGAGAGAGAGAGAGAGAGAGAGAGAGAGAGAGAGAGAGAGAGAGATGAAGAAGGCCAATTCCAGTCTCAGCAATGCTGGATTGCTGCAGGGGGATGAATG
This sequence comes from Oncomelania hupensis, assembly GCA_036898135.1. NCBI lineage: Eukaryota > Metazoa > Mollusca > Gastropoda > Littorinimorpha > Pomatiopsidae > Oncomelania > Oncomelania hupensis. Next base: position 51,924,176 of record CM072524.1, read on the forward strand.
AGGTCAGGAGGTGGGGGGAACCTTTGCATACCTTCACCAATAACAGTAGAATCTGAAGAAGAAAAAAAACAGATTCTAGTGCTCCCGAGCTATGGTAGCCTTCTTTCTTTTTTTCTAGTACCGTCATGGGGCGAAGCAGTGCAAAGGGGACGCTGGAACGGTCCTAGATAATCCGAATGGGGTGTCCTCTGGTCATGCAAGCACGAACAAAGAGCATAGCGCAAGTGCAGTTCAAAGCAGTGCAGTTCAACCAGAGTATTCCGTCACCTACTGCAGAAATACACTGTTAATAGTTCCCCAGGTTGTGAATGAAATCCTGTAACTCGCTACTCCTGGATACAGAAGAGTTTTCAGGCACGACCTTTACTGGGGACGGATATTCGGAGGTAAAGTAGAGTGGAGTCGTCTGCATCATGGCCATTCACTGTGCAAGTCTAGAACAAGGAAAAGCCTAATATATGGAGACAAAAAAAGTATATGTCATAATACCCAGCCTTGAAAGGCGTGGTTAGAAACATAAAGGTATGGACATAGATCTGCTCACGAATGCTGCTGGCAGAGCTGACCGAAAGAAAGTCTGCTAAGTCTTGCTAGGAGAGTCTCTGCAGAGTGTCTATACTGGACATTTTTAAGGTTTAATTACTGACAAAAGGCTTACTAAACTGATACATAATACAGGTCGCTATGCACGCACTTTTTCCTCTTGTATCAAACTCAAAGCCGGCGATATATATATATATATATATATATATATATATATATATATATATATATATATATATATATATATATATATATATATATATATATATATATATATATATAATTATATATATATATATATATATATATATATATATATATATATAAAAGACGTTAATGGAATCCATCTTATTTTTGTGATTTAGATCTAATAACATTATTAAGGAAACCTGTGTACATGGAGGAAAAAACCTCAGAGACCAAAAGTACAGCCTCATCATTTCGGTAGGGATTTGAACCCACAACCTTTAGCACTAGAACCTAGCACTTTTAGCCGCCTTACCAGCCATGCCTTACAAAATCTCGGATACACTTCCACTGACACTCACCCCTACAGTGTTCTGTTTTTTTGCAGTCATTGCTGACACTGAATGGGGTGGCCTCGTGGCGCAGTTGATAAGTCGCCGGTTTCCTATGCCGAAGGTCGCGGGTTCGATTCCCGCAAGGGGTGAACGTATGTGACTTAGGTACGAGACTATTGAGGTCACCGAAGGTTTTCTCCTGGCACTCCGGTTTCCTCCCTCCCTTCAATAATGGTACAGGATGCAGTCAATATAAAATTTTCAAAAATAAAAATTCGATTTTCTTCCATCTTCTAATAGCGATCTCCCTGCCTTTACACCACCTGTTTGAGTGATGTATGTGTATTTGGTGTGTGTGAGGGTAAATGAGACAGGTGAGCGTGTATGTTGGTATAGATCGCCGCGCTTTGAGCCTTGGGGAAAGGCGCGTACATAGCATCCTGTATTATTATTATTATTATTATTATTATTATTATTATTATTATTATCATTATTATTAATAAGTGAGTTAGAAATGGACTCTTTGTCAACCTATTTCTGTGAAGAAAAAAAAAACACACACACACACACACAACATACCCTGTTTTTGAAATACATGGAGAAAAACCGATGCAAAACGAATAAATAACATTGAAAATAAATGCATTAATACCCTTCACCTGAACTCCACACCCAAGCGAGCCCTGTCTTTGTCTGCCTATAGTGGGCAATCTCAAAAGGATGTGAAAGAGCCCTGTCTTTGTCTGCCTACAGTGGGCAATCTCAAAAGAACGTGAACGAGCCCCGTCTTTGTCATCCTATAGATACTATAGTGGACAATCTCAAAAGACAGAGAAACGAACAGAATGCCATCTTGGCCCCTCGTAGGTGGTATATTTTCTTGAGCATTTATTGTTTTTTACTTGATTTTCTGTCTGTGTGCAGCGTAAAGAATTCGTTTTTATTGCTCACATTTCCAGAAGAAGAAGAGGAATAACAAAATAAAGAGATCCATTATGCTATGACTCGTATGTGGTAATATAATTTCTGTAGCCTTTTTTTGTCCCCCCCCCCCTCCTCCTCTTCAGAAAGACTATTCATCGTACGTGGGTGTGTAGTTGTGTCTCATATCATTTGCTATCTGTTCACCATATTATCGTAGCGCTGTCCCAGTTTGGTAAAATAGTATTAGGTTTAAGATGGGGTGCATTTTGGTACTGGCACTAAAACAATAATTATGTATGATTTAGGTGTGGACTGACATTGGTTCATATAACAAAGAGAAGAAAAAAAAACATAAGAAAACCAATTGTACCATGGAATGGATATATTTATTTATTATTATCTTTAAGTCAGGTCCTTGTATTCACTCATGTATTGTGTGTATCAAAATGGGAGAGAGGTGAGGGAGGAGGGGGGAGGAGAGACAGAGAGAGACGGATAGACAGACAGGCAGAAAGAGAACACGAAGAGACAGTCAGGAGTTGGTCTGATACTGATTTACAAAAAAAAAGTGTTTTTTTTTTTTAATAATTATAACGCAAATAAAGTGCAGCACATAATTAAGCCAACTAAAGTGGCTTCAGTTTATCATGTATTAATTTGTTTCCATATTATTATATATTAAACTTAAAGTACCTTTGCATGCATTGTACCATCGACTAACAAGATGGTGGTAACAACGCAAAGTGCAGCACATGATTAGGCCAACTAAACTAACTTTGTACATGTATGCATCGTGCAACACACAACTAGGGTTTATATATTATTTTAAGTTACCAGCATCAACTTAAGATGATGTTTATACTAGTTCTAAAAGGGGGAATATTACACCAAGAACAGACAATGGATAAACAGCACAGAAATAACTATAATAGCTTGTTATCTTCAGAACCAAAGGATCGGGTTTCAGGTCTACTTGTCAACGATGTGATCATTCTGTATGTACTATTCATGGACTTTTCCTACATGGGCAACCCATTGTGTCTGGACTCCATATAGCCTAGAGAGAGGGAGAGAGAGAGAGAGGGAGAGAGAGAGGGAGGGAGAGAGAGAGAGAGAGAGAGAGAGAGAGAGGAGAGAGAGAGAGAGAGAGAGGGAGAGAGAGAGAGAGAGAGAGAGAGAGAGAGAGAGAGAGAGAGAGAGAGAGAGAGAGAGAGAGAGAGAGAGATGATAATAATAATAAGTCTAATCAGGCTCATAGCACGGCAATCTGTACACGCTCAAATGTTCAAGCACTCTCACAAACACATCACACATCTATCACCCAAACTGTAACATGTGGTGTAAAGGCAGGGAGATCGCTATTACAAGGCAGAAATGAAATAAGTAGATCTTGCACAGTCTTATTTATGCCTTATGTGTGGACTCTTTGCATGACTTGTCTACTTCTTTTGTCAATTCTAGTCATTCCTGATGAGACATTGTGTTAATCTATAATTGATTTAAACCACCTTATTGTCGAAATGTTGTATGCAGGTATATGTGTATGTATGATTGCGTTTGTCATTCAGGATTGCTTGCTTTTAATTGTGTGCTTTTCTTCTGTATAAACATAAGCGAATTACATATAATTATAGGCCTACACAACTGAGTACCCCATGCACACCAAGATTTCTTCGATGTAAAAGTTCAAGCGAAATAAAATGTCTTATGTGTTGTCTTCTTTCCTGTTCTCTCTCTCTCTTCCCCCCATGGACGTGCCGGGGGGGGGGGGGGGGGGGGATTCTGTATAAATAGTATCCCCACTTTCTGGAAATTTTGGTGCTTTCAATTCCCACTGTCATTGTCTTTTCTCCTTTGTTCTTTCTCATTCCTAATCTCATCTATCTACTCTACTATCTTCTTCGCTAGACCAGTCACCTACCTTTTTTCTTGAAAACTCTTCCAAAACTCCTCATTTGTATATGAGGTTCATTGGGTCAGTCTGGGAATATTGGACGCTTTCTGCCAAATAGTCACTAGGTCTTCCTATGATATTATTATTTAGCAATGCAGGCATTATATATGATTGTGTGTTGTGGATATTTTATAATGATATTTATATTACAATAAAGGCATCCCAGGCAGGGGACGCTGGGGCTATACTCTAATTTATCGAACCTCCGTTTACAAACACAAAATAGAATACAAACATCATTATAACATATCAACAAAACACATAAGTATAAAATGCCTACATTGCTAAATAATAATATCATAGGAAGCCCTAGTGACCATTTGGCAGAAAGCGTCCAATATTCCCAAGCTGATACAACAGACCTCACACACAAAAATTAAATGAGGAGTTTTGTCCCGGAAGAGTTTTCAAGAAAAAAGGTAGGTGACTGATCTAGTGAAGAAGAAGATAGTATAGTAGATTGATAGAACAGAGTAGGAATGAGAAAGAACAAATGAGAAAGAAAATGATAGTGGGAATTTAAAGCACTAAATTTCCAGAAAGTGTGGGTATTATTTATACAGAAACCCCCGGCACCTCTACGGGGGAGGGTGGGAGGGGGGGGGGAGGGGGGGGGAATGACCGGGGATGGGGAAAAGGGACCTAGTGTGTGCTGGGTGTATTTGTGTAGCTGGCACTCACCCATCTGGGACATGAGTGTACGGATCTTTAACTTCCATCAAATAAAATGCATGCGTGCATAATCTAGGCCTCGGTTTATACTCTCATCCAAAGGAGTAGGGGCGCAGTTTCTATGGGTAATTTTTATTTTTTATTGTATCTATTTATTTTTATTATTCTTATAATTATGGAACATTATTATTATTATTATTATTATTATTATTATTATTATTATACTCCAGGCTGTTATCGGCGTTTGAACCACTGCCTGTACAGGCTGCAATGATATCACATGACATTTAAGTACACTGCGTACACCACTGAGCCAACTGCGCTCTCTGCATTAATCATTATAACAATCCCAGTTGTCCTCTGTCTTTGTGGAGAAAACAGAGAAAGAAGAACAAAAAGGATTCTGAGCTGTTCTGGTAGTTCAGTGTCGATTTAGGTCCCTACCCCATCGTCCCTGGGATGGTTATCCCCATCTGCCATATCGCCAATGGTGGGTGTAGATGTTAAACTTCAATGTTCAGTCGACCCCAGGTCCTCACTGGATCAACTTCTGACCATCATTACAATATACCAACTGCTTCACTGTGATCATTTGTTCTACCGGTTGTAAGCTAGTCAGTTTACTGTGTATACAAGTTATGATTGTAGGCTACTCTGCAAATAATTCACACACGAGCAACATTGTATTCATTATGCAGTACAATAATGTTCACACTTGTTAGGTCAGTCACTGGAAACAGGAGACCTTTCAGTAAGTTAGACCTTTTACTACTGTGTCGAAGCAGTGTATACTATTATTGATTCGCATTACCATTCTGATACTGTAGCTGCATTGTGTGGTCAAGCTCATGGCCACACCAATGCCCCTTTTGTGGTCAACAGCAGCAGTTTTCATGATCTGGTCAGAGTCATCTCCCCCATGCATTACGTTTAGATAAGTTGAAGAAGTCAGACAAAGTCCACAGTGGGGGATCTCTCTCTCTCTCTCTCTCTCTCTCTCTCTCTCTCTCTCTCTCTCTCTCTCTCTCTCTCTCGCTCTCTCTCTAAGCAGTACCATTTCCATGGGTAACAAAAGCTCTTCTAAATAAAAAATAAAACCTCTGACTGTACAAACAGCCATAACAAAATTAATTCAATAATATATTTTTGTAATAGTCTCTGAACGATTGAAAACCTGATAATAAACAGTTCAAAATACATAAGCCCTTACAATCTTATAAGGTGTATGAAAACAAAACAAACAAATTCGATTAGCCACAATTCTATAAAACATCAAAAACACCATTCTAAAAAAGTAAATTGACAAGAGTAGTCGGTGTCTACATATTCTAGTCCTGATTGATCGCAAGCATGTAAGCTGAATCTTTAACTGATCATAAACTTGTTTAATTGAAATATTAAGCCAGTAGGGATCCCTGGTAAATAGCTCATGAAAAAACAATTATAGGCTTATGGAAATCAAGCATGGTAGGCGTCCTGCAGTGCGTAGCTCATTGAAGCAGGTGCAACCTAACCTCATAATAACACCTTCCACCATTCCAGCACCTATATTTACTGTTCCGTAACTACTCTGTGACACATCCATCATATGTGTGTGTGTGTGTGTGTGTGAGTGTGGGTGTGTGTGCGGGTGTGTGTGTGTATGTGTGTGCGTGCGTTTGCAGTGAACTGGAGGTGATGTACAACAAAGGAATCGTTCAAATGAATCTAACAGTGCAGACTACATTGGTGGATCGTTCTCACACAAAATTAATTAAATGTCATTCCCCAACACCCACCCACCCCCATCCTGATCCCCTCAACCACCCACACTCCCGTTATCCCAGCCTCCTTCTCTACCCAACCTCTAATAGAAATCTGACTTTACTACAAATTTTGACAAAATAAAATGGTATCAACTTCAAGTAGAAATAAAATCCTCTACAGGATCACACAAACAACTGCTGCCTTGACAAGGTTGAAGCCCATTTGGAAAGACAGGACCATCAGTCTACATTCCAAGCCAAGGCTGCTGCGCTCCCTTGTCATTTCCATCTTCCTATACGATAGCGAAACATGGACTCTCACAGCAGACCTACAACGAAGAATACAAAGCATGGAGATGAGGTGTTATAGAAGACTTTTGGGCATTTTCTACACCTAGCACATCACCAACAACAAAGTCTGAAAGACCATCACACAAGCCATTGGACAACACGATGACATGCTCACAGTGGTGAAGAAACTGAAACTCCGATGGTATGGCCATGTCACCAGAGCATCAGGCCTTGCAAAGATCATCCTGCAAGACAAAGTGCAAGGAGGTAGAAAAAGAGGGAGACAGCAAAAAGAGATGGGAGGACAACCTTTGAGAATGGACTGGTTTGACACTGAGCGAAGCCATGAGGGTTGCTGAGGACAGAGAAAGATGGCGTACGCTGGTTAAACGATCATCTGTGGTGCCCCAACGACTTTCGAACTATAGGATAGGATCAAGTAGAAACCTGAAAATTACATTAATTTTCTTCTTGTATGGAAAAAAAAAGCTTGTTACAGACATTGTATTACAATGTAAACAAGATGGTGAGTCATTCAAAATGTATTTCCGTACACTCCTAAGATATGAATTGGTTATTCCTTTAACATGAATTTCCAGACACCCCCGAGTCCCATGTTTACTATATGTTGAATTGGTTATTTCAGCAATCTATGTTGCGGTCCTTTAAGTGCCATCGCAGTTCTTCAGCATTCTGAATTGCACCTCCGTAGTAACAACGATACATGAACAGCATAATTTCTTCACATGTCCGCTTTAGTTCTTGGGAAGAGGAGATCCTTGAACCAGACCATATAATCAATCGAGATTCCACCAGAATACCCCCAACCCGTTTGTTCCATCCTTCACCTTTCACACGGTCTCTATAAAAATGTGGACGCAATCTCCCTACCAGACTCTCCAATCTAACATGCATTAGGCGTAGGACGAGCGCAATTGTCCCCCGAGACCACTAATAAGCTTATTCTTTGTGAGATGAAGACTCCGACAAACAACCACCACCAACACTTGATATACGCATCTTTATACACGCGTACAATTACAAGAATTTGTAATAGTGAAATTAGTTAATTGTAGATTATAGTCACACGACACCGGAGCGTATAGGCGACTATTGGTCACATTATTCTGACACCAGCGAACCAGTTGGATGGTAAAGGGAAAATAATATGGTCACACGCTGGCCAATCCGGAATTTGAACCAGGGATTTTCAACTAGTAAGCTGCTCTACCAACTGAGCTACCCTACCCTACGATAGTGTGGTGAAAAGGGTTCAAGCGCAGTGAGAGAGAGAGAGAGAGAGAGAGAGAGAGAGAGGGAGAGAGAGAGAGAGAGGGAGAGAGAGAGAGAGAGAGAGAGAGAGAGAGAGAGAGAGAGAGAGAGAGAGAGAGAGAGACATATGACACAGTCGACCACCACATTCTCTTTAACACTCTTCAACACTACTTTGGAATCTCTGGCTCGGTCCTGACTTGATTTCACTCATATCTTTCTGACAGATCACAAGCAGTCACTGTCGATGGCTGTTTCTCCAGCACAGCAGACATGGTGTGCGGCGTGCCTCAGGGTTCCGTTTTAGGGCCGGTGTTATTCACTCTGTACACCAAGCCACTGCTTCTCCTGCTTAGAAAGCATGCTGTTGAGAGTCAGTCATTTGCAGAGAACACACAACTTTATAAATCCACTGCCCCCTCTCTCATTAATTCCACTGTTCAGACTTTGGAGAACTGCATCACAGACATTAAGTCATGGATGACACTCAACAAGCTTAAGCTTAATGACGATAAAACCGAAGCCCTCCTCATTCACATGCACAACACCTCCTCCTCACTCTCGCCTCTCCCAACATCGCTTACAGTAGGGACAACAAACATTCAGTTCTCATCCTCAGCGAGAAATCTCAGCTACATTCTCTCCGATGACCTGTCCCTCAACAACCACATCTCCAACGTCTGTCGCTCTGCATACACGGCCATATGCCAAATCAGCTCCTATCGCCACTATCTTAAAGTCACTGCCACCAAAACCCTAGTCTGCGCTCTCGTCCTTTCTGGTCTTGACTATTGCAACTCTCTCCTCGCTGGCTCCCCAAAACACATCATTGACAAACTACAAAAGGTTCAGAACTCAGCAGCTAGACTAGTATTCCGAGCTAAGAAACGCGATCACATCACACCTCTACTACATTCCCTTCACTGGCTTCCTGTGCAAGCACGCATAGAGTACAAACTCTCTGTTCTCTATCACAACTTCACAGATTCTTGTCCTTCCTACCTTGCTGATCTACTGTCTGTCTACTCCCCTTCACGCACTTTAAGATCTTTTGCTGACACTCGCACACTCAAGGTTCCAGTCACCCGCACTAAGACATACTGCCAACGTGCATTCGCTTACTCCGCACCTAAGCAGTGGAATTCCCTTCCCTCCCATATCCGCAACATACAATCAACACAAGCATTCAAAAAGGTTTTCCATTCTTCTCCACGGCACTGTGCCTGTGGGAATCGCTTTTGAGCAGCAGAGACTCCTGAATCAGTGTCTAGGGTAGGCCAGTTAGAACAGACTTGACACTCAGTATGGCTGTGTAGTTCTATATTATTAGCAAACAATTTGAACAATGCAGACTACAAGTACCGGTACCCTTACTCTTCCACCCTGATGTGGTGAAGGGCTTCCTGTTGTCTCAAAATCATACTGACATGACAGTATCTCGCTTATCGTGCTACCTAACTATAATTTTATATTATATTATTATTTATAGGTTATAAATTATAACCTATGGCAGGTGAGAGGCGATGTAAGTCTCAGCTGTCTCTGCAATGCAGTGTGCCTATATTCATGAGTCTAGTGCATCAGAAGTCTTCCATCCTCCCCCTCTCCTAGCCCAACCTTTCAAGGAAATGCTATTGAACAATTTTTATTTGAACTCATTATGAAATCAACACAATTTAACAAGCTGAACCGTTTCTTTGTTTTTAATATAATTTGCATTGTACACATGCCGTCACACACATGCATGCACGTACACACAAAGACACCTAAGCAATTCCACGTACTTCCAATTGCAGCTTCATCCCACTTTAAGGTGCACAAAGCATACATGTTCAGACTTGCTTAAACGGCAATTTGGCTTAAAAGTTTTAAACTTTATACAGTGTTGTTCAGGACGATTTTCAGTGTGCTGCACTCAGTCCTCCCAGAACAATGCGTAATACAGTCAACACAAAAAGCAATGCACATTTATGCCTAGCACCTACCCTATAATTTGATTAAAAGCCACATTTGAATGTCTTGCTTTTAAATGTTTCTACAAACTGTCATTATTTATAATAAAGTCAAATAAAAAAGAATATTACCCAAGAAGACGCAAAAATTACCCTAGATGCCTCTATTTCTAAAGCAGATGTGGTGTATCTATATATAACCTGTTTTTTCAATGTAAACCTTCTACGCATTTCTCTAAATACTGTTCTTTGAAGTTAAAGCCGCCTAAAAAGAATATTTTGAATCAACTCCTGTGCACCTACCTACCCTTTCGTTAGAAAGTCGGTTGATATAAAAAGCTACGGAAAAAGTGTCAAAAGAAGACGCTAGCAAGCGTCAGGTAACGCTCTAATGCATCTTTTGAACAATTAATCATTTCAAATAAACCTTTTTTTGTGTGTGCGTCCTTCTTTTGGCAGTTTTGCACATCAGCTTAACTCCCACGAATTTCTTTTTTCATAAAGGAAAGCAGGAGAGGGAAAGAAGAAAGAGAGAGAGAAAGAGAGAGACAGAGATAAAGACAGAGACAGCCAGACAGAAAGGGGGAGAAATAAAAAGGGAGAAAGAGAGAGAGGGAAGGAGAAAGAGATAGGGAGGGAGAGTGAGAGAGAAGGGATGAGAGGGTGAAATTAAAACAGAGAGAGAGTGAAAGAGCAAGAGTGAGAGAGAGAGAGATAGAGAGAGAGAGATGGAGAGGAGTGGGGTGGGGTGGGGATGTAGAAGCAGGAAAAGAGTAAAATGGAATGGTGGTGGGGGGAGGGGGAGAATGGAATGAGAGACAGAGAACATAACAAATGTTTAATTCCACGTGTGCTTTTAAAAAAAAAAAAAAAAAAAAAAAAAAGAGGGCCACCCACCTTTTTAAGCTTTGTAAATCTTATGCTTTTAATTTGAAACGGGAAAACAAATCTACACTGCAGATGAAATTTGAAATGAATCATTTACCATAAACGTCACAAGACTGACTCACATGTAGGTAGGTGTGCAGCAACACACACAACACAAACAAGTAAACAACTTCCACAAGCATTGATTCATGTACACATAAAGTTCATTTAATCTTAGCATTAACTGAAGTATTACATCTTGTGCTGAACCCGACATCAGTGACTCATTCACTACCTGAGTTCCTGCAAACAAGTAAATGGTTTACTTTCACCTAGCCTTAAAGGCTGATTTCACTCTACCTTTGAGTTAAAGCTCATTAGCACATTTCTGCTCATCTTTGACTTTGGTAGTGGTTATTTCACAACATTTTAAATCTGTCCCTTTCTTGCTCCCAATTCAAAATCATTATTGTACAAAACAAAAACACACAGAATAACTTTACCCAAACTTGGTGATAAAATTATAAACACACACAAACGCACAAACAGAGGGACAAAATTAAAAAATTATAAACACACAGACAGAAGGACATCATACACACCTTTGCACACAGTGACAAAATTCAAAAAACACACAGACAAATACACACACAGTGAGTGATAGCTCATACACACACAAACACACACAGTGACGAACTCGCAATAACAAGTATACAACACACACAGTGCAAAGTGCACTATCAAGGCTTCTTGAAACCAATCTCAATAGTGCTTCAAGCTTTTGTTACCTGTTATTAAGTGTGAAGAGTGCTTTTACATTTGGAGGATTTTATTTTTAATTGTTAGTATTACTTTTGTTTTTAACCATTAGTATTAACTACTATTTCTATTATTATCTCACCTATTATTAACATCATTATTATTATTATTATTATTATTATTATTATTATTATTAGAATTATCAATTCACAAACTGTTTATTTATTTAGATGCCATAACAACTCAGTCATACAGCTAACCATGGGTGCCACCAAGAAATTTTCCAAAATCTGAAGGCTTATGCCCCTTTCAGCTGTGCATCTTTACACAAATCTGATACAAATCTTGTTTCGTTTACTTCTATATAATTTTTTTAAACGATTTTTTTTTTAATCAGATTTCCGATTGTACTGTAGGCTTTAGCAAAAATCTGATTTTCCGACCATAGTCTGAAAGGTGGCACCCATGAGCTAACTATGTAATTCGGTTAAAGAGTGCAATGTGTGGCGTTTCTGTTTGTTTTTAAAGAACCCAGTCAAAAAGAGAAAATGCAGCTCACTCACCCATCAGCAGGGATGTCACGCAGAGCCAGCCCCAGCTTCTTGAGCTGAATGGCAAAGCTGGGGAAGTTCTCATCATCTGCCAGATAGGACTCGATCTTCGTCTGCAGCCCGTAGGCTTTTCGCATCTCCCGATCCTGCTGATGGTGGTGCACAGAAGCCTGTTGGCTAGGGTGGGGTTCGTATCTCTGATTGCGAGTCATGATGCCAGGATATGGAGCGTAGAGGGGGTAAGGGCCAGCCGCAGGATGATGAGGCAGGTATCCAGGCGGGAGGTAATGGGTGCTGCTCCTTGACATGTGAAATGTGCGGCACACTTGCCGATCAGCGCACCATTGATCAGCTTCAAGCCAAATTTCAAAAACAAACTCCTTCCCTCCTACTGTCCTAGTGCCTTCTGTCCTTGATTCACTTTCACACGTTTCCACTAATTCCAGCCACTGAAATTTGAACTAGAGTCACTACCACCAATCACAGTTCTATTTTGATGTAAAGATCCCCAATAATACTCTCTCCAATTCATCGAGTGACTCACACTTTCACTGTTTCAGTTATAAAATTTGAGGACCGGAGGTAACAAATGTAAACTAAATTATAGGATCTGAAAAGTACACCACACACACACACCACACATCAAATGATTAACAATTTATGATTATATAAAGAGAAATACTGATGCATGTACTTTAAAAATACACACACACACAAAAGTTAAATTCAGAGATTTTTTTACTCTGCCAAATAACAGTATTTAGAAATATAATTTTAAAAAATTAATATCTACCCTACACTCCCACAAAAAAAAATTTAATAAAATACTTGATTTTATTTTAAATACTGTATTACCAATCTTTGTAAGCATTTGTAGACCACTGATGTCTAGCGAACTCTCTCAGAGTCTAATTAGTCTCAAGAACACAAACCCGAATAAACAACTCTGATGAGGAAAAATACCGAGACGAAGAGTTGAATAAATCAATTACAAGCTAAGTCCAGAATATCACTGACCAGGCTTATCAGGACAGTAGACTTCATTCTCTGTCATTTAAATAATATCAGACTACGGCCGATGCAGGCTTAGCCGGTTAACCCGAATGACGAGTTTTCTGAAGACGATATTGGCTTGGAACGCCTATGGCTCCCTACCAATGCCAGCAACTGTTACCTTCACTGTGAGTGTCCTCCGTATCTTACTCAGTTAATGTCTATCTCCAACAAATTCACTCAACTATTTATTTTCAGTCTGTTTAGGCTGATTATCTATACAAACAAAACAGTTTGCCGCTTAACAGAAATAATCTATAAATAAAGCTCACTGACAGACATACGACAGGCACTAGAAACAACCACTAAGCACAAGTTTGTTTACATTACCTCTCTCTGCTCTTGTGTTTTGTCGCTTGTCGTTATTCGGAAGTTTCAACATTTTTATGCAACCCACATAGCGCAAAACCGGAAGTACGAAAACAGTTCTAAAAATAATTAATTTCGATAAAACAATGTGCCCTCAGATTTTTTATTGCTCATCAAGAAACGAAATTAACAGGAAAAACACATTTTGCAGAGCTCATGACACTTTTATCTTTACAACCAGTTTATCTTTTTAGTGATATTGTCAAGACATGAGGCTTTGCCTTTGCAGTTTTGGTGATTATTCCTAAAAGGATTAATTTTCAAAGTTCAAGCTATGTTTACATACAGCATGTTGACTTTAGCTAGCATGGCATGTGCTTTATTTATTTTGTCTAGGAATGCGTTTCTATGCATACACTATACAGAAATCATGTGATAAAGTGCATGTGACAACATTGTCAGTTTGCATGTTGTTGTATGCCCCAAATTGTTGAGCTTTTGCTCGCATCACTAGGGTATCCACGGTATCACTCCAACTTGTAAACAAACAAAAAACAAAACAAAAAAATGAAAAAGAATGTGCGGTAGTGCATCGATCAGGCCTTAAATGAGGTCGCACGTTCATAAACTTATAATTATGATCTAGGACACTGGAACTTGTTTCCGCCATCGAGCTGCTGCAGCTTCCAGCTTCATCCCAGTTTTAGATAGTCGCATGTTAAGAAAGAACAGTGGAATATTTAGTCCATGAAGAACCATAGGCATAGCTGATTTCTGAACACATATGCCATCTATGTATTCAGTAGGCCTATTGAATAGACATGAACTTTTGATGTGTGTCTCTTGATGTTCAGCCAATATTAATTTGTTGACTTTTTAAAACACGAAATCTAAGGAATGAGGCAACTTAGGTCGCTTTAAAAATTATCAAATCGATTGATGAGAAGTTGACAAAGTGTTTCATCTCCATCAGAATAGAATAGTAAAATCTAGCACCAAACAATGGGTGATGCAGTAAATCCAGAGGCGCAGAATGAAGAGAAAACACCATTAAATGCATCACAGTCACACCTGGCACCAGATAAGAACCATTCAGCCTGCTCCTCCTCAGTGTCTATTCAACTTCGGCCAGAGTTGCCAAATGCAGAGGCTGCATCAGCTCATTCTATCTGTTTTGAGGAATATGCGCCACCAGATTCGCATTTCCAAGGTAAGTACCAAGTAGTAAGTTTATTGACCTTCTGAGCCATTCATTGAGATCACAATATGTTTGAAGGAGAGTCTGTTACACGACAAAAGATTAGTGCTTTTGTACCTTATAGGCATTCTCTGATCACAGCCCTATGCTCACGAACCAAACCCTGGCCCTAATTCCAGTATCCAGGATGTTCTTTCCAACCCAGTCCCAGTCTCATACCCACTTTTTGTGGATTTGCGGTACATGTGACTTAGCAGACCATTGGGACGACAGAGGAGTTGCCTATGAGATGTGTGGGAAGTGGTTTTATGGCCACTGTCAGAGCATCGACACTGGCTACTGCAACAAACTAGGAGAACATTCAAAGTTGCCAAGGTACTATATGCAGTGTTTGGCAGCCCAAACAGTCCAACAGTATTCGATCTGTACGATGTTGTCGATAAGGATTCCACGTTCCCTTACTTCTCCCTGAACCATTCCTTCTCCGCTCCCACCGACCTTCAAGATGTCCAACCACCTCACAGCTCCACCCTTCCCATGCTAGCCAACAAGACAAGTGGATGTATCGATCTCTCCGTGTGCAACTTCCAGTCAGCCAGTGGAAAGAGAGTGCAGATCATATTCAAATTCCAAACCTTCTTGACATCCTTAAGCCAGATATCATTATAGGCACAGAGATGTGGCTGAACCCATCGGTAAAAAGCATCAAAATCCTGCCAGAAAACTAAAACGTGTACAAGGTCTTCAGGAGGGACAGAGGAGGGAAAGGCAGAGGAGTACATGTCGCTGTTGAGACCAACCTGGAGAGTTTTGCTGTGCTAGAGCTTGTAGTGGACGATTGAGAACTACTCTGGGTGAAAGTGAAGACTGAAGCTGAAAAGTCGTCACGCCCTCTAAGTTAGTGAGTGCTACAGACCCAGCATCAGTTATGAGGGGAGCCTGAAGAAGTTTGACTTGTCGTTGCAAAGGGCATCGCAGCTGAAAATGCCTACCTACTAATAGGGAGAGATTTTAACTTTCCTGGCTGGGATTGGCAGACTCACACCCTCAAACTCAGATCCCCAAATCCCCGATTCCTTACCAATTTCTTTAATAATGGACCGGAACAGATGGTCAGTGAGCCCACAAGAGAAAACACCCTAGATCTGTTCTTTACCAACTGTCCCCAGCTTATCCTTAGAGTTGAAGTTGTCCCCTGCCTCTCCAGCCACTGCATACCATACTGCGAGTTCAGCGTCTTCCCTGAGAGGAAGAAGCAAATAGCATGACTGATCCCCATCTATGCCAAGGCAGACTGGGATGGCTTGCGGAAGACAGTAGCGGAACTGAACAGCAACATGCGAGAGAGACAGGAATCAGCAACAGCAGAGGAACTATGGGAGAAGTTCAAGGAAGAACTCAATTCGGCAGTCAAGGCCTTCATTCCTGAAAGGACTGCTAGAATGAATACAGATCAACCATGGGCTACAGTGGACATCATAAAGCTCATCCATAAACGAGACCAACTGTATATAGCGGATGAAGAAAACGGGATCAGAGGAGCTGAAGAAGGAGGTGAAGAATCTCAGAGGCACGGTTCAGCGCCAGCTTTGAAGGACGTATTGGAACCACCTGAACAACATCTTTTCTGACGAGGATACTCCCAACCAGGCTGGCAAGAACAAGCGCTTCTGGGGCTACATAAAGTGGCAGAAGTCATCCAGCGATGGAGTCGCCCCTCTCTGGAAGAATAGCAACTTGACGTCTGACCCAGTAGAACAAGCGCAGATCCTTAAACAACAGTTCCAATCAGTCTTCGGGGATGGGCAGCAGTACACTGAATCGGAATTCTTTGAGAGGACAAGAATGACCACAGAGGCCTACCCAGAGATGGAGGATAACATTGTGACTGAGAGCGGTGTACAGGCACTACTGAAAAACCTGAACCCCTACAAGACATGCGGCCTACATGGCATCAGAACAAGAGTTCTGAGGAAGTTGTGTCAGAGCTTGACCCTGTGCTGACATTACTGTTCCAGTCCTCCCTGTCCTCCGGCGTTGTTCCACCAGACTGGAGATCAGCCCATGTCACACCCATTTACAAGAAAGGAGAACAGTATGATCCTGCTAACCCTGCTAACTACAGGCCAGTCTCCCTCGCTAGCATGGTGTGCAAGCTCCTGGAGCATGTTGTCGTCAGTGCAGTCATGCAGCACTTCGAGGACCACAGCATCCTGACCACAACATGGCTTAACAAGGGGGAGATCCTGTGAAACACAGCTCCATGAGTTTGTAGAAGAGCTGATGGCCAACCTGGAGAACAGCAAGCAGACTGACATCCTAGTTTTGAAATTTCCAAGGTGTTTAGCCGTATCAACCACAGCTTGCTGCTACATATAAGCTTCAGCTATATGGCATCCAGGGCAGAACAAACGCATGGATCTCCAACTTCTTCAGCAACAGAACCCAGGCAGTCGTGGTGGGAGGGGCTCGCTCTTAATTCATTGACGTCCAGTCGGGCGTCTCCCTTGCTTGTTCTTTGCGTACATCGACGACTTGCCCGAGAAGTTGACTTCCTTGGCAAGACTGTTTACAGATGACATGGCAGTCTACAGGATGATCTGCCATGGCCTTGACCTGGACCAGCTACATCAAGACCTCTAACATCTGGCTGAGTAGGAGAAGAACCGGGACATGGAGTTTCATCCTGCCAAATGTCAGACCCTGTCAGTGTACAGGAGCAGAAGCCCTCTCCATTCCCCTATGAACTCCATGGCCACACTGTAGAAGCTGTTCCATCTGTCAGATACCTTGGTATTACCATCTACCAAGAGATGAACTAGGATGACCACATAAACAGAATATGCAACTAAGCCAACCAGACCTTGGGGTTCTCAGACAGATTTTGAAGATCAACACCACCAGTATCAAGGAAAAAGCCTACAAAGCCTTCGCGCGACCCTTGCTGGACTATGCTTCATCCATTTGGGATACCCACACCAACAAAAGCATTGATAAAATTGAAGCCATTGCAGCACGCTCTGTCCGTAACCGCTTTCACAATATTTCAAGCATCATTAGCATGGAACGGCTGGACTGACCCTTACTGGAAGAGCGACACCGACTTTCCAGGCTCTCCATGCTTTTTAAGGTGCAGCATGATCAGGCCCGCTGTCCCTACATCAAGGCAAAGCTCATTCTGCTTCCCACTCAGCAGCGACGAGGTCACGACCGCCAGTTCTTCTTCATCTCCACCAGAACCCAATACTGCAGGTCCTCCTTCCTCCAATGAACTATCAAGCATTGAAACAGTCTCTAAGAGGCGCAGCTGAGGCTACAGCTCTTGACACGTGTCAAGAGTTTCCTTCCAGTAAATCCTCCCTGTCCCTTCTTTCTTTTTTCTTTTTTTTTTTAAATTTTTTTTAACTATCAACATTGAACCACAACAAAGTTAAAAAAAATTTTAAAAAGCCATTGTTGCACACTTCGTGAGCGAAACAGAATGTTCGTAATTATATCGTGCTTGTCTCAGTGGTAACACATTTCATAGCAGTTGTATTCATCAACAGTTATAAGATCATTAATTCATTGTTATCTCGCTTAAAAGTGTGGAAGAAAAATGCTTGCATTTATTTAGACGATTGCCCAGTACAAAAGTATGTCATAATAATAAGTTAAACAACTATCTGGTGATGGCTAAAAGCATTCAAAGCCCTAAGTATGCCGTGCTATGAGGCATGTTTACTGAGTATGCCTTCCTATCCTATCCCATAACTCAAAGGTAGTTGGGGCACCACAGATGATCATTTAACCAGCACACTCCATTTTTCTCTGTTCTCAGCAACCCTCATAGCTTCGTTTAGTGTCAAACCAGTCCATTCTCGAATGTTGTCCTCCCACCTCTTTTTCTGTCTCCCTCTTCTTCTGCCTCCTTGCACAATGCCTTGCAGGATGGTTTTTGCAGGACCTGATGCTCTGGTGACGTGGCCATACCATCAGACTTTCTGTTTCTTCACCATTGTCCAATGGCTTGTGTGATGGTCTGTCGGACGTCGTTGTTGGTGATGTGCTGGGTGTAGGAAATGCCCAGAAGTCTTCTGTAGCACCTCATCTCCATGCTTTGTATTCTTCGTTGGAGATCTGCTGTGAGGGTCCATGTTTCGCAAGCGTATAAGAAGATGGAGATGACAAGGGAGATGAACTCGTTGATCATTCTAAAACCTATTTTGCAATGGGTTCACGTTCTATTCTTACATTGAGTATGCTATGAGACTTATATTGACTGAAAGCATTAGTTAGCTAACCCATTAAATAAAGTTACTCCTTGCCTAAATGAACTTTTTCTGCACTTTTTGATGGCATTGTTGTAAATAACATGTACATATAGTTAGAAACTGTGAAATTATCTTATGATTGCATGAAGTCTGCTGCCACCTTTTGATGGCATTGCAATCTTTACATAGATGTACAGATCTCTAGTTTTAAGTTAAAAACTAAAAAACTGTCCTTTCTTAGTTGATTATTGTATAAGCATGCCAGTAGCCCCGTGTGCATAAATTTATATACATTATGCCCAATTTATTAGTTTGTGTGCCTTGCCTAAAATTCTAGGATCGGAATCAGACTGGAAACTGCCGCTGTCTGAATTCACTAATCGTAAAGCCAGCATCCAGCATTCTGCGGAGGATAGCAAGAAGATGCCCCGTCAGATTCGCAAATACTACAAGGCTCAGGACAAGTTGATCGAAGAGTTTGAAACATGGGAGGAGAAAGGCAACTCCGATGATGAAGACGATCAAGAGGGCCATGACATCATTTCTCTCCGCTTGTCGCAAATCTCTCTGGCTTGTAACTTTGTGAGATATACATAGTTTGTTTGTTTTTTTGTTTTTTTTAATTTGTTACATTAATTGTTGTGAATCTTCTGCAATACTGTTTCTTTAGCAGACCTGGGCCTTTTGCCCTTTTTACGATGATTGCAATAGGCCAATTTCCACTAAACAGACTTTCTTAGGTGCAAACTGAGTGTCAAGGATCTATCAAGTACAGCCTGTCAGTAGGCGGTTGCTTTAACAGCCTCTGGCACAAATTGGGGTTAGTGTCACTTTTCAGGCCGTACTGTGCTGACTGCCTCGATGCACTAGTACACTAGTAGCACTTCAACAGAGGCCTATACTAACAGTAAAGAGTCTATATAAATATATGAGGCAATGTGCTTGGAGTATAAATAATACAAAATAAAATTATGTGATTAGCACAGCCATAACAAACATTTATTTGATAAAAGTTAAGCTTTATTGATCCTCAGAATAGATCTTTGCATTGCTTAAACTCGGTAAATAATAATAATAGCAGATTTTTATATAGCGGGTACTCCAGCCTATGACCAGACTCACCACGCTTTACATAGTCATTACGTAAAAATACATGCACTAGATCAAACATCGATCGGTAGCTTTCAGTCAAAGGTTTCTCCAATACATCTCTCTCTTGAATGAATGAAATGTGTATGGGAAAACATAGTGTTTTAGTTGACAAGTAAACAGCTATAAACACTTTTTGTGACGACAACAGAAAAAGATTCGAAATGAATGAACATTGAGGTTTAACGTCTACATACACCATTGGCGATATGGCAGACGGGGATAACCGTCCCAGGGAAAGAGGGGTAGGCACCTGAATCGAACCATCAGAGCAATCATACTGCTAAAATGGACAGTGAAAATGGACACTTTTTATATCGCCCACCACGGGATTCGAACCTGAGTCATCGGTGTGCCAGGTGAACGCTTTACCACTTGGGGCTACGGCGGTGGGACAAAAATAAAACGATTCCTTGGTAATAGATTGTTCCTGACCTTTCAACTTCAAACTTGTGTTAGCTTTTCTGCAGAGTCTGTTCTAATTGCCTTAAGTATAGTTGGTTGAATACTGTGCTGGTTACCACTGAAAGAAAATAACTAAATAAATCTATTGACCAACTTATCCAATGTTACAGATTCTGTTAGTGGCCAAGACTGTGGCAGCAGTGATGTCAGGATCCATCTCAATAATTTCCAGTTTAGTGGATTCCGCTGTCGATCTTCTCTCCGGTGCCGTCATCTGGTACACATCTCGTGCCGTCCGAAAAATCAATCCTTATATCTACCCTTCGGGTTTGTAACATTATCTTCTTCTTTACTCTTTATTTTTCTTATTTCTGTTCTGCTTCTTCTTCCGTTTCTTCTTTTTTTTATTTTATTTCATTTGGAATGTGCTTTTCATTTGTCGAAGGGTTTGCATGTGATCTTCCTTTGCAACAAACTAACCTTATCCAGGCCAAGGGTTTTCATTTTAGACACAGGATAAAACTGACTGCTGATGTAGTGTAAAGCCACAATGCTGAAGTTATGTTATGAAGTTATGCCTTGAGCAGCTCTTGAGCTGGAAAAGCGCTATATAAGAACGATTAAATAAATTAAATAAATAAATAAATTATCATTTGAATTTACGATGATAATACGATCACAACAATGGAAAGGACTAACACTGAGTAGCTGCACAGAGTTATTTTTCAGGGCATGTTCTACCTGAACTACCAGCTTTCATCCCATTCTCATAAAAATATATACATGCACAACATCATTCTCACAATTGTTTCAGTACAGAAAAGTACAAAATTTATTCAGCCAAATGACGACAGTCCTCAAACATTGCATATAAAAATTGCCCCCATGCTCACACACATACACTCACAACACCTTTTAAGATTTCAATTTTTGTTAAAAATCTTGCAGACACGATTGTAACATTACCAACCACACTGGACCTGTAAACTGTCAAAAATGGAACACTGACAGTTACCAGTAAGAAGCAATTTCTTTTGAGTGAACAGATTTAGTTTTTTAATTTTTCTATGGCAAATAACCTAGCAGACTGGGATGTAATCCTTGCAACCTCTCTGCCTCTGTTCCAGGTAAGCGAAGACTGGAGCCTCTGGCGATTGTGGTTCTGTCCGTCATCATGTCATTGGCATCCTTTCAGCTTGTTGTAGAGTCCATACAAAAGATCGCCACCTTCACCAAAGATAAAAGCAGCGTTCCGGATTTTGAGGTGTCCACCATCGTCATCACAGCTTCCACTGTCTGTAAGAATGGGTGGCAGGGGTGAAGGACGGGTGATCAAGAAATCAATTAATGCTGGAAGCTTGAAGCATGTGCAGCCACCCCCATCTCCAATGCCACACTCCACACCCATCACCCAACCTTTACCCCCTCTCCACTACTCCCTACATCCAATATTACTTGAACTGGGCGATAAGCTCGATGCAGGCTCTGCATGGATGATGTGGATGAGGGTAAAGGAACATGGAGCTAATTATAAACGTAGAATCACAGTGCTCATGGAAAATGTATGTAGAAATAGGTACTCCAACCTTTTTTGTGATTTTCTTTAACTCAGTTTGGACACTAAAGTATTTACATAGATCTTTTTATTCTGAACACAGTGGTATATTTTTTTCCCCCATAGGACAAATAGGTAAAAAGTTATTAATGTTTGAAAATGCCGAATGTTGGTGTTTTTTTGGCAAAGTTTTGGAATTGAAGAAATTGACAACTTTGGAGTCTCAAAGTGAAGCCAATATTGATACCAGAAAGCTGATTTTTGACAGGTAACCCCTTCATATGTTATACTCCAAGCCCAATTTTCTTCAGGCCTATCCCATGTAATGTTCAGCTGTTTTGGTGCTTCAAAGTTGGGAGATCATCAAATTCGCAGTGCGTGCCGGCAAATTATAGGCCTACTAGTGTGCTACTACGCTCAGCACTCGTGTCGCTGAATAGGCCTACGAGTTCGCCATGGCCGCAAGAAAACCCGAACACCGTTTGGGTACACTTTTCTACGGCAAAGCGCTCCGCGATAGAGTAATGCACAAATTAATAAATACCCTAGTTTTATAAAGGAAAGTCTTCTCTTTATTTCTTGCTAATTTTTAAACTTCTAGTTAAAATCAAACTTAATCAAAACCGCTTTATCCACTTTGTTCGGCTCATAACAACATTTTACACATCAGAGCCCACCATATTTGATATGTAAATGAAGCTAAGTATCCGAACTTCTCATTGGTTCTTATTTTTAGGCCATCCAATGAAATATCTTAAAGCACTTTGAGTTTGAAACGAGCAACCTCGCAGTAGACGCGCTGACATTTTGTTTCGGAGCGGCATTCAGCGCTCGGATAGAAGCGTATTCAAAAGCTGTTTTCTCGGAATCTTTCGCATAAACATGCATTAAAAACAACACAGATGTAAAGATAAAGCTTTCAATTTTTATTTGAATACAGCCACTGTTCGTTTTGATGCAGTTTTACATTAATACTAAGTGTTGAAAGTAAAGTCAAAACTGAGTCAAAACTGCCGAGCGGACAAGAGCCAATGAAGGGCTTGGAGTACCTAGTAGAAATGAATGAATTTTACCTGGTGACATTTGACCAGTATCAGTTTTAGTATATAACCAAAAGTAGGTTCTAAGATAGGATAAATAAAATATATAATAATGAATATATGCAAGGTAAATATGACAATGTCATATAATATAAAGAAGGTAGTGGATAATGATGTGGGTTCTGAGTAGTGCCAGTTCCATTTATGACATGAAAATACACTGGTTTCAATCATCTTTGTATACATTATGCGAGCATGCATACAATCAGATATATTTTAAAAGTTATGTGTGTTGGTTTAATGCAAACTGTTTTCCATTTTTGTTTCAGTGATTAAGCTAGGGCTGTTCCTGGCCTGTTACTTCTTTGGCAAAAAGCGGAAGAATATGTCAAGCTCAATCCAAGTTTTAATACAGGACCACCGCAATGATGTTCTCTCCAACAGTGTGGCACTTGTTTGTGGATACTTTGGTACAATACACATACACATTTACATCCATTACATATGCTGTGAACATGCACTCAACCAAACACCCACGCATCATAAATGCATATGCAGACCTGCCTACCTCAGATTTTCAGTTTCAGTATTCTGACTGGCAAAATCATTGAAAATGTGGTATTCTGGGACCAAAATTCGTATTTTCACTCTCGACGAATCGATGCATTCGCAAGTAGGAATTTAACAATTGTAAATGTAACTTAGTGAAGATAAAGAAGAAGTAATCACTGCATTAAAAAAAAACTCAAACTGATTCCTTAAATACACTGTTCCACGATTTATTTATTTATTGACTACAGAACAAGCGCAAAACTGTCATTGCTAGAGAGCAAAAATTCAGTTGATAAAAACTTAAATTGGAATCCACTATCCAAAGCAAGTCTGGCATTTGCCTTACAGAAGAACAAGAAGTCTTGGACAGATGGACAGAGTACTGCTCTGACCTTTACAACCATACACCAAATGGAGACCCATCAGTTCTAGCATGTCCCGAGAGCAGAGAAGAAGAAGAAATCCTCCCAATTCTCCGGGAAGAAGTTGAGGCAGCAGTGCAATCGCTGAAGAAAGGGAAGTCAGCGGGAGTGGACAACATACCAGCGGAACTGCTACAAGCAGGAGGAGAAGCGATGACTGATGCTCTCACCATTATCTGTAACAAGATCTGGCAGAGTGGGGAATGGCCTACACCATGGACCCAGTCGCTTGTCATCACTCTTCCCAAAAAAGGTAACCTTCAGGAGTGTGAAAATTACCGCACCATCAGCCTCATCAGCCATCCCAGCAAGGTCCTCCTGAAAATAATACTCAACAGGTTGAAACCACAAGCTGAACAAATCATAGCTGAAGAACAAGCAGGATTCATGGCAGGGCGAAGTACCACTGAACAGATTTTCAACCTCAGAATAATCTGTGAGAAATACATACAGCACCAACAACATCTATATCATGCGTTCATAGACTTCAAGAAGGCATTTGACCGAGTCTGGCATGCAGCTCTATGGGCAACCATGAAAGTGTACAACATCAGCCCTAAAATTATAGAAGTCATCAAAAGCCTGTATGACAAGGCTACCAGTGCAGTCCTCCATAACAGCGTCATCGGGAACTGGTTCAGAACAACAATCGGTGTGCGTCAAGGATGCCTACTCTCCCCAACACTCTTCAACATCTTCCTAGAGCGCATCATGTCAGATGCTCTTGCAGATCACGAAGGCACAGTCAGCATAGGGGGCAGAGCAATCTCCAATCTTCGTTTTGCGGATGATATTGATGGATTGGCTGGAGAGGAACAAGAACTTGAACAGCTTGTACAGAGGCTTGACACCACCTCCAGAGCTTATGGAATGGAAATAAGTGCAGAGAAGACCAAAATGATGACCAACAACACCAATGGCATCAACACGGACATCAAAGTACAAGGCCAATCCCTCAACACAGTGCACAGCTTCAAATATTTAGGAGCCATTGTGTCAGACAATGGGTCTCGACAGGAAGTCCTCTCCAGGATCGCACAAACAACTGCTGCCCTGACAAGGTTGAAGCCCATTTGGAAAGACAGAACCATCAGTCTACATTCCAAAGTAAGACTGCTGCGCTCTCTGGTCATCTCCATCTTCCTATATGCTTGCGAAGCATGGACCCTCACAGCAGATCTCCAACGAAGAATACAAAGCATGGAGATGAGGTGCTACAGAAGACTTCTGTGCATTTCCTATACCCAACACATCACCAACGTTGAAGTCCGACAGACCATCACACAAGCCATTGGACAACACGATGACCTGCTCACAGTGGTGAAGAAACGGAAACTCCGATGGTATGGCCACGTCACCAGATCATCAGGCCTTGCAAAGACCATTCTGCAAGGCACAGTGCAAGGAGGTAGAAGAAGGGGGAGACCGAAAAAGAGGTGGGAGGACAACATTCGAGAATGGACTGGTTTGACACTGAGCGAAGCCATGAGGGCTGCTGAGGACAGAGAAAGATGGAGTATGCTGGTTAAGCGATCATCTGTGGTGCCCCTACGACCTTCGGGTTATGGGACAGGATAGGATAGGATAGGAATTGGAAACAAAAAAATAATTTATCTATAGTGAAGGACTAAGTAATTTATATGATGTGCAAAAATGTCAACATTGTTTTCCTTCAGCTGCTGGCTATAGCAGCTCTTGAGCCTGTCTGGTTCTTTGCTACAAAATAAATTATGTACAGTAACTGACTGGGAAAAATTATACGCAAACTGTCACTCAGCACTGGTTTTTTTCAGCTGCAAGCTATAACAGCTCTTGAGTCTGTCTAGTTCTTTGCTGGTGTATACTGTAGCAGCAGGTTTGGACTTGAGGACTAGCAAACTCTCAAGTGTACTGTCACCTAAACAGGATCGCTGATCTGTACGATATTTTTCTTAAGCAGGAAAACACTCGCTCACAATAAGCGCTTGAATGGGGGATTGTCAAAAGCCCCCCATCACAGCAGCCAGCTCTTTGTAGGGCTCAATCTTCCCAACTGCAGCCCACTTTTCATCCATTCTCTCAAGGCTGGTGATTCTGGGGTCCAGATATTCAGGTTGAACTTAATGTAGTAATCTCTGACAATGAAAAGTTTCAATTGTTTCTGACTTAAGTAGGCCTATGGCGCGCAGTATGGCGCCGTGTGAAATGTCTTAAAACCCAAAACAAACGTCTTATTACAAAACAAAACCAAAAACTATTAAAAAAAAAAAAAAAAAAAGGTTCCAGAATTCGTATTTTTTAAGGCTTTTGCGTATATTCGTATTCTAGGTCTCAAATCCGTAAAAATACGGGAAAATCCGTAACGGTAGGCAGGTCTGCATATGCCCGCGTACGTACATTGACGCTAAGTTAAGCATGAACATATATACAGTTGAGGCCACTTGAGGGTTTTCTTAGGGTACTCAGGTTTCTTCCCTCCCAATAACAGTATTACAGATGCAGTCATTTTCTTACAGATGCAGTCACTCTAAAAATGTCAAAACTAAACATTTGATATCCTTTCCGCCTTCTAGTAGCGACTTACCTTTACGTTACATGCTTGAGTGATGAACGTGCTTCTGTTGTGTTTGTAAAGGTGTGTGTAATATGTGAGCAGGTATGCTGGCTTGCTGCACAGCAGATTAATGTCGTACAATCTTCATTGCAGGTTCCACTCAGTTTGTAGCCAAGACCAGTGAAGAAAATGTGGTTTTCATTGATCCCATAGGCGCCATTATCATTGGCATCTACATTTTCATCACTTGGTGGCAGACTGGGAAGGGTAAGTTAAATGTCACTTTTGACTTGATACATAAAAAGGAAATAATAAATAAACTTCAACTTAATTGACATGCAGGGAACAACATGCACATTTGTTCGCACACACTGGTTGCTATCCCCGGATAATGCTGGGATTTTTTTTTATGCCTCCTTGTCCAAGCCATTCCTTTTGAGTGTAAATCCTGTTAGTATCATTGCATCTGCTGAGTTTTGTATTACCTAAAGGTTTTAATGAATTTAGTACTATTGTATGTTTCAAATTTGACGAGTTTGTTTTTTTAATTGTCCATAAAATTATAGACATTAATTTATTCTGTTGTTGTATCGAATTTTATTCATCAGATTAACATAAGTTGTACTGATAATTTAATTAATTTATTCGACAAGCATCATAAGAGAGAGAGAGAGAGAGAGAGAGAGAGAGAGAGAGAGAGAGAGAGAGAGCAGCTCTATGCTCTTTACAGTGACAGTACACCCACAGATTTTTAGGCAATTGTATACACTTTTGTTGACATGCTTTCAGAACACATCCAGATGTTGACAGGAGTGACAGCGAAGCCAGAGTTTCTGAGCAAGATCACGTGGATCTGCCTGAACCACAATCCGCAGATCACCAAGATTGAGACTGTGAGGGCTTTTCACTTTGGCAGTCGTTTTCTGGTAGAAGTGGACATCGTTCTGCCCAGAGAAATGACGCTGGGCATGACCCACGAGATAGGGGAGACGCTGCAACAGAAACTGGAGAGTTTGCGGGACGTGGAGCGGGCGTTTGTCCACGTTGACTGGGAAACAGAGCATCGCCCTGAAACGGAGCACAGGGTGACCTAACAGTCCTGAGAACACTGTGTTCTAATGAGCCCTTACTCAACTTTGAATCGTCTGGTTTTTTACCTTGTTTCATCCATGACTGCCTTTCTCCATAGATTGTGTTAGGTTTTATTCCTTCGGATGAGAGTATAAACCGAAGTCTAGCCTGTTCACGCACGCTTTCCATCACGCAAGCTTTAAAGATCCTGACGCAAATGCCCTAGACGGATGGTGATGTTGATGTCTTGTATAGCGCGATCCTCCATGCGGGGATCCAAACATAAAGACGGGGGAGTGCCTGCTACACAAATGCACCCAGTAAGCACAAATTCCCTTCTCCCCCTCCCATCCCCGGTCGCTCAGTTGTCTGCGTTTCAGACAATGCGCCCAAAGGCTGCAAGTGGGCGCCTCAGATGGCTTGAGGTAGATCCTGTATCGGCCAGCGCCTTGAGCAGCACTTGAGTAGGACCAGCGCTATAGAAGAACCGTTCAATAAGTAAATAGCCCAACAGTGCACCATTCCACACTGTAGTTGGTTTCTGAAAGAATTTGTTCAAATGTGATGTAATTTAGAACAGTTTGCTCAGGGAGGTTTGAAGAACTCACTATAAGAGGGGTACGTACAAATAGAAAATTCAAAATTACGTCACACCAAACCTGCCTTATGATTTTTGATCGCAAAACAACTGTTGTGTGGGATCAAGCCACTTTTAGATTGGTGATTCGGGAACCCTTTCACAACTCCTAAATATAGCTAAAAGAAGAAATAAAACAAACTCATAACTCTCAAGATCAAAGCATAAAATGTTCAGTTTTATTTAAATCCTTTACCAAGTTTTGTCAACTCTTTGGGATAAGGCAGTTTTTGAGGAAGTTTGCCTTTTTGAGTAAATGTGCAATTCAATTGTTTTGTGGGGGGTTGCCAAATCATCGCCACCAGATCATCAGGTCTTGCAAAGACCATCCTGCAAGGCACAGTGCAAGGAGGTAGAAGAAGAAGAAAAAGAGGTGGGGTGACAACATTCGAGAATGGACTGGTTTGACACTGAGCAAAACCATCAGGGTTGCTGAGGACAGAGAGAGATCGAGTACGCTGGCTTTACGATCATCTGTGGTGCCCCAACGACCTTAGAGTTACCGGATAGGATAGGATAGGAAGGGTTGCCAAAGGTCAAAGGTGAACATTTCAAAGATGAAAATACAATGTGATCACCATCCTGATTTAGGGAACACATTGCCAAACCTGTTCTGAAATTAGAAATAATACTAATGTACAGAGTGACTGTGCTGTTCTGATTCAATGCCCTCAGTTATTCTGAAATATGAAATAGAACAGTACAGTGTTCTCTTTTCCTTTACTTCAAATTATGCCTTTGAACAAACACACATTAACTGTTAATGTTTATCAGACGAAACAAAAACACTTTTACTCATTATTATGTTATATACATTGTATTATTTTATATGAGCTGCTTAAATATGACAAATTGAATTTTATACTTCAAAGGTCTGCCTGAACATTTTTCCCATTGTATACTATACTGTGAGTTGTTTGTTCCTAGGCTCTGCATCTGATCTGCCGGAATGCATATATATATAAGCTGGAATTCCTGTTTCTGTCAATGCCACATGCACCCTTGATGTTTTTGTTTCATTTTTCACATTTTGCAGACATTTTGAGAGTGGTGACATGGATGAAGAAAACTTGTTTAGTGCTGGTATTCACAAATATAAGGCTTAGGGGGCAAGGGAGAAGATTATTGTCTTGCTCATTCATGGACCAGTGTTATGTTGTCTGATCAAAAGAAATGAAGCTTTGCAACGAAGCGGCTGGAAGGAATATTGAACATTGAAACGTTTATGAGGATCAAGTTTTTAGGCTCGAAAAGGCTCGTCTTTCAACCAGTCCTAATCATTATATTACATTACATGATTATTGCTTTAGGTCCAGCGGACTCTTCCGAGCCAAATCAGGACCGGACAACCCCTGATCCGCATAAAAGATCTGCTGAAACAACCCTAGTGGTAAAACTGAAAGCTCTCCATCAGCCAGTCACTTTACAATAAAGACATCCCACGCAGGGGACGCTGAGGCTGTACTCTAATTTATCGAACCCCCGTTTACAAAAACAAAATAGAATACAAACATCATTATAAATTATCAATAAAACACATACATATAAAATGCCTACATTGCTAAATAATAACATCATAGGAAGCTCTAGTGACCACCTGGCAGAAAGCGTCCAATATCCCAAAGCTGATCCAACAGACCTCATACACAAATAAGGAGTCTTGTCCCGGAAGAGCTTTCAAGAAAAAAAGTAGGTGACTGGTCTAGCGAAGAAGAAGATAGTATAGCAGATTGATAGAACAGAGTAGGAGTGAGAAAGAACAAAGGAGAAAGACAGCGACAGAGGGAATTTAAGCACAAAATTTTCAGAAAGTGGGGATACTATTTATACTGAAACCCCCGGCACCCCAACGGGGGTACCAGTCCTAATTGGGAAAATGGGTAAGAGTGAAAGAGCGAGTGTTTATTTGCACCTTGAACAGTGGGCCAGCATACAACTGTGATTTTTTTTTAAAAAGGCCATTCGGAGTGAGGAGAAGTGAGTCTTTTACCGTTGACAGTGTAATATGTTTTATGTACTAAAGATCTGGATATCCTGAGATCTGAATTTCTGGTAAATGTTTTAAAAATTTTATCTAGAACCTAAGACTTTATTTTTCCTGTGTGATACAATTCTTTTACACCACATATCCGTTTATTTTTTTATGTAATTGTTTTGGCTAGTTTGCCACAGTTTTTATTTTTTTTTTTTATTGTTTGCCCACTCTTCAGTTGGGCATGTGTATGTGTGCATGCATGTGTATGTGAGAGAGAGATGCGTGCTTCATCTCCTCATATAAATATGCATTGTAAATTATATATATAGTTTTCTATTGTTGTATAAAAGAGACAGTCCTCAAAATACTGTACATTTATACATTGCGGAGTGAAGTAGAAATGGTCCGCTGGATGTGATATCAAAAAGAGCAATTTTGTTCTTTGACGTTGCGTTTATATTAATAATACTTGATGCTGTATACAGTATGACATATTATGCATTCATTTATAAGAGTGGCATGGAATTATTATAACCTCCAGCCAGCACCTTCATGCCAGCTATATGTGTACACACACATATATATATATATATATATATATATATATATATATATATATATATATATATATATATATATATATATATATATATATATAATATATATATATATATATACTCTTATACGCACCGGAATGTGTCAACATTTTTCTTTGTGACGGAAAGAGCGCTATTTAAGGGGAAGGGTTCGGGGAAGGGTTAGTTGCAGTTCTATCACTAGCCCTTGCCCTAACTCTTTCCGCTATTTACTTACTTTTTTCTCAAGTTTCTTTAAGGACTTCGGGGCCTCCCGGTATGTGGCAACTTGCGATGTTGACACTTTCCGGGAGGCCGTATCACAACGGCCGTTGTACTAACGGTTGTGCAGGTTGACACATTCCGGTATTTATAAGATTCTATATATATATATATATATATATATATATATATATATATATATATATATATATATATATATAATCTATATATATATATATATATATATATATATATAGTCTCAGATTTACCGGAATGTGTCAACCTGCACAACCGTTAGTACAACGGCCGTTGTGATACGGCCTCCCGGAAAGTGTCAACATCGCAAGTTGACAGATTACGGGAGAACTTAAAGTAGCTACGGAAACTTGAGAAAAAAGCAACTTTCGTCCCCTCTAGGCGACGAATTAGGTCACGCTTAGTTGTATCTAGGTCAGGAGACTTTTGCGAACCGTTTGGGAATATTTTCGAACCGTTTATTGACGCCGGATAGCGTCCTCACTTGGTTTCATACAATTTAAGAATCCAAGAAGGCAGATGGGTTTTTGGGACGGAAAGAGCGGAAAGAGTTAGGGCAAGGGCTAGTGATAGAACTGCAACTAACCCTTACCCGAACCCTTCCCCTTAAATAGCGCTCTTTCCGTCACAAAGTAAAATGTTGACACATTCCGGTGCGTATAAGAGTATATATATATGTATGTTTCAAGATACTAGATACAAGATGTAGTGTCCTCATTCAAGACACTAGATACAAGACAAGTTATTGTCCTCGTTTAGAAAAAGACTTTTGACATATATTATGTACAGAAATTGCATTTTATTGGTATTGACTGTGATGCACTAATCTGTGTTTGGTAGTTGTCCGTCTCACAGAACCAACTCATCAGGATGTATTCTATTCATTTATCGGTTTAATTAGTTTCTCTGAAATACTTTCATCAAGATTTTTTTATTGTCTTTTTTTTTTTAAATTGATTTTTGATATCATGACTGTTTTTTTTTTTTTTTGGGGGGGGGGGGGGGGGGGGGGGGGGAGGCGAGGTGGGGGAAAGGGCATACCATTTTGCATGCTGGTATTGTGCATTTATTTGGCATAGGCCAAAATCGTTGAACACCAAGACGCTTAATTTTTGTGTTGTTGCTGTATCTGGAGAAACAGTAGCATATTGCTCAGTACAAGGGCTAGAGAAAATTACAACATTGACCTTTACAGTGATGTAGTTCTATTCTTTTGCTGGTCAGAAACTATGAATAAATACAGAAAATGTGTCTATAATTATAAGAGGGATTTTTTTTTAAAGTTTAAATTAAAATTACCTGAATCAATGTAGAAAGTCTTATATGTTGTTGGGTTTTATTTATTTTCCTTTTTGGTTTATTTTTTAGATAATGGAATCCTGATCAATCAAACTGTACAATATAGTAAAGACCCATGACAGTAACAATGACAATTTTTGATACGAAATGCAAGGTTCTTTGAGCGGATGAACATGATATGTTCACTATAATGTGTTTAAATGAAATGATATTTGAGAATTTATGAAAATTCTTACATGTTCAGTGTGCTATTTTATTACCAGTATATAATTTGATATTATTTGTTATTATGAATATAATTGAAATGCCTGTGTATATTTTATGTACAATGGTTCTGTTTACGAGTTTACCTCTTTTAAAAATTAAATTCCAGTATTTTGCTAAATGTATGTGCTTTGCCATAGATATAGAGTGTACAACTAAATTGACATTGCAGAGTAATAAAAATAAATGAATGTATTCCCAAGTTCATTGTCTGTAGTTTAAAAGAAAGCAACACGGTTTTCTGCTGTATGTAATCTCACTGTATTATCAAAAACAAAACTGTATATTTAGGTAATAGGGACTCTATGTTTTGTCATTTTCATTCATACTCTCACAAAATGTTAACTGCTGAAGCTTGTAATGTGTAATGACATTTATTTAGCAGTCACTGTTCAAACTGGATGCAACAGTTTCAGCAAAAAACATCCTTCAACAACTGTCATTTCACGTCAACCATCTGTTCATAATACTCATAAAATGCACATTTGAAACACGCTTGACATTTTAAACAACAACAAAAAACACTAAAAATAAGAACACTTCTACATGCATACTCTGGACATAGGGAGGCACGGTGGCCTAATGGTAGAGCTTTGGCTTGCGGATCTGAACGTCCCGGGTTCGAGCCCAGGCCGGGGAATTGTGTTGTGTCCTTTGGAAAGACACTTTACTCCCGTTTCCTACTCCTTCGGATGAGAGTATAAACCAAGGTCTAGTCTTAGCCGCATACATTCCATCATAACGGACTTTAAAGATCCTGACTCATGTCCTAGACGGGTGAGTGCCGGTGACAGGAACACATCCAGCATGCACCTAGGTCCTTCTCCCCCATCCCTGGCTGCCCAGGATTGTGCTCAGTTGTCCGGGCGTCAGACCATGCGCCCAAAGGCTGCGGGTGGGCGTCTCGGGCGGCTTGAGTTAGATCCTGTATCGGCCAGCGCCTTGAGCAGCTCTTGAGCTTTAAAAGCGCTATATAACAGGGTTCGTAGGGTCCTTTTGAGTCCTTTTAAGTGCTTTGATTTAGCAATCTCAATAAAAAGGCCTTTTAAGTGCTTTGATTTCAAAAAATGTCCTTTTCGTTTTTTACCAAGTCCTTTTCGCCAACTCCCAGACCTTTTAAGTGCTTTGTTTTGCTGTAGGTTGTCAGAAAGAAATATTATCAAGGAAAATATTTACAGAAGCTAACAAAAATAAAAGAAAAAGAAATCGTAAAGGAGACGCTCTAGCAGCCGACGCTACCGTGTATCAAGACAGCAAGCATGCAAGGGAGATAAATCAGACCTCTCGCGAGATTTTGATAGTCTTAGTAGTAAGCGATAGTGCAAACCGAAAGTACCGCGAGATATTCCACCGTTTTGCTTTGAATCTTTCAGCGTGCCACTTTCGCGATACATAAAATCAAACCAAAATGCCTGGGAAATGTTCCTTTCAAGACACTTGGCTGAAAGATCCTAACTATAGAGACTGGATTAAACTTGTGCCCAAAGATAAACACAGTGCATACTGTATTTGTTGTGGAATCGCTCTCAAGATCGCCAGTATGGGCGAGTCAACACTACGACAGCACAGTCAGACTGAAAGACACAAAAAACGTCTGAAACAACATACCGGCGATCTTCGGTGTACTGTCACCGATTTCTTCAAAAAGGAATCAGGTATTTCTCACTTCCACTTTCTCTGAATTTAATTCTCTCTCCCTCTTACCACTTGTTCTCTCTGTTAGTGTTTCACTACACTGACTGTGACTAGTCTACAGGACTTATTAATTATAGTATAATATTTTTTTCTGTTGTTCCTGGCTTAGTAAGTTAGTTGATCTTTCTTTCTCTTTAATTTGTTTATGCTGTCAGAGGTAGGTAATCATTACGTACCTGCATGCTTTTTAATTAATGATTAAGAATTATGATTGAAGGTGAGACTATGACTGACCATATCATTATTGATATTATAATCGGGACCTAGCCCGTTTGTAACTTTAGTCTGCTTCATTCACTATACGTAGGCTGGCCTACGGATCATTCCAAATGTAAGCCTAGATCAATTCACAACATCTAATTCTAAGCCAGCTAGATTTAGTTTTTATTTTGGCCTAGCTCCTATTGTACACATGAGACTTGTAGGGTCTACAGTTTGCTGTGTTTAGGCCTAGGAAGATATTATTATTTTTTTCTGTATTATTAAGCCTATTTATTTGTTGTATATTTTATACATTGATTTACTGTGCTTTGTTCATTAGAAACCCATAAAGGCATAACATTATACTTTACTACCCATACAGGCATAACATTATACTTTACTATATAAACATGTATAATTTGTAGGTGTGGGTCAGAGTGCAACTGAGGGAGAGGGTGATGCACATTGTGCTAGCAGCAGTCGGACAGATGTTCCCCAACTTCAGGCTTCTGCAACTCAAGGTTTGATCTATATCACATTTGAACTTTGTTTCAGTGTTTGTATTGTTGTGTGTTCTGTTTTTAAATAATTTAACTAGTATCTTGACAGCAAATTTGGCTATAAAATGTACACGTTAGTACTTTGGACCATCGATGAATGCTGTAAATATTTTTTATTCTTGTTTTTGTTATTTTTATTATTATTCTTCTGTCGTATGATGTATATTAATTTTTACTTTCTGTGTGTTTTTTCCCTCTCAGGCTTTCAAAATCCTGTTAGAAAGAGTGAACTGGAGAATCAAAAGCTAAAGTCGGAGATCATCTGGGCCTTGAAAGCTTGCGAGTCCCACTACAGCTTTAGCTCTAGTGCCAACACTGGTGAATTATTTAAGCTTATGTTTCCAGACAGTGACATTGCAAGGAGCTTTCAGTGTGGGGAGACAAGGTTGAGATACCTGACAACCTTTGGAATTGCACCTCACTTCTCTGCCTTAATGCAGAAAAAAATCATTTCTTCAAATGAATCTGGATATGTCCTGCTGTTTGATGAGTCTCTGAACAAAAAATGTCACATGAAACAAATGGACTTCATGATTAGATTGTGGTCAGGCACTGAGGTTAGAACCAACTACCTAACGTCAGAGTTTATGGGACATGCCACTTCTGATGACATCTTTAACAAGTTTGAACAGGTCTTTGCCCAGTTTCACCTTCCCAAAAGGAATTTGCTTCAGCTGGGTATGGATGGACCCAAAGTAAACTTAAAAGCTTACAACATGATCAATACTGATTTGCAGAAACAGTATGATGGACTTTCACTGCTTCAAACAGGTAGTTGCAGTCTGCATACAATTCACAATGCCTTCCGCAGAGGATGTGACAAGTCCACGTGGGAGATAGAACAGTTTTTGTCAGCCACATACAGGATCTTTCAAGATTCACCAGCTCGAATAGAAGATTTCTACACTGCCTCTAAGTCGTCAGTACTTCCACTGAAGTTTTGCTCACATCGCTGGCTGGAAAATTGTTACCCAGCCAGACGTGTCATTGAATTGATGCCTAGCCTGAGAGAATATGTGAAGACGGCATCACTGCCTCAGAATGCAACCTGTGATGCAGTTAAGCGTGGTCTACGAGACCCTCTTCTTGCATGCCAGCTGTCTTTTTTTGCAGCTGTTGCCTCAGATTTTGAAGCATTTTTGACAAAGTTTCAGTCTGACAGCCCACTTCTTCCCTTTCTGGCTACTGATCTGCACTCCATGATCAAGAATCTCATGAAGAGATTTATGACTGAAGAGGCAATGAAGGGATGCAGCTCTCTACAAAAAGTTGTTAACATGGACATTGAAGATGTCAACAGTCAACGACACAGGGTGGATCTGGATTTTAAGACAGCTAGCCTGCTTGCTCAGGCAAAGAAACTAAGATGAAAAGGCTCATTGAGACTGTGATTGACAGCAAGAGACTGGCTCATGAAGAAGCAGACAACTGCTTCAGAGAATACTCAGAGTTGCTGGATGTCACAATCCTACCATCTTTTGACAGAAATTCTGACCGCCTAGACAGATGGTGGTTTGAAGCTTTGTCAAACAAGCAAAACTTTGCTAATCTTTTTAGTTTCATCAAGAAGGTGCTGCTTTTGTCGCATGGACAAGCAACAGTGGAAAGAGGATTTAGCTACAACAAGGAGGTGACTGTTGACAACCTTAGCCACATCACCTTAAGAGCCAGAAGAACAGTGCTGGATGGTATACATGAAGTTGGGGGTGCTCTCAATGTTTCCATTGACAAGCCACTGCTAGTATCAGCAGGGTCTGCGTGGTCTAAATATGAGAGGTGGGTGAAATATTACAACACAAGATAACCTTTATTCTTTGTGCAATATTTTGATAAATATATAAATAACTAATTAAATATAATATATATTCAAATGTAATACTGTAATTTTGATAGCTTAATGTTGGAAAATAATCACAAAAGAAAACAAGTCCATTGAAATAGATGGAAGAAAACACAGAAGGCTGCCAACATGTGCCTGCTCTAGTTATTTTATTGAGATACATTCTATTAATTCTTAACTAAAAAGTGGGAGAAGAAATCTAAGAAAATGTTGTTGTTTGTGTGTCTTCAGGTATCTGAGTGACCAGCGCAATGCCAGAGAGTCAGCAGAGCAGCAGCTTAAGCGCAAGAGCCTAGAGGAGGGAGTGCAGTCTTTAAGAAAGAAAAAGAAAATTGCAGAAGACAGTGCCAAGCACCTGATTGTTGAAGCTGACAGCCTTTGCATGAAGGCACAGGAACAGCGAAGTTTTACGTTGCTTGATCGAGCAAATGTGTTGAGACTCACTTCAAAAGACAAAGAGGCTGAAGCATCTACTTTGGCAGCTGATCTGGCAGCAATGGAGGAAACCTTAAAGAAAATGGCATAATGGATGGGGAAAGCATGTGTCAGTGTGCAAGTTGTAGTTATTATATTTGAGAGTGCAGCTGTTTGACCTTTGTTCTTCTATATCTCTATTTATAGTAATGTAACCCACAGTGTTTATTTTTGCATATCAACAATTATTTTCCAGATGCGTTCTGATTTATCACCATTTTGCTGTGTGTAAATATTGCGTGTATGGTCCTTTTAAAAATGTGTAAGGTCCTTTTGAGGTCCTTTTAAGGTCCTTTTATTGACACATGCCTAATCCCTGGGAACCCTGTATAAGAACGATTAAATAAATAAATAAATACTCTAACTGTCTCTCTCACCCACCACACTCACTCTCAGACCCAAACACAAGCACACTGCACACTACACACAAGCACACTACACACAAGCACGCTACACACAAGCACACTACACACAAGCATGCTACAAACAAGCACACACCTCCACACACCTTTCATACACCAACTATACAAAATCACAATGCTAAAAATTTCATTTCTTTGGAAACTTTCTCAGCAGATTTGTCTACACCACCCTCTTCCTGAGCCCTAGGGCCTTCTACGGTACCAAGTTCTTTTCCTTCCTGTAGGGCAGACTGTGAAGGAACGGTGCAAGGCTTGGCAAGCATGTTGTTCTTGCGAAGAAAGCAGGCTTGCTGGTAAGGAGGGTTGATAGGGGGCTGCGTTGGTTTATGGTACCTGTATTCTGCTCCCTCGGACAACTGAAAACAAGTACACGATTTGTTTTCAGCGCATCATATTGTTACAAATGTAGTTGTACTGAAAACAAATATAGTGCCTATTTCACATTCATGCTGAAATTCTGAGGTTGCAGTAATAGATACACAACATGCAATGTAAAATGTTCTTCATCTCCTGTAATAACCACTTATAATATAGTATGAAGAATTTTTTGGAAAAAAAAAGCTTTCAGATGTGATCAAGCATAAGCGCCATTTCTAATGAAAATCCTGAAATGTTATCAGCCTCCAAGTATACAACGATATTAATCCTAATGTGCTCTCTCTTACCAACACATAGGATTGGATCATTTATAATAGATCATTTATTGCCAAGTTAAAGCTTTACCAGAAAAAGGCTTTGGTACATGAGGCAACAGCACAGCAAGCAAATAAATAAACAAATAAATGTATTATAGATAAGTATATACAAGCGATGGCTTTCACATTACATGCAAACTCATTTTGCACCCACCCCCCTCCTCCTCCCCAAAAAAACAAAAACAAAACGAACTCAAAAACTGACAACGGCAATAGGCCTACTAAAAGAACTGTACAACATCCCAAAATCGCACGAGCAAACCAGCCACACACATACACGCACACCCATCCATAACACACGCTCTCTCTCTCTCTCTCTCTCTCTCTCTCTCTCTCTATCTCTGTGTCACACACGCACATCCATGTACAAAAAATGGAACTCTATCATTCTTTTCAAGATAGTATTTAACTAGCAAAGGAAATGAAAAGTACCTACCTGCAATGGGTACGTTTTGTCCGAGTCAAAGCCACTCAGATCACCACAGGCCAAGAACGGCACTATCACTCTGT
This sequence comes from Oncomelania hupensis, assembly GCA_036898135.1. NCBI lineage: Eukaryota > Metazoa > Mollusca > Gastropoda > Littorinimorpha > Pomatiopsidae > Oncomelania > Oncomelania hupensis. The sequence continues at coordinate 51,963,172 of CM072524.1, forward strand.
TTGGACCCTCTAAACTGTTGAAGTCAACATCTGTAACAATAATAGCATAAGTACAGAATTATTTTGGAAATAAATAAAAACTAGAAGGGCAAAGCCCATATGACTCACGTGATCCTTATGCAACTCACAATATTTAACATGAAAATGAGTGCTCAGAACAAGCAAAATGAAACTGTGGCATTAAAAATGCAAAGTTATGCCGACTTCGACTTTTCTAAGCTCTTGACTTTGAGATGACCCTGACTTCCGGCTCCAAAACACTTGCAAGTTTTGCAAAGACAGGTGGCGGGCAGTGAACAGATAGATGGAGGGACTGCCTTTTTTTTTTTAAAGATGTAATTTTTGGACTATTTAGGTCTCATCTCACACAGATTTGTAAAAATCTGGAAAACAAACAAACTATTATTAGAATGATATATAACTTGTTTTTATAGGGCACCAATACCATACAACACACCAAAGAAATACATATTAGTACCAACCATAGTGATGATCCAGCAGAGGATTGGACATGTTGGGAACGTAGCCAGCAGGTGGACTGTAGCTCTGACACACCACAAACGCCTCTGCAAAATTACCAACAATAAATACACAGAAACCAACAAACTAATTAATTAACACTGACGAAAAACATCTTGGATTCACCAAAACATTGCAGAGCAAGCTGCAATGTTGCCTGTTTAAATGACGACAATATTCCTAAAATCCTAAGACGATGTAAATTAGTGTAAGCAACCTGCAATGGGTGTACATTTCTGTGCTTGTCTGTGTTCATCATAAGTCTTGTCACCATTGTTAGCATGTATTTTTGTGTGTGTGGCTTTCTCACAGTGCACCTAAGCAGGATGGCTAAATATGAAGAAGCTCTAAATGAAAATTTCAAAAGCATGAAAAAAATACAGCATGAGCTATTTTGTGACTTTTTCAATTAGAGAAACAGCTCCTTTTTTTTCTTTTCTTTAAAAGAAAGGAATAAAGAAAGAATATACCAATGCTGGAGTTTCTACTGCTTCTAGGTTTGTGAACGGTGACCATGGGAAAGAACACTTTGAGCTGCGAATACAGCAACGTCACATCCTTCCCACGGAAAATCTGACCACAAGAAATAACGGAAGGTAAATCACACGACACAATAGGTATTAACAGGTTAAGTATTAACAAAACTATATCTTCAATGCAAAAAAAAAACTCATGCATACTAAGCTTGCTTGCTATCGAAATGCAAGTACATGAACACATTTTACAAAGTTGTCTAAGCGAACACTACCATTTCTTTTACCAGATGTGCCGTATGTTTGCCAACCATGAACATATACTTACCTGTACAAACAAAAACGTGAAATATTCTCCAGAAAGACACTAACATTGTTGTTTGCTTTTTTTCCTATCTTGCATGTAAACTATAAGAAGAAGACGAGAGACAGAGGGCTGAGGGCCAAAAGAGATAAACCAAAACGTTCTCTAGTATACAACGTATGCATTTCGCTGCATGCTTCTTCTACAACAATGTGCAAAAAAGTGGGAAAAAAAAACCAGCTGCTTACCTTGGCAACAAAAGTTCCCCCATTTTTTAGAACATGTGTTGTGATGTTCAAAGCCTGTAATGATACAAAACTAGAAGGAAAAGTTTGAAAACTAATATAAAATTAGAAGGCATCTTTTCTACACAATGTCTTTACTTCTTTAACGAAGCTAAAAAAATTATGAATTGTACTTAGTTGAACAATCTATTCTTTGGACTGAATATTTTTATTAAATAAACAAAAGTGTAGAGTAAGTCCACAACTCACAGCCAGCAAAAGTTGTGCCTGAATGTATTCATCAATGTCATGAAGACCAGTCACTGAAAAGGACAAGAACAAGAATTAAACCAAGCACCGCACCTACTGCAAAAGTTTTCGTTATGCATGTTTCTGACCATAGAACTGCGGGAAGCTACATTTCATGACAATGGACTCGATTTTCCCATTTAAGATATCATATATATATATATATATGAATGTTCTTTTTTATATTTTAAATTGATGTCAAGAGGCAATTCCAAACATGAATTGTGCTATAACCTCTGCCCAGACAAATATAATTTGATAAATATATAACAAATATAATTTACAGTCTTTTTATGAATAAAGATAAATCTTGACTGGAATGGACACGACTTGATAATTAATTTTTAAATTAAAGCAAAAGAAGAATACATGACATTTTTGTTAAATATTACTTATGTGCCATGATGGGACATATCACTTTCTATCCTATCCTGTAACTTAAAAAGTCGTTGGGGCACCACAGATAATCGTTTAACCAGCATACTCAACCTTTCTCTGTCCTCAGCAACCCTCATGGCTTCACTCAGTGTCAAGACAGTCCATTCTCGAATGTTTTCCTCCCACCTCTTCTTTTGTCTCCCTCTTCATCTGCCTCATTGCCCCGTGCCTTGCAGGATGGTCTCTGCGAGGCCTGATGCTGTGGTGACATGACCATACCATCGGAATTTCAGTTTCCTCACCATTGTGAGCATGTCATCATGTCCAATGGCTTGTGTGATGTGTCTGTCGGACTTCGTCGTTGGTGATGTGCTTGGTATAGGAAATGCCCAGAAGTCTTCAGTAGCACCTCATCTCCATGCTTTGTATTCTTCGTTGTAGATCTGCTGTGTGGGTCCATGTTTTGCAAATGTATAGGAAGGTGGAGATGACAAGGGAGCACATCAGCCTTACCTTGGAGTGTGGACTAAAGGTCCTGTCTTTCCAAATGGGCTTCAACCTTGTCATGTCAGCAGTTATTTGTGCAATCTTGGAAAGGATTTCGTGTCAGGACCCATTATCTGATACAATGTCTCCTAAATATTTGAATCTATGCACTGTTTTGAGCGATTGTCCTTAGACTTTGATGTCCGTGTTAATAACTTTGGTGTTGTTATCATATCACTTATTATGTGTACTGATGCTAGGGTTCTAAATAATGAAGAAGAAACTCTTTATAAATCTTATATTATAAAGTCTATTCTTCAAGAAGCATGCAGCAAGAACAATATTCTACCATCTGGAGCGCCATCACAAATGACCAGATCTGCCTGCTCTCCTTCAAAGTGTCGAATGATTTCCATTGCTGTAGATTTCTGGAACAGACAGGGTTCTTTTTTTTTATTTTAGCAAAGCACACTGAGCAACTGATGATAACTTGAATTGACTGTCTCTACACTAATGTTCATCGTCATCATTAGCAACAGCAGCAAACACAAGCGAGAAAGCAGATTTAGAATTAATCTTTTTAAAAATAATAATGGATACATTACCCATTCTTTCTCATCAATCAAGTTCAGATCATGGAGATCTAAGGATCAAATTTTATTTTGAAATGCAGATGCACTGCAGTACATCCAATACAATTTATTATTGAGAGACAGAGAAAATCATAGTACCCAGAAAAGCCCTAAGTGACTTGGAAAATCTATACCTGTAGGGGGGTTGAACTTACAACCTGCAGCATTAGAAACTAGCGCTCTATGTCTAACCAACTGTGCTACAGACAAATGAGAAAATACATACCTTTGTAATGTCACCCTGAAGTTGAATAACACCAGGAATCGGAGCCATGGCCTGTAGATCCACAGCCACAATTTTCACATCAGTTTTCTCCACCGAGGATCCTCTGAAATTTGGGTCTTCCAAAATGAAACCACGAAATACCACCACATACTTCACAGTCATATGTACAGTAACACAGGATCCATCATTTATACACTAATAATAACGTAATAAAGGTAACTGGCCATTCAATTGGCTAAAATATTATTAGAAACAATAACATCCTAAAAAACATAATGAAAACTGTGAATAATGAAGAGCAAACCTGTCTGTTACTTGTGATATACTTGTAACTAAACTTCAGTAGTATTGCCAAAGCAAAGCAGACTCAAACATAATCAATTATACTAGGTAGTCAAAAGCCATTTTTAAAAAATGATTTCCTCATCACAAAACTGACATAGATTTAAAGAGCTTTTCATTCTGAACACAGTGGTATATTTTTTTCCCCCATAGGACAAATAGGTAAAAAGTTATTAATGTTTGAAAATGCCGAATGTTGGTGGTTTTTTGGCAACGTTTTGGAATTGAAGAAATTGACAACTTTGGAGTCTCAAAGTGAAGCCAATATTGATACCAGAAAGCTGATTTTTGACAGGTAACCCCTTCATATGTTATACTCCAAGCCCAATTTTCTTCAGGCCTATCCCATGTAATGTTCAGCCGTTTTGGTGCTTCAAAGTTGGGAAATCATCAAATTCGCAGTGCGCGCCGGCAAATTATAGGCCTACTGGTGTGCTACTACGCTCAGCACTCCTGTCGCTGAATAGGCCTACGAGTCGGCCAAGACCGGAAAAAATCCCGAACACCGCTTGGGTACACTTTTCTACGGCAAAGCGCTCCGCGATACAGTAATGCACAAATTAATAAATACCCTAGTTTTATAAAGGAAAGTCTGCTCTTTACTTCTTGCTAAGTTTTAAACTTCTAGTTAAAATCAAACTTACATCAAAACCGCTTTATCCACTTTGTTCGGCTCGTAACAAAACTTTTACACACGAGAGCCCACAATACTTATATGTAAATGAAGCTAAGTATCCGAACTTCTCATTGGTTCTTATTTTTAGGCCATCCAATGAAGTATCACAAAGCGCTTAGACTTTGAAACAAGCCACCTCTCAGCAAACGACGATGACAACTTTTTCGCAGCGGCATTCAGCGTTCGGATAGGGGCGTATTCAAAAGCTGTTTTCTCGGAATCTTTCGCATAAACATGCATTAAAAACAATACAGATGTAAAGATAAAGCTTTCAATTTTTATTTGAATACAGCCACTGTTCGTTTTGATGCAGTTTTACATTAATAATAAGTGTTGAAAGTGAAGTGAAAACTGAGTCAAAACTGCCGACCGGACAAGAGCCAATGAAGGGCTTGGAGTACCTAATTATACTTTCTTGATTTTAATTCAATTATCAACTCATATGTGACATGTCCATGAGAAAAGATTTTAATAAATTAAAAATTCGTAGCTCTTAACATACGTGGTGTTTTTTAATTTTTTTTTAATTTTTTATTTTTTGTTTTGTTTTAACCTTTTCATGTGACATGAGCTTTTTAGAAAGAAGCTGACTCAAACTTAATCTATGATAATTTATTGATGATTTAATTTAATTATGAAACTCACATGAGCTTCTTAGAGAGAACTTGACTCCAGCTGCCTGGTGCCGCACATAAGTCAACCACCCTCTTTACGCCTGAAAACATCACACACAAAAATTAACAAAAGTACAGAAAGTACTAAAAGTTTTCCATTAAAAGCTGTAATACAACCTACAGGCCAAGCCTTTCTTATGTAATTACAACATTAACTCATAAGCTATAACTCAACGGAATTAAATTTAAATATGATCAAACTGTGCATTAAATTATAACGTTTATCTTTTCCTTTTTGAACAATTTTAATAATTAAAATTTAAATAGTACTACCATACACATGTACCGTGGGCATGGCCCATGCACAAGTCCGATGTTATTGTTTTAACATTAACAATCATTAAACTTGGGCAGTTTTCTACTTCATAAATTTGTTTGACACTTGACAGTATGTACTCCAAGAATTTCTAACCTTTTCAATTATACACAGATTATTGTGTTGTTTTTTTTTGTTTGGTTGGTTTTGTTTTGTTTTTAAATTAAATAAGAAATAAATTAGTACTCCAGTAGTACTACTACTAGTACTAGTATTTTTATTTGTTACTGTTACTAAACACAATCACAATGGTCAAACCTTCAAAAATGTTGAAATCATCATTAATCTGCAGAAGTTTGAAAGCGCTTCTAGCTCTCCACCCTTCCTCTTTGGCCAGCCTATAATAAACATCTCTCTTATCTTTTGACGAACGTCCCATTGTGAATAAAATAAGTTGAAACGTCCCAAGCTTAAAAGCGTGTTGTGAAAACACCGGAAGTACCAGAAAATTACTAGGCCTAGTGCGACAGAATCCCTTTTTTGTGCGAGTGTGTGTCTTATTGCCAGAATAAATACAAAAATCAAAACAAAACGTAAGTGATATATAAGCACTACTGGACCAAAATAACTAAAGACTAAATTAAGACCACTGACCCCATGAGGGGTGCTGACGTGGAGAGTTTTCACCACTTCGGCCCTTCTGCAGCTCAGGTTAAGAGGCATGACATGCCCAGCGTCGTCCAAGTGTGACCTCATCTGTCCATGCAGTTTTTTCTTTGTTCTCCTCTAGCAGCTGTGCTAGCTTTCTTCTACTGTTCCTTGCAGGATGTTTTTGTGCAAAGGTATACATGAAGTGTACATTTCATATTATTCACCTACTATTGCTGTATCTTTTTGTTGCATTGTTCTTTTTAAATAACCTATCTTTTCATTGTTGGGATTGTATTGTTTCAGCTTGTCGTCCTTCCTGTTATAACACTATTGCATTACCAAGTAATCAGTGAATTGCAGTATGCATATGAGAGAAAGAGAAAGAGAGAGAGAGAGAGAGAGAGAGAGAGAGAGAGAGAGAGAGAGAGAGAGAGAGAGAGAGAGAGAGAGAGAGAGAGAGAGAAAGAGAGGGCAGAAGATAGTGGAGGGTAATAATAATGTCAATGTGCAATCATCACTTTTACATGCACGCACATAATATCAAACCCCAAAATGAAACTCATTTTCTGATGACAGTTTATTTCAAATTATTCATATTTAAAAATGCAAATGCAGAATGTTAACATAAGACTAGTCAGAGACAAAACTACTGTTATTACTACTTATATTTACTCTCTTCTACTCTTAGTACTAAAAGTTCACTTGGGTACAACTATAACAATATGGGGTTATATTTCAAATTCCTTAGATAATGCCAATGGATAAATGTTTTTAACAAAATCTGTTTATGATCAGTTTTAAAATGCTCTTAATATTTGACTAGACTACAATTAATACAGTACATTGTACTGCACAACACTACACCACACCAATGTACTATACTAGAAAACACCATTTTCCACACTATGCTACACTAAACACCATTTTCCATGCTACACTAAACACCATTTTCCATGCTACATCACTATTCATACTAAACACCATTTTCTATACTACATTACACTACAATACACTATGCTACCCAGAATGCTACTTCTACTTTAGGATACTGTGGATACTCTTGTGGGAACGAAGACATAACTCCACAATTGCTGGTTGCATGCCATGACTTCCCTGAATTGCTGGTTGCATGCTACACTAAACTATAAACTTTCCCTGAACGCGCTGCTGCAGTGGAGTCTGCTAAGAAGATTGAGCTGTGTTGCTCTGACATCAATGTGTGGATGATGCACAACATGCTAAAGCTGAATGAGGACAAGACTGAGGCCATCATGTGTGGACCTAAGAGCAAACGCTGTATCCCTGACCTCCATCAGTGTTGGGCAATCTGTGATTCCATTCTCGTCCACTGTCAGAGACCTCGGCATCATGATCGATGCCAAACTCACAATGGAGGATCACGTTGGTGCCGTGGTTAAGGGGTGCTACTTCCATCTCCGCTCTCGGTAAACTGCGAGGTGTTCTCACAAACAAGGCTGCTATCACCATTGCCGTCACCTTGGTGATATCAGGTTAGACTATGCAAACAGTTGTCTGTGGGGCCTTCCTGACCATCAGCTTGATCGTCTCCAACGTGTTCAGAACACGGCCGCCAGGATTGTCACCCGCAGCAAGAAGACCGACCATATCACTCCGGTTCTCCGACAACTTCATTGGCTACCAGTCAAGAAGAGAATTGACCACAAAGTCCTCTCCTTGTGCTACAAGTGTGTCTATGACCCACCTCTCCCCGGTACTTGAGAGACATTGTCCCTACCCACAACCCTCAAGGCGCCTTCGCTCCTCTTCCCAGTTTATGTTGTCCGTTCCAAGTGTGGATGGTCACAGGAAGAGGCGCTTGGTCACCGCTCCTTCTCCCACTGTGGCCCAGCATTGTGGAACACAATTGAGAGTCGTAGAGACACTGGACTCTTTCAAGAGGCGTCTGAAGACGTATCTTTTTTGAAAGAGTGTATACATAGAGAAGTTCTTTTATTACCCTTTTGCGCCCTGAGCATGCTGCCAGCATGGATATGTGCGCCATACAAGTGGATCATCATCATCATAAAATGAAGATCTTTACAAATACATGTAACATGTATGTTAAGTTCTTTTTATAGGTCCACTGTACATATATTCCTATACCTCCACAAATGTGACAAGACGTGAACCTCAAAATGGTAATTAAATGGCCATAAACCAAGTAAATGTGCACAGCTGTGAAAACGTAAGGAATTGGAACATTAAAAACAAACAACAACAATAAAACCAACATCTAAACGTGACCAGCTGTACAAAGAAAAATGTGTGGATAAAATGATGAGAGCTACTAATAAACCTTCACCGCAATGTCCAGCAATGCAACTGTACACAAAAATCATGGAAAGCAGAATGGTGTTGAAATGTTGTTCATATTCATAAATACTACTAGAATAATTCCACTGAAAAACAAATACAGCAACACCTACATCATTGGAAGAAAAAGATAATTTTCTCGCCAAATGCAATGTGATTCTATTAAAAGACAGCAGTGTGATTGATTGATTGATTGTTGCTTTAGGTCCAGCGGACTCTTCCGAGCCAAATCAGGACCGGACAACCCCCAATCCGCATAAAAGATCTGCCGAAACAACCCTAGTGGGAAAATTGAATGCCCTCCACCGGCCAGTCACTTTACAATAAAGACATCCCACGCAGGGGACGGCTGAGGCTTTACCCCAACTACTCGAACCCCCGGTTACAAAAACAAAATAGAATACAAACATCATTATAAATCATCAACAAAACACATACATATAAAATGCCTATAGTGCTAAATAATAACATCATAGGAAGCCCTATTGACCACCCGGCAGAAAGCGTCCAACACTCCCAAGCTGATCCAACAGACCTCATACACAAACAAGGAGTCTTGTCCAGGAAGAGTTTTCAAGAAAAAAGGTAGGCCACTGATCCAGCGAAGAAGAAGATAGTATAGCAGAGTGAGAGGACAGAGCAGGAATGGGAAAGAGTAAATGAGGAAGACAGCGACAGTGGGAATTTAAAGCACTAAATGTCCATAAAGTGGGGATACTATTTATACTGAAACCCCCGGCACTCCAACGGGGGTACTGTTGCCGCAGTGATTTGTTGCATCAATTTTTATTCATCAGATTAACATAAGTTGTACTGATAAACAGTGAACAGTGCCGCAGTGAATCGGTCTTGCCTACAAAGGAAAGACAGGTTTTCAACTGGGGCGTTCACTTTTCCCTTTATAGGTTAGAACAATCTACAGTGGCAAGATTGCTCATGACCCCAAGGGGTAGCAGTGTGATAAAAGAACGCATTACAAGTGACAGACGTACAAATCATACATGTACAAAGCAAAACGGTGTAAAGAAAACACTTTGTAAATTCATAAGATATAGTACATTAATAATTCCACTCAAAAAGTTACACGCAGTGTAATACTATTAAAGAATGTACAGAAACATAATAAAAATGCATTATAGGTGACCAATGTTTATTTTCTAATATGGATCCAGTCATGCACTTTACAAACATGTTACATAAAAGCCTTTAATTATGATTATAATTACCATCATCATCGTTAATAATGTTAATTATTATTATTATTATTATTATCATCATCATCATCATCATCATCATCATCATCATCATCATCATCATCATCATCATCATCATCATCATCATCATCATCATCATCATCATCATCATCATCATCATTATTATTATTATTATTATTATTATTGATGTTGTTATTAACATTGCATTAGATTACAACTGACGTAGGATTTAACTGACACTCGAGCTCTGTTTGAATATATGAGGTCTTTACAATGTTGCCAATTTTCCGTTTCAACAAAGGCATCAATACAACCAAGACTTTGCCGAGTTCAATCAACAGGTTCACTGATACAATATGTTTTGTTTATTTTTTCCTCGATGCGTAAGTAACTGCAGGTTAGTCAGAAAATTAATCTTTGAAACCTTGCGTGCACCTGGATGTCTGACCAATACTCTGGCAAAACAACTTTTATCCAAATCTGCTTAACACAGACGGGGCTGATTTATCACTGAGTTCTGCAGTGAAATCAAAACATTACGACGTAAATGAAACAATTTGGCACACTTGGAAGAATATGCTTTATTCCAGAAGGAACATGCATGGGTTGCAGCACAATACATCAACTAACAAGTTAGTATCTCCTTCTATGTCCCTGTCGACGTGCGCGTACAACCGGTTGCTTCCCTTTACGTGCTTTGCGCTCCATAGAGCGTCGTCAGCCTAAAATAATTTTTTAGAAACTTCAAAACCCAGGGGAATTATGGGTAGGGAAATCCTTTTCTGAAATGACGTCGGCAGGACTCTTCGCGATTGGTGCAGGCACATGAGACACACGCAAAATTGCGTCACAAGAAGATCAATCGGTTAGATCTGAATTCACCTAATTTGACCTCGCAGGAAAACAATACAATTTGAATTTACTTTCAAAAATCAAAAGAAAGCAAGACCACAACAAAAGTACAACGAGCCAAGGTGACGCAAACACTCAAGGCCGACAGAACAAAAAGCACACAAACTACAAAAGGTATAAGTACCTGTGACCAAACACAATAAAGTAACACCATTGCAAAATAGGATTGATCATCACCATGATTGAATTTTTTCACCCCACATTCCAATCGGTACGGAATCGAACATATGCTCAAATCATCATATCTTTGACAGAACTTGCATGTGGATTATACAGTGTGATTCAAGCGACAAACGAACCATCACATCGAAGCGATCTGAGCTGAATCAATGGCAAACAAGCGTTCACCGAGACTCACGATCTCCTGCACTGAGCTCACATACATGTGTGCATGTTTCTATAAATCCATCGTGTTCTCCTTCGATAATTGAGCAAAGCTTGAGCTTGATTGTGGAACAGTTCGGATCCCTGTCTGTGTCTTCTAGTTATCAGTTATTTCACTTGAACAGATTTCCCAGAATTCTCTATTCTATTTTTAGGTTTGGGATACCCCCCGTCTCAGCTTGTGGCTAAAACCAAGGGTTATGGGACCACCGCACGTTGACTTGGGGCAATATGAGATACTAACTTGTTAGTTGACATACTTGTGGTTGCAGCAATTAAAAAATCCATATAAGAGGTATTTGAATAAAATTAAATGATATGAATAAATACGGATTGGACTAACTATATCAGATTGTCATTATATATATGCTATCACAAAAAAACAGCTATTCTAACTTGCAGATCTTGGCAAACCAACACAAAAATGATTACTATATTGATGCAAAATGCAAAAATCTGTGCCCAAAACAGACCAAAATGCTCAACCTGACTTAGTTCAGAATGAATTCTTCTTCCCTGATCAAATTCAGCAAATAAATGCAAAAAAACATGGAATGTCAAAAAGTTATTGTATCACAGAGAAACAGTACTTAACACAGTTATTTTAAAACTAAAGAATCTCAAATAACTCCTATAAATGAACTCTGAAACCGACATCATCACCTATAAAGAGTACTGCTTCAGCAAACTCCTATCCTATCCTATCCTGTCCCGTAACCCGTAGGTCGTAGGGGCACCACAGATGATCGTTTAACCAGCATACTCCATCTTTCTCTGTCCTCAGCAGCCCTGATGGCTTCGCTCAGTGTCAAACCAGTCCATTCTCGGATGTTGTCCTCCCACCTCTTTTTCGGTCTCCCTCTTCTTCTTCTACCTCCTTGCACTGTGCCTTGCAGAACGGTCTTTGCAAGGCCTGATGATCTGGTGATGTGGCCATACCATCGGAGGTTCCGTTTCTTCACCACTGTGAGCAGGTCATCGTGTTGTCCAATGGCTTGTATGATGGTCTGTCGGACTTCGTTGTTGGTGATGTGTTGGGTATAGGAAATGCCCAGAAGTCTTCTGTAGCACCTCTCCATGCTTTGTATTCTTCGTTGTAGATCTGCTGTGAGGGTCCATGCTTCGCAAGCATATAGGAAGATGGAGATAACAAGGGAGCGCAGCAAACTCATTCAAGACATTATGATCGAGTTAACAGCAGTCTTTTTTCCAGGCAGCGATATGTTCAAATAAGGCACAATTGTTCAACATATTATGGCAACAATAACAAAATCATACTGAAATGCAACAGAAACACACACATTGAGACACAAAATGCAAACACACACAACTATTGATGCACCTTCCTGCAAAAACTTACACACGTCCACAGTAATACTGCATATGAACTTCAGTGACCTGCAATGCAAACAACAACAAAACAATAAATACATAAATATAATAAATGCACTGTGTGTATAACTGTCTGGTAAAATCGGGAGTATGTTATCGAATCTTAATAATTGAATAAACACAGATGTTGTTAATGTCTATTCATGGTCCACACTTGCAAGACTAGAGAGGGAATATCCTAAACAAAAAAATCACCCAAAAACAAAGCACACACACACAAATGTACAAATACACTAACTCACGCACACCTATCCTATCCATCCTATCCAATCCCGTAACTCGAAAGTTGTAGGGGCACCACAGATGATCGTTTAACCAGCGTACTCCATCTTTCTCTGTCCTCAGCTACCCTCATGGCTTCGCTCAGTGTCAAACCAGTTCATTCTAGAATGTTGTCCTCCCACCTCTTTTTCAGTCTCCCTCTTCTTCTGCCTCATTGCACAGTGCCTTGCAGGATGGTCTTTGCAAGACCTGGTGATCTGGTGAGGTGGCCATACCATCGGAGTTTACGTTTCTTCACCACTCTGAGCATATCATCGTGTTATCCAATGGCTTGTGTAATGGTCTGTCGGATTTCGTCGTTGGAATGGTAATGTGCTGGGTATAGGAAATGCCCAGAAGTCTTCTGTAGCACCTCATCTCCATGCTTTGGTCCTGTCTTTCCAAATGGGCTTCAACCTTGTCAGGGCAGCAGTTGTTTGTGCAATCCTGAAGACTTCCTGTCGAAACCCATTGTCTGATACAATGACTCCTAAATATTTGAAGCTATGCACTGTATTGAGAGATTGGCCTTGGACTTTGATGTCCATGTTTATGCCAATGGCAATGGCATCAACTAACTCACGCACACACACACACAGACACACATACACAAACACACCTTACCCAACTACACTATTGCTTTGTATCTCCCTCTCAAACAACATATTATTGTTGTGGACATAGGCTATTCACAAAATTCATACAGGCAAGCACAATTTTCATAAAACTGATTTCCTGACTGCTTCAAAAGTACACAGCTGTATTGAAACTGTTTTTGTAAAATGTCAAACAGAAAATGTCAGATGTCTTTTGCCGCATTACCAGTGGGGATCATCATCACGTTTATCATCACTATCAGGATAAGAGCGGTCGTTCCTCTTCAGACCTCCATGTTGAAGCTCTAATTTGTCGTGATCCGACATGATGTTTGTGAGTTGTTTTTATCTTGCTTTTGGGCAGGCTGGATTCCACAACAGACAACAAAGTCTTGTAGGAGCAGAGGACCAATATCTGTAACAATATCACAAATGATATAGATATTTATGTAAAGACAATTAATATGAGTTTGCAACAAAAACAATGAAATGGTAAGTTTTCTATCAAATACCAAATTACCAAAAATACCAAAGTCAGGGTGGAGAACAACTGAATCAAGAAATCTCTGAAATCCGGCCGGTGGGGTCCAGGGGCGAAGCCACAGTAGGGGGTCCATGGGGGCGAAGCCCCCTAGAAGAAAATGAATGTATGCAATTTTGAAAGTAATTTAGGGCCTCTCCTGAAAGCAAAAAACACAAAGTAAACATGAATAGAAACAAAAAAAAAAAAGAATGTTTTATACACATGCCTTTCAAAAAAGTTAAGAATCTTGATTTGTAGGCCTAACAAAGTTTGAGGTCCATCACTGTTACACACAAACTCCACATTTCCAATGCAATAAGCTTCTTCAGTTTTTAAGACTTAAGCAGCACATCAGCTTTTCACAATTACAGGAAAGTTATAATGTTAAGACCACATATCTGATATCAGTTCTTAAAAAATAAAAATCTCGGATCTCAATATTTTTTTTCTCGGAAATGCAAATGCCTTCCACGAAAATCCGCGGATCCGAGGAAAATTCTCCACCCTGCAAAGTATAAGGCAATTTAGACTAAAAACTGCTTACCGACATAATGATTATATATTAAAAATAGATAACAATTAGTCAGCAATTTTGTATTTATAAATCTGAACCCTGAACATGAATGCCAAATTTTGTGACAATGGAAGAAAATTCTAACGTAGGTTTACTTCTACAATTCAATCAGCTAGGGACACAGAACTGACAGTGATAGTGCAATAATAATCTATAAGTATTTGCATCCGAACGAAACATGCAAAAGCACAGAAAAACTAACCAAAGAAAAGAGTAGAATGGCAATGACCACGCTGTAGTGAAGATAAGGTTGCTCAACAGAACCATCCACCCACAAAGGCGCCAGAATTGCTGACAGGGCAATAATGCTATTATATATCCCTTGACTCAGACCTGCAAAAAACGATGGGCAAGTTGTCTACAATATATATACCGTGTCAAAATGTTTCAAAAGGCATGCAAAAAAAAACCAAAAACCTCCAATGGATCATTCAGTTGTTTGGGGTGATATGGATAGTGTGCGTCAGCCAAGTTGAAGGAAACACTTACCATGGAATTTAGGTGATGACAACAAAGTGAAGAGGGTAGTGCCGCCTATGAGCAGCAAAGGAAGACCCACTACGTACAATCCCACACATACACACATCTGTGCCAAGTTTTCATCCCACTGTTCTGGAATTCAAAAACAGGCAAAATCAATACACATACATAACTTACAATTGGAAATATTCAGTTATTGGGCCAAGTTTTCATCCCACTATTCTTTGTATTTTAAACAAAAGAGATAAAATCAATGCACAAACACAACTTAAAATTGGAAGTATTCAGTTACATTACATTAAAACGAAAATACAAATAATGAAATAAAATACAAGAAATAATGAAATTCAAGCTTTTAAAACTATTTTTCTTATCATGTAAACAAACCGCAGCCAAGCCTCCACCACAATACATTTGCTACACAGGTATGTAGTACAAACAAAAAGGCAGAGAGTTAATAACAACTGAACAATAACTCTGCAGCTGATATGAAAACCTACTCAAATCAAAATGCATCTGTCTCCTATTCTATTCTGAAATGTAAAAGAAGAAGAAAATGGTTTCTCTACTTACCTACATCCATAAAAGACAGAAGAACCATGAACAAGATGCTGGCAATGATGATGATGCCTGTTCCACAGACTGTGAGCTGTAAGACATTGCCTACACAAGGCAGAGTGTGCAGCAGCATGCAAACCACAAGAAGCTGAAAAAAAAAAGTTTATGATTAAAAATTAACAATATATAATAATAATAATAATAATAATAATAATAATAATAATAATAATAATAATAATAATAATAATAATATTAATAATATTAATAATAATAATAATAAAACATAAATAAAATAAAAGAAAAAAATTATTAATTTTGTAAGTACTAACAACCTTATACCAGCGTTCACACACTTTTAAAAGTAAACATGTATTGTATAGTTATATTCTGTACTAACCAGAAAAAGAGCAACGCAGAACAGAACCAGGAGATACAGCTCTTGCCCTTCCAGAAATTTCTCTGTCATTGGTACAATCAGCATCTGAAACACACGCATTCGGTATTTTACTCAATCACTTTTCTTTTTAATTTCTTACAATATTTGACAATTCAACATCTTCCTAGAGCGCATCATGTCAGATGCTCTTGCAGATCACGAAGGCACAGTCAGTATAGGGGGCAGAGCAATCTCCAATCTTCGTTTTGCGGATGATATTGATGGATTGGCTGGAGAGGAACAAGAACTTGAACAGCTTGTACAGAGGCTTGACACCACCTCCAGAGCTTATGGAATGGAAATAAGTGCGGAGAAGACCAAAATGATGACCAACAACACCAATGGCATCAACACGGACATCAAAGTACAAGGCCAATCCCTCAACACAGTGCACAGCTTCAAATATTTAGGAGCCATTGTGTCAGACAATGGGTCTCGACAGGAAGTCCTCTCCAGGATCGCACAAACAACTGCTGCCCTGACAAGGTTGAAGCCCATTTGGAAAGACAGAACCATCAGTCTACATTCTAAAGTAAGACTGCTGCGCTCTCTGGTCATCTCCATCTTCCTATATGCTTGCGAAGCATGGACCCTCACAGCAGATCTCCAACGAAGAATACAAAGCATGGAGATGAGGTGCTACAGAAGACTTCTGTGCATTTCCTATACCCAACACATCACCAACGTTGAAGTCCGACAGACCATCACACAAGCCATTGGACAACACGATGACCTGCTCACAGTGGTGAAGAAACGGAAACTCCGATGGTATGGCCACGTCACCAGATCATCAGGCCTTGCAAAGACCATTCTGCAAGGCACAGTGCAAGGAGGTAGAAGAAGGGGGAGACCGAAAAAGAGGTGGGAGGACAACATTCGAGAATGGACTGGTTTGACACTGAGCGAAGCCATGAGGGCTGCTGAGGACAGAGAAAGATGGAGTATGCTGGTTAAGCGATCATCTGAGGTGCCCCTACGACCTTCGGGTTATGGGACAGGATAGGATAGGATAGGATAGGATTTGACAATTCCGTTTCATTATGTTGTTTCATATTGTGTAAATATTTATACTTGCGAGTGCATGTAGTATGTATGTGTGCAAGTGCTTTCAATCAGCTTTTAGTTTGAATTTGGGCTTTAAAAAGTAAATTATTAAATTATTATTAAATTTTTATTTTGTCATTTATACTATTTTTACATTTTCCTATATAACTGTTTGACTGACATCTAAACTGATCAAAAGGTTTGGTTTTTTTCCTGTACTGTCTTTTTAAACAATTACTTGGGTTTTCTGAATAAAAATAAAACAGCAGTAACACCTAATGACAAATACAGTCATGATAGTTTTCACTACACTCTGTGGTAGAACACTGGATCCATAAACTAAACAAGTGTAGTCAACCCATAGCTGTAATATACGCTACATTTTACACCACATCACAAAAAGCCATGACTGCTCTGAATAAATCATCATCATCTTCCTCACCATCATCATCATCATCACCATCACCTTCATCACCATCATCATCTTTTGTGTCCACCCACCCCAACGTATTCTCTACATTTGTTATCAATGTTACCTGAAAGCAGAGGTGAGAGAACGATCCTGTCATCAAAACTGACAGAACTGCAATGACATCTCCGTGTACAAATTCTACAAAAGGAAAACAACACCAAGAACTCAACAACAAAAACAAACGGCAACAGAAATTCAAACTACACATCTACTGAGGTAGTTGAAAATGAACAACTGAAACGAAAAAACTACAGTGTACAAATAAATTAGTTTCAGTGAAAATCATAACAGTTACAGTGTAACAGCGTTACTACAAAAGTTCATTCATGCATGGCTTTAATGTCCCGATGAAAATGGACAATAAAGTGTCAAAAATCAAAATCAAAAACATTTTTTAAAAATAAAAAATCACAATTTTACAACACAACACAATTTTTTATATACCTATTATAGATTTATTATATCGAGAAAGCAACCAGTGTAAAATAGGAAAGAAATCCAGGACAGCATGCAAACAACACTGAACAATGCTAATTAATTATGGAGATAGGTATAGGTGGAGAAATGGGGGGTGAGTGGAGGAGTGGGGAGGTGTGTGTGTGTGTGTGGGGTGTGTGTGTGTGTGTGTGTGCGGGTGTGTGTGTGTGTGTATGTGTGCGCGCTCGCGCGCAAAGCAACCCTCAAAGAGAAACAAGGTAGAAAAGTGAAGAAAAACATTGGCGACGTACCTTCAAACATTGTTACAAAGATGGACTCCCTGTGCCTTTTCAGCTTTCTGAAAGGAACATCTTGTCGCTGGACATAGCTGTTGCGATCAAACAAGCCAGACAAGACGTTCCCATCAACTACTTGATAGCTTCCTTGCCTCCTAATTTCTGTGGTCTGTCTGTCTGCTTCTCTGTCTTGGGCATCTCTCTCAATATAACTTGACCTAATGGTCTCATCTTCTCTGTTGTTCCGCACTGTTTCAGACGTCATCTCTATTGATTTTCTGGACTCTTTATTCAACCCAGACTGTTGTGTTCCTGAGACGTCATCATTTAACTGCCTTTTAACTTCATTAATATGGCTCTGTACCACATTACTTTGCTTCTCTGCCTCATCTTGTTGCCTAACGTTATCTTCCACACTTTGGCTCCTCACTGCTTTGCTGGAGAGATGCAAATGTGTATGCTCATCTATGCTCTGTCTCGCCTCAATGGGTTTCAGTTTGTCTTCAGTCCTCACCAATGAATCTTCACTTCTTTGCCCAGCAGTATCTTCACTACTGCTTCTCCCCACTGCACCACAATGTTCTGCCCCCATATCATCAACAGCTCTTGCTCCGCTAAAACTGACTTTACATTGTTCTGCCTGTAAGTCATCCTCTGATTGTGGCATTTGTTGACTGTTACACGAAAAATCCTTATTATTTCTTGAAACTGAAACTGACTCAAGTAAAGGGCTGATTTCCGGGTCATGGTAAATTACTAAGTCCTCTGAACCAAGCTGATTGCTATGCATGCTATTCACTACCACAGCTAAACTCTTTCTCCTATCTTCCACAATTGCATTTACAATAGGATCTTCCCATTCTTCAATGTCTCTCTTCGTCCTTCTATCATCGATTCCCTGATCCCTACATTGATCTCTTTCCTTCCTGCTTCTATTTTCTGACAATCTCCTTTTCTCAAACTCGGCTTCTCTATGGCTGATTTCCTTGTCGGTCTCTTGACTGCTGCTAGCATGAAAACAATCCTTGTCACTGTCACTGTCACTGGGAACGTAGTACTGATGCTCCTGGACATAAAAATCTTGGTTGAATGATGTCGACATCTGGTCGCAAAGCTCTTCTCTCTCTGCTCCCACAGAAGTCTCGTGCAGCTGAATCTTCTCTGTAGATTTCAAATGTTCGTGAGTCTCCCTGTCAAACAGTTTGGCAGAAGGGCGGGGTGGTGGGTAGCCTAAAGAAGGGTGAGCTGAAGGATAACCTGGCGCACGTGATTTTATTAAGGAAGCTGTGAACGCCGTTTCGCTCATCAGCTGAATGAATTTCTCCGCTTCTTCCATCATTTCAGATGATTGTCCCAGGATGCCTGCAGCGTCAGAACACTGTGAGTCCATGGAGTCTGCAAATGACTGAGGGATCGGTATATCCTGTCTCCGTTGGGTGTGTGTGGTGTGGTTAGCCACTTCATAGCTGTCCCCTAGCGTTGACCTCACCGAGCCTATGTAACATGGGTACTTGTAGTGACTGGTGCCTTTGCTAGGGGCAGGCTCTTGCGGCGAGTACTGCAGTATTGGCTCTAGCCGACACAGCTCTGTGTAGAACACCAATGTCACCAACAGAAACAAGGACCAGAAAACCAGCAGAGACAGCTGAAAACAACCAAGAAATGGAGGTAAGTTTGTACTCCATATCCCAACGGTAAATAAGGTTGACTAAGGTAAAAAGGTAGGTAAAAAGGTAAAGGTAGTCCCATAGCCTTGTGGCCGTAGGGGAGCGTGATGTTGGAGATCACACTTATCTTGGGCCAGCGTAATGAGGGTGATGCCCAACTCTCTCCCTCGCTGCTTTACCTTCCCCACCCTCAAGAGAGTAGGTACTCAATCACAGTTGAGTCAACTGGGGGCGTTGTTATTTGTCGCTTCACGCCTTAGCGGTCACCCATCCAAGTGCTAACCGCACCGGACGGTGCTTCACTTTCGACACAGTAGCGAGTGCTCCAACCACTGCACTATCCGACACCCACCGGTTGACTATCTCAATCTATTATGACCTGTGCTGTAACCAGACAACATTGCAGAGCAAGATGAGATGACATTTTACATGATAATCACATACTATTGATGGTACTATTCACTATCAACAGAACAAAGCAGGTGAAAGACATATATATCTATCACGTTTGGTAAATAAGCAGGTGAAAGACAAATATATCTATCACGTTTGGTAAATAAAGACAACAACAACAACGTTGAAACAACAATAACATCAACCAACGAAGTGGCTCACCCCTGTGGCAGCAGTTTCTGTGGCTGGCCATTTCGCAGGTTGAAAAATTTCTTTCCAAAACCATGCATCCAGTCCTGGCACTAAACATGGCAAACAAAACCAGGCACAGGTATATAAAACTGCATCAGTGCTACAAGATATGAAAGGAAATGATACTGCATTTTAGCACAGAAAAGCGTACAATATAGAAGAGAACTGATAATTTTAAGCATTCAAATGAATCTAAAGGTTTGTACAAGCATTGAAGGTAGAGAAATGAAGGTGAAGGTCTTTTTACAGTATAACGTACTATTAAAAACCTGAAGGAAAGAGTGCCAAGGCCATATTAATTACTAGTGTGTTACAATTTTTTAAAAATTATTTATCAAATGCTCTTTTGTTGTCTTGATTAGACATCTGCTGTTGGTGATAATTTTACTTTTTTACCCTCTAAGCATGGTAAAAAAAAACTAAACTAAACACAGATAATGTAAACAGGTCTACTAATTTAAAAGCAAACCGTCAATTTTGTAGATGAACTCTGAGCTCACATACCTATCATATAGCCAACAAGCCTAGCGCCAAGAAGTACAGCCAATGAAGAACATCGGCTATGTCGAGGGATGTAACGAGATGCTTCTGACAAGACAGCCGCATCCATACTACCTCCAATTCCTTCAATCAAAATTAATTAATTAATTAATTAGATAATACAATATTTCAAGGCACAAGAAAATTTAATTTAATCGATCACTGATCACTCATAAAATCAAATAATATGTGTTAATAGCCACTGCTCTTTAATGCACACTTACCCTTGCTAACAGCAATATGTTGAAGTAACTCAGATACTGATCATCAAGAAACAAAATACATGAACTTCATTATCTGAGCTGATGAGACAAGACTAAATATTTCACCTATTAAATGGTGTACCAATGCAGACTAATACAGCTGAGTATATATATATGGCAAAGGATAGCAAAGGTCAATAACTCCCCCTTCCTCTCAAACCACCTCCCACACTCCCATTCTCCTTTCCCAGAAATATTCCGTCGGACAACCATGCAATACCTAAGGTTTCTTCTGCAGTGACATAACTATAGTGTCTTTCCAAATGCACATAAAGCTTTCAAAAGGCTTGGCAGTTTGGTAATACCAGATCTACTTTAGCATATACTGAATAACAAAATCATATACCTGACAAAGACCTTGCAAAAATGTTGACCCATCTTTGTGTTACAGTGAACTCCAGTGTGCTGGCAATGATGTGCAGACATGAGCCAATCACCAAAATTCTCTTGCACCTTCTTGGTTGCTCTACCCACCTAAAAACATGCAAACGAAAGTCAAAAAGAAAAGCACATTACCGATACCTATAGTCTGGAATTACTGACACCCTCTATCTCTGCAAACTAATTTCAATGGCCATAATCATTCATGGTGCATAATAATTATAGCAGCTTACTTATTATATTATTATTGCACTTAGGTATTTTGCTTTTATTATTACTGAAATGATCTCATTTCTATTAAATTATAGGTAGGTATTTAATATATTGCCTTCGGCGGAGAGATATTTATGCGCTTTATAAGTCATACATTAATTTATTAATTTTTATTGATATTATATTAAATTTATTGATACTTGGGTGGTTTGAAAATTTATTTGGTACAATTGTAGGCGAATGGAGTATTTGACTCCTGTCTCTCGCCACCACCTTGAGAACACGGCCTAACCCAAGCTGTTATTTTCATTTTATCCCTCATATGAGGGACATAAAAATATTTGCCCTGCAAGGCGGTGAAGCGTGTTGATAGTAAACCGGGTTGCTGGCTACTAGTGCCACAAAACTCCATACAAATCGCTGCCACTGATTTGCATAAAATGCCTGCTGACAATGTAGTCCTGCTCCCCCCAAAAAACAGAAGACGAATGGTCAGCTGGGGAGAACAAATGTCGTGCCACCTTGTCCTGCATAACCCAATGGCTGCACCAAAGGATTCTGCACAGCAGAAGCCACCCAAGGCTAGTCTAACCAAGAAATGCAAGGTAGACAACCTCTCTCCCAAGCTTGAAGCAGTCGCCTCCACATAATAACAAAGATGTCGTTTTCGTCGGCAAATCGGCCATTCGAAGATAAAATTCCAAAATGTCAGAAAGAGTCATGTTCTGATCGGCCCGCTGTCCTAAGGTTTTACACCTCAATCGGCCATTCTTTTCCGTTTTTTGTTTGCTTGTCTCATGTCTGTTTCGTTGTTATTGCTTCTGGCCATACTAATTTCCTATCGGATAAATAAAGGTGTTACGAGTTATTGTCGAACATCGCATATTGGAAGCGCCAAGCAGACGACACATGCATCAGCAGAGAGAGCTAGAGTAACTCCCCTTGTTGCGAATGGCATGCTTCCGGCAATAAAACTTTTCGTTTTCGAAATGCCACCGAAACTTACCAATGGCCTCCCGTTTGGTGTTGGAAAGAAGTCAAAATGATGGCCGAAAGATTTTCAAAATGTCCTAAAGGTTTGTGACTGAATCGGCCAAATGGCCTATGCTGAAAATTTCTAGAAACATCACTGAATAATTAAGTCGAATATGGATCAAATATGTCTTGAGCTCCAAAATGTGAGTTTGTACAATATGTAATGGGAAAATGGATTGGATATCGGATTGGATGGAACTACCATCTGAATACTTGCCTGCCAACAAAAGGTGCACAGAAGAACACTGCCAAGCTATAGGCTGCCACCACCAAGCCAGCAACATGGTCAGGTGCTCCTGTGTCCTCATGCTGACTCCAGTGCAACCAGCCTCTAGGTACACTTAACCCTGTTAAAATATAAACACAACAAGATGGCATGCCATTTAAAGGTATATATGTAGACATCCAAAAACATTTACAAATTGTATTGAATGGTGGTCTGTTTAGTTTATACGCACAGCCACCTCCCCCTTCCCTCAAACCCCTAAATATACATAAATACAAATAATAATAACTGCAAAATTATAAATTAGTTCAAACTAAACTTTCAAATAAATTTATTTTAAACAACAAGTCAACAATAACAATAATAATTATTATTATAATAATGTACAAAAATAAAACAAGATGGCAAGACATTCAAATATATTTCCAGACAAAACATTAACTTCGATTTTGGGGTGAATACATAAGACTCACCCCTCTCCCCCCCCCCCCCCATCCCCTCCCATCTCCTCTATTTCATTTTAATGTCATTATTTTTTTGAGCTTACTGCATGCCACCATATCCAACATTAACTTACATTGCTCGTTTATGAGTCAACATTAATATAATACTAATTTAAACTACTGCTAACTAATAATCATAATATATGCTACATGCATGAGGTAAGAAAATTTGCAAACATTAAAACAATTAAAGAGACCATTATAATACTAATGTTCCTCAATAATAAGTATGTGGATGGGTTGGAAAGAGGGTCAGTATATTGCTGCTAAAATATAAATAGCTGAGTTCAAATATTATAAAATATAAATAGTTGTGTACAAAGATTATATTATAAACACACCCTTCTTTATTTTTTGTATTTTTATAAATTAACTTACATCACATGTCTGTTTCATGCTTACACTTACAGCTACCAATTCCTTGTAATACATTATTTACCCCCACAGTATTCATTGGCCTTTAGTGATATGCATAATTATTATTTCTATTTATTTATAATACTATTATTAATAGTAATAATCATCAACATGTGATGCTAGTGATTTCCACACTAGTCTATTCTTGAATTCTTCTATAAATAAAAATTAAAATGGATATATTGGTTAAGTACTGAAACGACTATTTTGGTAAATAAAGTGTCTAATTTTCAGCAAAAATATTCACAAAATATAAAATTTACCATATTCTAGACCGCCTCCAAAGTAGGCAACACCAAGGATGGAATAAGTTATCCTTTTCTTCGTTTTAGCTGACATCAACATAACTGTCGTCTGCTCAGTCTTTGACAGACGCCATATTGTAACCAGTTGCTTCCCTTAAATGTCCCTTATCTCCGTGAAAAATAGAATAAATAAATAAATAACTAAAAAATAAATCAAATCAAATGTCAACATAAATACATTTATTTATATAATTTTGTAAACTTATGTTTTAATAAAGCAACACTTCTCTCTGAAACTATCAGCTCCTGTTTTGCCCCCTTAGCTGATCATCTACATCAGCAAGAATCCAGATTCAGATAGGTGAATAAATTTGAATTTTTAAAACAAAGGACCATGCAGTACAAAATGAAAAGTAATAATGAGTACAATAAAATGAAGAACAGACAAAGTCAGAAAAAACCCCAGACTGTGCATAATTGTCTTTAAAAGCCAATTCTAACTCTATATCACGATAAAGATATAAAAACATGTCAAAAACATACATGATGCAGTGGACATGTCATGCCTACCGACAACAGATGCAGACAGAGGGAAGTGGTAAAAACTCTAGTCAGCAAATTTGTGTTTCCCCATAAAACGGATTGGCTTGGGATAGGAGGAAGGGGGTGGGGTGGGGTGGGGGTGGGGGGGAAGAGGGACTGAGGATGATAACTGGAGGAACTTCTACAAGAACATGACCTTATATACTAGAGACATTTCTGATGTTAGAGTAACACAAACACACACACAAAAAGTCCACATACAAGTACAAAGATGAGAGAGGGCACATTCGCATACATGATAGTATGATTGATAGAGAGAAATAGAAAACCAAAGGAAACCAAAAACATTCTGAGACATGACAGTGTTACGTTGAAACGTGAACGAAAGTATGTCGGAAGCGCGCACGATAGATCTAATCGTTTCGTTTTGCAAAGTATTCAATAATGGTGTTTATTTACCTTTGATTTGAGTTTGCATTGTTATTAGGAGAGGCTTTGTATAACGTTGATAATTTGCGTTAGTCGATATTATTTGAGAATCTTCTGGATCTGCGTGTTTACTCTTGATAGAAATTTCCGGATGGACATCGAAGGTCGTGAATGTTCCCGGAAGTAGAGAAAATGTGAATGACGTAAGTCAGTGATGACGATCTTTAGTTCGATTGGTGGCAGTGCGTCATTTCTACCAGTACCAAATCGTTCCAGAAAAGAGAGAGGTTATTTAATCGTGAGCCGAGTCGCTGTTGAGATAGTAAAGTTGTTGATAGTGATTTGAAGAGTTGCTGTGAAAGTTGTTGAGTTGAATTGAGAATTGTATGCAGTTGTTGATGTGTGCTGAATAAAAGTGGAAAACTTCATACGTCGACTTTGTGACTTGTATGCTGTTTGGACGGGCTGTGTGAATAAACGAATCTGAGTTACACCCTATCAGGAATTCAAGCATCGGGGCTGAATCAGATACTGATAGAAAACACCAACATCAAACTGAGTGTAACATTTTGGGGGCCAAGCCGGGATTCACGCCATAGCCAAGGGTTCAACTGCTACAACAAGCGAGTCAACGTTACGAGAGGCAGTCATCGAGGGTAGCCGCCAACAAGTTGCGTCGAGAGGGGCCAACATACTGGGACTACATCCGATAGATTCGGGTTGACTGCAAGGGCGTGTAGTCGCCGAAGAGTTGCTTCGTGAGCGAACAACAGAGCGGGACTACGTGGCTGCCGCAGGACTACGTCGAGGGACAGACTCGGAGCTACATCGCCAGTGTTACAGAGAGCGGCGAGCGGACGTCGCGTCTACTTCAGCACAGGAGCGTATACATCAACACCAGCGTGGTGCAGCGTCGCATACGACGGGGACAGCGGGGCCTACGTCAGCGAAGGCGACTAGTGATAAGCATCAGCGCTACTGCAGAAAGCGTGCTGTTCTAGAACAGTCTAGAAAGGTACAGCACAGTCAAGAACTTTCCAGAAAAAAAGAACTCTCCAGTCAAGAACTTTCTAGAAAAAGAACTTTCCAGAAAAGAACTTTCCAGAAGCATCAAGATGGCTGACTTCTGGCAGAAAGGGATTCAACTGAATCTAAAAGGGAAACAGTTGACGGAGTACGTCAAATCCCAGGAGAGATTACAAGAAAGAGAAGAACAACGTCAGCGTGAAGAAAGAGAATTAGAAGAGCAGCGTCGTCGAGAAGAAAGAGAAGACCGGCGTCAAGAAAGAGAAGATGAGCGCAGGCGTGAGGAAAGAGAAGCTGATCGGCAGTTCCAGCTAGAAATGGCGCGTATCCAAAACAATCAGCATGCGCCACAAGTCATCAGCGACCACATGGCTCCAAAATTGCCAGCATTCGTCGACGGGAAGGACCAGATCGACAGTTATTTGGCGAGATTTGAAAGGTTTGCCAAAAGCTCTAACTGGCAACCTCAAGACTGGGCGATTCGACTAAGTGCACTTCTGACGGGGCAAGCACTCGACGTCTACACCAGATTGTCGGACGATGATGCCGAAGACTACGACGTCTTGAAAGAGGCCCTATTGCAGTGCTACAACTTTACAGAGAAGGGCTACCGTAAACGCTTCCGTGAATGCCGGCCTAAGTCAGACGAGACGCCAAAGCAGTTTGTGGAGCGCCTGTCGTCATATCTACACAAGTGGGTGGAGTTATCAGGCGAAACGAAGGCTTACGACAGTCTCCATGACCTGATCGTGAAGGAACAATTTCTCAATGCCTGTCACAAGGACCTAGCGACCCACTTAGAAGAACAAAAGCTGCAGACGCTTAAAGATGTGACTGAGGCTGCTGAAAGATATCTCATCGCTCATGGGAAAACCCTGGGCCACCCAGCGCGACGAAACATTTTCAGAAGACTGCAAACCATGGGAACCAGATCCAAGGGAGCCAGACGAGCCAGAGGCAGACGGACTCCACGCCACCTCCCAGGGAAGGGCATTCAAGGGGCTGTTTCACCTGCAACGCTACAGACCACAGAGCGGCTAACTGTCCTCAAAACAAAAGTAGCGGACAGCGGAGCAGTACGGACAATTCAGCGGCGGGCAACCGCAGAGGCGGTTCTCCAATCAACGGCAAACCAGTAGATCTGACCATCAAGTGTGCGGCGGGAGCGTCATTCTTCCGAGTGAGACCAAGCGCACAGCTACTCCTGCGGACGTGCAAGAGTGCATGACCGATGGCCAACTTCTCCTTGCCAACGGAAAATCCATCCCCGTCGTCGCCAGCGCAGCGGTGACCGTACAGAACATGCCTGTTTCCAAGGGACGCGTCGGAAATCATGAAGTGACTGTTTTAAGAGACTCTGGCTGCAGTGGGGTCATCGTCAGAGAAGACCTAATCGCTAAAGAACAGTTCACTGGCGATTCAAAATGGACACTTATGGCCGACAGCAAATGTGTGAGAGCGCCAGTTGCGAAGATTCATGTCAACACCCCTTTCTACGTAGGCGAAGTCGAAGCGGTTTGCCTGAAGAAGCCGCTATACGATTTGATGATCGGGAATATCGACGGCGCGAGGCGACCCGACGACCCCGATCCAGAGTGGAGTCCTGCCTCAACTCAACACGTCGAAGTTGCGGAGGAGGATCCATTGCCGTTTCCCGATGGAGACCTTACAGAGCTGCTACGGGACAATGTGGTTACTCCGGCTCAGCCCTGCCGACCAGAGATCGTCGGTGCCGTTACTACCAGGGCCCAGGCCAAGAGAGACAAGACGTCTACGCCACTGAAGGTCGCCGACAACTCTAAAGCTGCCATCGTGGACAGAGATAAGCTGATCCAGCTCCAGGAAGCTGATAGCACTTTAAACAAGTACAGGAACCGCCAAGACCACGTGACCAAAGGCAGTGGTACGGTCTACTTTGAGGTGAAGGCCAAGATCTTGTACCGAATCTTCCAGCACCCGAGGGTCAATGGAGGGAAACCACTACGTCAAGTATTGGTACCGTTACCCCTAAGGCGCCAAATGATGGAAGTAGCTCATGACTCTATCATGGGAGGTCACCTAGGCATCAGAAAGACATCAGACAGAATCCAGGCGGTGTTCTACTGGCCAGGGCTTCATGCGGACGTCAGCCGTTTCTGCCGATCGTGTGACATTTGCCAGAAGACCATACCTCGAGGAAGGGTCCCGAAAGTGCCTATGCAGAGGATGCCTCTGATCGACCGACCTTTCAAGAGGGTGGCCTTAGACTTAATCGGCGAAATAAGACCTCCGAGTGAAGAAGGTCATCGGTGGGTACTGACTTTAGTGGACTATGCGACTCGGTACCCAGAAGCAGTGCCACTGAAGAAGATTGACACTGAAACTGTAGCAGAGGCACTGGTGGACATGTTCAGTAGGCTTGGAGTGCCTGAAGAAATTCTGACAGACCTCGGGACGCAGTTCGTCTCTGACTGCATGAAGGAGGTCAACAGACTGCTGAGCATCCGGCATTTGACTACGACACCCTACCATCCGATGTGCAACGGGCTTGTCGAGAAGTTCAATGCTACGCTGAAGTCCACCCTGAAGAAACTGTGCAGCGAGCAGCCCAGACAATGGCATCGCTATATCAACGCCTTACTTTTCGCCTACAGAGAAGTACCGCAGGAGTCCACCGGCTTTTCTCCGTTCGAGCTGCTGTACGGAAGAACCATCCGAGGGCCGATGCACATCCTAAAAGAACTGTGGACGAAAGAAGTAGACACCCCAGAGGTGAAGAACAGCTACCAGTACGTGTTTGAGCTACGGGAGAAGCTGGAGCAGACTCTCGAGATAGCCAGAGAAAACCTGAAGAAGTCCCAGGACTGTGGAAAGCACTACTATGACCGTAGGGCTGTGAACAGGAAGTTCAAACCTGGCAACAAAGTGCTGGTGCTGCTACCTACTGATCACAATAAGTTGCTGATGCAGTGGAAAGGCCCGTACGAAGTGGAGACCGTGGTGGGAATCAACGACTACAAGGTGAAGGTCGGCCAGCATTCCAAGATATACCACGCCAACCTCCTTAAGCTGTACGTGGAAAGGCCATCACAGACTGTGCACGCAGCCACAGCAGCTGTGACCGACGACAGCTTTGACAGCGAAGAACTGTTGGAACTGGGAGACTTCCACAGCAAAGAAGGCATCGATGATGTTAAGCTAGGACCGAGCTTGACGGAAGGTCAAAAGTTGGAGCTCAAGGACCTTATGGGCGAGTTTCCCCACAACTTCAGCGATGTCCCTGGCTCTACAACTTTGGTCGAACACGAAGTCCACCTCACTTCGAATATCCCTGTTCGATCCAAGCCCTTCCCGATCCCTTTCAAGGCCCGTGAATCCTTGAAGAAAGACATCGATGAGATGCTGAAGATGGGCATCATCAAGGAGTCCAGTTCCCCCTACGCGTCCCCTGTCGTGGTCGTGAAGAAGAAGGACGGGAGCAACCGAGTATGCATCGACTACAGGAAAGTTAATAAGATCACCGTCTTCGACCCTGAGCCGATGCCTACCGCAGCAGACCTCTTCCGCCAATTATCGGGGAGTAGAATCTTCTCAAAGATTGACCTCAGCAAAGGTTATTGGCAAGTCCCCGTGCGTCAACAGGACATACCAAAGACTGCTTTTATAACCCCTGATGGGACGTACGAGTGCCTAAGGATGCCCTTTGGCATGGTCAACAGCGGAGCTACCCTGAAGAGAGGGATGAAGAAGATGCTCAAAGGGATGGACAATGTCGTGTGTTACTGGGACGACCTGCTAGTCCACACTCGCACCTGGGAAGAGCATCTGCAGACCTTGAGGGAGCTGTTTCACCGTCTCACAGAAGCCAACCTGACCGTGAGACCCAGTAAGTGCATTCTGGGGACTGACAACGTAGACTTTATCGGCCATTCGCTGAAAGAAGGACAAAAGGGGCTTCTACTAGAAAACGTCACCAAGATTCTGAACGCTCCACGTCCCCAAACCAAGAAGCAGGTGCGATCTTTCCTGGGGTTGGCTGGATACTACAGGGAGTTTGTACCAAACTACTCCGCCATCACAGCACCCTTGTCGGACCTGGTGCGGAAAGGCTGTCCAAACCAAGTGCAGTGGGGACCGTCTCAGGAGAGGGCATACCAGACTGTGCGCGACCTCCTTTCGAAGGATCCGGTGCTACGACTGCCTGACACTTCCAAAGAATTCGTCTTAAGAACAGACGCAGCGGACGAAGGCATCGGCGCCATACTGATGCAAGAACACGAAGGGAAACTATTTCCGGTCAGTTACGCCAGCAAGAAGCTGTCCAGGGCTGAGAAAAATTACTCGACCATGGAGAAAGAGTGCCTTGCCATCATATGGGGAATCCGGAAGTTCGAACTGTACCTTCAAGGAGTGAAGTTCGTGCTACAGACTGATCACAAGCCGCTAACTTACTTGAACTCTGCCAAGTTTGTGAACAGTCGGATCATGAGATGGGCTATGTACTTGCAGAACTTTAACATGCGAGTAGAATCTATCAAAGGATCGGACAATGTTGGTGCGGACTTCCTCAGCAGAGTGTGTGAGTAAAGAACATTGACTGTGTGGATGAACTGTGAACATTGACAATATCCAGATAGACTTGAAGATGAAAACCATTGACTCTGTGTAGATAAGCTGAGCGCAATCACAGTATTCAGAAAGTCTTAAATTAGTTTCAATTGAGGATTTTGTTTGTGCATTACGTTTCAACGTTGTTGAAAGAAATTGGGTAAATTTCTTCTTGAGTGGGGGGTTATGTTACGTTGAAACGTGAACGAAAGTATGTCGGAAGCGCGCACGATAGATCTAATCGTTTCGTTTTGCAAAGTATTCAATAATGGTGTTTATTTACCTTTGATTTGAGTTTGCATTGTTATTAGGAGAGGCTTTGTATAACGTTGATAATTTGCGTTAGTCGATATTATTTGAGAATCTTCTGGATCTGCGTGTTTACTCTTGATAGAAATTTCCGGATGGACATCGAAGGTCGTGAATGTTCCCGGAAGTAGAGAAAATGTGAATGACGTAAGTCAGTGATGACGATCTTTAGTTCGATTGGTGGCAGTGCGTCATTTCTACCACGTACCAAATCGTTCCAGAAAAGAGAGAGGTTATTTAATCGTGAGCCGAGTCGCTGTTGAGATAGTAAAGTTGTTGATAGTGATTTGAAGAGTTGCTGTGAAAGTTGTTGAGTTGAATTGAGAATTGTATGCAGTTGTTGATGTGTGCTGAATAAAAGTGGAAAACTTCATACGTCGACTTTGTGACTTGTATGCTGTTTGGACGGGCTGTGTGAATAAACGAATCTGAGTTACACCCTATCAGGAATTCAAGCATCGGGGCTGAATCAGATACTGATAGAAAACACCAACATCAAACTGAGTGTAACAGACAGCTATCATATTTATTGACATTTTAACGGTGTCCCAATAATTCTCAGTACAATATAACTTCAGATCACAATAACCATGTGCGCCATGTTGCACCAACGATTTCTTGTCAAACAGACTTGGTCTCCAATTGTTGCACATGGAACAAGGCTCATTACTGCAAAACCATACCGTGAAATTTCAACAGCGTTAATATATTTTCCTCCATCAGTATAATACATAAAAAAGGTGTAACCATTTTATTTTCAAACACAAACTTGAAACTAGTAACTGAAACACCCCAAAAAATGTCCCACACTTTTCAAAACTGACAGTTTTACAATGACAAAGAGTCACAACCAAGATAAAACATGAATACCAAACAAAACTGCTGGCACTGAACTTCAAAATAAAGCACGCATAAAACAAGTAAATTTAATAAGACAGAAATGATTATAAAAAATCATATTATAAAAGAACTGAAAATTTTAATTAAACAATAATTTTTCAAAACAAAATGTACAACACATTACACATCATAATAAATATACATTTGTCTCTATCGTAAAAAAAAAAGTTAAGGAAACAAATCTCTTTTTCATTCTCATTTCCCATTCGCCATTCAATTTCAAGCTTGACTCTCGACTAGTATAGTAGTAAAACTATGCATGTACACACATTCTAAGCACTCTTTCCACATATAAGGATGATAACTGCAAAAGCTGCCCCCAAAAGCGTGTAGACAGCAGAACATAAGTAATGCAAACTGCCAGCGCAAAACAATTTATTTTGTATGTTGTGTACATAGTCACATTAGTTCTTGTAATCCAATCTCAAACCAAACGCCAAGAACAAACTTAAACATAAAAGTAAACTCCACTTTGCTACTTTAAGCATAAGCAAACTACATTCCTCCAAAACAAATAATAAAATCAACATAAAATAAACAATTGAAAAAAAAAATTGAATAACAATTTTGTTTTGATAAAAACACTGAAACAGCAACCAATTTAGCTTCAAACCTGTAAATTATATAAGACTAAAAATCACTGCAAGTACTCCAAAATAAATAAATAAATAAATAAAATATTTAATTCAAGGACCTTAAGTTGGTTTCATAAGGATATTGACACAATGTTACAACCTTGCTTATTTTCAGGTTTAAAAGACGAAGTTACAAACATCATGATACTCTATACATAGGATTAAAAAAACATGAGCTGGAGCATCTGGTGGCACTCTCATAGCTTCCATCAAAATATTCTGAGCAACTTTTCACATGAGTGCCTGTTCTTTCGTTGGTTTCTTTGTCATGATAAAAACAGCGTACAAAAATACAATAATACTAATTTACTCCGATGTACATGAGCAGCAACAAGTTACTGGGACACAAACAACACCAACGAACATTGTGACACGTACAAAAACGACACGTCACAAAATAACATTATTTTAAAAACAAACATGATTTCTATAAAATTAGGCCAAAGCTCTCTCTCTCTTTGGCTGGTCTCCCTTATGTAGTTAAAAAAAGATATTTATTTCCTTTCTCAGAAGATCGCCGTACTTCTTCACCACACACACACACTCAAAAGTCAGGGGTTAATGTTAACAGCCAAAATGACTCCAAATGCAAACAACGGCAACAAGACCAACCTCGACAAGTATAGACCGCATATTTTGAATTTTACAAGAAAGGAAATGAAATTTTCAACACACATACATACCTTAAACAGTACAAAACTCATATTTAACATCTATTTGGAACATTAATCACAAGTTGCAGCTTGTCCAAAGGCAGTATAGAAAAAAAAATAGAACAAGGTTATTACATCCAGTCTTTATGCACAAGTAAATATGGAAATAAATGATGTGGTGGGCGAATCAGATCATTTGTAATGAAGCTGGCATTGTGTTGAAGTGGGCGCTTATTTACAAAGGCTACAATGGTGGACGAGACAGTGGCTGACGGACTAATGGATGATTGCGTACACACTCAGTCTAGAACAATGGTCGGCTCCTTCTTGTCGCTTTGTGTGCTGGTGCCTGCAACATTCCAGAAGAAAAATAATGTCAACAGCATTGATTGTAAAATTAGAAGAAGAAGAAGAAGAAGAAGAAGAAGAAGAAGAAGAAGAAGAAGAAGAAGACAGAAAAGGTCAAAAACAAAACAAAAAGAAAAGATTATATGAATCAGCTGTCGAAGAAGTTGCTCATACCAAACGGCTTTCAAAAACACAAGAATATTCCCTCTGGTCCTTTTAAGACAAAATGTTACTGTTTTGGAGTTAGCACAGCCAAAGAGCACTGCACACATTCATTAATCAACCTTGCTCAACATTTCCGCCAAATCAAAAGAAAACGTCCATTCAGTTACCCCACTTAAAAATCACAGATATGCCTATGGTGTCTGTAGATGGAAACAAAAACCCATCTCAAAACTAAGAATGAATTATTAGTCTTAACACACACCTGGTGTAGGGGCAGGTGAGCTTCGATGAGATGTTGAAGGGCTGGGTTGAGCAGAGGACGTGGTTTTTGTTGGCACTGGCCCTGAAAAACACAGAGCTCCAACAGTTGTAATACGATCGTCACAAGCTTCACACAATGGGTCATACACCTTGAGCACAGCTGCATGCAAGTCATCATCGCCGTCATCAAACAAGTCATCATCACCACACAAGTTTACCATCATCGTCATCATGCTTAACCTCATCACCATCATCATTACCATCAATTATTATCTACATTACAATGTGCATTGTTCACAGGCTTGCAGCAAATATATTCCTTCCCTGAGGGTCCAATTTTAAGACTTTATAGGAGCAGCTGTTGAAACTGCATTCAAATGAGAACAATTCTGTTAAGGACTGCTCATACTTCATACATTTTGAACACAATGGGATGCAGGAACAAAGTGTTCTTTTTTTTTTGCATCCAATTTCTGTAAGTTAAAGAAAACAAAAATGCCCAAAATATAAACCCAAAGTTACAACCCGTTTCCTTTGTCCTAAAACAGCATCCCCCCCCCCCCCCTCCCTTTTCTATGTTCCCACACAGTAATCATGCGAAAAAACCAGCTGAATCTTTTTTTTTTCAAAATTAGTATTCTTTTGGTGCATGGACCTATTTGTTTTTTTATTATTGTAAAGTTTGAATGCTAGCAGCTCTCTCTTTTAATTCACGAATCCTGTCAAAAAGTATGCATTTCATTGGTTTTGAAGGCATTGGCTGATACAGGATATTACTCAAGCAGCCTGAGGCGCCCACTTGCAGCCTTTGGGCGCACAGTCTGATGCTCAGGCCACTGCAACTAAGAAAAGCTGGTGTACTCTCGACCCAAAATCAATAACATTATAAACAAAGGTTTCTGAGCGTGATTAGTAAAACGTCAGCATCATTATCTGCTTTTAACAAATAATAATAAACTATGTCCAATGGGGTAGGAAAACGGTTCTACTCCAACAAACCAAGCATGTTCAAAACTCATAAACAATGAACCAAAACTGTCAGCAGTATGAACAGTTTTTAATTGAAACTAAAACAACAAATTCAATTCAAACATAAGAAACACTAGGCTAGTCTGAACGTGCAAAACTGAACCAACAAATGAAAACGGAAAGCAACTTACAACGAAAATGAAATCGTTCTTTAGGAAAAGCGTTGGTTACAAATCCTTCAGAGAATACACAATGGAAGCCATGACAGAAATTAATGTAAAACAAAACAAAACCAAAAAACACACACAAACAAAGGAAAACAACTTTTCTACAATTGTATTACCAATGAAAATATGGATGAAAGAGTCTGTCGGAACAAAATACCAACAGTTAAGAAAAATATTTTCACGCTTCTATATGCTGACCAAATACAACACAGTAGGTAGTGTTTTCACCAAATGCTATCAGGACCTGGGTGACGCAGCCCACACCTATGGCTTGCTTTACCTAGTTGCAGCAGACTTCTTATCATGTCCTTGATATACGAGGGTTGCGCTAAACATGCTTTTGACAGATTCAGTCCTGAACCATAACACCCGAATGCATGTGTCTTTTCCAATCCTTGGTTTCCTGGTCTAGTCAAGCTTCGTGAGGTAACTGTGTAAACCTCCTTCATTGTTAACACCAGGTCATAACCTCGCTAGTTTTAAATGGTGACTAATCATGGCATACAAGGCATGACAACTTTTAAGCTGCACTAAGCACTTAGGACAGATTTTGGTGGTGGTAGATTTCACCCCAAATCTCTTATCTTCACCTCATCTCTAATTATCAAGCTTGAATTTTTATTTATTTATTTTAATTTTTTTTTAAACAGGTTCTTGCCTAACAAAAGGCCATCAAGGAATTCATTTAAGAGCAAAACTAACCTGTGGCGGCACCCATCAAGGATGTTGCAGGCATGGCAGCTGCCAAAGCTCCGGGCAGTTGGGCAGGGTTGACCAGCCGGTTGAGAATATTGCGTTCAGACATCTGCAGCCTCTGTGTGACAGGAGCAACACGGGCAAGCGTCGCAGGCAGACGAGCCACATCCTGTTTCATATCGCTCAGCAGTTCCTCCAACTGGTTCAGCACTGTGGAAGACCTCACATCTTCATTTGCCAATTTAATTAAGAGTTTATTGGAATTATTCATTTGGGCTTTTGTAAGTCCATGTGATCAGCACCGACAACACCATGTCAACGTTCCTTGATTTGAGTTACCAGATTCTACAGAAACAGCCAATGTAAATCACTGTTCACTCAATAATTGACCACAGCTGATAATTTTTAACTCAATGAAGTCGTGCCGTATCACGTATTACGTCAGTGCTTAGATTTTTTTGTATAACAGAAAATGAGTACCAAGGGAAGTAAGCAATACACATACTTGAAAGGGGTCTTTTTAGAGTAGATTGCTTCCCTTTGACCATTTTTTTTTTGACAAAGATATTTTTATTTTATTTTATTTTTCTCTAAGGCTCCAGTTTTGTTTGGAAAATTTTGTTTTACAATATTAATAGTTATGTGACAAATGCCTCTTCAGATTGTGCTTTCATGATTATTTTTGTGTAAA
Source organism: Oncomelania hupensis (assembly GCA_036898135.1). Classification (NCBI taxonomy): domain Eukaryota; kingdom Metazoa; phylum Mollusca; class Gastropoda; order Littorinimorpha; family Pomatiopsidae; genus Oncomelania; species Oncomelania hupensis. Next base: position 51,999,789 of record CM072524.1, read on the forward strand.
ATTCATTTCTACAGTGTTTTTACATAATAAAAACAAGAGAATCAAATATTTTCCTAACAAAAATGGGTGCAACATATAGGTATTGTGCTTCTTAATTTTTATTTATTTTTTGGCGAAAGTGATGTTTTTGGTGCAAAATATCTTTTTTCTGGAGGATTATAGCAGATTGGTGGTAAGTGAAATTAAAAATACACACTTTAAATTTTCATTTGCAATTTATTTTATGTTTCTATGTTTGTTGTCTAGTATATTTGGTGTGATTTTTTAAAAATAGCCTAAAATCCTGCGACTTCAACGAGTTAATCTGCAGCAAGTTTTCAAGCTAGTTCAGAACTACTAATTTATCAATCTGTGTCCATTCACTCGCTGGACTGACAGGGGCAGTTAAGAAGTAGTTAACAGAAAGAAAAAAATCTAAAACAACACCAACCTTTGTGCAAAACGGCGTTGGCAGGCTTGTTTCCACCCAGCGATTCCTTAGACAAGTGCTGGTGACTCTCAGCCAGACACTCCAGCTCAGCGAAGCGAGCATTGAGGGTCATGGCAGCATGGTTCGGATCTTGAGTCAGGTTGAGGTAAGCAGCACGTCGCAGCTGCTCTTCAATGACCAATGCCTGCTCCAGCAACTGTGGTACACGAAAAGGACGGAAAAAATATAAATTCAGTGCTTCTCGAAGACACCCGTTAAATACAGCCGGTCAGACATATGATTCCCACAGATCCCTCATAATCCTCAACACAACAAGTACAGCACACACAATCCCCATATTTATTTTTTTTAAATGTACTTTCCACTCAAATTATAAAGACATAGACCCCCCACTCCCCCTGTTGCCTGATGCAATGTGCGGGTCTCATGTGCTTTCTTTTCAAGCTTGTACCGTCCAATATTCCATACATGATGTGTGTAACTTTGGTGCTTGTGAAAGTGTTACACAAGCTGTCATGGTTGCTAATACATACGGGTCCATTTTAGCAATGTTTTGAGCCCTTATTTTCACAAAGGAACAGTCATCCAATGTCATGAAAATGTGCAACTTTGGACAAAAGATGCATAATGTATATGTAAGCAAAACTGTAATTTTATCATCAGCAGGACTATAATAATGCACACACAAAAATGGGGTGAAGCGGGGGGAGAGGGGAAGGGGGGGTGGGGAGAAAGGCATTCTGTACCTTGAATCGGCGAGCAAGGAACTTGTTCTTGATTTCCAGGAAGTTCCCCTTGCCCTGCTCACTGAGGAATGGCTCATTGATGATCTGGAACCTCTGGTCATTCTGAATATCCTGCCAACGCCCGTAGCCATGACTACGTAACGGTCAAGACCAACAATCTCTTAAAGCAATTTAACGGAGCTTCAACTCACGTTCAAGATAGTTAAAGAGGAAAAGGGGAAGGTTGAAGGGGGAGGAGGGAGGAGCAGTTTGGGGATGTAAAGCATTGGATATCTTGAGTAATATGTAACAGAGCAGAGCCATAGAAACACTTGGAACGGAAAAGACAGGTTTAATTACTGAAAAGACAGGTTTTAATTAAATACACAACAATGAAAGCAAAATAACTTAGTTGAAGGTTGAAAAGATAAAGTTTTATACACAAGTCTTTGCAACAATGATAGCAAAATAACTTCATTGCAGGTTGGCAACAAAAAAAGGATACGTGACAATGCCAGTCAGGAGCCAGTAGTCATGGCGACGGTGCCAGACTTCGTGCTCTCGGCCAGGCAGCAGAGCCCTCTGTTCGTTGGCCCACAGGGTGTGAAGCTCCGTGAAGCCACCATCAGCGATGTTGAACATGAACTTCTGGCCATCCTCCTTCTTCTCTCCATCCTTCTTCTCAGCATCTCCGTCCTTCTTCTCACTATCTCCATCCATCTTTTCACAATCGCCGTCTTTCTTTCCGGATTCCCCGTCCTTCTTTTCTGCATCTCCGTCTTTCTTTTCTGCTTCGTCTTTCTTATCATTGTCCTTCTCGTCTTTCTTCTCACCGTCTTTCTTCTCAGCATCTTCGCCTTTCTTTTCCGCGTCTTCGCCTTTCTTTTCAGCGTCTTCGTCTTCATTCTTTTCGCTGTTTTCTTCCTTCTTATCGCCATCTCCTTCCTTCTTCTCGGCCTCTCCTACTTTCTTGTCGCCATCTGCTGCGACCTCATCTTCCTTTTCCGTTTTGATCACTGCCATGGCTTTGTCCTTGCTCTCCTCCATGTCTCTGTCAGCGTTCCTCTTGTCTTCTCTGACCTCTTTCTTGTCCTTAACTTCTTTCTTACTGCTGTCTGCGTCCTCTCTCTCTTTCTTCACCTCCGTGCTCTTCTTCTTCTCCGCGTCTTCTTTCCTCTCGCTCTTCTCTTCTTCTTCTTCTTCTGTTTCTCTCTTCTTGTTCGTCTTGGAGTCCGCTTCTTTACTTTCGTCTTTTGTCTTGGCTTCATCTGGCAAAAGAGAGAGCGATACAAAAATAATTAAATAATGTACTCAATTATAACGTGCACACTCTCGCCATTACAGCAATTCAAGGCAATGCCCACTACTCACGATACACAAGTTTCCCCAATGGAAAGAGTGTTGGACAGGACTTTTGAAATGTTTTTATTACCACGGGCAATGAATACAGCGTCAAAGTGTAGGGATTGTTTTTAATGCCACAAACATGAGCTGTTTGGTTATGATCTCATCTGATAAAAGTCTTTTCAGGACTGTAATGAGTATTCCAAATACGCTTTCAAAGCTTGCTACAAATAATGTATTCCACCCAGTGATAACAGTGAACGTTGCTACAAAGAATTTGCTCCGATGTAAAACGGAGTAGTGCTCTAAACAAAACACTACAAAGCTTGAGCATAAAGATCCAAATATTACATGGTGTGACAATAGAATACGCTTCATTATTATTATTTTTCATTCATGGTCGACAAGATGATTCTGTTTTTAACAGCAAGCATATTGACCGCCACTTTTACCTGAAAAACTAAGATTGCAACAACAAGTTTTATAAATACAAAATTCATATCAAAATTGTGATTCCTGACTCAGCACACAATACATACCGGTTTTCTCCTTCTCCTCTTCCTTTTCGTCTTTCTTTTCCTCCAGGTCTTCTTTCTTCTTGCCTTGTTCGTCCACCTCCATCTCTTCCACTTTCTGTTCTTGCATGCTCTTGTTCACCTGCGATCACACACACAAAGCATAACAATGCTGTGATAATCGCTGTTCAAATTCATTCTAAGCACAAACACAAATGAAACAGCAATAATTATTGACATTCATTGGAATAGCCCTTGCATTAAGAAACGCAATGAACAACTTCACACTTCAACTTCGATAACGTTACAGTACAACATGCATTCTGCTCATTCAACACTCTCGATCAACTAAGACTAGTAAAAGACAGTATTAAGTAGGTTATATATAACTGTTGGAAATTGGGTCCAAACAAAACAAAATAAGAAAGGCCCTCTCTTCTTTAAAAACAAAACAAATTGATATTTTTCTTTTTCTATTTCTTCTTCTTCTTCTTCACATCTTGAATGACCAGTGGTTTTAGGACACATTTACTACTACGTCTTCTTCTTCTTCCCATTTCCTTTCTCGGTCTACAATCTTTACAGCTGTGTTACAAAACCAAGGCGTCACAGATTTTAAAAGAGGGAACATCACCTCACTAGATTACTCGCTGTTTCTTCTGCTTCTTCTTCTGTTCTAACCAGCACTGGATTTTAAAACTACCACTACCACACAAGCAGAAGCTTAGCGCAACATTTTTGGAGTAAATCACAGTTTCACACAACCACCTGACCAACAATTTGACAATCTATCTTGATCATACTTTCACTGAGAAATGTGTCACCACCAACACACTTTGAAGTAAAAATCACAGTTTCACACCACCACCCCTACCACCACCACAGGCACGATTACAACTTCCAGTACACGACCTGTACAGCAATCACAGAGGTTGATGTACATACCTCCTTGTCTTTCTTCACTTCCTCCTTCCCTCCGTCCACTTCCATCTTCTCCTCCTTCTTCCCTTCCTCTTCTTTCTTCTCGCCGTCCTCTTTCTTCTCCTCTCTCTTGTCGTCGTCTTTATCCCGGGCATCCTTTTCCTTGCTGTCCTTGTCCTTGTGCTTGTCTGCGGCAGGGCTCGAGGGCTTGGAGTCCTTGACCTCTTTCCTCAGTTTGTCGAGGGCGGCGTCGATGGCTTTTACGATGCCTGGCATGCTGTGAGAGCCGTTGATAGCTTCAAACTCTTGGACCTGGGTCAGAAAAGTGCCAGTCTCAAACGGATGCACCGTGGTTTTGGTAGCACACACATACACTGTACTGCTACTAGCTATCTTCTCTGTCATCTCCACATTCACCCTATACATGTGTTGAAAAAAGATGACTGTGGGTTGGTGCGCAAGATCAAAAAGAGTCAAAGGAGAGATATTTGTGGGATGATTTGTAGAGTCCTAGACCCTTCTTCCTCCACCCAACAATTATTGTCAAATGAGCCTTGATAACAAAACTGCCCATTCTGACTAATGGACAAAATACACACAAAATCCACGATCGAGCGAGGCGCCATGGCAAGCATTCCTTTCAAAAGTTGGTGCATGCAACGCAGTCCACAAAGGAGCATTCTACATTCATGCATCCCATTTCAACAGGTTAATCATGGTGGTTCATACCAGTTGAAATACCTTGAAAGGCCCGACCGTTGGTAAGAGTATTCTGATCCCAAAATGGGTGCATGTAGGGTCTCAAAGGTCCATCTGCACTTTTTTCCCCGTAGTATATACTACTATCAGTTGTCTGTCCCTAACCTCTACAACAGCATTTTCTTCCGGCACGAAGGCTAACAGGACAAATTTGGACTTCCGGCTAAACCATATGCACCCCATCTCCCCATAACAGAACCGTTTATTGATAAGCAATGATGAAGGCTGAAGGGTCTAGGGCCCGAAATGTCCCACAAACATCAATTATTTCTTGTGATTCTTTTGTTCGACTATATTTCTGCCTCCACAGCCAAGGTGAGCGTGTACAATGTTGTGGGGACAGAAAAGAGTAGTGTGAGAGATACACAATAGCGGATGTTCAGCAGAATACACACAGGCTAGATGTGATGTGAACAAGAGTACATGGAAAGAAAACACCGTCAATACGTTACTTCGTGAACCATCTCAAGTGAATATGGACAGGCGTTTCTTATCTTTTTTGTTGTTGATTTCTAAATACCAAATTGTCACGTTTGGCCACAGTTGTAAGCTTCTGGAAACAAGGTCACTTCTCTGGCACATTGCTGCTGCTTTAGTTTATTATTAACATCACTATTATTATCAACAACATTTATTTTGTACTTGAGAATAATGGGAGAAAGAAGAAACAAGCTAAAACCCAATGTTTTCAATGCTCTGGTTTTTTTTCTTCTACTTTTTAATTGTGAACAGTTTTTCCTTCAACTGTCGCTCGGTACTGTGCATATCACATTACACTTGACCTCATAGATGATGTCTAGGGAAGTAGAGTTGAGAATAAAAAGCAAGCAAGCCTGCAAAATCTAATAACAGCTTAAGAGAGGATGACTTGGAAGAAAACAAAAACTCCATAAAACACTTCCCAACCGGTCAAAAAGTGAAGATTATTTTACATTGGGACCAACTATTCTTCAATTTGAAATACCCTTACAAAGAAAAAAAAAAGTATCTTACCCTTATTTAAATAGAAATACACATACATACCCTGTCACTCAAACAATCCACAAAATATGTACAACCAGAAAACAAAAATCAAAATTAACCTTCTTGCGTACGAGCGACATGATGCCGATCCTGGTCAGGACGTGTTGCCGTGAAAGGCCTTCTCTCGGCACTCCGTCGGCAAACGTTTCCGCATTATCTGCCCCCGGCTCGCACAAGTGGCGCATGAAGAGTGAGACATAGGCCTTGAATACTTTCTCTGTCTTGCCTCGGAGGTCCCGCACCAGCCTGAAATCATACGAACTGTAGCAAGTTTCCAATGCCTGTCCTTCACACACAAAAGCAATAGCCCTGGCGAACAACGGGTCTAACTATGGAGAGACAGAAAAACTGATTGTGAAGATGATGCTGATGATGACACTTCAGCTGATGATGATGAGGAGGAGGAGGAAGAGGAGGCTGATGGTTACGATAAAATGAGAGGACGAAAGAACGGTACTGAGGACGATGAACAAGAGGTCGAGTCCGACAATGTCAAGAACGCTGACAATGGTGATGAATGATACAAGTGATGATTAAAAACTAAAGCAAGTAATATAAGAAAACAGTGGAAGGAAATTACAAAGAAAACTATTATACTGACTATGACATTTGAAATGAAAGGGGACGGGAACAAGACAGCGCAGCAGTCACACACTGTGACACGGGCAACATTCAAACACAATATAATCTTACCACTGTGAGTTGAACGCATCTTGGGGAGGCATGCCCCATCGCATCACTGCATTCAAGAAGGCCTTCCGCTGTCTGGCGTTAAACCCCAGAACCTGCGAACGAAACAACTCTTCTGGTTAGCCACCAGGTACTTAAGGAACAGCTGCACCTTCTCCATAACTCCATCTTCAAATTGCCACAAATTCAAACCAAATCCGATCAACCCAATATCAAAATATTCATCCAGAATTCTTTTTAAAAAAATGTCCCAATGTGCCTTTACGCTGCAGCCGAACACTTGATGCGCAGCCTCTAAAAAACAGTGGGAGGTGTTTGATGTAGGTCTGCCCATTCCACAGCTGTCACACAGACATTCAACAGCTGTTTGTCAACACAGACCAAAAGTGCCAGCTCAGCTCACAGCAACTAAATAGCATCCACTATAATAATTTTTTTAAACTTTAGTTTTAGTAGTAGTAGTAGTAGTAGTGGTGGTGGCAGTGGCAGTAGTGGTAGTCATCAATATTTCAGTAGCTTGAAAATATTTGCTCAACACACCCCTCTCTAGAGCACCAACTATCTATTAAAGATTTTAACATGGAATGAAATTAAATGGCAGAATGGACCAAACTGCTTACCTCAATCTGTCCATTGACTCTAGCCAGTAGTGGAGGCAAGGGTCGGTCTTTCTCGTTTCTCGAGCGACGAGATCGACCTAGAGATACAGCACAACAAAAGTCTAATATCCCATTCCCAGTCACAGAAAACAAATAGTAAACAACCACCAATATCTTGAAGCTGTCACAATCATATAACCAAGGCAACGCCAACTTTCTTTTTTTTTTTTGTACGAACAAGTTTAAAATACTTAAAAAGCAGCATTCTCTGATGTTGATAACTAGAACTAGGTTAAACCAGACACAAATATTGTGGGCATGTAGAAAGAAGATAAAGAGGTTTTGAGAATTGGGGGAAGGTCTTTTGGAGAAACAACGATAATAAAGTGATGATGAAAACCTTTTTCTTATCAGCCATGGGAAAAGAAAATAACATGCACACAAAACACACACAACTTTGAAACACAGAGAGAGAGAGAGAGAGAGAGAGAGAGAGAGAGAGAGAGAGAGAGAGAGAGAGAGAGAGAGAGAGAGAGAGAGAGAGAGAGAGAGAGAGAGAGAGAGAGAGAGAGAGAGAGAGAGAGAGATAACAAAAATAAATAAATTAGGAAAACTTACTGCGAGCTTGTTCTCCTTCTTTGTTCTCTTCAAAGTCGTCGTCATCGTCTTCCTGGCCAGAGTGGCTGAAGTCGGAATCAAAGTCGGAGAGGTTTTCCTTCCAGGCTTCTTCGTCGTGGCCGTTCATGGCGTCGTTGTAGTTGACCTGCTTGCGTATGCGCTTGCCCTTGCCCAGCGTGCGGGCCAAGTCCTCCTGCTGCTGCTCATAATGGTGACGCAACAATTTCTCCCAGTAGGCCGGGTCAGCGTGTTCTGCCTCTTGCTTCAGGATCTCCGTTTCAGGCTCCTCCTCCTGTTGGAAAACAAAGAAAATATTATACCTATCTATTTATCTAATACACCACAAAATCAATATTACACCTATCTATTTATCTAATACACCACAAAATCAATATTACACCTATCTATTTATCTAATACACCACAAAATCAATATTACACCTATCTATTTATCTAATACACCACAAAATCAATATTATACCTATCTATTTATCTAATACACCACAAAATCAATATTACACCTATCTATTTATCTAATACTCCGCAAAATCAATATTACACCTATCTATTTATCTAATCCCCCACAAAATCAATATTACACCTATTTATCTAATCCCCCACAAAATCAATAGTACACCTATCTATTTATTTTTGCTTTATCTTTTATGATTCGTTCATCTCTTCCATTCTCACTTTCTCATTTGTATGTTGGTATGGAAGGTTGTCTTTGGACAGTAGGAATGTGTTGGACAGAGTGGTGAGAGTGTGTGGGAAGGTTGTTGGAGTGCAACAAGAGAGTATGATAGCGATGTATGAAAGGCGAGTGGCGAGAAAGGCCCGTCGCATACTTCAAGACAGCAGTCACGTGCTCGCGCACCACTTCAAACTCCTGCCCTCGGGTAGGCGCTACAGGACACCAAAGTTCAAAACTGTACGTACTAAAAATAGTTTTATACCCACCGCAATCTCTTTATTAAATGATTGAGAATTTGAACGTATGATGCTTCTATTATGACAGTGTGTGTGGCATGATTTATACAATTAATGTCCAATCCGCATGAGATAGTGAGTATGTGCCCATGTGATCTTACATTTCCATTTAGTGTAGGCCTATGTGCTTAGCGATTTTTATATTCTTTTATGAACATATTTATCTAAAAGTCTTACGTTGTTGTATATTGATGCGATTATTGCTTGCCAACAGTGATTGTTATGTTGCAATACCTTATATCATGATTATGACACTGAACGTAAATCATGTGATAGGTATCTGTTATTCCCCATGTAACTTCTTATGATTACAGTTTTAAATGGTTAATTCAGTAATGTCTTCTTGATATACTTTTTCCTGTTTTACTGTTTACTGTTTATTGTTGTTATACTGTCCTTTATCATCTTGTAACATTTATATCTGGCACCACGTGTGAATTTCTCTTTGATTGAGATAATAAAGTGATCGTATTCGTATTTATCTCATCCACCACAAAATCAATATTACACCTATCTATTTATCTTATCCCTCAGTCTGTCTAGCCACTGGGGAGACATGAGAGATGCTGTCGCTGAGAGTTTTCACAACTTCGGTCTGTCAGTTGGCACTTCATGACTTCACTTCTGTTACAATACCATTCCAAGCCAAAACCAACCAATCATTTTGTAAATGCCGTATTGTGTATACATGAGATAATATGTCATCATCATCATTATCATTATCAACATCATCACTGTTTGTTATACTTTACTTTGTTATTCTTGGTGTTTTTGCAAGGCCAGAGGTAACGTGTCAAATGTATTTGGGGGGGGGGGGGGGGGGGGGGGGGGGGGGGGGGTGAATATAATTTGTGATGTCTTTTGTGAATGTAGGCAAATGCTATTGTCTTGTTATAGTTTTCCTCGTTTGCCATATTTTCGTTAACATTGTGACATACCAAATGTTCCCTAGTCTTGTGGATTACAGATTTGCTGATTTGACTAATCATGGTGATATTTACATAATGCTACATGCTTCATCTCCCAAAGCAAATACAGTTTAAAATGCACACCAACAGCAAAGATTTTTTTTTTAAAGAATAAATTTTGTAAAATAAAATGTAGAAGGCAGGTATAGATTGATAGGAATTTCAACATTTTCCTGTCCCTAACTATTTTCCAATCACATCCCCAAGAGGAAAGAGCTGTGCACACCCTATACATTATATATAGACAAGAAATACAGGAGGATCAGTTTAATAATATAACGTAAGCACACACTGGGCTCATAATCCAGAATAAGCCACCCTGTGCTGTGATCATGCCTTGTGAGGTGAAAGTCATGATGCACTATACAACTTTTGCTTTCTTTCACAGTCTAAGTATGCTGCGATATAAAAAGTTATCAGCGCTGTAAAGTGACCGTCAATCATTCATTCATTCATTCATACTACTGACCTCCGATTCACCCTCCTTCACTTGATAAGAGGCGACCTTGAAGGAGTCGAGGTAATCATTCATGGCAATCTCCCTTTCTTCCTGTCCTGCCTGCGTTCTGTCCAGCAGCTGAGCCACGGCCTTGTCATCATAGACAATGCGGTCCTCCGCTCGTTCCCCGCCTGTAGACAGAAACGAAAGTAAAGCGTTATACATTAACTGAAAACTCAACGTAGAATGTTGGAGGAAAAAAACCAGAACAACTGCTGATTTTAGACGTCTTAAAAAGTTGACGGACAGTAAACTGTTGTATGTGCACAAGGGACAACACAGGTGCGATCAGCCCAGATTTTCGTACACACACACACACACCCACACACACAGAGCTGCTAAATGCATCAGGAGGTCTGGTTATTGCAACATTTTGTGCACACCAAGTTTTAAGACAGTTGATGCAATTATTGCTTGTATAACTGGGTAAAGGATATTTTTCTATTATTTTTTTTTTAAATCATTACTTATGTATTAAGTCTATCACTGCTCAACAGTGTCATTCCTAGTCACCACTGTCCCCTCTCCATCTTCCTTGACAAATTACTGGCCTGACCTGTGTAACACCAGCACCAATGCAACACCTGACAACGCCAATGTCAGCTTCGGCGTTAACTCTTTTTTAAGTTTGATTGATACTATCCTTAAGGTAGGTTCATAGCACTTAACCAGCTCAAAGAGCTGCTCAAATGGTTGGCTAATTCAAGCTGCCCAAGGTATCAATTTGCACCCAATTCCAAATTTATGGACATGTATAACATTATACAGGTCATGAGAATGAATGAATGTTCCACTTTGAGCAGACTTCAGATGTTTTGGTAGTTAAATTTACAAAATAAATGATTTTTACTGCTCACAACTTATTAACATAAATATTGCTTACAAATGATTATTGTCACTGCCCTACACATTATTATTATATTTATTGCTCACCATCACCACCCCCTTCTTCCTTGAACAGCTCTTCCGTGCCAAACTTTAGGATGTCATCCATCTCCTTCTTGGACATGTTGGTGGACTTGTTGCCCAGGCCAGGCCGCACCACCAAGTGAGTCAGCATCATCTTCTTCTTGGCCACTTGAGTGATACGCTCCTCCACCGAATTACGGGTCACAAAACGGTAAATCATCACCTTGTTGGCCTGACCAATACGATGAGCACGGCTGAACGCCTAGAGGAAGTAAAAAGAGATAGGAACTTGGAAAAAAAAGAGTCAGAAAGAGAGAAGAAAAAAAGAACACCTATCTGATAAAACCATTCTAGCGTTCTAGTTTATGTAATCATTCTTTCCCAAGGTAAAAACCATTCTACATGCTTTAAACTCCTGACAGCAATTAGCTGTCTTAGAAAAAGAGTTCAGAATCACAACTGAAGCAGGGGGTAAAATCTCTCAAATATTTTCTAAATTTTGGTGTTGTGTGTAGTTGTTCTTTTCTAAAAAGAGATAAGAACTTAGAATTTAAATAACTAACCAGTATACATCTGGATATCAAATTCATGACAGTTGCAAAATGTAGTATGCTGGTATTTAGCTTTTTACATTTGAAACCCTTCAAGAGCTTTCATATTCAGGTACGGAAGGAATGTAAAATATGATAAGTTTAAACTTTGAAATGAGCGTTTCTTGTAATTTGGCTCCCCTCTCTTTACCCCTCTTCTCTCTCCTCCTCTATTTTTTGATGAATTAAAAACTCTTTTTAAAAAATACATACAAGAACAATGTTTTTCTAACTGTATCATTATCTGTGAACGCATGCATGAAATTAAATGGCAGATAGACTAATAAACGATGTATATGGGGAAAAAAAACCCACAAAATAAATAATGCTTCGCATGAAAAAGACAAACATTTTATCTTAATCCAGTCAAGTCAGTTTCCTGCAAAGCTGTTTTTGAGTCCCCACTGAGTCAATTGAAACAATGTCCCACAAAACTGTAAGCAGTACATAGCTGTACTAAGGTAAAAACACTACGTCTAAAAATCCACAGTCAGTCAGTTGAAACAAGTTTGGTACTAAGCTTCCAACGGAAAACAGCCCTACCTGAATGTCATTGTGAGGATTCCAGTCCGAGTCGTAGATGACGACAGTGTCGGCTGTGGCAAGGTTAATACCCAGGCCTCCAGCCCGCGTGGACAGCAAGAACACAAAGGCTGGCGACTCTTTGGCTGTAAACAAAAACCCAGTGTAAGAAATAAAGTTCTGAACAACAACAAAAAAATCATCCATTAAATCCATCACACAACTTGACAAGGAAACATGCAGAAAATTGAAGGGAAAAAAACCACACAAAACGGCTTGCCTCACAATTCCTAATGTAGGCACATACTAGATTCTATTCTATTAGGGACTGTGAAGTATTAGGCTTCCGTGATCTCACAATAAGACTATACATGGATTCAGTAATTGTAACCTTGTAAACTTAACAAACAAAAAACATTTTATATGCATGTATACTTAAAAAGGACTTAGAATTGTTAAATAAAAAATGTCTTATTGCCACAAAAACAGACTCATCTAAAAAGCTAGACAAGCTTGCTTTTCACAACAAGCCTTTAATGTCTTGCCAGACTCGCAGAACACTCCTGAATCTTATCCAGTTTTCAAAAACAGCCACCAGATGTAAAACAATGCACAGCAATATCAATTCAAGTTCAATCTACAGGAGAAAAATAGGAAAAGTGATGTTCGCTAATGAACAGCGTTACAAAAGGCAGATCTTATTCCACATCTCATAGAGAGTTACTTACAGTTGAACCTGTCAATGGCTTCCTGCCTGAGGGATCCTGTGACACCACCGTCGATACGTTCATACTTGTAACCCTCCGCCTCCAAGAAATCTTCCAAAATGTCCAGCATCCTTGTCATCTGTAAGGTAAAACAGACACCAGTCAGTGCTAGGTCGGTCAGTTACAGTGGTACAAAACGTGATTTCACAGGCAGATAATTTAAAGAAGGCATTAAGATGTTATGAAAGAAAGAAAACTTAAAAACAATCTTATCACAGGGTGAAAAGATTTTTTAAAAAAATCTTATCACATCTTTTATTGTTTGAGCTGCTAACATTCATGCCCTTTCTATCTGAAAGCAAGACAACTGCCGTGCAGCAGTGTGTTGGCACAGAGTATTGAGGGAACTAGGATCTACTGATTCATCCTAATCAGAACCTGTACCCAATCCCACACAATGCCCTGATGGAACGGCCAAGACAGTAAGATGGCCAGTGCTCACTAACATGTTAAATGTCTGGGGCAAACTGGATCAGCCACCACCTTTAGACAAGCATGTATATTATTGTACATTGTGTGAGAATAAAAGAATGTTGTACTTTGAACACACCTTGTGTGTCTGGAATTGCACTTCATAAAATAAATTATTATTATTATTATTATACGTGCTTGATGCTCTCTTTTTTAGTGAATTGAGTTGCATGACCCATGATAACCATCATGGTGTCCAAAGCAAACTATAATTACAAATGGATTTCACCACGGTACACACACCAGCTCAATTCCTATGTGAGCAGCACCTTTCAGTGCCTCTGCGTTTCGCTTGCTGCGGGCTATTTATAGCTTGCCTGCACCCCCCCCCCTTCCAGTGAAAGGAAGCATTGGCAAAGCTATTTATAGCTAGCCTGGCTGACCTAACCTCAAAATCTGAACAGCTTTGGTTGAGCCGCTGTGTACATGAAGCAATGTAGAGGAGGGAGTGTCAGGCAAGAAGTGTTCATCGAAAGGCAAATGTATATGTACTGTACTCATCGTAGACAAGGGGGTCTCAGTCTCAGTTACCTGTGAGAAGATCAGTACTCTGTGCTCTGAGCCGTACAAATGCCGCAGCATCTTGGACAGCAATTCCAGCTTGCCGCAAGCCTTGATCAGGGCGCTGCCTTCAAATGCATTGTTGGTGGTTCTGGGGGCCTCCTGTAGATGAGAGGTGATCAAAGAGTTGAGGAGATGTTTGACCAAGGCTTGAGGAAGTGAAGACCAAGGCGTTATCAACACCCACTCACACTCAATGTGAACACACAAATGAAGTCGTGTAGCTACACACAGAAACACCATCCACACTAAGCCCATGGGTGCAAACCAAACACTCTCTCTCTCTCTCTCTGACAGACATACTCCAAGTGGACACAAAAGGTATACAAACAAGACACAGTCAGCTACTTTCTCTTTCTTTCTAAAACACTAGTACACAGTACTGAGCATACAACAATGAATGGGAACAAGTGCAGTACCAAAAGAAATCAACATCACCATCATACATACCACCCCCCCCCCCCCACCCCCAACAAAAAAAAACCACACACACACAAAAACAACTGGATTTTTCAACAAACATACAATTGTATTCCCAATCTTGCTCTATTGGCAAATTAAATATAAAATCATTGTTAGCTACAGACAGTGATCCTTCATGATTCATTCCCTCAAATGTATGATTAAAATAAGGGTGGCGGTGTGCAAAAAACTTCATCATTCATAACAGAAAGAAATCTTTATCAAAGTCTCATTCCACTATTTAAACCAACAAAGTGGCTTTTGGAATTAGATATTTGCTATAACCTTCATCACTCATGCAGGCAAATGGAATGGAAATCAACCATACCTGGGCAGCCACAGGGAATAGGTAGGGATGGTTGCAACATTTCTTCAGATCCATCATGATGTTGAGCAGAGACACCTGGTTGCCTCCCTTGGCGTTGAGAGCGTCAAAGTTGCGTGTCAGAATGTACTTGTAATACTTCCTGAAAGGCAAGCATGATAATGAGAGGCAAACATCATAATTAAAAGCAAAGAGGCAAACATGATAATGGGCAAAGAAAGACTAGACGTACACAAACATCAATAAAATCAATAGATTTTCCATTACAATTTTATCACATGCGGATTAATGTTTGCAGTCAATCCAAACAAAATATAATGAAACACCACAGCCATTTCTCAACAAATAGGACCCCAACATTATTTCAAATGATATTTTAAAAGGGCTTCTGCAATACTCTGGAAATACATTTGTGATTTTATTTAGCTCATACAGGAAATAAATAAACCAGTTATCTGCCATCCAAGTGAGTCACATTCGGCTCTATGACTCAAAATGTTAATCAAATTGTCCTTGATTTTAATACACTTGAGTCTCCAGAAATTTATATTGCTTTTTCAATCAAATTCAAAGCGATTTCCTTTTCCAAGGAAATTTTTTAAAAAAATGAAAGACATAAGCTTACTTCTGCATGGGACTGAGTTCAACACGCACAATGAACTCCGACTTTGAGGGCATGTTCTTCAACACGTCAGACTTGAGACGACGAAGAAGATGGCAACCCAGGAGGTCGTGAAGCTTCTTCACTTGGTCCTCCTTAGATATGTCCGCAAACTCATCCAGGAAACCCTGAAGGTCACTGCAAGGTCAAACAAGACCCCCCAAAAAAAACCAATGTAAAAAATATTGAATGTGGACAAATATCAGAATCACACTCAGAATCTTTACTATCCCAACAAACAGTAAGGAGGTATAGTATGAAGCCAAGCATACATCAAATTATAAAATAAAATAATAAGTGGTTTTTATTTCTACTTCCATCAATCGTGGATTTAGATTTAAAAGAAAAGCAGTTTCATTATCTCTTTACTGTTACTAGTATTAGATCTTACTTTTTTGTTTACATTTCTCCTTATTGTTCACTGAGCATTCAACAATGGATGAAGACAGGCGTGTTACTAATGTACCTCATTATCATCATCAAACTACTTTCTTGTTTATTGCATGCTCAGTCTTTTTTGGGCCGTACCCAAATAAAATTATCAAGACTTCCTACACATTCTGGTATCTGGATTTCACAACAGAGTATAATACAAGCATGAAAAATAGAGGGCGACGAAGATAGGACGCAGTGAAAATAGTTAGTGGGACTTACTTGAAGTTTTCTGGCGTCAAGAAGTTGAGCAGGTGGAAAAGCTCTTCCAGGTTGTTCTGCAGAGGTGTTCCCGTCAGCAACAGCTTGTAGCCAATCTTGTAGTTCGTCAAAACTCTGAAAAACTGCACAACATGAAAGATTCCTTGTATTAACAGTTTTGTAAGACTGAACATGAAAAAACAACAACCGTTTGTTTGTACTGAGCTGCAAGTAGGCTCACAGAGGCAGTTACCCAGTTTGTACTGAGCTGCAAGTAGGCTCACAGAGGCAGTTACTCAGTTTGTACTGAGCTGCAAGTAGGCTCACAGAGGCAGTTACCCAGTTTGTTTGTACTGCGCTGCAAGTAGGCTCACAGAGGCAGTTACCCAGTTTGTTTGTGCTGCGCTGCAAGTAAGCTCACAGAGACAGTTACCCAGTTTGTTTGTACTGCGCTGCAAGTAGGCTCACAAAGGCAGTTACCCAGTTTGTACTGCGCTGCAAGTAAGCTCACAGAGGCAGTTACCCAGTTTGTTTGTACTGCGCTGCAAGTAGGCTCACAAGAGGCAGTTACCCAGTTTGTTTGTACTGCGCTGCAAGTAGGCTCACAGAGGCAGTTACCCAGTTTGTTTGTGCTGCGCTGCAAGTAGGCTCACAGAGGCAGTTACCCAGTTTGTTTGTGCTGCGCTGCAAGTAAGCTCACAGAGGCAGTTACCCAGTTTGTTTGTACTGAGCTGCAAGTAGGCTCACAGAGGCAGTTACCCAGTTTGTCTGTACTGAGCTGCAAGTAGGCTCACAGAGGCAGTTACCCAGTTTGTTTGTACTGAGCTGCAAGTAGGCTCACAGAGGCAGTTACCCAGTTTGTTTGTACTGAGCTGCAAGTAGGCTCACAGAGGCAGTTACCCAGTTTGTTTGTACTGAGCTGCAAGTAAGCTCACAGAGGCAGTTACCCAGTTTGTACTGAGCTGCAAGTAAGCTCACAGAGGCAGTTACCCAGTTTGTTTGTACTGTGCAGCAAATAAGCTCACAGAGGCAGTTACCCAGTTTGTTTGTACTGTGCAGCAAATAAGCTCACAGAGGCAGTTACCCAGTTTGTTTGTACTGCACTGCAAGTAGGCTCACAGAGGCAGTTACCCAGTTTGTTTGTACTGCACTGCAAGTAAGCTCAGAGGCAGTTACCCAGTTTGTTTGTACTGTGCAGCAAATAAGCTCACAGAGGCAGTTACCCATCCCACTTCCCCATCCCTTCCAGATGACACTGGCCCAGTGGTTGTTGAGGGCATATGCCTACACACAGCCGATGCTTGGTGGATCTTAGACATTCAGCTGGAGTCAATGTGACTGGCCTCTACTGCACATAATCTAGGCCGTATCTCAGCTTCATCACAAACTGACATTAGCAAAACTGGAGTATTATTTGAGTTCATGAAAAATGAAGAAAACAAAAACACAACACC
The DNA here is from genome assembly GCA_036898135.1 of Oncomelania hupensis. Lineage (NCBI taxonomy): Eukaryota > Metazoa > Mollusca > Gastropoda > Littorinimorpha > Pomatiopsidae > Oncomelania > Oncomelania hupensis. The sequence continues at coordinate 52,017,224 of CM072524.1, forward strand.
AACCAGCAAATGTCCGTGCAAATTTAAGTGTAACGAATACAACACGAGTACGTTCTTGCAGGTCTCGGAAAATTCTTCTACGAGCCTGTGCCATCAACAAAGATGTGACAAAAGAAATAAGTTTCAACATTGAAGTTACATTTACATTGTCAACGATGCAGCTCAACTCACTGTCATTACACAACAACTACACTGACCTTAGACTGGTTATTCTTCAAGCGATGCGCCTCGTCGACGACAAGCACCGCCCACTCTACGGAGCCCAACATGGCGGAATCGATGCTGATCAACTCGTAGCTTGTCAGCAAAACGTGGAACTTCACGTTGCAACCCTGTCGCATTTTCGACGCCTTGGTCCCTCCACGCACTGCACCCTCATCAAAGGAGAGTTCATGCTCTCGGATGACCACTCGGCTGTCTTTGTCACCTACATAGGTGACCACATAGAGTTCAGGGGCCCAGAGTTCAAACTCTCGCTCCCAGTTGATAATGGTGGACAGTGGGGCAGACACGAGGAAAGGCCCTTTGCAGTGACCCTGTGGACATCAAGTATTTGGTTTATTTCATTGTATAAATAGAATGCAGTGTGAGAAAACAGAAACAGCTAAACAAGAATATTGTTAATATCAGCTAAGTTTCTTTCGGTGAAGGATTCATGGTTAAGTGAGGAGCAACCTTTCTTTGTTACTAAAGGCGTAAAGTAGTAAAGAATAATGTTCTTTTAAAGAGAAAGGACAGGGATCTGATATCATCAAAAATAACTTAACTGCAACATGTCATTTATAGAAAAGGTCAAGAAAATAAAGCCAAAAATAATACAGTGATTCCTCTTTAGCAAAAGAATAACTTCCTTTCTGAAAGAAAAGGAAATTAAAAGTACAAAAGCAACATTTTGTTTTGTAATAATCCTGAACTCTTAGCAACCTGCACTTACAGACCTAAGTCCTGTATGTAGAAAAGTGCCAAAAAATGAGTTGTGCTGAAATAATAAAATCTATCTGTATTTTTGCATCGATCAGATTGAAAGTTTGGGGAAGTGTTGTCTTGAATGTACTATGAAGTAAATATATTCTTTTTTAAGTTTCTGCATTTTTGTGGGCCTGTTAATATTGATTTTTAAACAATAATCACAGGTAAATGAGTTGGGTTTTTTAAAAATCAGAAATACAGTGATTATGATGATGGCAATGATCTGACAAAATAATACAATGTAGGCTAAGTACAATAAGCATGCACAACACTTATTGGCTCCAATCAATGCATACACTTGATAATCCACATGTAACAAATCATAACCGGTCACCATTTTCTACTGCCTATCTGATTGCTTTGAAACTGATTTTTTTAAAAGTTTGTTTGATAAAAGTTGCAGAAAATATTCCAGAGATGTTACATCTCAGTCTAGAGGCTTTGTAGACCTATAAAACTCGCAAAATCGTTATTTTTTGGGTCCCAAATATAGTCAGTCCGCCCATTCGGTATCCATTTCATTGCGGTTTGGAGCGGGTCATGATTTTTGGGCATGTACGATGTGGTGCGGTCTAGGATACTAAGAGTTAATTCATAATTTTTAAGAGAAAAAAAAAAGGAAGACATTTTGGAACCAAAACTCTAAATCAGTCACACTGCATGCAAGAGGGACGTGCACACAAGCAATCCTGCTCACCTCTTTGTAAAGAGAGTACAAGAAGGTGATGGTCTGGATGGTTTTGCCCAGACCCATTTCATCGGCCAAAATAGTATCTGTGCCGTTGGCCCATGAAAACCGCAGCCAGTTTAGACCTTCCAGCTGGTAGGGATGCAGATTCATGCCCGTGTCCTCCAGATACGCCGGCTGTCTTTCCATCTTTTTACGCAGCTGCAAGAAAGTGAAGAAAGACATTCAGAAAATGAAACGACTTGATGATGAGAATATAAAATGGATTTCATTCCTGAAACTTTATTTCGAGATTCAACATCAATTATTTTTTTCGATGATTTGGTACTTTTATCTACAAAGTTCACTTTTATTTATCCTAGAGTCCAAACTCTTTGCAAAAGCAGCACGGGTAGATCAAAGAAGTTAAGGTTTTTTACAACAGCAACAAATCCTTTAAAATACATTAACCAGGGCTTTTTTCTCTTACTAGCGTGCAAACACAGGTTTGAAGTTGTCTGAAAGTGAATTGAGACACGAGTGTTGAAAAGCAAAAGATTCAATACCAGAATGCGTGTGATGTTTGTTCCTGTTTAGGATCACAATTTTGACAACATTTTCTTCAAGAATAAATGGTAATCTTTTCACTCATCTAGGCCTCATTTTGATCGTAGCCATGCTGACCCGACAAGCTTTTTATAAAAGTTCAGCTAGAATATAAGGCTTGACAAACAAAAAAAACACTCAGACTTACATCTGTAGTAGGATTAGCAGGGGGCATCTTGCTAGCCAGTTCTTCTTCTCGCTCCTTATCCTTCTTGTTGCGATCTCGCCTGTCTTTCTTGCCCTTTTTACCCTTGGAGGGCTTCTCCGGTTGCTCAGAGGATCCATACATAATCATTCTGTCAAACAAAACAATATATATAGATAGATAGATAGATAGATAGATAGAGATTTTTTTTTTTTAATACATCACTTTCTTATCTATAGGGAGGAGGGAGTATGGGTTGTCTTAACATCAGAACAATAGGTGACTGGAATCTTACGAAAACAGCAACAGATGGAACTATGCTCCAATGCCACTGGTGAAGTGAATGCCTTTTTACTATGACGACGTGGAAAGCAATAGCATAAATAACAGCATACCTATACGGATTGACAACTTATTGTTTCAACGTTCTTGAAATACTGTGCATGTCAAGCTCATAACTTTGCCTTTGTTTCTCACCTTTTCAACACAAACCACACTATACACCACAAATTAGTGCAAGTCTACATAAGATTTCAATATCACATACACCCTTCAGTGTAGCACCGACTTACCTCAGATTTTCATAGTTCTCGATATGCTGTTTGAAGTCTGCAATGTCGCTGTCCTCCCTCTCCCAAGTGGCCTGGTCATAAGGGAGATCTCGCCATTTGCACAGGTACCACAGCATGCCATCTTTCTGCTTCCTACAACACCAAATACGCAACCCACATCAAATGAAAAAGTCAAACAATAGGACAGAAATGCAATGTAAAAAGTCAAACAATAGGACATAAATGCAATGTGAAACCCTTTTACAGTGCTTAACACTTTCTAACTATCCACTGCTAGTTCTGTGTGGTTGGACAATGCACAATACTGAATGTGTTAAAAAGCTCAGATGAGACACGGCATATCCATGATTACTTGGGTGGTTCTCTCAGTGACTCTGAAGCGGACGTAAATCAAAAAGATATTTTTGCCTGAGCATCTTTGAAGACCATGATACTCAAGAGGCTGAGTTATGGCTAAAATTTCATGTACCATAGCAAATGATAGGTCACTCAGTTCCACTAAAACCAATACAAACATAGTTCAAAACGTCTCTCTCCTTGTATCCTATTAGCAAATGGTTCACCATCTTGTATATTCTATAAACATCAATCAAGGGGTGTTTTTGAAGAGTAAAAAAAATCAAATCTAAAAGTTGTACAGTTGGTGATGCATCAAACATTAAATAACATAATTTAAAAGTCTTCGAAATTGTGCAAATCAAGCACAAATTTCTTCAAGGTTCTACAAAACTCAAAACAAAATTAATTAGAACTCTGAAACGTACGCGTGGTTGATGATCCTGTGAATGTCCAGCCATTCAGGACGTACACCATAGCGGTAGAATCTCTCCTCCAAGTTATGAGGATCCTCGTCCTTCATCTTGTCCTTGTAGCTACTGCCATCCTCCAGCGGGGGCGGTTCGTCCATATCCACACGGCGGATGTAGTTGCGGTACATGGCAGGGTGGTATACATCAAGCTGAAAGATAACCAAATTGTCAACATACAGTTTGCAAAATCAGCCTTGCGCAGAGGAAAGACAAATTGTGAACTTTTTTCTTGAAACATCAGCAATAAAATTATATTCTTGAAAGACTGAGAAATAAGGTAGCATTGCTAGAACATCAGCTCGAATGAACAGGGCTGCTCACATTGCGATATACTGTCTCACCCTGACAACTCAATTTTGCCCTAAAAAGACCAAGGTTCACCGATCTAAATCTACGTGGCTGTTCTATAGTACTGCAATGCTGGAGTCCTCAGTGAGGAAATGTAAACCAAACCCAGCAATCTCATATCTACATGTACACACACACAGACAATCAGGAATGGGAAGTGGCTGTGGAAAAATCAGCTGAAATGGGGCAGGGGTCCAGGGGCAACGCCCTGGTAGGGGGTCCAGAAAATGAATTTCAGCAATTTTGACAGGGATTTAGTGGCCTCTCCTGAGAGCTAAATCTTGAGAAGAGCACACTTTTAGACACCCCCCCCCCACCACACACACACAAATAATCATAAAAACACCATAATTTACACATTTTGTACTAGTTAACATGTGTTTAATCCATGTTTTGCTTTTTTTTTTTTTATTCAGCAAGGGCATACCAAGTGATTTGTAAACTGGCATGTTCACTGTCTGTTTATAAATTATAGTGCCTAAACATTCTCAATAGCTGGCAGTCAATCTTGGAAACATCACAAGCAAATAAAGCAGACAAATTCTGACATTGTTTTCTGTCTGAATGTCAATGTAATATTTTTAAACAAAAAAAACAACAACAAAACATTATGTATAAACACAAATATCCTGAGCTGAGAAGTGGATAACATTGCATGCCAAATGAGTACTTTTATTGTGAACACCGGTTTAACAAAAACTGAAATCACTTCTTAAAATAGGATGCCTTTTGAAAGCAAGATGATCGGTCAAAGCAACTAGTCCTCGACTGCCATATTGTACATGTTTGTCACATGTTATGCACTACGCTTCGCCAGGTGCATCCACTTTACGAAAATAGGAACCAACTCGCTCTCGCCTGTTGTCACCATTCCATTTCACCTCGCGAATAACTGGTATCCATTCCCATCTCCATGCATTCACAGGATGAATCATCAAAATCTTCACCGCGCTGAACAACACGCCGCACCGTCGCCATTTTGGAAGAAACCGGAAGTTGGTGAACGCTATGCTGAGGGAAACCGGTGTTCAGAATTTTTGTTACCCTCAAACTGTTTGATTACCCGGACATCTTTTTCCGCGTAAAACATTTATTTTTCGGCGGACAAATATTAATTTTCAGCGGAAAATCGCGGATCGGCGGTCAATTCCCATGCCTGACAATATTCATAAGAAATAGAGCTCATATACTTACAGCTAACTCGCTGATCCATTCACAGTGCCAGTAAGACATCTCATGCCACCTGACAAAGAACTCGCGCAATGGCGGCCTCTGCAAAAAAAATAATATTACAGTTGTAACACAAATACCAAGCAGCAAACCGAAACACACACACCCACTAAATGCCTTCAACACAATGAAAGCAGCAATCAATGACGGTGACAATGCCGCTTGCAGTTTTGTTGATTGATGCTGCTGACATAGTCGTGTATCTTTGACGCTGGCTATGTCCTTCTGTTATTACGACCACAAAATAAACGCTCACTTTCTTGGTCTTTTCATGGTGAGTGTGATCCAGTTCATCAGTCTGTTCTGGTGGCTTGGCCCATTTCCACGTCAGGATCTTCGCCACTTTGCCTTTCAAAGGAGGGCACTGGAAAAACAAAAGAAATCATTGCATATATATTATACAACATTTAGTGAAATACATTAAAATATGTTGCTTTTTTAAATCAAAACAAAAAGCAAGTGTAAAACAATAACAAAGTATCATGTCCTCTCCATTTATGGATAAAGAGATTTGTTCACATCAGACAAAAGTCCTATCTAACAGTGTACAAAAGACCTATCTAAAACATGATTGTACTAAAAGCAGCAGACTAATAAGTTTACAGTCACACTTCTGCGGTAGATCTATGCCTGCATTCTTGCCTCTCCAGTCACACAAACACAGCAAAAACTAAGCTTTCTACTCTCTTGGGAGTTGACACTGCACAATCATAGAGAGTTAGCTTGTGATTCCTGACGAAGCGTTTTAGCGAAAAACATGTATAGAGAATATTTTAATCTTGTGCATGTTCTTTATCCTTTAAAATTTATTTTACTAGTCTTCCAAATACAAACTACAGCAAAATACCCCCTCCCCCCCTTCCAACTTACATCGCATCGTGGGCAGTGCCAGTCTCCGTCAGGGATGACCTTGAGCGGAGGGTTGAGGCAGTGAGTATGGTAGGCTGACGGACAGGCATCACAGCACAACAACTCTCCTCCGTCTTTGCACACGCGGCAAAACTCCATGTGGTCGTCCTCCTCCTGCTCCGCAATGCCTTCGCCTTCCTGTTTAAAAGTCTTAATAGCAATACTACTACTACTACTAATAACAACAATAATAATAACAATAATAGTACTGGATGCTAAATAAGCGCTTTCCCCCTAAATCACCCCCCAGACTCACAGCGCTGCAATCTGTATGGACATATATGCTGCCATACGTCGCCCACACAACAAACACATCTATCACCCAAACATGTGACATAAAGGCAGGGAGATTGCCATTAGTATCAGAAGACAGAAAGGATATATACATTCTATTTCTGAAATCTGATATTGACAACATCCAATACCATTAAGAAAGGGAGGAAGGAAGCCAGAGTACCTGGAGAGAACCCTCAGTGACCTGAATAGTCTCGAGACTTTAGTCACATAAGTTCACCCCTTGCGGGAATCCAAACTTTGGCACAGGAAATCCCTGACTAACCAACTGCGCCAGTAAGCCAGAATGTAATCTTTAACACATTCTATATAAAGTATTATAGAAACAGAAAGTAGTAAGAAAAATGAAAATGTAATAGAAAATAGTATGCAGTAAACTAAACTAATGAAGAGCAAAAAATAAACCTAACAGAAAAACAGCCCATTTACATTATAACTAAGAAACCAGTGAACACGAACTAAAACGATTAAGTTAAAAAAATTAAGTCTCCAAGAAAATAACCTACAAAATAAATAAAAAGACATTCTGATTATATCGGTGTGATTTTCCTTGCAGCCTTCTGTTACATGTTGATGCAATAAGTTTGTTTACTGTCCAGTGAGTTATGAATAATGTCAAGTATCTGTGTCCTGTGAGATAGGGATAATGTCAAGTATCTGTACCATTACTTGTACAGAGACAGTTTTGAACAAGTAAATGCTTGAGTGGACTCGGCGCTATGAGCCCGTTTTCGATGAGATCTGTATTGAAAAACAATTATTTATTATTATTGTTATTATCTATGCCTTACTAACCTCTCCCATAACTCAAAAATCATTGGGGCACCACAGATGATTGTTTAAACAGCGTACTCTGTCTTTCTGTGCCCTAAGCATCTATACCTATACCTCCTTACAAAAAATATCACTGCATCTGTTATTGCAGGGCTGTGCATATTAATCATTTATTATTATTATTACTATTATTATCTGTTATCTGTCACACACAAATATTTCCACAGACTCAAGAATTAGTGAATGTTTGTAATGGTCTTTTCTTAAATATCTATTGCAATCTGTTGGATTACTGGTCGGCAAAGCATGTCTTAATTTCTCCATTATAGAACAATATTCTTTAAATTGACTTACACAGTGTGGACAGCTCCATTTTCCTTCAGGGGCTTCCTCCAGCTCAGGTTCCAGACACACCAAGTGATAGGCCCGAGGACATGTGTCACACAGAATTATCTCACCGCCCTGTTGGCACACCTCACAGTAATCCTGATGCTCAGTCTGAAAATGGAGGCGGAAAAAAAGATGCAATCAGTAACTAGAATGGCAAAGCCCATATGACTCACATGTTCCTAAGGAACTTGCAATATTTAATATGAAAATGAGTATCTAGCCCTGCTCCCTCTTCCTCTCTCCTCCCTCCCCCCAAAAAAATGAAATGGTGGCATTAAAATACAAAGTAATACCGACTTTGATCTTACTCTCTCAACCTTGAGATGATTGATCTCTGGCTCCAAATAGATCCATGTACTATCAAATAAAGTACAGCAAAAGTTGTATTATGCCCAAAAAATAAACCGGTGACCTTGGGATGATCTTGACCATCAGTGATCTTAACCTTGGGATGACCTCGACTCGCACATGATCTGATCAAATAACCCAATGTTGTTGCATACTACAGAATAAATAAACAACAATTTTTTGTATGTTTTTGCCTAAAATGACCTTGACTTTCAAGATCAACGCAAAAATGGAAAAAATATGAAGATCAATCTATCTTCTCTAAATACAACAAGTTTGGACTTAATATCTCTTATAGTTTAGTGTCAAGTTCACTTCAAAGTACCAACTGGACAGCTCCAACAACCTTGACCTTGGAGTGAGTTTGACCACATTTGCAAAGTATGTGTGTCTCATTGATATCTAACATGCATCAAAGAATCGTAAGTTCCATATTAATAACCTAGAAAAAAAGTGAAAAATTGTCATTATTCAAAATAACATTTGATGACCTTGTGACACTGCCCTTGAAATGAAGTCATTCATTCTTTAATCATTTATGAGGTCTCATGGGTATACACCATCATACCAAGTTTTGTGTGGAAGTAGGCTCTGAGTACTAAGCCACTTTAAAGTTTTTGCACGGACAGATGGTGGACAGAGAACGGACAGACTGCATGGGTGGGAGCCAAAAATTTCTGCAGTACTGAAAAAAAAAAAAGGCTTGCCCGGTCGGCGGCGCGCGGAATCGCAATGTAACACAAATAATAAATTTTATACAGGTCTACACACAAAACCCCATAAACATATATTATTTTGTAATTATTTCAGATAAAGTTGTGTTTTATAAAAGATCAATCTCCACACCTTTGCATGTGGTAACTGTAACTTTCTTTTTAAGGTGCACTATCCATCCTTGCTGACTTGAAGAACTGCATGATGTCTCCCATGCTACTTTTTCTCTTTGGCTGCTGTGTCTTTCCTGGAAGGCACACCACAAAGTGGTTGGGATGCCACAGGTTTTCTGGCAGGTCCTTGCCAAGAGCCCCAGTCCACATGATGGTTTGGGGCCTGCTGTCACCAGCACATGAAGGAAGCCGAGGAGCAATGAGTCTCTGTAGGTAGTGGCAAAACTTGTGCCCACCATACTCAGGATAGAGTGTCTGGATGGTGGTGTGCAGAATGCTTGCTACAGCATGAAGATGCCAAGTACCCATGTAGGCACCCAGACTCTGTACATTTCATCACTTCCTTTCTGAAGATATGCTTGATGCCCTCGGCATTGAGCTCTTCTTTCCCAAAGTAAAAGGAATGAGATGCACAAAGTTCTGACCACAGAGGTGAAACAGTGGTGCCAGCATACCGTTTATTTAACTCAGCATCATCAAGGTAGAACTGTTCATGAGCTGCCAACTCCACAGCCATGTGCACCCTCATCTCCACATGTGCATTCTGAGCACCAGTAGCCAACACAGCAGCACATCATGGAAGGCAGTTTCCATCACCTTCAATAGAAATAGGTACAAAAGGGCTGGGGCATCTTTGGGGAACAGGTCCAGTACAAGTTCATCAATGTCATATTCACTGGCTTTAAGCCCTTCTAAACAACTCACAGGCCATTTTTCTATGTCTTTCTCCACTTTCTTTGCAACCTCTTGTAGTTGATGGAAAGAATCCTTTGCAGCCTTCTGTAATTGAACAGCAACTGTCTTGAAGTAGTCTTACACAGTATACACCACGCGGCACCAGGTTCTTTTGTTTTCCGTAACCATAAACGAAAAGGACGGTCGAGTCGGTCTTTTTCATCTAGCCACTCGTTTCTCCACTTATTTTTCGTGTTCACTCCGTCAATTTGCCGAGCCTTGACAGTGTTAGAAACGTCAAGCAGATCCATTTTGCGAGCCTACTCGATTGAACGTTTTAAAGATGGCGGTGACTAGATGACGGAATTGGAGACTGCCGGAAGTCGCGATGTCGTTAAAGCCGTAAGCAGCTTTCGATATCGATGTCCGATAGATTAAGCTTGTTAAGAAAAAAAAAATTGCGGTATGGAATTCCGTCCTAGTACGGAAGGTCTCCCACCCATGAGACTGACATTTTTTTCCATATCATTTTTGGACTATTTAGGACTCATCTCAAACAGATTTGCAAAATTCTGGGAGTGTATTTTTCTGGGTGGAAGGGAGAGAAAGGGGGTGGGTGTGGAGGGAGGTGGAAGGGGAGGGGAGAAATGAGTACGCACACACATTGCTATGCATGCCAGTCAAAAATAAAATTTACATGATCAGTTAAACAGTCCATCAGTAAAATGAAGTAAACTTATACAATCAGTCTTCTGTTCCCAGAATCGTAGTCAATCCAACATGTGTATGGGTGTGCGTGTGAGGGATAACCGATTCGCAAATAGCAAAGTCCATGTGAAATGCGCTTTATAAATCTTCATAAATAGAATCCTTTCCACATTCCTTATGCACCGAGCACAATAAATCATCTTGCATCTCGTAATTTATTGCTTTGTATGAATACTGGAGTCATCTTGAATGTTTTGCAAATATACACAGGGCTTTCCATTTGCAATGAATCTAAGGAGTGGGCTCACTTCTATTTTACAATTGTAAAGAATTTTTTTCACTCCTTGTTAAGCGTTTTAAGGAATGGGACATAAATGATGGACAAAAGTGTAGGTGCACACTTTTCACACGCTTGACATGTACACATTCATACCAGTGATTCATACACATACGTCGAACTATAGCACCCTTCATAAGCATAGTGCACAACGAATTTGGACTTTGTGACTGGTTGATAGTGCAGAAGGTAAACCAAAAGAACTTCAAGCTAACTTTTCAGTCACATGGCCGTGCAAATTTTTTATACGATTTTTTCCGAAACAGTAAACACTCTTGCAGCTGTTTATTGGACACTCACTCAGAAAAAAACAACTTTTTCCCTCGCTTAATGTCGCGTTCACGATCTTCTCATGCCGTAGATAGAATTTTCAGGCGTTTGTTCAGGACCAATTGTAACATTTAAGAGACATATCTCACGCCTGATCGGCGATTCTAAGATGTGATTTTGCGGTTCTAAGGTATGTTCACACCCGATCTCGGTGTAATGAGGAGCCTTGGATCTCTGTTTTCATTAAGCTTTCATCGATAGCTATCAATTGTAAAAAAAACAAACTAACCTGACTAAAAATTGTGCTTTATTAATTAAATTCATGCATTTTGTGCATGGAGCATGAAATAGTCACATTACAAACTGACATCATCATCATACCTCATAGCCCTCAGCATCTGGGTCGTTGGGAAACTTGTTTGTGGTCTTGGTCTTCTTCTTACGGTGACCCTGACCTCTGCCCCGTTTGGTGCGCTTGCGAGGGGGTGCCGCCGCAGCTTCCGCTTTCTCTGCCTCTTTCAAGATGGCAGCTTCCTCCAGCTGACGCTCAAACTCTTCATCGCTGGTGTTGAAACCACCCCCCTCCTCGTCATCCTGTGTTACAAAAGGGAACTGCCAGCCATGACTGCCATGGTTCATATCCCCCAATTAACCCTGTCCCACAATTAGAAATATCCCCAGTCAACACCGGATACAGCCAATCCTGGTGATGTAAGGAATTTAGGCTAGGATCAAACAGCAGTTTTTCACTTGCAGGTGAACTAAATTACTCAATACTACAGCGACATAAAAGATAGAAGAAAAAAAAGGAAACAAAGCTATGGGTTACAAATATGATTTAATTTACAAAAAGAATGATCTACATATAAAGAAATAATGTATATACAAATATTTATCTTCATGCGAAAAAAAAAATCAACTACCTAATCCAAACCCACTAAACAAACAATGCCGTTGAACTGATTCTAGCATACACTAAAAATGCAAAACAACTATGCATATACAGAAACAAGCAATATACGTATACAGGGTGGGCCAATAAAATGTTACCACTTTTTATTATCATAAATACGTTTTTATTTTAAATTAGAACATTTTCGAAAATTTTATTCTAAATTTTATTCACAAAAATGTCTAAATTATCATTTGATATTAAACATAATCAATTTTTTCACTGGATTTCCTCAAACAATTCTTTCCCGGAGATAGGCTTATCTCATCATGGCACACAGACAACTCATGACGGGTGATGTTCTGCCTACTCCCCTGATCTTTCTCCTGCAGACTACTTCCTATGGGGGAACATGAAGGAGAGAGTGTACTACGGATGCTGGTCTTCAGGGTCCAATGGTCTGTGTGTACAGACCATTGGGCCCTGAAGACCAACATCCGTCAGGAAATTCGGAGAATCTCACTTGAGATGTGTGGCAATGTCATCACAAACTTCAATGTGTGTGTTGCAGCTGTAATCCAGAGAAGAGGAGCATGGATTGAGCATATCATCAATTATTAAATTGTACAGACTGAATAAAAAAAGTGGGAAATCTTTGGTATCAAATGATAATTTGGTGCTTCCGTGACATTTCTGTGAAGAAAATTTTTGAAAACGTTCTCACTGTAAAAACTTATGTACAATTAAAAAGTGGTAACATTTTATTGACCCACCCTGTATACCTAGCAGAAACTTGTGACTGTTGGATGCTTTCAACCTAGCAAACTAACCAAACCTATTTACAATGGTGGCATGACTCGATGGCTGAAGATGATGCTTTTGTTTAGCATACCATACAAATCTACAATCTCCTTTAAAACTCATTGATTTATTTATATTCCATCAATATGAAATAGTGCTTTTCCAGCTCATTTACTGTCAAAGGAATTGCATCATAAGGATTTATCATTTAGTTCAAATATTTTCAATACGCTACCACATACACACAAACCCAACTCTATACACCAAAAGGTCTACTATTATCACATTTGTAATAAAAACAGCTCCGCTACTTGTACATATGATGAAATACTAAGAAAAAAACTACACAATACTAAACAGCATAAAAATAAAGTTTATAAATGATAATTGATATATACATGTAGTGGGGGGGAATAAGAGATAACACTTCTGTGAAAAAATATCCAATTTATTTAACTAAATAAATGGCAAATAAACACATTTAATACAGGGACTTTTATTTGTAATAAAATATATAAAACACACATATAACACTCATAAATAAAAGTTAGATTAAAACCCCATATAAAACAGTACAAAAACTTTGACGGACAACTTGTGCTGACAGGTATAATCAAACAAACATCACTATTGTTTCTGGCACACTAAACTAACAACAAAAAAAACCCTCCTATATTGCTTACTACTAAAGAAGCGAAATAAGGAACAAAGGAAGAAAAGAAAAAAAGAGTCAAGTTTGTGTGCTGAGCTGTGGCAGGGTTGGTTGGGTCAGGGGTCAAAGGTGGCTGGGTAAGCGGCAGCAACACCAACTGACAACACCCAGAGGCCAACAGACCGCAGCAGGGACCAAACTGACTCACTGAGCTTGCCTTCTTGCGCTTGCGCTTCTTGGTGATTTTGATCTTGAGGGGAGCCACCGCCTTCTTGCTGCTCTTCTTCTTTGATCTGGACTTGCCTCCCCCTTCCTCCTCCTCTGTGGCGTCGTTATCCTCATCATCATCTGTCAGGACAGCAATACACAACCATTAAGACAGCAATAAACAGTAAATAATGGGAGTAACACTTCCCCTCCCCCTCATACCCCTCCTTCCCCCACTCTTTCCTCTTCGGATTAGAGTATGAATCAAAATCTAGTCTGCGTCCTCATCATGGATTCCACTGCAGTGACTTTCAAGATCCTGACAATGATCAGAAGTCTTGTCCAGAAACACCAATACATCCAGCATGCATCGCTGGATGTCGGACATTCGCTGAGAAGGCATTCATATGAGTGATTACTAAAATCTCAAATATTTCCCCCTTCCCCCAACCCCTCCTCCACCCCCCAAAAAGTCATATGAATGTAGAAATCGCCACTGTGGTCTATGTGGAACTTTTATATCAGGCACTCTTTAATTTCCTGCAACAATCATAATGAGCTTGAAATTTTCTCCTTTCCTTCTGAACTTACCAGGACCTTCTACAGTCAGTATTCAAATTCAATCAACTCGAAATTTAATATGCATAGTTACTCAAAGGTTGTTATCCAAAGGGTCATTGTTACATCCAAAGAGGAATGGAGACTGGGGATAAAAGGTGGGGTGGGGACATGAACATTCACAGGAGAAAGGGGTACATTGGGGGTAAGACTAAGAGAGACATGAACATTCACAATCAGGGGAATCACAAATGAACAGCTATAGAAACTTAGAAAGTAACTAAGTGCGTGCAATTCTGTTGTATAAACAAAAAATTCAAAGCAAAATAAAAGTCCAGGGTTACCTCTTGAGGGTGTAGCTGGGGAATCGGCAGGTGGAGCAGACACAATGACGGCAGAGGCTGGTTCCGTTTTCTCCTGTCCCTTGAAAGGGTTGCTACCAGCAAACTCTCGCCATCTGGCTCCAAGCAGCACCACCAGCTTGGCCTGCGCAATTTTAGGGTTGTCCTTGGCGATAAGCGGCCGAACAAACTGGGAGAACAGCTTGTAGTTGGTGATGTTCTTGTAGTCATCGTCAGAGAAGTTGATCTCGGTGTTCTTCATCCCAAACTCATTGCAAATGTCCGCCGAGCTCTTGGGTTGAGGTCGGGTAGGGGTGCGCTTTTTGACATCCTTTGGCGTGATTTCAAATGACTTGTCATCATCGTCATCATCAGCGAAGTCACTTGCCTGCAATTAATATAGAAAGACAGATATTAGATTGAACATTGGAGGGAATAAACAAGATAATGATGTAATAAATAAGCCAGGAAACCTCACACAATTTTTATCACGCTCAAAGTATCTGTCAAATTATACAAATAAATATATATAATAATGTAAACACACACACATATATTCACAATAAAACAAAATACTTTTTTTTTTTAATACTATTAGTATTATGTATCATGGATACGCTTACCTCATCTTCACTATGGCGCTTCTTCTTCTTCTTCGATTTCTTCTTTTTCTCACTACTGTCTTTAGATTTCTTCTTGCGTCCTCTCTTTTCCACACGCTCCTCTTCTACCTCTTCTTCTGTTGAGAAAAAAAAAAGAAGAAAATATAAAAATATTACTGTGAAAATGTTAAAAAAAAAATCTTTTGATAGCGTTCATACCATAAAACAAACATGATAATAAAGCACTATTTGTGAGTGTGACAAAAAAATGAATCTAGTCCTGAAGTAAACTATACGTAGTAGTGTCTCGTTTTTCTTTCACTTCTTTTCGTATATCTTTCGATGTTAACGTTAAATATAAATGCGTGAGAACTGCGCTTTAAACTGATGTCATTAGGAAAAAGCGCTATATAAATACCCTTATGTAGTAGTACTTTTAGATGAGTAGAAACGAAAGTGAACAATTGCTTCCGCCTTTCCGCGCATGCGCAATGACACTCCAAAATTCCCATTATTTTTAGCGCTGCACAAAGCCTCCGACATCCCATAATATTCACAGACCAGACTTTGTTTCAAAATTATTTTGTCATCAAATGTCACGATACGACTACTATAATATCGGGTCCATTGGTGAAGTCAAAAAACACAAATGAACACCTGTTTGGACGGGAAAATCCCTATCTTTTTTGGGAAACACTTGTCAGTCACAACAGTATGCAAATGAACAAAGACGCCAGCATGGGGATTCCGCGGTTCACGCCTCTGAAAACGGCGTGGTTTGAAGACACAGAAGAAAACGCAAAAGAATCACAAAGATATATTTATTGAATGCACTAAATATTATTCATCTGGCACCTAGGACGGCGATGGCACGCGGGAAAAACATGATCATCGATAAAACCGTACTCTAATTAGACTGAAATATACACAGGTCAATTAATTTACAATACCTTCTTCGTCCCCTTCTTCTATCTCCATTTCCTCCTCATCGTCGTTTCCTCGTCGACTCGACATTTTGATCTTAGTCTGCTAAGGAGTCCAAGTAACTGTATAAGTCAGTGTGCAAATCACAAGATTTCTTCTAGGTCTGTTGAGATACAGAGGGACATTCAAACCCCTCTCCTCTTTCCTCCACTGAAAGCGGCTAATTGATCATGCGCGTGCTGACGTCACACCACGGATTGACATCCCATAATAGTCGAACTAGACATCCCATAATAGTCAGGGTTGACATCCCATAATACTGCTAATATTTTAATAGGTGCGTAGGCGTGTTCTAGAGAAATTTCTCGATCAATATTGATTCTGTAAAACTTACGTTTTTAACTTTTATTTAAGTTCTAGCGCCTGTGGGCATACTTGTACACACTGACAAACATATATATGCATGAATGTAGACTGGTTTAGGAGTGCTGAGCATAAAAGTTACATCTACTTTATTTACAACTTTCATACCATAACTAGCCTACTTTAAAAAAATTACTTCAAGTTCTTTTATATTTCTTTTCTTTATTTAAATAATTGCTTATATATAGGCTTACCTTTAATACACGTTTCCTCTCCACCCCTCCTACCTCCACCCCCGTCCTTCTCCCTAATTCTCCTTTTAAGCTGCTCTTCAATCCATGTCAAATGTTCCCACCTCATTCATTCATATTTCATTCTTTTCTTGAACATACATGGGGGTCGGATAGTGCAGTGGTTGGAGCACTCGCTATACTGTGTCGCAAGTTAAGCACCGTCCAGTGCGGTTAGCACTTGGATGGATGACCGCAAAACGTGAAGCGAAAAATAACAACGCCCCAGTTGACGCAACTGTGACTGAGTAAGCCTCCTCTCTTAAGGGGGGGGGGGGGGGGGGGGGGAAGGTAAAGCAGCGAGGGAGAGAGATGGGCATCACCATCAATACGCTGGCCCAAGATCGATAAGTGTGATCTCCAACATCACGCTCCCCTACGCCACAAGGCTATATGGGACTACCTTTGCCTTTTTACCTTTACCTTGAACATACAAAACAAAAAAAATATTTCTAAAAAATTTATGAAGATAAATAGTAGTAGTAGTAGTAGTAGTAGTAGTAGTAGTAGTAGTAGTAGTAGTAGTAGTAGTAGTAGTAGTAGTAGTAGTAATAATAATAATAATAATAATAATAATAATAATAATAATAATAATAATAATACATGATGCTACCACGCGCTTTTTCTTCAATCGAACTCAAAGCGCGGCGACCTGAAGAGGTCGCTATATTACAGAAGTCGGAATGGAAATCAATGTTTATTTTTGAAATGTTAGATTGACTGCATCGATCCAATACTATTATTGAAAGGAGATGGAGGAAATCTTAAAGTCTGCGAGTCCCTCCCCACCCCCTCCTCGACCTGCTTTGCTTCTCCGTTCTCCTCGTCTTCCCCCACCTCCTCTTCCTCATCATCATCGATCGTTCTTCTCCTTCTTTAGTGTGACAATCCTGTATTTCCTTTCTCAATGTATCTTACAATTGAGTCAAGTGTAAAGGGCCCAAGATAATAATAATAATAATAATAATAATAATAATAATAATAATAATAATAATAATAATAATAATAATAATAACGGATTTTTATATAGCGGATACTCCAGCCTATGACCAGACTCACCACGCTTTACATAGTCATATAAATACATGCACTCGATAAAACATTACTTTTGCTACAATAACCAAAAGACGGGACAGTAAAGATAACTCATGTTAGCGTCACAGATCAGTTTCAAATTCACAGTAAGATTTTACACCTTCCGGGGAAAAAAAAGATTTAAGCTAAAAGAATATAATAACTATTTCAAAAGTACGATTTTGCTGTAAACCGATACATTTATTTGTTTCTGTGCCTATTATTAATTATATCTTCAATTTATCCCACCACCTTAGCTCAGTGGTAGAGCGTTGGCCTGGCACACTGATGAACCCAAGTTCGATTCCCGTGGTGTGCAAGATAAAAAGTGACAATTTTTACTGTTCATTTTAGCAGTGTGATTGCTCTGATGGCTGGCTCAGTGTTGATTTACCCCCTCATTCCTTACCCTTATCGCCGATGGTGGGTGTAGACGTTAAACTTCAATATATTTATTCATTCATATTATCAGGGGCGTATTCTACAATAGCATAGCAGCGAGAGTGTGTATAGTTGTCATAGCTGTATTTTTATACATTAAAAAAAGAAGAGCTAGCTGTCGAAAATTCAAAGCTTAAAGTGCAATTTTCCAAGTAAACTCATTGTCATAAAAACATACTCTGGCCCGTTAACTCTTAACTGAAGTGAGTTTGAATGCGAAAACGGAGTGGACTACTGACTTAATGCCCGTCATTCCTTCCAGGGCATAGGCCGCCAACAACAGCTATCTCGAGTCCTCTGTCCTGTGCCATTCTTTCTAACTGACTTCAGGTGTAGCCCATCATGGTGGTGTCGGCCTCGAGGTCGCGTCGCCAGGTGTTCCTTGGACGGCCTCTCTTTCGCTTTCCCTGGGGGTTCCACTTCAGCGCCTACCGGGTGACGTTCGTTGCGGGTTTGCGTAAGGTATACCCCCTATCCAGCCCCATCTCCTTTTCCTGATTTCATCTTCAGCAGGGAGTTGGCGGGTCCTTTCCCAAAGGTTGGCTTTGCTGATGGTGTCGGGCCAGCGGATCTGGAGAACCCTTTTGAGGCAACTGCTGATGAAGGACTGGACTTTTTTGATGGTGGTCTTGGTTGTCCTCCATGTCTCTGCTCCATACAGTAAGACTGGCTTCACATTGGAGTTGAATACTCGGAAACAGAGTAATAATGTTTAATGATTTCACGCTAAGAGATGGATATATATGCAAACCCATACAGTCATACATTTTTTGGTGTTTGGCTATATGCGAGATTAGATTCTAAATTAGTCCATACCGAGCGCAATCTTCTGTTATACTATTAGTACATGACTTTTAAAACAAGAGAATCAACTATATAGAGTTTAGATCTACATAGTTTCGCCCTATATTGCGTTGCTTTCTTACGGAACTACTTTACGAGTGTGTACAGACTTACCAAAATCGGTGCTAAGGCTCCAGCAATTAGATTCTCTCACCATGGACCATGGATCCAAAAATGTTCCTTACAATTCTATATACATTTATGCTATTTGCTTTGTGATGTGGAGTTTATTGTGACGTTTGTCCGTTTGACTTTTCAAATGTACGGAAGTGACTATAGCTAGTGTGTGTGTGTGTGTGTGTGTGTGTGTGTGCGGGTGTGTGTGTGTGTGTGTGTGTGTGTGTGGGTGGGTGGGTGTGTGGGTGTGTGTGTGTGTGGGTGTGTGTGTGTGTGTGTGTGTGTGTGTGTGTGTGTGTGTGTGTGTGTGTGTGTGTGTGTGTGTGTGTGTGTGTGTGAAGTACTGAGGACTTTTGTACAGCCAAGGATGTGAAAACCGCCTCGAGCCTAATTCCATCATAAGCCTAAGTAACACTGCTAATAGAGGAATTAATGACCTACTGGAAAGGTGTGTTGAAGTTTCCCAATATCGGTCTTTGCATTCCTCAAATAAATAAAAATATGCTATAAGAATGTACAAAAATGTCTGTTAAAGCCATCAATGACACACACACAAAACACACACACACACGCATGCAATGATCGAGCTGTTTTTTATCACCACCATATTTTGCACATTTATCTTGTTTTTATTTAGTAGTGTAACAACGACGAAGTCCGACAGACCATCACACAAGCCACTGGACAACACGATGACCTGCTCAGGGTGATGAAGAAACGGAAACTCCGATGGTGTGGCCACGTCACAATCATCAGGTCTTGCAAAGACCATTATGCAAGGCACAGTGCAGGGGGATGGAAGGGGAGGAAGACCGAAAAAGAAGTGGGAGGACAACATTCGAGAATGGACTGGTTTGACACTGAGCGAAACCATCAGGGTTGCTGAGGACAAGGAAAGATGGAGTACGCTGGTTAAATGATCATCTGTGGTGCCCCTACGATCTCTGAGTTAAGGGATAGGATAGGATAGGAAGATAGGTAACAAGGCGCCCCGTGTATGGGCGACACAAGCTGCCCCAGGGTGGGGAAGGTTGTGTCACTTAATTTTACCTGCTTTCTTTCTTCTGCAACAGCATGCTGAACATGCATTGAAATAAAATGTTTTGCTTGTTGTGAGGTGTAGTTGGATGATTTTTTTTTAAATTTCGGGCTTCTTTAAACGATTTCTGTTCAAAATGAGTGAGTGAGCGAGAGAGAGAGAGAGAGAGAGAGAGAGAGAGAGAGAGGGAGAGAGAGAGAGAGAACAAGAAGAAGAAGAAGAAGAAGAAGAAGAAGACGTTCATTTGTATGGCACAAGGCGCCTCGCCCTCCTATAATAACAGTTATTTAATGTTAATCCATTGCGATACGTCGTCGTGACAGTTCACGGGAGCACTCGTAGTTAGACACAGCATAGCTCAGTTGTTCGCAGTTGAAATCTTCAGCTCCGAAATCTCAGTTGGAAAACTCCGCCCTTCCTGCCATTTAGTAGTATGGATTGCAAAAGTTCCAGAACACTGCTGCCAGAATCGTCACATGTACTAAGCGTTCTGTACACATTTCATCTGTGCTTCATTCTTTGCATTTTCTGCCAGTAAAACACACACATACACACAAACACACATGATATTGTAATTGACTTTTTCCTGCATGAACAAGACTGCTTTAGAGTATTTATGTGAACTGATACCTGTATATGAACCACCTCATTGCTTCCGCTCAAGGTCCAAATCCCTGTTCTACCGCCCATATGTGAGGAAACTTAAAAAAAAAAAAGTCAGGTGCCAGAGCATTCAAAAACGCAGCACCAGTGCTCTGGAACTCGTTGCCCGAGACGCTGACGACAACACAGACAGTTGGATTGTTCAGAAAGAGAATGAAGACCTATTTATTCTCCTCAGAGTGAAGTCGTTCCTATGGATTTTGCTAAGCACCATTTCCCGCTCTCACTGCCTTCCCTACCCAAAACTCCCCCCCCCCTCTCCCCTCTTTCATTTTCCTTTTCCTATCGTTTGATATATTTTTTCGCATCCTCCTTATGTGCACCGAGCATTCCTTTTTGGATGGATACATCCGGGGTACAAGTGGACCTCATCTCCTTCTTCTCCTCCTCCTCCTCCTCCTCATCGTCATCATCATCATCATTTCTATCCAGTATTGTATTATAGCCTACTAAGACTGATTACTGACCGCATAAGCTGCAACCTCTCCCATATGTTAATACAGTAGGTCATCCACCAAAGCGTCCATACGTTAGCTAACTGCATCACAGCAGCAGACCACGGCCTTCTGTTGTTATAGAAGGCCGTGAGCAGACGCTGTTAGTTCCGCTGTTGTTTATACTACCGTCCAATTGAAATCGGCGATGGCCAGAAAAAAGCTGAGAACTTGTTTTATACGCTTATCCGAAATGTGTTTTAACTCGGTAATGCGGACTAATGAACTCACCGCCTCTACTTTCATACTTTACTTAGTTTATTAGTCTGCCAGTTTCTTCTCAAAATTACTTAGTTTATCTAATGTAAAAGTCTGAGTTAAAAAAATAATTATACCTCTATATTAGCTCCATGCAAAACCTCTTGTAGTAAAAATTAAAAAAATAAAAAGAAGAAAAGAAGAAAAAAAGCGTAATACATGTATTATGTGTACCAAAGCATCATTAATACCACCACAAACGTACCGCTTCGCTACCCACAAACTCTCCCCCTCTCCTCCCACCCCCATCCGTTTTCCATCCACTCATCCCTCCCCTTCCCTTCTCTTTTCATCCTCTAGTACGCAGGCGCTTGTTGCGGCGAGCGCCTATGCCTGTGACGCGTCTCCTTTCCTTTCATAGGTTTCTATAAATTAACCAGAAGGGAGACGCGCCACAGGCATATAATACCGGCAATCTGTGTATTCAGTCAATACGTGTATTGTCTTAAAAAAAAAAAAAAAAAAAAAAAAAAAGTCAATTCGTGTTTTGACTGCGACCACTAGCCAATACATGTAATGACTAAAATTTCCAGTCAATACGTGTATTGTCTTAATTTTGACCCACTTCAAAAAACACGTTTACTGACTGTTCATTTTAGTCAATGCGTGTTTCGCTCAGTCAAGTCTTCTAACAATTTTAGAGCACATGCGAGCGCACAGCATTATTTATATTAATGTGTTAATCGCGGCATGTAACTGATAAAGTCCAGTGTCTTCTTTGAAAATAAATCACTAGGACTTCAGCGAAGATCTTGTGGTGACGATTGTGATTGCAAACCGCGACAAAACCACGGTCGATCATTCATTCTAGACTTGCTTTGCCGGTTCCTCGCCACAAATGCTTGATACGAATGAAAACGAACAAAAGTTTTTAAACAAGCTGGCCGAAATTCTAGCGACGAAAGATCCCAGTTGCCTGTTGACCAAGGCGAAATATTACGACTGTTACACGTATTTAATAATAATCGATTCAGCTCCGATGCTTGAATCTTGGTATGTGTAACTTGAATTCGTTTATCCACGCTGCATGTTCACTCAGCAACAATGCAAGAGTCGTCATATAAAGCTTTTCAACTTTATTCAGCAAACACCAACAACTGCATACACGATCGGTTTCCAAAAATCATTCCCGGCAAAATAACTTTTTTGAAGTAGACAATGCATTACTTATAAAGCCTCTCTGCAATCCAGTAAAGCTTAAAACATTCCAGAGTGACGCAATAACACCCAATCAAAATAAAACTAATCACCGGAACTGTTTTACGACATAAAACATTCCTCAATTTAGAAGAATTACCTAGCTATTACCAGATAGGTCTGGAACTTTCGATCGATAATAAACAAGTAATTCCAGAAAATTATCTACGATACTACGACAATATTGACCAACGAAAATTATCAACTTATACAAAGCTTTTTCTAACAACAACGCAGATTCAAATCAAAGGTAAATACACGCTATCATTACATGCGTTGCAAAATAAAACGTTCGGAACTATCGTGCGCGTCTCAATCGTAACAATGACACGGAACTCTCACTCTCTCACTCTCTCTCTCAATCGTAACAATGACACGGAACTCTCACTCTCTCACTCTCTTTCTCTCTCTCTCTCTCTCTCTCTCTCTCTCTCTCTCTCTCTCTCTCTCTCGTCAATAATGGTATGGCCTCCCCGATTGCATTCAAGAATGAGATGTAATTGAGAGTGAAACAAAAAGACATAGACAGCAAGAGACAGAGACAAGGACAGCTAGAGAGGGACAAAGAGAGAAAGTTTTTAATTAAAATGTGTACATTTGAAACTTTAAAATTTTTTTTTACTTGGCATGAGAGAGATATAGAGACAGAGAGAGATGGACAGAGAGGGACAAAGAGAAAAAGTTTTAAATTTAAGTGTGTACATTTTAAGCTTTTTTAAATATTTACTTTGCATGAGGGAGAGAGAGAGAGAGAAATAAAGAGAGAGACAGACAGAGAAGGACAAAGAAAGAGAGAGAGAGAGAGATTAAAATTGAAGTATTTACATTTTAAGCTTATTTTTTTTAGTATTTACTAACTTCTACCTAACATGGTTTAGTTGTGTGGATGTGTCCCGGTGAGTGTGCGTATTGAAGTAAAAGAACAACAAATGATTGTGTGGTCATTCATTTGTTAATGTTTACAGCCAGTTGCAATTTAAATGCCGAATTACAGTTCAGTCAATTCGTGTATTGACCAGAGCATTTTTTTTAAAGACAATACACGTATTGACTGGAAATTGTAGGCATTTTTATATTGCCTAGTGGTCACAGTCAAAACACGAACTGACTGATTTTTCTAGACAATACACGTATTGACTGAATACACAGATTGCCGGTAACAGATATAAAACCGTCTGTGCTCTATCACTATCATCGTCATCATTGTTCACGCTAGTAGACTTTTATTATGCAAATGATTTATACAGTTTATTGTGATAGAATGAACAACTAATTTAGTGAACATAGAACAACAATCGCACATAAATAAATACAAACGATCTTAGAAGAGACATAATTATAGACCTTATGTGCTTTGTGCCGGGGGTTTCTGTATAAATAGTATCCCCACTTTCTATAAATTTAGTGCTTTAAATTCCCACTGTCGCACAATAAAATTATAGGCCCACGGCAGCCTCACGAGACTAATCGAGCACACTGAAGCCTAGGTATAATCTGTATAGTTACTACAGTAGTATATTAGTCCTAAATGCTCAGTGAGTCAGTACATGAGCACCGGTACCACAGCAAGTCACGTGATAACAACAGATTTCAAAATGGCGTAGTTGTATTTTTTTTAAAATCTGATTGTATTCTTCAAAGGGTAAACGAGCTTTTTGTGTCAATGAGTCTTCGAATGCACTATTTTAAACAAGGAAAGTTGGGGTGAGTATTGTTGCTAAAAATTGACCTTAGTTTTGAATCCTTTACCCTTTATGTCTTGGAGTTTGCTTGTTTGATTCGCGCCGAATCAGGCATGTCTGAACACATGATTGTCATTGACATTCTCATGATTCTGTGATTTAATCGAATGTCAAACAGATTCTGATAAGTTCAGTCTATGCTTATCATGTTTCATACGCTGTTAAAATTAATGGTCCTAATCACTTGTTCTCTTTTAAATTTTAATGACGTTGGTTTACACCGAGGTCACAAATACTTACTAAAACTTTTAATAAAATAATACTCGCAAATTTAATAAGTATTTTACTAATAGAGTGGTAACCCCTTGGAATAACATGACTGCCGAGGCTGTGGATGCTGGATCACGTAATGTGTTCAAGAATAGTCTGGACAAGTTATTTAAGGATAGCATCTACTCCACCAAATTGTGCCAGTCTAAAAAATTCAAACTTGGTATAGGCACTGATGCCAAGTGGTGGGTCTTGGGACCCTCATTATGATCGATTATGAGGGCCAAAGGCTTTTTAGCCTGCATGCTGAACTATGCTATGCTATGCTAATCACCATCTCTCATTATCTGCAGAGTTAGCAGATGTATCATTTAACTCTGTATTTGTTTGAAGCTTGAGTTATGACTGACATAATTTAGGTAGCGGCAGGCAGGCACTATTTTGACCAATCAGCCTAAAAAACTGCTTACCCCTACCTTCTTCAACTTGTCATAACTCACTGATGCATGCGCCTACAGACTTTAAATTTATATCAAAATAACAAATAAAGATTGATTTAAACATTGATGTTTGTTGTTTGTAAGTAATTTGAGTATGAATGCTGAAATCCGATGATCGAAAATGCAAGAAATCGTGATTGCTATACAGCCACCTAAGCGCCGAGGTGTGCGCCATTTTTTGACATCTTCGGGAAATCCCTTGACGATTTTTCCCCAGGCAGGCAGGAAAGCTAAAAATAGCACCATTGCAAAGCTGAGAGAACAAGCTTTCTAATGGTGTTTGCTTTTTTATAATATGACTGAAAATAATGGGTACAAAGTCGATTTTTCTACTTTGACATGATTTTTTGCTTCGAACTTGTAAAAAAAAAAAATCTGCCGTTATATCATTGGAAACCTCGTTCAATTCCCTTTCAAATGAAATATGAATGACGTCATACAAACATACGGGGCTTATACAGTTTCACTTTTAAAGCGACACCCGATTGGTTCATGTCACATGGCTTACATGGCTTCGGCACGGTATCCGTCGCTCGACGATTTGACATAATTTCGGCCATATTTCGGTAAGTTTTATTCTTAATCAACTGTGATTTTTGTTTGCAAGTGTTTATTTTACCATGCGATTCACGATTTGTCTACATATTTTAAGTAAATGTGAGACAATTGAGCTGAAAGTGACTAGATACAAATCGGCCGATCATGTGTTACTAGTGCAGTAGGCCTACTAGTGTTAGCTCATTGCATGTCGAGTTGTCGATACAAATATGCTTATAAAGCTGCTCAATTGTGACATACTTGTACATGATTAACAGAAATAGATACCAATCTGCCTTAAAAAAAATTTTTTAGCAAGATTTATACTTTAGTTTTAATGGATTAGCTCAAAATAAATCGCTTGTTCCAGTCGAGTTTAACGAAGGAAAGATAACTCTCGCAAACTTCCAAATCATGATCTGTTATGATTCCTCGGAAATCGTAAATAAAAAACAACGCAATAAATAAAATAAATAAATACGTAAATGTGAAGAAGATAATAGATTATCGTTTTAGCTTTTTTTTCTAGTGTAAGCAAGCAATTTCACAGCGGCAGTTTGGGACTAGCACAGACCAACAATGAGAATGCTGTCTAGTATCTTAAGTAAAATAGTAGGCCTATTTTTAAAAAAATGAATTAGCCTAACAATAGTATTATAAAGAAATATATACTTGTACAGTCACTGGCTATTATCAGCTGACAAGGTTACTGCAACTTGGTACTTGGACAATTTGCCAGTTTTAATTTTAGAAACTTTTTATTTGAAATGCTACTTTATTAATTATTACTGCACATACTCAATCCCCACCATCCAACCCAAAAAAAAATGCTGGAGTGTTTGTCTTATATTAATTTTTATTTTTAATTTGTGTTATTCTTTTACAATAACATTTTGACATTGCCAGGGCAGTCACTTAGTTTTGTTGCATCTTTCTTTCAACATACCAGCTTAAAATAATAGTGCCAAATATTATAATTATTAGTATACTACTGTTTTTTGGTTGCAGATGATGATGCTTATGCAGTGCTCAGAGGATCTTTTGCTGTCCTCGGCCCAGGAGCCAGAAAGAAAGTGATTGGTGTTGAACTCACCAAAAAAAAAACATGCTCCAAATGTATGTTTTAAAGCTGGAGCATTCCTGCCCACCTCATAACAAGATGTGGAATGATGCTGAGGATTTCTTCACTCAACTTTTTTTTTTTTAAATTATTTAACCAGTTAATTAAACATATATCTGTAAAACATACTAATGCCTGATGGTGTTTTTATATGAAGCACATTTACATGTGGAAGTGTTCTTCCAAATGTAAGCAAACTCTGTGAAGAAAGCAAGAAGTAACAGAGATTTAAAGTGTTATAATGTTGTGCATCGTCAAGTTTTGTTATGTTTTTAACACCCAAAATCACATTTGTTGGATTCTGGAACATGCTCATGACTTCAGATGGTTTCTTATGAAAGATGTTGATATTTGACAGCTTTCCTCCAAATTTTATCACAATCGGTCAAGAAATGAAGAAGTTACCATTTTTTTACATTTTCTGGCGTTCACGGCCCTCCGGAATGGAGATTTTGAACATTTTGCCAAGTTTGAGCCCATCCTATGAGGAATTTTATGTATTTACTGCAGATAATTTTTTTTTCCATTATTGCATTGTTCAATACCTTTTAACTAGCCTAGTATGTTTAGTCATTCATGAAATCTGTTTGTGTTGCAATTAGCCAAAGTTGGCCTCTCGTTCAAATTGCAACAAATAGCTGGAGTGATTTTTTGTATTTTGTTCCTCTTTATGCCACGACATGATATGTTTTTGTGCTTTGGTTGCCTATTAATTACAATCAGCTGGTTGTAATAAATGAAATATTATAAAACAAGATGTGTCTCTCTATTCTTCATGTTCCTTTTTGCTCTCTGAACTTGACTTTTTTAAAGCGTTTTTACGTGTGCGCAACTAGTGTAATCTTTAAATACTCATAACTTTTAAAAGAAAAGAGATATCCACTTACTTTTTTTTTTATTTTTCATCATTTATAAAGTTCTTTATGGAAATTCCAACATGGTACTTAAATTCTGACAAACAAAATTTCACTGCCGCTACCTACATAATTTGTCATTTTGTGTCACATGCGTGTGTTACTTGTGCTTTTGCCATGCACATGTTGTACCAGAGCTAGTATATTGTTATTAATATACACTCAGTGTAAGTATCCTGTTAAAGTAACCAATTCTTAAAAAAAATGTATTTTTCAGTGTCTAATTACCACTGGTACCAGTGAGCAATATGACTGCATGTGCTGACCTGCAAAAACAGTGCCAGGAACTGCTGACCAAGCTAAAGACAAACCAAGCTAGTCTTCGGCAGAGCATCACCAGTGGGCAATCTTCTTCATCACTTGATAATAACCTTCAATTGCGACTGATAGATAGTAAACCTGAATATGCCAGACAGAAGCTGAAGAGCATTATGAAACCAAATGAGAGCTGTGTCATTGATAGTGGCAAACAGTCTAGAACAGAGAGGGGCATTTCGGAAAATGGCATCAAGACCATAGATTCCAAAAACTTTGTTACTTACAGGAAATGCGATCAAAGTGAAAGGTCAAAGTTAGAACAAGGTGAAAGATCAGGGTTGGCCCAAGGTCAGAGTGAGAGGGCAAAATGGGGGGAAAATGAACCTTCTAAGATGGTTGAACTTAATAAAGAAGTTGATGGGATTCACAATTATTTTGATGCTAGAACATCTGACAGTCTTCTGGATGGTGGGACAGAGAGTTTTCTAGGACCTGCCACCAAGCCAGTTACCCCTAACTCAGAACATCGTCGCCGAATCATTGACCAGAACGTTCGAGTGGACTCCACCAAACTCACTGAGGCAGAAATGCACGACCTCTTGACTGGCAGCCGAAACCTCAACTTTAGCTACTCGCAAGTGCTGGATGAGGATGACACACTGCCAAAACTTCCTGCCACAGAAGGAGCAAATTTGAACCAGAATGCAGTTGTCGATGATGGACAAGGTGAGGTTGGTGCAAGCCGAAACGATGGACTGGAATATCACAGGACTCTGGTGGATAGGGGAAACAACCGACAACTGAACAATTTCATCCGCGATACAACAATAAAACCCAAAACAATTCTCAATGCCACACAACCTTTCTCTACGTCCTTCAGCAAGCAGGTACTGTTTCTTTATAGTTTGTCTTCTTGTTCTTGTTCTTCTTTGACTTATTTTCTTCAGAAAAAAGTATTAGTTTAAAAAATAAATAAATAAATAAATAAATAAAAAATATATATATATATCAGAGATCACAGAGAAGGTCGTACTCCCAAAGACACATGGGGTCTCTGGACTTGTCTCATCCACTTCATGGGGAGTTTAAGCCAAGTCCATTGGGCAGGAGGTTCCATGTACCCCTTTGCCGCAAATGCCATATACAGACTGAATCAGAGGTCTGAGAGCTCTGCATCATCATCGTCATCATCCTCTCGAGGGTGTTTTCAGTAGAGATATGGGGATCCCCCCCCCTTTCCCTCTCCCCCAGCCCTCGAAGGTCTGTATAGGATATATGTGGTGATGGAGGAAATAATGCAGTGCCTCTCTATGAGTTCTCGAGGCCGGTGTAATATGATATTACACAAGTACAGATCAGAGGAAACCCCAACAATACCAGTAACATAAATAAATAAGTAAATAATGTTAGGAATGTGTGGAGGGTGTATAGTGAAGGGAAGGGGTAGGGTTCAGAAGAGAGAAGATGTACAGGTTCATTAATTAGTCAATGTTATCTATACAACAATAGTTGAGGCAAGAGGGTGGGTGGGAGTGGGGAGGAGGAATGTGGAGTCCAGCAGACAATTTATACATTATTCATTAATTTAAAAAAAATTTGGTGTTGTTTTGCGTGAGCGCACACATACTGTGTGTGTGGGTGTGTGTGTGTGTGTGCGACAGAGAGAGAGAGATTGTATTTAGCTTGCTATTGTATTATTTTATTATCGAGGATTTTTATAGCGCACATATCTCACCGTACTTGGCGACTGAAGGCGCTGGCCGATACAGGATCTAACTCAAGCCGCCCGAGGAGCCAACTTGCAGCCTTTGGGCGCATCGTAATAACGCTCCAGACAACTGAGCACAATCCTGGGCAGCCAGGGATGGGGGAGAAGGACCTAGGTGCATTCTGGGTGTGTTCTTGTCACCGGCACTCACCCGTCTAGGACATGAGCATCAGGATCTTTACAGTCCGTTATGATGGAATGTATGCGGCTCAGGCTAGACCTCGGTTTATACTATCATCCGAAGGAGTAGGAAACAGGAATAAAGTGTCTTTCCCAAGGACACAACACAATGCCCCAGCCTGGGCTCGAACCTGGGACTTTCAGATCCGCAAGCCAAAGCTCTACCATTAGGCCACCGTACTGAGGAGAGGGGTGTTCTTTTGTCTTGTTATATTTTCTGTATTCTCTTTTACCATGTATGCACTGTGACAACAAATTTTCAGTTGTTTTGTGGAATAAAGATTTCTTGACTTGACTTAAGTTTGGAAATCTTTTCATAATGAGTTCAAATCTTTTAACACATATGAATCTTTGAAAATTTTATTTAGTATATGTAGGTGAAAAGTATACATCTCATATGCTAGGGCACTTATTTCATTAATGTCATAATGACTGTATTAGTATGTGGACCAAAAATAATACAAGAATTCATGATTCTGTAGTTGTCTTTGTTGTGTGTTCATTGTGTACAGCTGTTATGATATTTTGCTGATCTGTAGACCAAATAAAAAGAGACAGTAAAGTGTCAGCATTCAAAATAAATTAAAAAAAAATCATAGTCTTGTATAATGATATGATATGTTTCATCTGCATTTTATTTTTATTTTGTATAATCATAAAGGACCATTTACGTTGACAGTATAATGTTAATGAATTGTGCCATTTATCCAAAGATGGAATTATTTACTGCTGGGCTGTTTTAGGGCCCAGGTGTCAGCTTTGAGAATGCCTCTGCTAGTTCCAAGAGCAACACGAGTGGTGCCAGCTCTCTTTTTCGTAGTCAGGCACCCGAACGTAGGATGCTGGGATATGACTGGATCGCTGCACTTATCCAGAATGACGTAGGGCTGATGGACGAAAGTGAGGGCTATTTCCGAGAGCTGCGAGAATTCCGAAGGTGTAACCGAGATGAGTGCTGCAACGACTTTTACATGGAGTAAGGTTGATTATGATTTATAGATACTAATAATAGAGTGTATAGCTTTGAGGAACAAAATTGAATGGAAGTCGTAATTGATGGTGAACAATGCATAGATCCGTAATATTTCTTTGTAATGGATTGTAATGAATACATTGAATCTATTAATAAATAAATTTGATTAACCTTGTGAGCATCAAAAATTTTTGATTTGGGGGGTTTGTTGATTTTACTCTTCTAATTTCTTGAGGTGTGGGGCAGTCTTTTATGAAATGATTTTTGATGTTCTGTTTGCATTTTTGTTTCAGAGGACCATTCACACTGGCAGAAACAGAACCTGTTGCTGTGGAGCAGGCTCTCAAAGAATCAAGTGAGTCACTTGGATATAATTTTGATATAATAACTATTAATTATTATTATATAATTATGAATGCAGATAATAAAATTGCCACACACACACATACACGAGTTAGCTTTATCATGACATAACTGCAATAGTTCTTGAGTCATAACTTAATTGAACTTTATTGTAAATGATGTATTCATCAGTGAAAGATCAGTAATGTTGCCATATGCTAATAGTAATACTTGCATACGATTGATGTTTTTTGATTTTAGCTCTGCTTTTAACACCATGCAATGTCATCTACTTTTAGAGAAATTGATCAGAATGAACGTGGATTTCCATACTGCTTCTTGGATTTTAGATTATTTAACTAACAGACCACAATTTGTGCGCCTTGCCTCTGTATGTAATAGAACTTCTTTTTCTCGTGCAATATATTCTAGCGTTCTCTCTACAAACACAGGCGCTCCCCAAGGAACAGTATTATCACCTTTTCTTTTTAGTCTATATACTTCTGATTGTAGGCATACTCAGGTGACATGCCCCATTGTGAAATTTGCAGACGACACTGGCATGACAGGACTGATTACGGATGACGACGACACGACATACAGACAAGAGATTGACAGTTTTGTTTCTTTCTGTGATAACAATTTTCTTGAATTAAATGTCAGAAAAACCAAAGAAATTATAATTGACTTTAGGTGCAAGAATGTTGTTTTTGATGAAATTTTGATTAAAGGTCAACCAGTAGAAAGGCTTAAAAGTTACAAATACTTAGGAATAGTTTTAGATGAAAAATTGACATGGAACGACAACTTAGATCATATTGTCAACAAAACACACAGCCGTATCTATTGCCTGCGCAAATTAAGATCTTTCGAAATATCACATAAAATACTGCAAATGTTTTTCACATCTGTTGTCAGCAGTGTCATGACCTTTGGCCTGTCTTGCTGGGGTGGTAATGTGACAAAGAGAGACAAAGACAGACTGGACAAAATCATCAAGAAAGCAGGTGGGGTGGTCGGGAGTAAGCAAGACGACATACAGACTATTCACAAGAGACAGGTAGTGAAGAAAACGACAGCAATTCTGGCTGACAGCGATCATCCTCTGTACATGGAATTTGCCAGTAGGTTGATAGAGAGAAGTGGTAGATATAGGGCAGTAAAGACGAAAACGACGAGGCACAAACATTCATTTATTCCGACAGCCATTCAGATGTACAATGAGCAATTAGATAGGGCAAACACAAAACACACGACTAACTAACATACTGACTAGCTGCATTCCCACCTGGGAGGGACTTACTACCGCACTATAGAATTAACGTGCAGTATGCTCTTTCTAATGCTAAACTACACTTTTATGTTTTTATGTGTATAAATTCTTAAATAATAGTCTTTTATACCCTTTTTATGATTGTAGTTTACTTTTGCTTACTATGTGTTATATACTTTTTGACTCCCATTGCTATTAAAAAAAAGTATAATGCATGCCTAAAGATAAGTGTATGTGGTGTTTCTCTTTTGCCTGATTGTTAGCATGCCGTCCTTAATGTTGCATATTACATGTATGCTTTTATCATATTTATAATTGTGCTGAGTGAAAGATTTCCTTGACGACATTGTAATTTCCATTTTATGGATTATTAAAGATTATGACTTATGACTTATATTTGTGTATGAAATTTGCATAATTGACCATTGCTTGCTGTTCCTAAAATATTATTCTAGCATGCGTAAAAAATTAAAAAGGCGGCAGAAATATTCCAAGCCACAATTGAAGGAAAATTTGCACCACTGCTCATTTTGGGAGCTGGTGAAGTAGATGTCCACACCATGACCACCACCTTTAACTCAGCTGTGACAGATGCCGCCACTGAGATCCTTGACAAAGAAGAAACTGTGGATCACAGCTAAACTTTTGGACCTGTGTGACTAACAAAGAGAGATGAAAAGGAAAAAGAACACCTCTCAGGGAGCTGATGCTTAGAACAAGAGCAACAGCAAGAAGGCCTACCAGACTGTGAAGCGGCTGACAAGTGTTAAACTACCCAAGATCTCCATGATCCAAAGCAAGTCTGGCACATGCCTCACAGATGAACAAGAAGTCTTGGATAGATGAACAGAGTACTGCTCTGACATTTACAATCACACATCAAACGGAGACCCATCAGTTCTAGCATGTCCCCAGAACAGAGGAAGAAGAAATCCTCCCAATTCTCCGAGAAGTTGAGGCAGCAGTGCAATCGCTGAAGGAGGGGGTCAGTTGGAGTGGACAACATACCTGCAGAATTCAAAGCATGGAGATGAAGTGTAACAAAAGACTCCTGGGCATTTCCTATTCCCAACACATCACCAACGACAAAGTCCGACAGACCACCACACAAGCCATTGGACAACATAATAACATGCTCACAGTGGTGAAGAAACGGAAACTCCGATGGTATGGCCACGTCACCAGAGCATCAGGCCTTGCAAAGACCATCCTGCAAGGCATGGTGCAAGGAGGCAGAAGAAGAGGGAGACAAAAAGAGGTGGGAGGACAACATTTGAGAATGGATTGGTTTGACACTGAGTGAAGCCATGAGGGTTGCTGAGGACAGAGATAGACGGAGTATGCTGGTTAAACGATCATCTGTGGTGTCCCTACGACTTTTGAGTTACGGGATAGGTTAGGATAGGATAGGCATAAAATGTTGATCCTTTTGTTGTTGACAATGAGTTAGTTTTTTAGGATTAGCTTGCCTGCTAATAAAAATTATAAATTATTATATTATGGAAGAGTACTTTTGAATACAGCCAATGCGGTAAATAAAACTATCCATTATTTCATTTCAGAGGTTCAGCCCTACACTGTAAATGAGCGCCTTTTCACAGTACCAATAACAGAAAACCTGCTTGGCCTACCTCTGAACCCTGACAAGGAGAACAGACTACAGGAAGAACCCACCCAGGAGGCTCCCAGGTTTGTCAGGTAAGCTGTGCCAGGTTTAGGTTTTTCAGTTCCATTCCTTCCATTCCTTCCTTCAACTGATTTAGAATTCAGGGTTCCGACATTCTATGTGTAGAATTTTAATTCCACTGTGTCTCGCATTTAATTCTACTGTGTCTCACAATGTCTGTTATAGTTTGTCCTCACTCTGATTCATTTTCTTTATGAAAAATAACAGCAGCATCAAAAACAGGTATTCTCAATTTCTATCGATCGTGTCTTAAGAAAAGAAAACTTTATTATCTCAAATAACGATAAATTTACACACGTCTTTTATTAAGTGGCTTAGGAGCACGTGAGCTTGATAGTGGATTAAGAAACTGTTTTACTCAGTGCTGTCTTCTTTCATGTCATTACCTCTGCTCCACTGTTATGCAATTTGTTTATTGTTTATTTCTGATCATATTTTGTCGGTTCAGGGTCAGCATTCCACGCTCGACTCTACAAATGCCGTACAAAGTTCGACCACACAGACGCAGGAGCTTTGATGCTAGCGACAGCTGTTCCCTTAATGATGTAAGAGTTTATGTTTTAGAATTGTGTTCTCTTGCATGAGATACAAGGACAGAAACATGATTATGAACAAGTGAAATTCAAGATAATAAATTATTGTTTGATTTGATGTATTACACTAAAATTCATGACATTGTCTTGGGTAGTGTCTTCTGCTGGCAGTGGTAACTTAGAGGTTCAAGATGATTCTTACTTCTTGAGCTGGCAATTACATATTATATATTAGATATTGTCGTGATTGTTTATTTGATTTTAGATATTTATTGTCACTTCAAAAGTTTCAATGACTACTTGGTTGTGTCATAAGGAAATCATTACTAGAGATTCATATATTACCAGACATGCCTACCCATACGGAATTTCCGTATTTTTTCAGGAAATTTGAAAAGCTCGGCAAGCGCTACGGAAAATACGGATATTTGTTTTACGGTACGGAAATTTAAAAAAAAAATGATAAAGAAAAAAAATCGAAATCGTTGGCCTGTGGTAATGC
Source organism: Oncomelania hupensis (assembly GCA_036898135.1). NCBI lineage: Eukaryota > Metazoa > Mollusca > Gastropoda > Littorinimorpha > Pomatiopsidae > Oncomelania > Oncomelania hupensis. The sequence goes on from CM072524.1 coordinate 52,052,457, forward strand.
ATTGCATGACCTTTTTCCGAAGGTTTAATGCCGCAATGCGCAGTTGCAGTGGAGACCTGTCACATCGAAGTTTCCGGTAGAGGCACCGAAGTTTGCCGAACCCGTTTTTGCACAGTCGCAGTAAATATCGGTGCTCGTGAGAGATTTTAAAACATGGCGTTCAAACGAATGGCTAAGCAAAGTGATTATGAATCTGAATCTTCAAAAAAAACACGCAAGGGGCAGACATTTCTTGCCTCATATTCGGAAAAGTGTCCTTTCGTTATTCGCGGCAGCACTGACTCAAAAGTACGATTTGTGCCAACCAGTTTGGCATCTCCGTTGGTGATAGGAACGACATCAAGCAGCACGCGGAAGGCCCACAGTATATGAAGAATTACAAGGCTTTGGAGAAGAAAAAGATCATTGTGGCAGCAAATCAATCCATCACTGGATTCTTCGCATACTATCAAAAAGGATGAGTGCAAAAACAATAGGTAGTAAAAGTAAATACGGAAATCGTAATAGTAATACTGAAATTTGAAAAAGCTAATAGTGAAACTTCAAATTGAGGGTAGGCATGTCTGTATTACTGTAAGATGTTTAAATATAACAACGGGTGCTATTTGTTGATGGCAAAGGAGTCATATTTTTACATTGAAATGTTGACGTTTTAGATAGACTGCATCCAATACCATATAACTTTGTAAAATAATTAATAATGGACAACTTTTCATTGTTAACAGCATTGCCTGATGGGTTGGAACGCTGTGAGTCCTGCCACTTTGCCCACAGCTAAAAGCATTGCCTTGACGGACGCCATTTCGGGTGTCAACCCTAAGCACGCAACGGTAAGCTCATTTAATCTCACGATAAGCTAAAGTGAACGTACAAGTCACGTAGATTTTATTACACATTCTGCCAAAAATTACCTCCAACAACGTTTGTTTTCATTCTTATCCTATCCTATCCCGTAACTCGGAGGTCGTAGGGGCACCACAGATGATCGTTTAACCAGTGTACTCCATCTTTCTCTGTCCTCAGCTACCCTGATGGTTTCATTATCGTTGTCATTTTTTACATTTAGTATTTCACCATCTATATGGGTCTGTCTACAAAGCTGAGCACCGCGAGGGGTGCTGCTTTTCTAGATAATATTTATCACAACAAGCTGCTTATTTGCCTTTCCTTTTGCTATTATCTTATTTAAAAATGATCGGAGAGATAGTATTAATAATTTCAAGACGAAAATATCTATAGAACCTTTGTATTTGCTTTGTAAATGTCTGAAAGTGGCCTAAAATTTGACCTAATTTTGTGACATGAAAATGACCGGGTTTTCTTTTAAGTGTTTACATAAATAAAGATGTCATAGAACATGTAAAATTATTATAATCTAACTCATTAGTAATAGTTTAAACATGCACAATACTTACAAAAACAAATTGTTTTGTATTCTGTGTATTATAGCCGGAGTAAATTTGGATGTCGAACGTAACGCATGGTTTCCGAAACAGGCAGAATGTTTTCAAAAATTGATCTTTGTCTTAAGCGCAAGAATACATGTTTTTTTTAGAGTTGTCTTTTTTGGTGGTATGTTATGAATGAATTCCAATGTTTACAAATAACAATTTAGTCGTTATGTAAATGCTTTGATGGTCTGAAAAGCATCGGTTGACATCGTTTCCGGATTTTCGTGTTACGTTCGACTACACACAAATTTATTTTGCTTATTTCAAAGCATACCTAGTAGAACTATTTTAATGACGTAAAGTAGGCCTCATTAGCGGATTGATATATACACTCGTCCCTTCTCGCGTGGTTTCATTGTACGCGGGGAATCTTTTTCATTGTGTGTGGTTTCCGAGTATTACGGAGTAGTGACGTTGAACATCGCCGGCAGTGTCACCATAACAACTGACTCTTTACGGTAAGATTCTTCATGTTTATATAATATTTTATGTTTATTTAATCATAAAAATAGTTGTTAAAGCATTTTAGGCAGGTTTTTTTATTTGTACATAAATAAAAGACGGCATAATAATTTCTAAATAATATTCCTCTTTTATCAGTTCATGGTTCTGAACAGTGACTTTCCCTACATCAGCTTTATATTTCACTCAAAACAAAGCAAAAAGAAATGTTTTGCACCTAAATCTTTAGATATCAGTATAGTTTATTATTAGTAGTAGTTAGGATAAGTTTAATTCGACTGTGGTGCCTATTTTAATAAAAATAGATCTTCGGCTAGTCGAACGTAATTGGAAGCCAAGAAACCATTATTTTTTGTCGTTCTTGTTACGATGGATGATGAAATCCGTTCAAAATTTGTTAATGAATTAAAAAAAAAGCTCTTTGAAACAGCAGTGACAAGTAAACTTATTTAAATTTATTATTTGACTTGATTTGGATACGCTAAGTTTGATAAATATTATTTAGCCGAATATAATTTATCGTCAACTAATCCAACGTCATCGGAAGTAAAGACGTCACTGCTATTTGACATTCTTGTTACGTTCGCTGGAGGAATTAATTCAAAGAAAGTTAGTGAGAAAAAATATGTGCTTTCGAGTTTAGTGAGGAGAAATACTAATTCAGATGAATAGTGTTATGTTTAGGGTCCTCTGCGGTTGAGGCCATTGTTGTTTTAGTGTTTTGTTACATGAACTTTTCTTCTTTACAGGTTAATTGTAGACATGGCAACAAGACCGCAGAGTTTGCGAATCGCCCTAAGACTACAGAGATCTGCTCAAAGTGATTCGCCTACTCCCCCACTAAATGAGAGAAAGACAAAGAAGTCAAATGCAGAAGTTTGCAGGGAATATAGAAAGAACCTGAAGGAAGATCCGCTAAAATATCAACAGTATTTGGAAAAAGCAAAAGAGTACAGTCAAACATACAGAAGGGAATCAAATAATGAAAAAAAGGCCAAACAAAGAGAGCAGGCCAGATTGAGAATGCAAGCCATGCGGCTAAGGAAAAAAGAAGCGGCTGGACCTGCAACCAGAGCTTCGCAAGAAGAGAAGCGTGCAAAATGGAGGGAGGAGAAGAAGAGACAGAATGTAAATATCACTCCACAAAGGAGGCGAAGAATAAACGAAAGAAGGCGAGAGAGATACCATGAGAAGAAAATGGCACAAGCTGATAAATGCACAGAAGTTCCCAATGAGTTTGCTATGGGTAGTTCAACTTCAAGCTCCTCAGCAAGTGTTGTCACCCCAGCAGCACAGAGAAAGGCTTTGTCAAGGGCCATGGCATCTATGCCGAAGAGTCCGCGCAAGTTTGTAAGGGTGCTCATCGATATGCAAAATAAAGCCTCCCCGAGGAAGAAGGCTCTTTTGCAAACCGCAGGAGCATGTGACCATTTGTCTAAAATAGGTGCACAAGTGAAGAAGATGTCTGATAATTTAAAGAAATCAAGGTCAAAGGCCAGCAACGCTACAAGACGTTTGCTCTTACATATTTACAAAGAATCCGTCAGGTCTGGAGTGCCTTCTTCTAAGTTGGCTGTAACACGCAGAGCACTGTTTAAAGAGGCAGCCCAGAAACGAAAGAAAGAAAAAAAACTTGAGAAGGTTATTGCAGATTTCTATGATGCTGCAGCAACTATTCTGTCAGCTAAGAAAAGCATTAAGAAGGCAGGCATGGCAACTGCTGTTTTGCGAAAGCCAATTCGAGACTTGTATAATGAATTTACAGAAGAGACTGGAGCTACTGTAAGCCTTGCTCATTTTGCTCGTTGTCGACCATCCAACATCAGGCCAGCTCGTAGTAACTTTCTCAGGCAGTGCCTGTGTGAGTACTGTAAAAACGCAACACTTAAAATAAACACTGTCAACAGCATTGCGGCGCAAATTGCCAACCAGTGCAGAATTCGTCACATCTATCATGCGGTTGATCTTGTCACTTGTGGGAGGATAGAGGGGAAATGGGTCGACAAATGCGCCCTTAGACTCTGCATCACCTGCCAGGCTGGATCAAAACTAGATGACCACCTGGAACCTTTGTTGCGGCGCCATCAAGATGGCGTGAAATGGTCCAAATGGGAGACCAGATCTGTTGCAGTCGATGGCAAACAAGTAAGTAAATAATACAAATGATCACATTTTAAGCAGAGTAAAAATGGAACTTGCATTTGTTACAGTAATAGTGTCTGGTTGTATTAAAGTTATATCACAACATTATGTATCCTTTTTTTTTTTCATTACAAATCAAATTTAGAGAAGCATATCTTGGGTAGAATAAAATTTTGCTTTTGTCTTTCTGTTCTAGGTATCCAGAAAGAAGTTGGTGTACAGACAGGGTACAGTTGCTGAATTACAAGATGAGCTGAAAAAAGAAGTCATTTTTCTAGCATCGCATTTGTTTAGGTTTGTATCTATTTAATACTTTGTGTCAAACCTTTTCTGCTTGTTTTCATAGTTTGAACTTTTTTTTTCTTTTTGCAACTTTGAACTAAACTTACTTTTTCTCCAATTGCCTTTTTATATTTTGTTTATCATTATTATTGTTGTAAATTTTTAGGGCTGACTGGCAGTACCGGCAGTTTGACACGATGCGGCATTTGTCCCCATTTCCTCAAGGCACTGCAGTCATGGTACTTGACTTTGCGGAAAACTTTACCTGCTCATTTCAAGACGAAGTGCAAGCAGCTCATTGGCACCATGAACAGGTACACATTAATAAGCTTAGTGACCAGTTTGGTAATTCTGATGCACTGTTCTTGTTACATTTTATTCTGTTTTAAATAAAATATTCTGATTCAAGAAGCAGGATGAAGAACAAATATATTCGTTCAAGTCACTTGAGCAGCAATCTGTAACTCTTTTTCTGCTCTATATGTGTGCAGGTAACTGTTCATCCCATCGTCACGCATTATGCCTGCCAATACTGCCAGGAGGTGGTGACAGAGTCCCTTGTCTTCCTCAGCGATGATAAGGTGCACGACTATCATGCTGTACATCGCTTTACTACACTTGCGGTTGAGCATCTGCGTCATGCTCGGCAGCTCAATCTGTCCAGCATAGTCCAGTGGACGGATGGATGTGCTGCTCAGTATAAAAGCAAAGGCCATTTTGCTGATGTGGGCTGTGCTCTCCTCAATTATGGCTGCACACTTGAGCGCAATTTTTTTGGCTCCAGACATGGCAAGGGTCCTGCAGATGGGGAGAGTGCAGTTGTAAAAAGTGCCGCTACAAGAGCGATTAAAGGAGGTGTGGCCATCATTTCCACTCCCCTTGAGCTGTACAGCTTCTTGATTGCGTCAGGTTTGAACAAACAGCCAGCCAATGGTTGCTGCAGCCACAGCCTGCGGTCATTCTTTTATGTGGATAAAGCAGACATAAGTCGAGCGCGGGTCCGAGATTTAGAAACCCTGAAGGGCACACGCGACTTACATGTAGTAAAGTGTGTCCAGGAGGGGGTTCTTCTGACACGCATGTTATCTTGTGCATGCCAAGCGTGCAGATCTGGTTTTGGGGACTGCGAATTTTTGTCCACTGCAGGTCCCTGGGTTAGGAGGGTGCTCAAAGCAAAAGCAGCCCTTAGCCAGCCTTCTCCCCTTGCCAGAGAGGAGCCCATTGAGCAACCACCTCTGGCAAGTAATTCTGATGCCCTCCAGCCTGGATTTGTTGAAACTGCTGCACACCCTGATTTTGCTCTGACCTCTGCCCCATCTATTGATGATTTTGTTGTAGTATCAGTCAAGGGAAAGCAGAGGTCTGTGCAGTTTTATGCCAAGGTGTTAGAAGTTGACAAGGATGAGCTGAAGGTACATTACCTTGTGAAAAGACCTGCATCCAATATCTTTGTATGGTCTGACACAGCTTGGGTGACCACAAAGGATGTGGTGCGCACTGTACCGCCACCATCCTTGGTGCCAGGTAGAGGGATCGGCTTTATGTTCCAGTAACATTTTATAGATTATTAGTTTCATTATTTTTAATTTACACACTATTTTGCAGTGATTCTATTTAGTAAAAATCCATATTTAACAAGTTTTTTTTTTTTTAAGTGCTCAATTTCTGATTTGTTCGCTGTGCTGTGTGTAACTTTTTCATGTTTTAGTGTTGCAACACACCTAAGGTATTTTCAAATTAATTCATTACCTATGTTGTTTAGATTAATGTTTGCCATTGCCTCATTATTTTCTGTCATTGTTACCTATAATTGATAAGCTAGCAAAAAGAGAGTTGTGGAAGAAACCTAGTGGGTTGTCTTTGGTTTCTGTTACATTGGACATTAAATATTTTTAGAAATGAGTGGTAAATTTATCTTAATTTAGTTTTCCCTTTTTGTGTTCTTATTTATGTTGTTACTGTGCATATAGAATAGTATGTTTAATAGTAAATATGACTAAAAGCTTTCACAAGATTGATTATTATTTTTACAAGCTTAATTTGGTTTCCGTGTTACATTGGACATTATTTTTTAAATAAGAACCAGATTTTTTTTAATAAAGACCTGTAAGATCTCACTTTTATTTTGTGATTATGTTATAATATTATACACAATTTGTATGTGCAGTAGCTGTTTCATGTTGTTTTATTTTAAGTATAAAAGAACTTTTAACGATTAAAATTGGTCGTAAATTGACTGACTTGATAATTTATCAATAGATAAGCTTCTTTACTAACGCAAACATTTCTTTTTAATCTTATATCTATTTGATAGCAAATCTCTTTATAAATGAAGATTCTTTGCCAACTTTATATATATATATTGTTGGTTTTTAAGTACTATTTGGTTTCCGTGTTACATTGGACATTTCGTTGAGTGTGTACACTAAAGGTCTGGCTACATGCATGTAAGGTCAAAACTTATCTTCTAACCTGCATGGCATGATCACACACATACATATCTTTCAAATAAACCACAAAATGTATGTATTTGACAACTTTTTATTTTGGGCACCCATGTCACAAAAAGTGAACCAGCTTTGTAGACAGACCCATATATAGATATACATATATCATCATTATCATCGTCCTTACTATCTTCACCAGCAGTAAAGCTAGTATGCAAAGCTTTTGGCTTTGTGGCAGTTTTACTGGTGAATTTAACATGTGGCATGATTGAATTTCATGAAATTTTAATAATTATCTTCTGTATCTACATTCTTAGAAGGTAGATTTTCTTCACACAGCATAGCTGAGACTTGCTGTGCACCTCTCTCAATTTTATATTAGTGAGAGGGAAGCATCAGCTTCGGTTATTCTTGGTATGCTGTATGGATTTTTTCATGTGGTACTACATACCTTTTCAGAAACTTAATTTCTATATGTTTATAGTGCCACTTCTGCTTTTTGTTGTATGAACAGACAATGGCGGAGGCGGAGAAAGCAGCAGCAACTTTTCATTGGCCACTTCTCATGGACCCTCGTCCTCAGCCTGACCGTATGTCTAACTGGCGACGTCAGTACATGGATACGACCTTAAACTTTCCGCAGCCGAACGACTCGGCCTCCTTCTCACTTTCGTCGTCCGTGGGAAGCGCTCGTCCAGCATCCAGCACTTTACGCCAGAAGACTGACGATCTCCTCAGCTCCACCTATTCCATGATGTATGAAATGCAGAAAGCGAGGAATCAGAGGGAGACGGAGAGAAAGCGAGATGCTGGAAAAGCAGCTTCCTAGACGCAGGATGTATTTATGACACAGGATGCATTAGGCTAGACAGTTCTCATTAACTGTTTTAAATGAAAATATTACTTGTTGCCGTGCCTTGTCACTGCTCACTAATACAGATGAATTGATTTAGACTGTAGCTTGGTTTGCTTCAAGTAAGCAAGTTAAGAAGTGACATAAATTTGTGTCACAGTCATCACTATTGAATGTCATAAATAACTAAACGCAAACATGTGAATATGATGCTCTAAGATTTGTGTCTTTTTCTTATTTTGCTGGGGTGTCGGATAGTGCAGTGGTTGGAGCACTCGCTACTGTGTCGAAAGTGAAGCACCGTCCGGTGCGGTTAGCACTTGGATGGGTGACCGCTAAGGTGTGAAGCGACAAACAACAACGCCCCCAGTTGACTCAACTGTGATTGAGTACCTACTCTCTTGAGGGTGGGGAAGGTAAAGCAGCGAGGGAGAGAGTTGGGCATCACCCTCATTACGCTGGCCCAAGATAAGTGTGATCTCCAACATCACGCTCCCCTACGGCCACAAGGCTATGGGACTACCTTTACCTTTTTTTTTTTTTTACCTTATTTTGCTGTAGTCCAGTAGAATGAACTTGAAGTTGAGTTACTTCTTATCCATCGGTTACTATAGGGACTTTGAATGTAGACATCAATACTGTTATTTTATGCATTTGTTATAATTATTTTTTTAATTTTAATAATGTATACCTTGTTTAGCTGTACATTTTCGTATACTGTACATGCAAGGTCTAATCACACATATTTCATGTTAGCCACACATAATTATTTCATGTTAGCAGTTAAATTGATCCTTGGACTTTTTATATCTTTTTGTATAATGCAGTATTATATAACATAAATATACTTTTGTAACATGTACATCTGTTTTACTCTTAGATAGTATGATAGTTTGAAGAAAATATGTAATCATTAATTCATTAGTGCATTAAAGGATCTTTTTAACTGTTAGGAAAAAAAAGCTTTTCCGATGCTATCAAAATGTTAAACTTAAAGTTGTGTGCATACAAATGTAGTGTTCGAATGGTGTTTCTGAGTGCATGAACTCACTTTTTTTTTTAGTAATTTGATTTGTGAGTTTGTATTATTGCAAATAAAGTGGACAAAATATGCTACTGACATTTGTTTTTTTTACATTTATTCTTTTGCTCTTCTGTTTATCTAATGATTAAGTATCATAGTCATCATCATTGTCTTCATCTTCACATATCATTTTGTCTTCGTAACTCTCATGCTATCTCTTCGTCTGCTTCAGCCTAATCTGTCACTCTCCAAGCCTGAGACAAAGTGAGCACGAATAGTTTAATGTATCAATTTTTTTAATGTGTTTTAATTATTAGCTTTATTATATTTACTGTTATTGCTATTGTTAATCAAGTTAAAGGGACAGGTTGTAAGATTAAGCTATGCCTAAAACCTTGATCCGATTAAAGTTTTTCAACTTCTCCCTCTTTGTACAAAAAAGGTCCAAGTTACGTGATGAATGCACACATTTGTTTTCTGAGTATCATAATGAAAATTAAATTATATAGACTAGAGCTTTTCTTCCCCCGTTGGGGTGCCGGGTGTTTCAGTATAAATAGTATCCCCAATTTCTGGAAATTTAGTGCTTTAAATTCCCACTGTCGCTGTCTTTCTCATTTGTTCTTTCTCATTCCTGCTCTGTTCTATCAATCTGCTATGCTATCTTCTTCTTCGCTAAACCAGTCACCTACCTTTTTTCTTGAAAACTGTTCCGGGATAAGACTCCTTATTTGTGTGTGAGGTCTGTTGGATCAGCTTGGGAATATTGGACGCTTTCTGCCAGGTGGTCACTAGGACTTCCTATAATGTTATTATTTAGCAATGCAGGCATTTTATATGTATGTGTTTTGTTGATATTTTACAATGATGTTTGTATTCTATTTTGTTTTTGTAAACGGGGGTTCGATAAATTAGTGTATAGCCTAAGCGTCCCCTGCGTGGGATGTCTTTATGAGCTGATCAAGGCGCTGGCTAATGCAAGATCTAACTTGAAGCCACAGTTACTGACTTTTATGCATCATCTAATAATTTATTAAGCATATACAAATTATCTGAACACAAGGCATATGTTCTAAGCGTGAGGTTTAAAGTGCACTTGAAGAAGAGTGCATGTAATTTTCAAATTAAAATTTATATTGCCAGGTTTTGATAGTAAGTATTTATGAACTGAATTCTGTTTCTAAGTGGTGGGGTGGGTTAAAGATGGGCTTTGCTGCATTACAGGCAGGAGTGAAGAGAGAACAGATTTGAACCATGTGACATACCTGAGGCAGGTTCTCTTGAATTATAATATTTTTATTCCAGTTTTCAGTATGTAGATAAAGTTAGCTCTTGCTTCGCGCGAGAATGGGTGAGATTGCGTTGCCACGAATATGGCCGATTGTAAACAGTGACCAGCGAGGGAGATTCGCCCTCTGACACGTTTTGGACAGGTTTAGTTTCCTTTCATTTATTTTAAAATTGTACTTAAAATACCAAACGATGTTCAAATATTGCCATGCAAAGCAGTAGGAAAGGAACATTTCTTTTGGATGCAACGGCACTGTAATGTAATAATATTATGATTGCACAGTGGAACGATTTAGATTTACTCTCATTTAGAACTACCAGGTTGGAATCCAACTTGGATGCTAAAACTACTGACTAGTCTAATCAATAATATAAGCGGTTATATCTTCTACTTCCAGAGTAAATCCGGGAAATAACCACTAAAATTGCTGAAATAGCATCTTCACTGTCGTAATGCAACGTTTTGTTTCAGCATAGCCATAGGAGAGGACAGCGGGCATCTAGCTCAGACAAACCATGGCGGAAGAAATGATGGATTTTGTTGTGGATGATGATGACATCCTCGACTATGACGGTGATGATTTAGGCTTCAGCACCGATAATGAAGACGAAGATGTGGATAGTGTTGTAGAGTAAGTATAAGCTTTAATGTAATTTTCATTTAATATTTTGTCTTCAGTTAATTTGGGACTTGTGTAAGCTTATTAGTGTCCCAGTCAATTTTGACAGCCATATATATTTTTAGGGGGTGCATTGCAGTTGCTTGGGAAGTTTAAATTAAAGTGACCACAGTAGGTCATTCATCATTAATGAATTTTGTATCCTGAAAAAAATTAAATGTATCTGTTCAATGAGGTTCTTAAATTCATTAAAATTATTAGCATTTTTAACATGTGCCGGTAGTTTTTTCAAAAAGGGTTCAACTCTATTACTATCTTGTTGCTATACTTTTAATAGAAATCTCATGCTTGTAAAGAGTTAAATTAGCTCTATAAGAAGTTGGTGTGCTGACTTTAAAGGGTATAAGTGAGCTAGTGTTTTAAGTACTCTGTATATGTGTATGTGTTTAATGTGGATAGTGATGTAGAATAAGTAAACTTTAATTTTCATTTAATATTTTATCTTGTTGCTTCCCTCTGTACTTCTAATAGAAATCTATGCCTTTAAAGAGTTAAATTAGCAGTATAAGAAGTCTGTGTGCTGACTTCAAAGAGTAATTGTTTTAAGTACTCTAATTGATGATGATGATGACGATGATGATGATGAACACTGTCTTGTATAGCCCGATTCCATCCAGGCCAAGTAAGCATGCTCGGTGCGCTGGGGGAAAATAAAAGTCTATTTTGGTCACTGATTAAAAAGATTGGTCTTCAGCTGACGCTTGAAGGCTGCTTTGGGGCTACACTGACGTAGCGAGAGAGGAAGTCTGTTAAGTCTAATTATGAATACTGTCTCAATGTGTTTATACTTTAATTATGAATTATATTGTTACCAGCAGTATTTTTAATGGGTTATTTCCCTTTATTCTTCTTTATTTTGTCTGATGTGCCTTAGTGGTAATTAGAGAGAGAGAGAGAGAGAGAGAGAGAGAGAGAGAGAGAGAGAGAGATGATGATGATGATGATGATGATGAGGAAGAGGGAAGTAAAAAGTGTATGACTGAGATAATTTTTGAGCTACCTTGGTTATTTCTCTTGGTTGTATTTTTATTGTTCTAATCATATTGTGAGTATTGTTCATATTAGTAAGTTGTATAAACCGGTTATTTTTATTGCTGGGAGAAAGTTGAACACTAGTTTTGAATAGGATATATATATTCTGTAATGAGATGTTTGTTAGACTTTTGCTATGATAACATTAGAAGCAAGACTTCTTTATGAATTGTGTAGCCCTTGTTCCACAAATAGGGTAAGTCATAATTAAGTTTAAACTATTTGCATCTATGTGAATAACATACATGTAGATTATTATTATTATTATTATTATTATTATTATTATTATTATTATTATTATTATTATTATTATTATTATTATTAATGTTGTACTGTAAAATATAATTACCTTTTTTATTGGGACAATAATTATATCTTATTATTGTCATAGGGTTTTTCTTGAGTATGAGTGAGCATCAACATGTTCACTGTAGCCATTTTTAAAATAATTGTTTTGTGGATTCTCTTTTCTGTAATATAGTCTATAGTTATTTCCTATTAATGTTTATTATTTTAATCCGTTATTAATGTGATAAATATAGAATTAATATTGATAGTTATATTTTTGAGAATAGTAAGAATGAAACAGAATGGAGATTGGTAGTGAGCATGGATTTTATGTTGTGTGTTTCAGGGTTTCGTTTCGTTTCATCTTTCTTTACAATTGTTATCCGACATCTTCGAAAAATAAACATATAGCAGGGGATAACCCGAACTCCTTATTTGGACTGGACTCTGGATGAGAGACTCTTTAATCTTTATCCTTTCCTGTCTTGTTACAAGTGGCGCCCAATAAGGGACCCCTGCATCGAAGATACAGTAGAGTTACACACCACTGCAGAAGTTATTGACTACTGACACTTGAGCTTGGCGACATCTGGCTCACATCATGGAGGTATCAGAGGGAGAGAAGAAACTGTTGGCGGCGTTCCGTTCGTTGGGTCTTCAGCCGAAGGCCGACACTGCAGACGACTTAATGGAATGGATGAAACAGCAGGTCATGACTACTATGGGGTCACCTGTCAAAGAAGAGCCATTGCATCACACAAGTGAGCAACAGACTGGAGGTGGCGGTGGTCGAGAGTCTGCCATACCCAACATCATGTGGCCACGTCAGCCCCGTGTCTCCACATTTACCGGCAGTACAGGCAAAGACTCAGATGCTACTTACGACTTGTGGAGGTATGAGGTGTCTTGTCTGCGTGCTGACCCTTCATACTCAGAGTCCACCATCATGGAGGCCATCCGACGTTCTCTTCGTGGTGAGGCTGCTCTTGTTGCCATGCGACTTGGACCTGGTGTGAAACTTGATCAGCTTCTCACTAAATTCGACAGCGTGTTTGGGGCAGCGCAGATGAAAGAGTCTCTACTTGCCGCCTTTTACAGCGCAAAGCAGAGGGCTGATGAGGACGTGACACAGTGGTGCTGTCGACTGGAGGATCTGCTCAACAAGGCGATTGAGGTGGGGAAGGTGGAGAGTTCCAAAGCACCTGAAATGCTGCACAGCATGTTGTGGCTGGGCCTTCGCCCAGAGCTGAAAGAACGCTCTGCACACAAGTACGACTCCATCTCCGATGTGGACAAGCTGTGTTTGGCCATTCGACAGATTGAACAGGACTACAACCTGAAACCTACAAAGTCAGCAGTGATGAAGGCGGCACAGCCTGCTAAACAGACTGGCCTAGAAGCGCAGTTGAAGCAGTTGACGGCAGAAATGGCTTCACTCAAGAAAGTAGTGCAGTCTGGAAAACAGCAGCACTATGGACATCAGAGTGGAAGAGGTGCTGGTGGCATCACGCCAGAGAACCGAAGCTCTTTTCAGCAGTATTCTGATACACGTCAGGCTGGCAAGCCGCATCAGCGACCTGGTTGGTCTGAGGAAGGACCTACCTGCTACCGCTGTGGTGGCAGAGGACACATACAACTTGGCTGTAGAGCACGTCTGGACCATCTACGTCGCCCTTTAAACTCCAGGCAGTCTGCAGCAGAGGGCAACCTGTAGACGCGCAACCTCATCGCCCGACTGTAGACAGCAACTTGGTGGGAGGCAGTAACAACGTCACAATCACCATTGAAGGTGTGGTTACAGCAGCTCTGTTGGACACTGGTGCTACAGTGTCTACAGTGTCAGAGACATTTCACAGAGACAAGTTGGCCCATCTCCCCATCCACCCTCTGACCGACTTCATTCGTATTGAGTGTGCTGATGGACAGTACCTACCATACTCTGGCTATGTCGAGGCCTCTATCAGTACCACAGGGGCTGGACTCGATGACACCACTGGTCACCCCTGCCTATTGCTGGTGGTGCCAGACAGCAAGTATAGTAGCAAAGTGCCAGTGCTGTTGGGGACCAACGTGTTGGAACAGTTCATGGACATGTCACGCACTCAGCATGGCAGTCGCTTCCTTCAAGTAGCTAGGTTGCACACTCAGTGGTACTTGTCATTCAGATGCATGACACTCAGGGAGAGAGAATTGACCAAGAACAGAAATCGTCTCGCTATCGTGAAGAATGGTGGAAACTGCAGCATCACCATAGAGCCTAATAGCACCTGCGTTCTACATGGGATGGTCGACCATGCATTAGACTATAAGCCTACCTGTGCTATCCTGCAGCCAGTTTCCAGCAATTCCTCTCTATCTCTGCTTGATGTCGCACCGGCAATCGTCAACTATCAAGGCAAGAAGACAGGCTATGTAGATGTACACATTTCTAACATTACGACTCAGACTGTGGTTGTTCCTCCGAGAGCTGTTTTGTGCGAAATGCAGCCGGTGAGTCTGGCTGGTGTTGAGGACCTTGCTGGCAAAGTAAAGACTGAACAGACCCACCTGGGTAAGGTGACTATATCTGCTGAAGAACTTTTACCGGAGCAAGTACGTCAGCTGGAAAGTTTGCTCAAAGCGCACCCAGATAGCTTCGTGCAGTATGATGCCAATGTTGGTCACACCGACAGAGTGCAGCACTTCATTCACCTCACCAACGACATGCCGTTCAAGGAACGCCATCGCTTCATCCCACCCGGCATGTACAACGATGTGAAGAACCACCTGAAACAGCTGTTGGACAGTGGAGTAATCCGACCCTCCCAATCCCCATGGTCGTCCAACGTTGTACTGGTCAAGAAAAAGGACGGAACGTTGAGACTTTGTGTTGATTTTCGTCAGCTGAATTCGAGGACAGTCAAAGATTCGTACGCCCTACCTCGCATTGAAGAGTTGCTCAACAGCCTCTCTGGGGCCAAGTATTTCTCGGTGCTGGACATGAAAAGCGGGTTCCATCAGATTGAAATTGCTGAAGAACATCGAGAACGGACAGCTTTCACTGTTGCACCATTGGGCTTCTTCGAGTTCAACAGGTTGGCGATGGGTCTTGTCAACGCGCCTGCCACTTACTAAAGACTGATGGAGCAGTGCCTTGGAGATCTGCATCTGAACATTTGCCTGGTGTTTCTGGACGACGTAATCGTGTTCTCTAACACCTTTGAAGAACACCTTGAGCGCCTTGAGCGAGTCCTGCTTCGCCTGAAGGAGTGCGGCTTGAAGCTCAACCCTAAAAAGTGTTCCTTCTGCCAAGAGAAAGTCCGCTACGTAGGCCACATCGTCTCTGCCCAAGGCATTGAAGCAGACCCAGAAAAGTGCGAAAAGGTCGTCAACTGGCCAGTACCTCAGACACCAGAAGAAGTCCGCAAGTTTCTTGGTTTTGCTGGCTATTATCGCCGCTTCGTCCAAGGGTTTTCCAAGATAGCCAAGCCTTTGACTGACCTCATGCCCAATCCAAAAGAAAAGAAGCAGGGAAGAAAGAAAGCCTCTCTGGCAGCAGTCAAGTGGGTCTGGGGCGCAGAACAGCAGGCAGCCTTTGAGGAGATGAAGAAGCGTCTGGCATCGCCTCCTATCCTAGGCTTTCCTGACTACACACAGCCATTCGAGATTCACACTGACGCCTGTGGTTCAGGGTGTGGAGCAGTGCTGTGTCAAGACCAGGAAAATGGCAAGAGATTGATTGCCTATGCCAGCCGTGGTCTGAACAAGAGTGAGCGTAACTATCCAGCTCACAAACTGGAATTTTTAGCTCTCAAGTGGGCTGCAACAGAAAAATTCAAAGACTACTTATACGGCCATACATTCACTGTATACACAGATAACAACCCTCTCACCTATGTGCTTACGACAGCTCGTTTGGACGCCACTGGTCATCGCTGGTTGGCTGCACTCGCTTCTTTTGACTTTGACATCAAGTACCGGCCAGGAATGAGTAATGCCGACGCTGATGCATTGTCACGCTTGCCGGAGTTGCAGAAGTCAGAAGATGCCCTCTTACATGTACCAGCAGGGTCGGTCCGAGCCGTTTGCAACTGTCAACAACCAGTGTCTTACGTGGAGTGTTTGGCGGCATCGGCAGATGTCATTGACACCGACTTCATGCCAGCGGGTCAGAGCCTGACAACTTTCACTGCGAGCGACATCCAGAAAGCGCAGAGACAAGACTCTGTGGTGAAGGCCTGGATTGACGGGCTTGGCAGTGGCAGTCAGCAGGGGTACAGAAGATGGAGCTGGAGAATGGCATACTGTACAGAAACACTCGCATCAGTGAGCAGCCAAGAAAGCAGTTGGTGCTACCAGCTCGTTACATCAGCCAAGTACTGACCAGTCTCCATGACGACTCCGGCCACCCAGGACGAGACCGCACGTTGAGCTTGGTCAGAGACAGGTTCTTCTGGTCAAGTATGACCAGAGATATAGACACCTGGATCGAGAAGTGTCCCCGCTGTCGACGCCGCAAGATGACCGCCACTCGGGCTCCACTAGTCAACGTGGTAACCACTGAACCACTGGAATTGGTCTGCATAGACTATCTGTCACTGGAGACATCCAAGGGCGGCTATCAGCATGTGTTGGTTATAACGGACCACTTTACGAGGTTTGCCCAAGCAGTTCCAACACGTAATCTGACGGCACGCACTACGGCCCAGGCTCTGTTTGACCACTTCATCGTGCATTATGGCATGCCTAAGAGACTACATTCAGACCAAGGCGCCAATTTTGAAAGCCGAACCATCAAAGAGCTCTGCGAAATCTCAGGCTGCGTCAAGTCTAGAACCACTCCTTATCACCCGATGGGGAATGGTATGACGGAGCGGTTTAATCGGACCTTGCTCGCCATGTTGGGAACGCTGCAGCCACAGCAGAAAGCAGACTGGAAGAGTCACATCGGACCACTAGTTCATGCCTATAACTGCACGCGGCATGAGTCGACCGGTTTCTCACCGTTTGCCTTGATGTTTGGCCGTGATCCCCGTCTTCCAGTGGATATAGCGTTTGGTATCGACACAGGCGAAGCTGACAGCATTCCACTTACCAAGTATGTGGCAGACTTGCGTAAACGCCTGAATAGGTCATTTGAATTGGCGACTGCTGCAGCAGACAAAGCACGGGCCAAGCAGAAGAAACAATATGACCGTCGGGCCAGAGACGCCAATGTTGGAGTCGGTGACCGAGTCTTGGTGAAGATCGTCGCTTTCGACGGCAAACATAAGCTGGCTGACAAGTGGGAAGAAAGTGCTTATGTGGTGTTGAACCAACCCAACAAGGACATTCCTGTTTTTGTGGTGCAGAGGGAAGACAAAACTGGAAAGAGGAGAACGCTGCACCGCAACCTGTTGTTGCCACTGGGTGATACGGTGGAGAGAATGGTGTCAGAGCAGGAGAAACCAATGAGAGGTGACACCAGTAGACTCCATGCCAGATGCCGGAGGCAACATAGGCAGTGGAGCAGCAGCAGCAGTGAAGAGACAGAGACTGACAGCAGCATTGAAGAACCAATGGTGATACTGGATCGTAGATCTGAATCTGAAGAACACGAGGAAGAAGAAGATGATGATGTAGTTGTACGTACTACATCCGAGAGTGACTCTGCAACTGATGCAAGTGGGGACGCCCACATGCAGGAGGAAGATCAGCACGAAGAGCCAGAGCCTCTTGCCGATCAGCCAGCAGAGCAGACGGGTACCCAGGAGCCGGAAGGCGATGAAGGTCTGCAGCAGCCTGTAGACCAGGTTGTGGAACCTGTACCAGAGGGTGACGTAGCTAATACGGATGGCGATGGTGATGAGAGTGACAACGCCGACGACAGGGTTCGGGCAGCTCCGATTCCTCCACCTCGTCGGTCACTGAGAGCCAAGCAGCAGCCACCGTGGATGAAGTCAGGAGATTACCTAATGACTTTAAATTCTTGCCAACCCGAATGGTTCCAGGGTGTTCAGTTCCTGTTAAAAGAGTCCAGTTCATTAAGAGACATGCCTGATTGGATGGCTAAAGCAGTAGTCCATCGAGTGCTAGGCATAGAGACATTAACTACTTGTGCATCAGAACGTTGACAGAAAAAGCAAAAGCAAAAAGACTGTTACTTCTTAATTTTTGGTTCATTATATTTTTCTGTTTTGTAGTTTAAATTGGGTAACTTTCATTAGTTTTCACATTGAACATTTTTATTAGGAATATTCATGTAGACATTGGGAAAACGCAAAGTTGTCCGGATAATCTTTTTGATATATAATTTGGTGAAAGAGTTTTGAAATGTTATATTGTTTTTCTTCTCATAGTCTTTGCGAAATTTCTTTTTTGAATGTCGAGGACGCCATTTTTATCAGAGGGGTATATGTTACCAGCAGTATTTTTAATGGGTTATTTCCCTTTATTCTTCTTTATTTTGTCTGATGTGCCTTAGTGGTAATTAGAGAGAGAGAGAGAGAGAGAGAGAGAGAGAGAGAGAGAGAGAGAGAGAGAGAGAGAGAGAGAGATGATGATGATGATGATGATGATGAGGAAGAGGGAAGTAAAAAGTGTATGACAGATAATTTTTGAGCTACCTTGGTTATTTCTCTTGGTTGTATTTTTATTGTTCTAATCATATTGTGAGTATTGTTCATATTAGTAAGTTGTATAAACCGGTTATTTTTATTGCTGGGAGAAAGTTGAACACTAGTTTTGAATAGGATATATATATTCTGTAATGAGATGTTTGTTAGACTTTTGCTATGATAACATTAGAAGCAAGACTTCTTTATGAATTGTGTAGCCCTTGTTCCACAAATAGGGTAAGTCATAATTAAGTTTAAACTATTTGCATCTATGTGAATAACATACATGTAGATTATTATTATTATTATTATTATTATTATTATTATTATTATTATTATTATTATTATTATTATTAATGTTGTACTGTAAAATATAATTACCTTTTTTATTGGGACAATAATTATATCTTATTATTGTCATAGGGTTTTTCTTGAGTATGAGTGAGCATCAACATGTTCACTGTAGCCATTTTTAAAATAATTGTTTTGTGGATTCTCTTTTCTGTAATATAGTCTATAGTTATTTCCTATTAATGTTTATTATTTTAATCCGTTATTAATGTGATAAATATAGAATTAATATTGATAGTTATATTTTTGAGAATAGTAAGAATGAAACAGAATGGAGATTGGCAGTGAGCATGGATTTTATGTTGTGTGTTTCAGGGTTTCGTTTCGTTTCATCTTTCTTTACAATTGTTATCCGACATCTTCGAAAAATAAACATATAGCAGGGGATAACCCGAACTCCTTATTTGGACTGGACTCTGGATGAGAGACTCTTTAATCTTTATCCTGTCCTGTCTTGTTACAATATGACATTGTTATAATCTTTTTTTCTGATGTGATTTCACAGACCTGTGGTCCACCCCCAAACACCAGAAGAAAAGATCCAATGGCAGGAACAGATTCGCATGATCCATATGCGCAGTCATCTGAACCAGTTGGCGGAGAAAGTCAAGCATGCTAACTATGTTGTCGATAAAACCAGGTAGGTAAAACTAAGCACATGTTTTACAGAATTACATGACATGATACTGTGAATACTAGTTCATTCAGTTAACATGGAAGTATACATTAAAAGTATGCAATGCCCACAAAAACATTTAAATTGAAAGAATGTCAGTCAGTACCTCTCTGCTCCCTTCTCTGCTCCTTTCCCTCTCTCTCAAACACACGGAGCCTAACTTTCCAAACTAAAAGAAATAAATGTACATTGCTGTTTTACGGTAATGATTGTTTTACAGTTATGGCTGACATGCATGTTGATGTAAAGATATATTTATCTCTTAACAGAGAGGAGCTGAAGAAATTGCGTGCTCATATGCATCATCTGGAGAGTGAGAGAGACACACTTTTCCAACAGATACAGCAGCTGGAGAGTGAAGACAATCAGTAAGCATTGATGTAGTTATTTATTTATTTATTTATTTATTTATTTATTTTCTCTTGCTTCCTTCACATTTATTGTTTTCTAGAATGGAAAATGTCTCCTGAAGAAGTTCAAACCCTTGTCCAGCATACTAAATGGAACAGTTTCAATTGTCATAATAATCCTCATCATCATAGTCATCATCATCATTGGCACTATGGTTTTATAACTGATTGAGTGATTGATTTATGGACTGATTAGGTTGGTTGATTGATGTAAGCTGTTGCAATATGTTGCACACACAACATGGGTCATGGGATAGCTCAGTTGGTAGAGCAGAGAGCTCGTGTTGCAAAGATTGCGGATTTGATTCCAGGTGGATGGGCTGTGAGCACTGGCCATCTTACTGTTGCTATTAGTCTGATGGTTGTTTCAGTGCATAGTTTTCCTTGTCCCCCATCCCCGGTCACCTCGGATTGTGCTCAGTTGTCTGAGACTCAGACTGGGCGCCTCGGGTGGCTTGAGTTAGATCTTGTATCGGCCAGCATCTTGAGCAGCTCTTTGAGTTACAAAAAAGCGCTGTATAAGAATGATAAAATAAAAATTACGTAAATAGCATGAGCCTGGCTCAGAATTTGTGTGCACCCTCAGTCATTATTGATGTATAGTCTGTGTTGTTTATGGGTTGTTTTGAAGGTTAATAGGTGTATGGGTTGTTTGATTTTGAAGGTTAATAATAGGTGTCCCATATCCGCAACATACAATCAACACAAGCATTCAAAAAGGCCCTCAAAACCCACCTCTTCAAACTGCATTATTCAGACTGATTTGTATCCCGCTGCCATTCTCTCCTCTTTTGTCTCTGTCTGGACCTAACCGGGCATATAAATAGCTGTGAATAGGTTTTTGCTATTCTATTTCTGTCTTTTTTGTCATTTGTGTACACAGTTGTAAATAGTCTATTTCTGTCTTTTTTGTCATTTGTGTACATAGTTGTAAATAGTTTGTACCTTTACTGTTCTGTCTTTTGGTGTATTGTAGCAAAAGCGATGTTTTTTCGTGTGCAAGTATTTATATGTAATGACTATGTAAAGCGTGGTGAGTCTGGTCTTAGGCTGGAGTACCCGCTATATTAAAATCCGTTATTATTATTATTATTATTAACTGACTGTACGGATGTTGATCTGTTGCTTGGATGTGTTACAGCTCATCAGTGTATCGACTGAGAGCTACACACACCAAAGTATGTGAAGAGCTGGACGAAGAGCAGAAGCTTGAAGGCAAGATCCTCGAACGTCTTGAACAGGCTGAGTATGCCATTTTATTTGATTATTACTTTATTATTATTTTTGTTAGCAGCATAGTCATATTTTTTTTAATGGAACACAATGTGTTCTTGTACTGTTAATGAGAACCTTGGTTTTGATTTGCCATGTTGTCTTCTTCTGCGTTTGAATAAGCTTAAACCACTGTGACTTGGGATAGTTGTGAACAGAACCATAATATTTAGCGGATAAATGTAAAGTACAGTCTTACTCTAACATTCTCAGTGTTTAATGAACCAGACCTGGTTCTAGTTTGCTACAGTTTAGTTTCACAAGAACTTGTTGACAATAATGTGGCCACATCTTCATTGTAAGCAGTGTAAAACTTACTAAAGGATGTGCTTTTTAAAAATATTTGAAAAAAAAATGCATTAACAATAATAATGACGGGTTATAAACTTCTTGTTCTGTATTGCTCTAATAGAGCAATGGCACTTTGCAGGAAATCAATTTAACCTTATTTGGAAAATGAAATGTGACAGTTTATTCTTTTCTATTTAGTACTCATTTTTGTTGTGTGTAGTGCAAACTTTAAATTAACAAAGAATGTCTTGGTCTTGTATACAACATGTTGACAATGACATTTCCTTAATGGTAAAAAAAGGTAAAGGTAGTCCCATAGCCTTGTGGCCGTAGGGGAGCGTGATGTTGGAGATCACACTTATCTTGGGCCAGCGTAATGAGGGTGATGCCCAACTCTCTCCCTCGCTGCTTTACCTTCCCCACCCTCAAGAGAGTAGGTACTCAATCACAGTTGAGTCAACTGGGGGCGTTGTTGTTTGTCGCTTCACACCTTAGCGGTCACCCATCCAAGTGCTAACCGCACCGGACGGTGCTTCACTTTCGACACAGTAGCGAGTGCTCCAACCACTGCACTATCCGACACTATCCTTAATGGTAGAGTATGTTTTTTCTGGAATTAGGAATAGTCATAATGAGTGTGTATTTGTTTTGAGATTCTGCTGAAATATACCAGAATTTGAGGCTAGAAATTCCTACTCAGTATGTTCTGTCTATGCTCTGCAGATATGACCTAGCCGTGGTGGAGGTGGAACGTGGGAAATTCATCCTTGCCGAGGATGACCTCTTGCGGCAAGAACAGCACTTGGCAAGGGACAAGACCACTGCCGCACTGCTACGACTGGACAAAGAGCAGAGCATGGCGAAAATGGCACAACGCAAGCACATGAAGGAAACGAGGCATGAAAAGACTTTTTACACCAAAATGAATTTAAAAAACAACAACAACAAAAGTTATTATTTCTAACACTCGCTCAAAGACAAAATAATTATAAAATATAGTAAATAGTAAAATTATAAAAGTGAAATAACGGCTGTACTATTTATGCTAATATTGTTTACACTCAGATTATATACATTGCCTTTTTTGTGTGGGTAAAGATTTTATGAAATTAAAATCCAAGGCACCAAAATCAAGGCTGAGTCTATCAATAAAAGAATGTCTTTCAAGGTTATGAAGTGAGGTGGGTACAGTACACTGCAACCTTGATATTTAGAAGCCTGTTTAGTTTTATCCATAGTCAAAAGATGTGCTATAGGGTTTTGGGGTTGAGGGGCTTGGGGTGAGGTGCTGGGGTAGAAGTACATGGTTGTTGTTTGTTCTGTTGAAAAGGAAGGACATATTACTGGAAAGTATTAACCTTTAGAACCCGAAAGACCGATATATCGGTCTAGCCCTTAAACAGCTGTGCCCTGATAGACCGATAAACCGGTCTCGTAACCTTACCTTAGTCTTGCGGTCCATACAAAGCTTACTGTTCTTTCTAGTACTTGCTGTTTGGAATAGGGTTATTGGGAATAAGGTAATGCAAAATGTCTGCGCTCTAGTGCGAGCACAGTGCGTGTTTTTGTGACGTTTTTTTCTCAATTTTGCGTCATGAAACGAAGGTCTACAAATCAAGGAAGCGTCGCTAAGCGACTGTACACAACTCAGGAAGTAATCTAGCAATTGTGGGATGATAATGAAGATGAAGAGATGACATTTGAAGTACTTTGGGTTGTCTAACACTTTGGTTGATATGTTTTGGTTGTTTTACTAAAAGCATGCTAAAAATGCCATTTTTCTCCGGGGAGCCCGGGGAATGGGCTCAGAATTGGTGGGGCATCCAGGGTTCAAAGGGTTAAGGAAGGGGTGTTGAATATTCAGTGAGGCCTAAAAGCTAAGCCTCGAACTACTGAACTAACGAAACACTTTTTTTTTGATGCACCGCACATGATGACTGCATTCATTTTATATTTATTTTGTATAATTATTTTGGTGCAACAGGCGTATTGCTGAGACGTTGAAAGAGCAACAGATGAGGCACCAGCAGGCGCTGGAAGAGGCTGATCGCAGTCATGAGAGGGCCAACAAGTATCTGCAGAAAACTATGGAGAAGTAAGCAGTCTGACGTCCTTTTATTGTTGACCTGTGGTTGTATGGCAGAAACGTCAAACAACGATTTTGAGAACGCCAGTTTTGTTGGTTTATACCTACTTATAGATTTATTCTGTTTTAATATGCTACTAATATCAGTGCACATAATATAGTTGCAGTAACTTGCGCAAGTATTACATATTTTAGTACAATGGACTTTGATAAGGCCAGTTTGTTGGTTTATCCATACTGAAAGATTTATAGTGTTTTAATAGGCTACTGGTATCAGTGCATCTATGGTAGCACAAGCTCTTACATATATTTTCTTTGCTTTGGCTTTCAGACTTACTCACCTGTGTGATAATGGAGAAAAGCTATTGTAATTGCTCAAATTGAGATGAATGAAGTTTTGTTGTGTTGCATTGTATTGTGTTGTAGCAATTCCGTTTTTGTCTAAAGTAAGTTTTTACATATCCTCATGCAGGACACACGGAGATGCATCTTCAGCGTACATTTTGAAAGTGAGGTGTTTTTAAGTAGCAGTCTCAGATAAGTTGGTGCCCTGTGGGTTTGGGCACTGAATAGAATAGACCCAGCATGTCATAAGAGGCGACTAACAGGGGTGATGTCAGCACGGCATCACTGGGTGAGAGTCTTCTACACAGACATCACCGGCCAGGATGGAGGAACCTCATGTTTCTACAGGTTCAATGAACACGTGCTCGGGGTTAAGGTGAGCCACACTGTACTCATGGATTTCGGCTGTGGCCAACAGCCTGGAGAGGATGGGGCCCTGCCTGGTCTTTTCTGCCCAACACACACCAGATGATGATAAAAACCACTCACTCCATACCGGATTGGTCATTGCCAGGGTCACCAAGGACCGCGCCTTTCATTGGCCACCAGAACAGAGGTGATAAGTGTGCTATTGATGGACAACTTAGCAGGATCCGCATGAGAGACGACATCGTCATAGGAACCTGGAATGTCAGGACCCTAACTATGGAGGGAAAATTAGAAGAATTGGCCCACGAGCTGGACCACTATTGATGGAACATTTTAGGTACCAGCGAACTGCGCTGGAAAGGCCAAGGTGAAACAATAACCGACAAAGGCCACAAGCTTTATTTCAGCGGGAGAGATGACAGGCACGAACACAGCATTGGTTTCTTGGTCCACAAAGACATTCTAGCCACTGTCATGGGTTGCCGCCCAGCCTCCAGTAGACACCGTCTGAGAGCAGCCCCTTTCAACATCACCATTATCCAAGCCCATGCTCCAACACCAGACTAAGACGACAGCGAAGTCGAGGATTTCTATGAATATCTACAGGCTGTCCTTGACCATGGGTCGAAGAAGGACTTAGTCATAGTGCAAGGCGACTGGAATGCCAAGGTTGGCCAAGATGCATACCACATCTGGGGAGACACATGTGGACCCCATTGCAACAACGAGACAAATGATAAGGGTCTGAGACTCTTGGAGTTTGCCAGAAACAACAATCTGATACTGGCAAACACGCTTGGTCTCCACAAAAAATCCATATGATGGACATGGCACAGTCCCAGCGGGGGGACTACATCATGGTCAAGAAACGCTTCAGATCAAGCATCAACATTGGCAGGACACGCACTTTTCCAGGAGCAGACATCGGAAGTGACCACGATCTCGTGATGATGTCCTTCCGGCTCCACTTGAAGAGAGTAAACACAGCTAAGTGCTCTAGACTGGTTGATGTTTGACCTGGAAATCTGCAAGACCCAGAGGTGGCAGAAATATTTTAAGCCACGATTGGAGGGAAATTTGCACCACTGCTCATTTTGCTAGCTGGTGAAGTACATTTCAACACCATGACCACCACCTTCAACTCAGCTGTGACAAATGCAGCTACTGAGATTCTTGGCAAGCACCGCCCAAAGAAGAAACCATGGATCACAACTGAACTTTTGGACCTGTTTGATAAATGAAGAGAGATGAACAAAGAAAAAGAACACCTCACAAGGCGCTGATGCCTACCGCAAAAAATCAACAATGACATCCGAAAAGGCTTGCGCACAGCAAAGGAGAACTGGATAGAAGAGCAATGCTAGGAACTAGAGAACAGTCTGAACAAGAACAACAGCAAGAAGGCCTACCAACATGAAGCGGCTGACAAGTGCTAAACAGCCCAATGTCTCCACGATCCAAAGCAAGTCTAGCATATGCCTTACAGAAGAACAAGGAGTCATGGATAGATGGACAGAGTACTGCTCTGACCTTTACAACCACACACCAAACGGAGACCCATCAGTTCTAGTATGTCCCCAGAACAGAGAAGAGGAAGAAATCCTCCCAATTCTCCAAGAAGAAGTTGAGGCAGCAGTGCAATCACTGAAGAAGGGGAAGTCAGCGGGAGTGGACAACATATCCGCGGAATTGCTTCAAGCAGAAGGAGAAGCGATGATTGACGCCCTCACCAATATCTGTAACAAGATGTGGCAGAGTGGGTAGTGGCCTACACCATGGACCAAGTCGCTTGTCATCACTCTTCCCAAAAAGGGTAACCTTCAGGAGAGTGAAAATTACCATACCACCAGCCTC
The DNA here is from genome assembly GCA_036898135.1 of Oncomelania hupensis. Taxonomy (NCBI): domain Eukaryota; kingdom Metazoa; phylum Mollusca; class Gastropoda; order Littorinimorpha; family Pomatiopsidae; genus Oncomelania; species Oncomelania hupensis. Next base: position 52,078,637 of record CM072524.1, read on the forward strand.
ATCAGCCATCCCAGCAAGGTTCTCCTGAAAATAATACTCAACAGGGTGAAACCTCAAGCTGAACAAATCATAGCTGAAGAACAAGCAGTATTCAGGGCAGGGCGAAGTACCACTGAACGGATTTTAAACCTTAGAATAATCAGCGAGAAATACCTACAGCACCAACAACATTTATATTATTTGTTTGTAGACTTCAAGAAAGCGTTTCGCCGAGTCTGGCATGCAGTTCTGTGGGCAACCATCAGAGTGTACAACATCAGCCCACAAATTATTGAAGTCATCAAGAGCCTGTATTACAAGGCTACCAGTGCAGTCCTCCACAACAGCGTTGTCATGGACTGGTTCAGAACAACAATCGGTGTGCATCAAGGATGCCTACTCTCTCCAACACTCTTCAACATCTTCCTGGAGCACATCATGTCAGATGCCATTGCAGATCACGATGGCAAAGTCAGCATAGGGGGTAGAGCAATCTCCAACCTCCATTTTGCGGACGACATTGACAGATTGGCTGGAGAGGAACAAGAACTTGAACAGCTGGTACAGAGGCCACCTCCAGAATCTATGCAATGGAAATAAGTGCAGAGAAGACCAAAATGATGAATAACAACACCAATGCATCAACATGGACATCAAAGTCCAAGGCCAATCCCTCAACACAGTGCTTAGCTTCAAATATTTAGGAGCCATTATATCAGACAATGGGTCCTGACAGGATGTCCTCTCCAGGATAGCACAAACAATTGCTGCCTTGATAATGTTGAAGCCCATTTGGAAAGATATGACCATCAGTCTATATTCAAAGGTAAGGCTGCTGCGCTCACTTGTCATCTCCATCTTCCTATATGCTTGCAAAGCATGGACCCTCACAGCAGATCTACAATGAAGAATACAAAGCATGGAGATGACGTGCTACAGAAGACTTCTGGGCATTTTTTATACCCAGCACATCACCAACAACGAAGTTCGACAGACCATCACACAAGCCTTTGAACAACACGATGACCTGCTCACAGTGGTGAAGAAACGGAAACTCCGATGGTATGGCCACATCACCAGAGCATCAGGCCTTGCAAAGACCATCCTGCAAGGCATGGTGCAAGGAGGCAGAAGAAGAGGGAGAAAGAAAAAGAGGTTGGAGGACAACATTCGAGAATGGACTGGCTTGACACTAAGCGAAGCCATGAGGGTTGCTGAAAACAGAAAGATGGAGTACGCTGGTTAAACGATCATCTGTGGTGCACTAACAACCTCCGAGTTATAGGATAGGTCTTTAGAACAGTAACAGACTAGTAAACCATCAAAACACAAAGCTGAGAAAATTGGTCATCCAGACTCAAATTAACAATTTTCTCAAAACTAACATGGCTGGACTTGCTTTTGTTTTCATAACACAACAGTGGTAGACTTATGCCTGTATACATGCAGTGCTTTTGCATATGCATTAGTTTGTTCCATTACTTTCATTGAAAATATTATGACTTGCTGCAGTAGTGAACTATGCTATTCCTTTTCTTTGTCAAGTAAAGTAAAGTCAACAAATCTTTATACACACAAAAGCAGTGAAAATTTGGCGTGTGACGTTAAAACTAAACATAAAATTTAAAACTGTACATATCCATTTGCAACATATGAATATGCTCATGCACCCATCCACACACACACATGAGTGCACCCCGTCCCCCCCCACACACACATGTCTATCTATCTATCTATCTATCTATCTATCTATCTAGCTATCTATCTATCTATCTATCTATCTATCTATCTATCTATCTATCTAGCTATCTATCTATCTATCTATCTATCTATCTATATTTATATAATCTATCTGTCTATCTATCTTTCTATCTATCTATCTATCTATCTATCTATCTATCTATCTATCTATCTATCTATCTATCTATCTATCTATCTATCTATCTATCTATCTATCTATCTATCTATCTATCTATGAAACGATTAACTGATAATAGACATCATTATATATATCAATAAATACATATATTGTTATCACATAACAGTAACAGACTTCTGTCAATATGGATACAGTGCTTTGGTGTGTGTATAATTTGTACCATGATCTTGTTAAAGCAAAAACAAGGTTTTAACACAGTAGTAATCTTAATGTGTAACATTTTCACTATAGGATGAAACAGAGGCAGCAGAAGGCGGAAGAGGCACACAAGGCTGATATGCAACGTAAGATGGACATGCTGGTGAAACTGAAAGCTGACATCTTCTCCAACAGGGTACGGCATTTCTCTCCCTTCCCTTGTTATTGCTTAATTAATTAATGTAATTTGTTTGTTTATTTATTTAATTATATATATTGATTTATTTTTGAGTTGTTGTTATTCCCTTGTCGTTAAATCATTCAATTTTGTATGGCAATCACATGAGTGGTTGTGTCTGATACATTTTTTGGGACAAAATTTATTCACTCTGCCTCCACTACTGAATAATAATAATAATAATAATAATAATAGTAATTATTATCATTATTATTATTATTATTATTATTATTATTATTATTATTATTATAAGAAGGAGAAGAACAACAACACAAGAACAATAACAAAAATAGTCATAACACATAACAAATGCAAAGCACATTTTCCTAAAATAAATGTAGACAATTTTTGTTGGTGATCACTTCATTCTGATCTTTGTTGATCTTTCAGACTTTGATTCAGACTACAACATTAAGTGAGCAGAACGTAAAAGCATTAAATTTTAGGCAATTGTGAATAAGGTGATGGGGTAGGTTGATGGGGTAGACAAGATGGCATTCGTGGGTAGGTTGTATTTCGTCAAAGTTTCATGAACATGTAAACCTAGTTTGATTACGCATTTGTTTTTCATCGGTCTTCTTCAAAAACTGTCACCATCATTAGAACTATTGTTTCAATTATTGTCTTTATTTTTTGATCATTGGTGTTAACAACCATCTTTATCATTATCATCAACTTGATATAGCATTTGGTTCTAATTTTTTGAGTGGATTTAGTTTTGAAATAGGTTTGAAGAAGGATGTTTTGAGGGAAATTCATTTAGAGTTTTTGACATTTTGTTGTCATTGTGATGGTTTGAATTCTAGATCTACTAACAATTTTGATCTAGATGTAATGTGAGCATAGTCTAATGTGCAATCCCAAACAGAAAACGTCTTGGTTGGTAATGGTAGATGTCAGATCTGTACACATCACATCCATCCTCACCTCCAACTCCGTCCCTACATTCTCTCCCCCCCCCTCCACTTTGATCCTCATTCCAATCTCCACTTCTCCACCCCTCACATACACATGCTTCTTTTACTTAAATACGAATGAATACATTATAGTAATGTTTTAGATGTTTTATACATGTTGCTTGTTATTTTCTAATGAAATAAAACAATATAAAAGCACTATAATTCTTCTAAAACTTTTTTAAAACAGAATACAGAATCTTTTATTGTTCTCATAAATATTCACAAAAGGAATTGTGTGCAGTGTCCATATACAAAATAAAAAATAATTTTTTTTTTAAAAATAAAGATACAAAACAATAGGCTTATAGGAGCCATTGTATCAGACAATGGGTCCCGACAGGAAGTCCTCTCCAGGATCACACAAACAACTGCTGCCATGACAAGGTTGAAGCCCATTTGGAAAGACAGGACCATCAGTCCACATTCCAAAGTAAGACTGCTGCGCTCCCTTGTCATCTCCATCTTCCTATATGCTTGCGAAGCATGGACCCTCACAGCAGATCTCCAACGAAGAATACAAAGCATGGAGATGAGGTGCTACAGAAGACTTCTGGGCATTTCCTATACCCAACACATCACCAACGACAAAGTCCGACAGACCATCACACAAGCCATTGGACAACACGATGACCTGCTCACAGTGGTGAAGAAACGGAAACTCCGATGGTATGGCCACGTCACCAGATCATCAGGCCTTGCAAAGACTATTCTGCAAGGCACAGTGCAAGGAGGTAGAAGAAGAGGGAGACCGAAAAAGAGGTGGGAGGACAACATTCGAGAATGGACTGGTTTGACACTGAGCGAAGCCATCAGGGCTGCTGAGGACAGAGAAAGATGGAGTATGCTGGTTAAACGATCATCTGTGTTGCCCCTATGACCTCTGGGTTACGGGACAGGATAGGATAGGATAGGACAAAACAAATAAATTGAATTAACTTATTCAAATACATTATTATATTGTTATAACATTGAATAATAATAATAATACATGGATTAAAATTTGGCAACAAAGACACTCTCACATACATGATGAAAAATAAAACCACATACATACATACACACACGCCCACTCACACACACACACACATTGATGCGAAAAATGCATAGATTTAAAGAAAATTTGCAAGAAATCAAAGGATAGTAGGTAAGCACCACACAAAGCTGGCCATATAGAATGTTTTATTGTTCTCATAAATATTTCACAAAAGATTACCAAAAAAAAAAAAAAAAAAAAAAATATATATATATATATATATATATATATATATATATATATATATATATATATATATATATATATATATATATATATATAAAGTTTTAAAAAGATACAAAACAATTAAATTGAATATATTATTATAATGTTATAACATTGAATAATAATAATATGTGAATTAAAACCACATACATACACACACGGCCACTCATACACACACACACACACACACACACATACACACACACACACATTGAAGCCATAAATGCATAGATTTAAACAACAAATTGCAAGAAAACATGGGATAGTAGGCAGGCACCACACAAAGCTGGCCATATGAAAAAGGAGGTACCTATATATGTCTCTGTCCCCAGTGATTGATTGCCAAGGTTGCGGTAGGGAAACAACTTTTTCCTTCCTTATTGTGTTATTTCACCACCATGCAGGAAAACCTGCGAGCCGTCAGAGCACGAGACAAGGCCGCTGAGAACTCCCAGAAAGAACTGGACGACAAAGAGAGACAGCGCATTCTGGCAGAGGGAGGCAATGCTGACAAAGAAATGTTCATCAAGAAGAAGTCGTCTGCCCAAGAACTCAAACGACAGTAAGTAGTGATTAATTACATTTCAGAATAACAAGAACAATAAATAAAATAAGAAGACCTATATATATCGGTCTTATTTTATTTATTGTTCTTGTTATTCTGTATGTAAAATGTATATATATAGGGAATTTAATTATTTTATATAGGGAGAAATATATATATATATATATGTTACCAGCAGTATCTTTAATGGGTTATTTCCCTTTATACTTCTTTATTTTGTCTGATGTGCCTTAGTGGTAATTAGAGAGAGAGAGATGATGATGATGATGATGAGGAAGAGGGAGATAAAGAGTGTATGATTAAGATTATTTTTGAGCTACCTTGGTTATTTCTCTTGGTTGTATTTTTATTGTTCTAATCATATTGTGAGTATTGTTCATATTAGTAAGTTGTATAAACCGGTTATTTTTTATTGCTGGGAGAAAGTTGAACACTAGTTTTGAATAGGATATATATATATATTCTGTAATGAGATATTTGTTGGACTTTTGCTATGATAACATTAGAAGCAATACTTCTTTATGAATTGTGTAGCCCTTGTTCCACAAATAGGGTAAGTCACAAGTTTAAACTATTTTCATCTATGTGAAGAACATACATGTAGATTATTATTATTATTATTATTATTATTATTATTATTATTATTATTATTATTATTATTATTATTATTATTATTATTATTGTTGTTATTATTATTATTGTTATTAATGTTGTACTGTAAAATATAATTACCTTTTTTTATTGGGACAATAATTATATCTTTTCATTGTCATTGGATTTTCTTGAGTATGAGTGAGCATCAACATGTTCACTGTAGCCATTTTTAAAATAATTGTTTTGTGGATTCTCTTTTCTGTAATATAGTCTATAGTTATTTCCTATTAATGTTTATTATTTTAATCCGTTATTAATGTGATAAATATAGAATTAATATTGATAGTTATATTTTTGAGAATAGTAAGAATGAAACAGAATGGAGATTGGTAGTGAGCATGGATTTTATGTTGTGTGTTTCAGGGTTTCATTTCATCTTTCTTTACAATAGTTATCCGACATCTTCGAAAAATAAACATATAGCAGGGGATAACCCGAACTCCTTGTTTGGACTGGACTCTGGATGAGAGACTCTTCTATCTTTATCCTGTCCTGTTCTTGTTACAAGTGGCGCCCAATAGGGGACCCCTGCATCGAAGATACAGTAGAGTTACACACCACTGCAGAAGTTATTGACTACTGACACTTGAGCTTGGCGACATCTGGCTCACATCATGGAGGTATCAGAGGGAGAGAAGAAACTGTTGGCGGCGTTCCGTTCGTTGGGTCTTCAGCCGAAGGCCGACACTGCAGACGACTTGATGGAATGGATGAAACAGCAGGTCATGACTACTATGGGGTCACCTGTCAAAGAAGAGCCATTGCATCACACAAGTGAGCAACAGACTGGAGGTGGCGGTGGTCGAGAGTCTGCCATACCCAACATCATGTGGCCACGTCAGCCCCGTGTCTCCACATTTACCGGCAGTACAGGCAAAGACTCAGATGCTACTTACGACTTGTGGAGGTATGAGGTGTCTTGTCTGCGTGCTGACCCTTCATACTCAGAGTCCACCATCATGGAGGCCATCCGACGTTCTCTTCGTGGTGAGGCTGCTCTTGTTGCCATGCGACTTGGACCTGGTGTGAAACTTGATCAGCTTCTCACTAAATTCGACAGCGTGTTTGGGGCAGCGCAGATGAAAGAGTCTCTACTTGCCGCCTTTTACAGCGCAAAGCAGAGGGCTGATGAGGACGTAACACAGTGGTGCTGTCGACTGGAGGATCTGCTCAACAAGGCGATTGAGGTGGGGAAGGTGGAGAGTTCCAAAGCACCTGAAATGCTGCACAGCATGTTGTGGCTGGGCCTTCGCCCAGAGCTGAAAGAACGCTCTGCACACAAGTACGACTCCATCTCCGATGTGGACAAGCTGTGTTTGGCCATTTGACAGATTGAACAGGACTACAACCTGAAACCTACAAAGTCAGCAGTGATGAAGGCGGCTCAGCCTGCTAAACAGACTGGCCTAGAAGCGCAGTTGAAGCAGTTGACGGCAGAAATGGCTTCACTCAAGAAAGTAGTGCAGTCTGGAAAACAGCAGCACTATGGACATCAGAGTGGAAGAGGTGCTGGTGGCATCACGCCAGAGAACCGAAGCTCTTTTCAGCAGTATTCTGATACACGTCAGGCTGGCAAGCCACATCAGCGACCTGATTGGTCTGAGGAAGGACCTACCTGCTACCGCTGTGGTGGCAGAGGACACATACAACTTGGATGTAGAGCACGTCTGGACCATCTACGTCGCCCTTTAAACTCCAGGCAGTCTGCAGCAGAGGGCAACCTGTAGACACGCAACCTCATCGCCCGACTGTAGACAGCAACTTGGTGGGAGGCAGTAACAACGTCACCATCACCATTGAAGGCGTGGTTACAGCAGCTCTGTTGGACACTGGTGCTACAGTGTCTACAGTGTCAGAGACATTTCACAGAGACAAGTTGGCCCATCTCCCCATCCACCCTCTGACCGACTTCATTCGTATTGAGTGTGCTGATGGACAGTACCTACCATACTCTGGCTATGTTGAGGCCTCTATCAGTACCACAGGGGCTGGACTCGATGACACCACTGGTCACCCCTGCCTATTGCTGGTGGTGCCAGACAGCAAGTATAGTAGCAAAGTGCCAGTGCTGTTGGGGACCAACGTGTTGGAACAGTTCATGGACATGTCACGCACTCAGCATGGCAGTCGCTTCCTTCAAGTAGCCAGGTTGCACACTCAGTGGTACTTGTCATTCAGATGCATGACACTCAGGGAGAGAGAATTGACCAAGAACAGAAATCGTCTCGCTATTGTGAAGAATGGTGGAAACTGCAGCATCACCATAGAGCCTAATAGCACCTGCGTTCTACATGGGATGGTCGACCATGCATTAGACTATAAGCCTACCTGTGCTATCCTGCAGCCAGTTTTCAGCAATTCTTCTTTATCTCTGCTTGATGTCGCACCGGCAATCGTCAACTATCAAGGCAAGAAGACAGGCTATGTAGATGTACACATTTCTAACATTACGACTCAGACTGTGGTTGTTCCTCCGAGAGCTGTTTTGTGCGAAATGCAGCCGGTGAGTCTGGCTGGTGTTGAGGACCTTGCTGGCAAAGTAAAGACTGAACAGACCCACCTGGGTAAGGTGACTATATCTGCTGAAGAACTTTTACCGGAGCAAGTACGTCAGCTGGAAAGTTTGCTCAAAGCGCACCCAGATAGCTTCGTGCAGTATGATGCCGATGTTGGTCACACCGACAGAGTGCAGCACTTCATTCACCTCACCAACGACATGCCGTTCAAGGAACGCCATCGCTTCATCCCACCCGGCATGTACAACGATGTGAAGAACCACCTGAAACAGCTGTTGGACAGTGGAGTAATCCGACCCTCCCAATCCCCATGGTCGTCCAACGTTGTACTGGTCAAGAAAAAGGACGGAACGTTGAGACTTTGTGTTGATTTTCGTCAGCTGAATTCGAGGACAGTCAAAGATTCGTACGCCCTACCTCGCATTGAAGAGTTGCTCAACAGCCTCTCTGGGGCCAAGTATTTCTCGGTGCTGGACATGAAAAGCGGGTTCCATCAGATTGAAATTGCTGAAGAACATCGTGAACGGACAGCTTTCACTGTTGCACCATTGGGCTTCTTCGAGTTCAACAGGTTGGCGATGGGTCTTGTCAACGCGCCTGCCACTTACCAAAGACTGATGGAGCAGTGCCTTGGAGATCTGCATCTGAACATTTGCCTGGTGTTTCTGGACGACGTAATCGTGTTCTCCAACACCTTTGAAGAACACCTTGAGCGCCTTGAGCGAGTCCTGCTTCGCCTGAAGGAGTGCGGCTTGAAGCTCAACCCTAAAAAGTGTTCCTTCTGCCAAGAGAAAGTCCGCTACGTAGGCCACATCGTCTCTGCCCAAGGCATTGAAGCAGACCCAGAAAAGTGCGAAAAGGTCGTCAACTGGCCAGTACCTCAGACACCGGAAGAGGTCCGCAAGTTTCTTGGTTTTGCTGGCTATTATCGCCGCTTTGTCCAAGGGTTTTCCAAGATAGCCAAGCCTTTGACTGACCTCATGCCCAATCCAAAAGAAAAGAAGCAGGGAAGAAAGAAATCCTCTCTGGCAGCAGTCAAGTGGGTCTGGGGCGCAGAACAGCAGGCAGCCTTTGAGGAGATGAAGAAGCGTCTGGCATCGCCTCCTATCCTAGGCTTTCCTGACTACACACAGCCATTCGAGCTTCACACTGACGCCTGTGGTTCAGGGTGTGGAGCAGTGCTGTGTCAAGACCAGGAAAATGTCAAGAGAGTGATTGCCTATGCCAGCCGTGGTCTGAACAAGAGTGAGCGTAACTATCCAGCTCACAAACTGGAATTTTTAGCTCTCAAGTGGGCTGCAACAGAAAAATTCAAAGACTACTTATACGGCCATACATTTACTGTATACACAGATAACAACCCTCTCACCTATGTGCTTACGACAGCTCGTCTGGACGCCACTGGTCATCGCTGGTTGGCTGCACTCGCTTCTTTTGACTTTGACATCAAGTACCGGCCAGGAATGAGTAATGCCGACGCTGATGCATTGTCACGCTTGCCGGAGTTGCAGAAGTCAGAAGATGCCATCCTACATGTACCAGCAGGGTCGGTCCGAGCCGTTTGCAACTGTCAACAACCAGTGTCTTACGTGGAGTGTTTGGCGGCATCGGCAGATGTCATTGACACCGACTTCATGCCAGCGGGTCAGAGCCTGACAACTTTCACTGCGAGCGACATCCAGAAAGCGCAGAGACAAGACTCTGTGGTGAAGGCCTGGATTGACGGGCTTGGCAGTGGCAGTCAGTCAGCAGGGGTACAGAAGATGGAGCTGGAGAATGGCATACTGTACAGAAACACTTGCATCAGTGAGCAGCCAAGAAAGCAGTTGGTGCTACCGGCTCGTTACATCAGCCAAGTACTGACCAGTCTCCATGACGACTCCGGCCATCCAGGACGAGACCGCACGTTGAGCTTGGTCAGAGACAGGTTCTTCTGGTCAAGTATGACCAGAGATATAGACACCTGGATCGAGAAGTGTCCCCGCTGTCGACGCCGCAAGATGACCGCCACTCGGGCTCCACTAGTCAACGTGGTAACCACTGAACCACTGGAATTGGTCTGCATAGACTATCTGTCACTGGAGACATCCAAGGGCGGCTATCAGCATGTGTTGGTTATAACGGACCACTTTACGAGGTTTGCCCAAGCAGTTCCAACACGTAATCTGACGGCACGCACTACGGCCCAGGCTCTGTTTGACCACTTCATCGTGCATTATGGCATGCCTAAGAGACTACATTCAGACCAAGGCGCCAATTTTGAAAGCCGAACCATCAAAGAGCTCTGCGAAATCTCAGGCTGCGTCAAGTCTAGAACCACTCCTTATCACCCGATGGGGAATGGTATGACGGAGCGGTTTAATCGGACCTTGCTCGCCATGTTGGGAACGCTGCAGCCACAGCAGAAAGCAGACTGGAAGAGTCACATCGGACCACTAGTTCATGCCTATAACTGCACGCGGCATGAGTCGACCGGTTTCTCACCGTTTGCCTTGATGTTTGGCCGTGATCCCCGTCTTCCAGTGGATATAGCGTTTGGTATCGACACAGGCGAAGCTGACAGCATTCCACTTACTAAGTATGTGGCAGACTTGCGTAAACGCCTGAATAGGTCATTTGAATTGGCGACTGCTGCAGCAGACAAAGCACGGGCCAAGCAGAAGAAACAATATGACCGTCGGGCCAGAGACGCCAATGTTGGAGTCGGTGACCGAGTCTTGGTGAAGATCGTCGCTTTCGACGGCAAACATAAGCTGGCTGACAAGTGGGAGGAAAGTGTTTATGTGGTGTTGAACCAACCCAACAAGGACATTCCTGTCTTTGTAGTGCAGAGGGAGGACAAAACTGGAAAGAGGAGAACGCTGCACCGCAACCTGTTGTTGCCACTGGGTGATACTGTGGAGAGAATGGTGTCAGAGCAGGAGAAACCAATGAGAGGTGACGCCAGTAGACTACGTGCCAGACGCCGGAGGCAACATAGGCAGTGGAGCAGCAGCAGCAGTCAAGGGACAGAGACTGATAGCAGCATTGAAGAACCAATGGTGATACTGGATCGTAGATCTGAATCTGAAGAACACGAGGAAGAAGAAGATGATGATGTAGTTGTACGTACTACATCCGAGAGTGACTCTGCAACTGATGCCAGTGGGGACGCCCACATGCAGGAGGAAGATCAGCATGAAGAGCCAGAACCTCTTGCCGATCAGCCAGCAGAGCAGACGGGTACCCAGGAGCCGGAAGGCGATGAAGGTCTGCAGCAGCCTGTAGACCAGGTTGTGGAACCTGTACCAGAGGGTGACGTAGCTAATACGGATGGCGATGGTGATGAGAGTGACAACGCCGACGACAGGGTTCGGGCAGCTCCGATTCCTCCACCTCGTCGGTCACTGAGAGCCAAGCAGCAGCCACCGTGGATGAAGTCAGGAGATTACCTAATGACTTTAAATTCTTGCCAACCCGAATGGTTCCAAGGTGTTCAGTTCTTGATCAAAGAGTTTAGTTCACTAAGAGACATGCCCGATTGGATGGCTAAAGCAGTAGTCCATCGAGTGCTAGGCATAGAGACATTAACTACTTGTGCATCAGAACGTTGACAGAAAAATCAAAAGCAAAAAGACTGTTACTTCTTAATTTTTGGTTCATTATATTTTTTTGTTTTGTAGTTTAAATTGGGTAACTTTCATTGTTTTCACATTGAACATTTTTATTAGGAATATTCATGTAGACATCGGGAAAACGCAAAGTTGTCCGGATAATCTTTTTGATATATAATTTTGTGAAAGAGTTTTGAAATGTTATATTGTTTTTCTTCTCATAGTCTTTGCGAAATTTCTTTTTTGAATGTCGAGGACGCCATTTTTTATCAGAGGGGTATATGTTACCAGCAGTATTTTTAATGGGTTATTTCCCTTTATTCTTCTTTATTTTGTCTGATGTGCCTTAGTGGTAATTAGAGAGAGAGAGATGATGATGATGATGATGAGGAAGAGGGAGACAAAGAGTGTATGATTAAGATTATTTTTGAGCTACCTTGGTTATTTCTCTTGGTTGTATTTTTATTGTTCTAATCATATTGTGAGTATTGTTCATATTAGTAAGTTGTATAAACCGGTTATTTTTTATTGCTGGGAGAAAGTTGAACACTAGTTTTGAATAGGATATATATATATATTCTGTAATGAGATATTTGTTGGACTTTTGCTATGATAACATTAGAAGCAATACTTCTTTATGAATTGTGTAGCCCTTGTTCCACAAATAGGGTAAGTCACAAGTTTAAACTATTTTCATCTATGTGAAGAACATACATGTAGATTATTATTATTATTATTATTATTATTATTATTATTATTATTATTATTATTATTATTATTATTATTATTATTATTAATGTTGTACTGTAAAATATAATTACCTTTTTTTATTGGGACAATAATTATATCTTTTCATTGTCATTGGATTTTCTTGAGTATGAGTGAGCATCAACATGTTCACTGTAGCCATTTTTAAAATAATTGTTTTGTGGATTCTCTTTTCTGTAATATAGTCTATAGTTATTTCCTATTAATGTTTATTATTTTAATCCGTTATTAATGTGATAAATATAGAATTAATATTGATAGTTATATTTTTGAGAATAGTAAGAATGAAACAGAATGGAGATTGGTAGTGAGCATGGATTTTATGTTGTGTGTTTCAGGGTTTCATTTCATCTTTCTTTACAATAGTTATCCGACATCTTCGAAAAATAAACATATAGCAGGGGATAACCCGAACTCCTTGTTTGGACTGGACTCTGGATGAGAGACTCTTCTATCTTTATCCTGTCCTGTTCTTGTTACATATATATATATATATATATATATATATATATATATATATATATATATAGAGAGAGAGAGAGAGAGAGAGAGAGAGAGAGAGAATGAATTTGAGAATTTGTAATTTATTCAGAGAGAAAGGAGAAGAGAGAGAGAGAATAGTAGATAACGTTATCAGATAGATGATTATAATATAACTTAATTAGTCACAGTAATATTATTATTAAGAATATTGTTGGTGGTCGGTTGCAGACAGTTAGAGCGAGAGCAGACCCAGCGTAAAATGGAAATCATGAGCCGCATCATGTCGGAAGAGAAGAACATGAAAGTGAAGAAGAAACTTCAGCCACAACTGTATAAAGATCCTAAACACGAGAAGTCTTTGGTAAGTTGTGTTTGTCGTAGGTTTTACAATTCCCCAGATGGTAGTAAAAACATAAAAGTTTAGTTGTTAGTTTTCTCTAAACAAACTGTTCAGAATGCTTTGATTGAATGGGACACCCAAACTGTGCATTTAGCCTCTTGTTTAAAGCAGGCTCTATGTTTATTGACTGTAATGACATGATGACGATGATGAAAATCATCTTCATCATCATCATCATCACCATCGCCACTATGAGCACCACCCCCACCATTATATAAATCGTCATTAACATGCGTCCTGCCAGTTTTAGTTTTTATTTCCTGTGTGCATTCTTGTTTGGAAACAGCATAAACTATCATGAATTTTATTCTATTTGTTCTTTAGTAGTAATTTTACCAGCTCAAAACTTTCAAAGTGATGTGTTCATATGCAAAACTTTGCAATGTATGGATGAAGCTGCTTATATTAAATTTCAGCAACTGCCGCCTCGTGAGCCCAAGCCCCCTCAAGCTTTACTGGACTACATCCGCGCAACCACCGAAGGAGAGAACCCTGATGTGCTGAATCCTCCAGTAAGTTGACATGGTCATTCTTCCTAAATGTCTTATTGCAAAACTTTTTTTTCTTTCTCGAATGATATTTAAGTAGACTTTTAGTCGATCTCAAATGTGGCATTCGTTGTTAAAGTTCAGATGAAAGTATAAACCAAGGTCTAGTCTGTCATCAGACTATACACCCAAACGTTGAAGCGCTATGTAAGATTGATGAAATGGAAGTAGTGCCATAGATACAAATGGCATTGTATTCTTAGAGTGGTCAACAACCACACTGCTTGAAGAGGTAACAGTTATAAATATTCTCCACTTTTCCTCTACCAGGGGTTAAAGTTTGTGGGATAGTGTCGTAGATACAGATGGCCGTTTGACTGGATGCAGGAAAGATGCAATCTTGCTTAGATTAGTCAACCTGATGACTGTGCTCTAAAAGATTTAAGTTATGAATATTCTCCACTTTTCCTCTATCAGTGGTTACAGTTTGTGGGATAGTGCCTTAGATACCGATGACCGTTTTACCAGATGCTGTAACATTGCATTGTTAGAGTAACCAACAAGAAAACTGCTTGAAAAAGGTGAAAGTGATGAAAATCCTCTACTTTCACCGCTTGAAGGTGAAAGTTATGAATATTCTCTACTGTTCCCCTGCCAGTGTTAACAGTTTGTGGATTGCGCCATATGATAAATAAGATGGCCCTTTTGCCAGGCAGGAGCTATAACATTACAATTTTCCTTAGAGAAGCCAACAAGAAGACATTGCTTGGAGAGGTATAATTGTTATTAATATTCTCGCTTTGCGACAGGTCGCTTCGCAACAGGCAGTGAGTGATGCAATTAAGCTAGTCTCATAACTTGGGCACAGCTGTGGTCTATAATTCATTGGTTCTGATAGCAATCTCCATGCCTTTACACCACATGTTTGAGTGATAGACATGTGTTTGTTGTGCATGTGTGACACATGTGATTGAGTATGTTGGTCCAGATCAAAGCGCTTTGAGCCAGGTTGGTGATTTGAAGGAAAGCGTGTGTGTAGCATCCAGCATTATTATGATTGGTTGTTCTGTATTAGTGCGATGTTTATTGCATCTTTCAGATGAGGACTGTGACATCAGATGAGGATGAAAAGCAGGACGCAGAGAAAGAATATGTGGATAAAGCGCACTCTTCAGATTCTAGTGACGATGAAGAAGTTGGTAAGGGTTGTGTTAGGAGTCTTTTTCTTTCTATTTGCTGCTGCTGCAGTTCATTATCCCTTTCTATCGGGAAACTCTGGGCCGCCTCCCCCGGGAAAGGCATAGTCGCAGCCAGCGGCGCGCCCAAACCCTACCTACCTACCTAACATTATTTGTGAATTTTTGAAATTTTTTTGGAAAAATGTATAATTCTTTCATTCTGTTCTGCTGTTGTTGTTCTTTCCTCCACTTCCTCCTCCTCTTATTCTTACTCCTCCTCTTCATTATCATCATCATCATGGTCATCATCGTCATCTTAATTTAGGTAAAAAAAATGTACAAAGTGGAAAACTGAATATAGCTGACTACTCTGGATGATGGTTTCAGACAAAGAGGTAGAGAACCTAGCCAAGCCAGAGTTTGAGGGACTGTGGGAGCAGCACAAGCCTTACCAAGTGCCCAAGGAAATCGACATGGACATCAAGCCATTAGGGGGCAGCAAGATGGACCAGGAGATCCTGAAGAAAACGTTGGACCAGCATCGCGACGGCATCATTGTCAAGCAGGTGGCCGCAGGCAGAGAGTTCTCAGGCTGCTCCTTTTACAGCAAGCCTGACATTATCCATTTCAAGGTGAGTTTCAGCTTGAAGTAAATAAAAGAATTAGAGCCAAAGAATTAATGAAATATGTTTTAATTTTAATAATGATTAATACATTTGTTATATTCTGTTTGTTTTTGCATGGCTGGAAGTAACTTTCCCAGTGAAATCGTGTAGGTGAATACAATTTCTTATATCTTACTTCTTGAAGGAATTGGAGTATGTAAATAACTTAAACTGAAAGGATTTAAAGTGTAAAAATGAATAAAAATTGTGGACTTAGTAGTGTTAAAACTTTAGTTTTCTGTGTAAATGGATGAGGTGCAATGCTTAAGATCTTGAAGTTTTAATTTAGGTTGGGTCTTTTCTACATGTTTGAGATAGATGTGCTTTTATCTGGGTTTTGAGTGATGATATGGAATAGAGAGATCTAACAACAATGTTATCAAAACAGTAATAATTGCAGGTTGATGACGAAACAAGCTGTGAAGCCTTTATTACCGTCCTAGCTAAACCCCACTTTGATTTGGGTCTATGTGCATGCAGTTTTACCTTTTATATTATTCATCATCAAAGCGACAGAATAAATCTCTCATTAAAATACAACGATGACAGTGTCCGTTTGTAAGGTGCAGCAACTTCCTTGTTATTAGCATGCTTAACGAATATTAACTCTTTCCCTGCCAATCGACGATATATCGTCGATCTGAGCCGCCATGTTTGTGCCAATCGACGATATATCGTCGATTTCAGTATTCCGTTTCATTCCGTTTTTTTGCGCAGTCCAATCCAAGTTTTATTTTAACCAAAGAGAGATAACTCTTTCTACTTTCGTTCTCGATCGACAAGCGCGTTTTTTCTTCAAATTGATTCATTTTTAGAGTGTTTTTTGTACATTTTACTAAGCATTGTGATGGGCACAATCGACAGTGTGTCAAACTCTGTGCTAATAATCAATATAATTTCAAACTGTAAAGTGTATTTTGATCCTAAATAAATTTTCTTTCTGGTGTGTGAAGCTGATTCAGTGATTGGAATTATTCCTCCAGATTTTTTTTATCACTGTGGTATGTAGAAATATTTTTATTTTATTTTATCATTTCAAAAAGATCAACATGCTTTCAAAACACATATTTCAATAACATAATCAAATTAACATTTTTTTTTTTTTCCTTATTCTTCACTCTTTTACCTTTAATTTTATATGAAATATGTCTATTTAACAACTATTATTGAAAGAACAGTAGCTTAAATGCCTAAGGTACTGAACTTTCTTTCCGGTGCCAGAGAAATGTCTGGCACAAACATGGAAACATGCCTGGCAGGGAAAGAGTTAATGAATATTAAGATACAGATCAGATGGACTTATAGTTTAGTGCCTGTAAAAACTGTTAGGTTGTTTGTTTGTTTGTTAATTGTGTGGCTCTGCTTGTCTTCTGCAGGATTTTGATGTAGGCAGCACATACAAGAAGAAAGTGGTTTTGACGAATGTGTCGTACTCAATCAACTATTGCAAGTTCATTGACATCACTGAGCGCCTGAAGGATTTCATCAAAATCGAGTGAGCAGAGTTGATGTGAGACGAAAATGTTTGGGCGTATGCGAGTCCTTGGAATTTGGGATGGAATTGGAAACCATTGTTAAATGTTGTGTTTAGTTTTGGACAAAAATTAGTGAACATTATTTCGTCAGGTTGCATCCAGTGTTGGAAAACAATATGAATGACTTTCAGTGACATCCTTCAGTGGCAGATGCTTTTAACAAGTTTGACGAGAGTGCCTGTAAGGAGAAATGTCACGCAATTACACTGATAATTTTCTTTGTCGATTTCTTCCTTTTTTGACAGACATTTTCCCTACATCATTAAAATTGTCACAAGAGTACAAGAAGGCGAGATTGAGGTCTAAAGGCCAAAAGAGATATAACATATAGAGATTATACTATTGTCTTGCCATGAAGAAGAAGAATGGCGTTCATAGTAATACTGCTTCATTAATATTAATATTAATACGAGTACATTGTTATCAATACGGTTACATTGAGATTACCACTGTTACATTGATAGTAAATAATACTGTTGTTACATTTATAGTAATAACGTTACTATATTGATGACTTTCAGGTTCCACCCCCCAGGTCAGATGTCAGCAGGAATGACCTGTGAGATGATGGTCACTTTTAAACCCATGGTGAGGACTGCTTTGTTGTTGTTGTATCAAATTTTATTCATCAGATTAACATAAGTTGTACTGATAAGTTGGACTGCTTTGATCAACTGCTATCCAAATGTCCACCTTTTTATTTATTCGTTTTCATAGAGCACTTCACCAGCTCAAAAACTGCTCAAGGCAGTGAGTGGCCAACACAGGATCTAACTCAAGCCGCCCAAGGCCCCCACTTGCTGCATTAGGTGCATGGTCTGACGCCCAGACAACTGAGCACAATCCTGGGCCACCGGGGATAGAGGGACCATGTAGTGGTATAGCTGGCACTCACCCATCTAAGACATGAGCATCAGGATCTTGAAAGTCCGTACGTTGGAATGCGTGTATGCACAGATTAGGCCTCGGTTTATACTCTCCTCTCTGTCTCTCTCTCTCTCTGTCTCTCTCTCTCTGTCTCTCTCTGTCTCTCTCTCTGTCTCTCTCTCTCTGTCTCTGTCTCTCACCTCTCTCTCTCTGTCTCTCTCTCTCTGTCTCTCTCTCTGTCTCTCTCTCTCTGTCTCTCTCTCTGTCTCTCTCTCTCTCTCTGTCTCTCTCTCTCTCTGTCTCTCTCTCTCTGTCTCTGTCTCTCACCTCTCTCTCTGTCTCTCACCTCTCTCTCTCTGTCTCTCTCTCTGTCTCTGTCTCTCACCTCTCTCTCTCTGTCTCTCTCTCTCTGTCTCTCACCTCTCTCTCTCTGTCTCTCTCTCTGTCTCTGTCTCTCACCTCTCTCTCTCTGTCTCTCTCTCTCTGTCTCTCACCTCTCTCTCTGTCTCTCTGTCTCTCTGTCTCTGTCTCTCACCTCTCTCTCTGTCTCTCTGTCTCTGTCTCTCACCTCTCTCTCTCTCTCTCTGTCTCTCACCTCTCTCTCTCTGTCTCTCTCTCTCTCTGTCTCTCTCTCTCTGTCTCTCACCTCTCTGTCTCTCTCTCTCTCTCTCTGTCTCGCTCTCTCTCTGTCTCTCTCTCTCTGTCTCTCTCTCTCTGTCTCTCACCTCTCTCTCTCTCTCTGTCTCACCTCTCTCTCTCTGTCTCTCTCTCTCTCTCTCTGTCTCACCTCTCTCTCTCTGTCTCTCTCTCTCTCTCTCTGTCTCGCTCTCTCTCTCTGTCTCTCTCTCTCTGTCTCTCTCTCTCTGTCTCTCACCTCTCTCTCTCTCTCTGTCTCACCTCTCTCTCTCTGTCTCTCTCTCTCTCTCTCTGTCTCGCTCTCTCTCTCTGTCTCTCTCTCTCTGTCTCTCTCTCTCTGTCTCTCACCTCTCTCTCTCTCTCTGTCTCACCTCTCTCTCTCTGTCTCTCTCTCTCTCTCTCTGTCTCACCTCTCTCTCTCTGTCTCACCTCTCTCTCTCTCTCTCTCTCTCTCTCTCTGTCTCTCATCTCTCTCTCTGTCTCTCTCTCTCTCTCTGTCTCTCTCTCTGTCTCTCTCTCTCCCCTCTCTCTCTCTCTCTCTCTCTCTCTGTCTCTCACCTCTCTCTCTCTCTCTCTCTCTCGACTCTCTCTCTCTCTCTCTCTGTCTCTCACCTCTCTCTCTCTATCTCTCTCTGTCTCTCACCTCTCTCTCTCTATCTCTCTCTGTCTCGCTCTCTCTCTCTGTCTCTCACCTCTCTCTCTCTATCTCTCTCTGTCTCTCACCTCTCTCTCTCTCTCTCTCTCTCTCTCTCTCTCTCTCTCTCTCACCTCTCTCTCTCTCACCTCTCTCTCTCTCTCTCTCTCTCTCTGTCTCTCTCACCTCTCTCTCTCTCTCTCTCTGTCTCTCTCACCTCTCTCTCTCTCACCTGTCTCTCTCTCTCTCACCTCTCTCTCTCTCTCTCTCTCACCTCTCTCTCTCTCTCACCTCTCTCTCTCTCTCTCACCTCTCTCTCTCTCTCTCACCTCTCTCTCTCTCTTTTTCACCTCTCTCTCTCACCTCTCTCTCTCTCTCTCACCTCTCTCTCTCTCTCTCTCTCTCTCTCTCTCTCTCTCTCTCTCTCTCACCCTGTCTAACATTTAGTATCAGCTGTGAGTACATTACTGCTGACCCATAACCCCCCAAAAATAATTTGGACGAAACCAGAACAAAGTATTCTTTGTGTGTCAAGTCAAGTCCGAAATAATTTTTTTTCCAGCTAAATCGGAAAACTTGGCTGCCGTTAGTACAACATTTGACAAAGTCACTTGTGAAAAAAGTACAGCTAGCCGCCTTTTGGCAAAGCGATTTATTTTGTATTTTTATTTTTTATTTTTTCAGATCAACGAAGACTTGCTTGGTGAGGTCAACTTTCTATCGCAGACTGGTCCTTTCAGTATTCCTCTCCATTGCACTACCAAGAAGTGTGATGTAAGTGGCATCATGGCTTGAGCTGTTGTTTGACTCAGCTTTAGCTTAGTTGAACTACTGGTTATTTTTTGTAGCTTATTTCTCAGGGATGGTTCTTTTCATTGGTATATATGTGTGTTATATGGTGATTGTGGGTTTTACATCAGTCGTTGTCCACTGTTCAAGATGAAGCTGCACCTTCAATAATGGTATTGAATGCTGCCAATCTAAAATATCACAAATAAAATTTTGTTTCTGTTCCGACTTCGGTAATAGCAGTTTCTCCAGATTGCTGCGCTTTGAGTTCTAATGAGGAAAAAAGCAGGTGATGGCATCCTGTATTATTGTTATTATTATTATCTTGTTTGCTCTGTGGGAACAAGAAGCGATGGTACCTTTCAGCTGAATTGTTGTTATGTACATGTATACTTTTGATTGATTTGTTTCTCTTTAAATTCTTTCTTTCTTTCTTTCTCTATATTTTATTGAATTATTAATTTACGTATTTACTGAATTTATTTAGTTGTTTTATCTATTGGCTGACAGCTTGCCTTGGATGTTGGGTCGATCGACTTTGGTACCATGGTGATTGGTGAAACAGTGAAGCGCTCTTTTACTCTCACCAACCGTGGCGCTCTGGGCACCAAATTTGACTTTTTCAAGGTCACAGGTCAGGTCATGACCCTGAGGTCATTGTTTTTATAACAAATACACACACACACACATACGTTCAAAACTATAATAGTGGGTTTATGTTCAAAACAAGGCAAACTGGGTTCCATCCTTTCCCTTCATTACAGACCATTCCTATTCACTCAACGGATACAATAGCCTCTTGTAAGGTTATCTGTCACAACCGTTTTCATTTTTGACAAAAACAAAAGGAGAAATTGCGCTATGAAATAGTGGGTTCATATGATACCAGTGGGTTTTTACACATGCATATTGGACATCTGGGTTTCTGTGGAAAAACTGGGTTTATCACACACACTGACACAACCAAAGCGTATAAATGGCCAAGGTTGCATTTGCAAGATTTTCAGTACGTGTGTGCAGTACACTGACACTTTTAGTTTAATTCAACTAATGAAACAACTTTTACTATTGCTCAGAATTTCCTCTGATTTTGTTTTTTATAATTTCAATTACAATATTTTCAGTTGGTATATAGGCTACTGTATAGAATTAGAGCTGTTATTGAAGGATAGACTTTTGCCATTTACTTTAAGAACTGGGCGGTAGCTCAGTCAGTGGTTAAAGCATTAAACTGAGAACCGAAAGGTCTGAGGTTGTTACAGTGTACCTATGGATAGGTCAGTGCGTGACCCTCTTTTTCTCCCCATAGCCCCCCCCCCCTCCCCCCCCAAAAAAAATTATTAGCTGGTGTCAGTAAATATCGAAAAGAAAAATTCGGCATTAAGCAAACATTCTTGTCATATTTACTTTGCTTACATTTACTTTGTATTGTATGGTTTTAAAGATTTTTTAATTTAAATCCAGACTGGAAGATAGATCTGCAAAAAAAGAGATATCTTGTCATTCTCAAATGTTAACTGTGGATAATTTTTTCATGTTCAATTTATTACTTTACTTCCAGATTTAAATCAAATCATTGAAGAAAAGGCAAGAAGACGAAAGAAGAAAAAGTATGAGGAGTATGAAGAAGAATTAATAGAAAGAAGAAGAATGAGGAAAAGCGTGGAGAAAAAGCATAAAATCTCCAGAGGAAAAGAAAGAATGAGAAGGGTGGAAAAGTATACAAATCTTCATTGGAAAAGAATAGGAATGGAAAAATAAAAAAGCAGAGAACTGGTAAGGTAAAACAAACATATGAACAACATAACACAGACATAATTTGTTAACATTTTTATTTTGAAAGTGTCTAGTAGAGCATAATTTGTATATATTATTATTACTTTTTTTTATCAACTTCATTTAGTTAGGTTTTACACAAATTGTTTATGGTTTCCCGTTACGTTAATACATTCTGAATAAGGATCAATTGAGTGCAACCACTTATAATTAGTTTTTTTTTCCAGTACCTCAAAGGTTGCATAAAACCATGTGAAGAGCAGAATATTATTATATAGTCATTAGTCTTGACATTGCTTTTTGATGAACAAGAACCCCGAGAATAACATATGTATTAACTTGGCAAAGAAATATAATTTGGTACTTTGCCAGATTAATCCACCACTTTCTCTTAAGTTTAAGACAGAAATCTACTACATAACAAAACTGACCTAAAAACTAGTCTACACAATACAGAGCAGTAAATTTCCATTACTTAATGACAAGTAGCACCTCAAAAAGCTTTGAACATGATGAACACCATCAATCACTGGAAAGGCAAGTCCATATGACTCACATGCTCCTTATGGAACTCCCAATAAATAACACAAAAATGAGATGCCAGAAAAAAAAGTTAAATGATTGAAACGGTGGGTTTAAAATGCAAAGTAATACAAGCTTTGATATTTCGATGCTCTTGACCTTGACCTCCAGCTATAAATGCACTCATGTACGATAAAATAAACTACAGCAAAAGATTTTATTATTTTGGACATCTCCAATGACCTTCACCTTGGAGCAAGGTTGACAAAATATGCATGTGCGTCTCATTGATACCTATCATGCATCAAACAATCTGAAGTTTAGTTAATATTAATAACTTAGGATTAACAAGAAATTTTGTGGAAAATTGACATAGCTTGACTAACATTTGTTGAACCTGTGACCTTGACCTTGAAGTGTAGTCATTCAATCACTGATAATTTTCGAGGTCTCGTGTAATTAGCCACTTTAAAGTTTTGCACAGATGGAAGGCAGACAGACAACATTTAAACATGCAATTTTTTTTACTATTCAGGACTCATCTTGAATAGATTTGCAAACAAATTTGAATATATATTCTATATCTAAACGATTCATGGCACTTGGTTCACACCCTGGAGAACGGGGTAGCACTGATGGCAGCAACAAAGCTGATGATGGGTATGTTGAATGCATTTCGGTCTGCTGGCTTTGACGCCTTTTTCTAGCTTGTTTCTTGACTGAACCTTCCGATAAATTAGAGTCTTTAGAATCCTCATGCTGCTCTTCAGCCCTCCTGCGAACAAGTAGCAGCATCAGAACACAGGGTTTAAACAACAGAACAAATACAGCGCATAAGAACATTTTCAAAGCAAGGTATGAGGATGGTCAAAGGATGGGGTGGTGGGCCTGGGGTGGGAGAAGGGAATGGAAGTTGAAAAGAGTAGAGGCTTGAACTGGCTCAACAACAAAAAGGGATTGACTGACAATACTGTCTACTGATTCATCAATGAAATATTATATTCTGGACTTTAATTTTCTTGTACATGAATGTACTACTCACCCTCTTTAATGTGTAAAAGAAACAAGCAGAACACATTTAAAGTTTAGGGGGTAGAGGTTGGGGAAAAAAGGGCACAAAAGCCCGGAGGAAGTGGGACAGCATTTTTTCCCACTAACCACTTCGACACACTAGCTACTAGCAACCAAGTTATAAAATAGTTATAGAAACTCTTATGCTTACTAGCTACTCAGTAAATAATAATAAATAATAATACAGGATGCTATGTACGCGCCTTTCCCCAAGGCTCAAAGCGCGGCGATCTATACCAACATACACGCTCACCTGTCTCATTTACCCTCTCACACACCAAATACACATACATCACTCAAACAGGTGGTAAAAATTATAAAATTCAATAAGTACTGACACACACCAGCTGTCACCTGATGAGTACAATGAAGGCGATGAAGATGTTGATGGTGATGGAGTGGGACGTCTTCCTTCCAAACGCCTCCTGGGTCGTCGTCGGACTACAGCGACTTCTCCGCAACCGGATAAACTCGAAGCATAACAGGATGTTCTGGGAAAAAAAGGAATAATAGAATTTATTAAAATAATTATGCTTACTCAGATTTACAGCTAACAATTTGGGAAATGGAGTAGATGCAGATCTGAAAATGGTGCTCTAGCTATTAATGTGGACCCCACTACAACAACGAGACAAATGACAGGGGTCTGAGACTGTTGGAGTTTGTCAGATACAACAATTTGATACTGGCAAACACGCTTGGACTCCACAAAAAATCTAGACGATGGACATGACACAGTCCCGGCGGGGAGCATCACAACCAGATCGAGATCGACTACATCATGGTCAAAAAACGCTTCAGATCAAGCATCAACATTGGCAGAACACGCACTTTTCCAGGAGCAGACATCGGAAGTGACCACGATCTCGTGATGATGTCTTTCCGGCTTCACTTGAAGAGAGTAAACACAGCAAAGTGCACTAGACTGAAGTTCGACCTGGACAAACTGCAAGACCCGGAGGTGGCAGAAGTATTTCAGGCCACAATTGGAGGGAAATTTGCACCACTGCTCATTTTGGGAGCTGGTGAAGTAGATGTCACCATGACACCATGACCACCACCTTCAACTTAGCTGTGACAGATGCCGCCACGAAGATCCTTGGAAAGCACCGGCCAAAGAAGAAGCTGTGGATCACACCTGAACTTTTGGACCTGTGTGATAAAAGAAGAGAGATGAAAAATAAAAAGAACACCTCACAGGGAGCTGATGCGTACCGAAAAATCAACAATGACATCCGAAAATGCATGCGCACAGCAAAGGAGAAGTGAATAGAAGATCAGTGCCAGGAAATAGAGAACAGTCTGAACAAGAACAACAGCAAGAAGGCTTACCAGATTGTGAAGCGGCTGACAAGTGTTAAACAGCCCAAGGTCTCCACGATCCAAAGCAAGTCTGGCATATGCCTTACAGAAGAACAAGAAGTCTTGTACAGATGGACAGAGTACTGCTCTGACCTTTACAACCACACCAAACGGAGACCCATCAGTTCTAGCATGTCCAGAGAACAGAGAAGAAGAAGAAATCCTCCCAATCCTCCGAGAAGAAGTTGAGGCAGCAGTGCAATCGCTGAAGAAAGGGAACCAGTATTTGTAACAAGATCTGGCAGAGTGGGGAGTGGCCTACACCATGGGCCCAGTCGTTTGTCATCACTCTTCCCAAAAAAGGTAACCTTCAGGAATGTGAAAATTACCGCACCATCAGCCTCATCAGCCATCCCAGCAAGGTCCTCCTAAAAATAATACTCAACAGGTTGAAACCCCAAGCTTACCAAATCATAGCTGAAGAGCAAGCAAGATTCAGGGCAGGGGGGAGTACCACTGAGCAGATTTTCAACCTCAGACTAATCTGCGAGAAATACCTACAGCACCAACATCTATATCATGTAATCGTAGACTTCAAAAAGGCGTTTGACGAGTCTGGCATGCAGCTCTGTGGACAACCACGAGAGTGTACAACATCAACCCTAAAATTATTGAAGTCATTAAAAGCCTGTATGATAAGGCTACCAGTGCAGTCCCCCACAACAGCGCCATCGGAAACTGGTTCAGAACAACAATCGGTATGCGTCAGGGATGCCTACTTTCTCCAACAATCTCAACACCTTCCTAGAGCGCATCATGTCAGATGCCCTTGCAGATCATGAAGGCACAGTCAGCATAGGGGATACGCTGGTTAAACTAAAATCTGTGGTGCCCCTACGACCTCCGAGTTACGGGATAGGATAGGATAGGAACTATTAATGTTACACTATCAATGTGTTGAATGACAGCATGAGATCTAACGGTTACTCAATCTTAAATGTGTAGGCAGCACAAGCTGAATGATTACAAAAAAATATGACCATGCTAAAAACAGTCTAGGAATAATACTGATAATATTAATTTATTATTATTTAATCGTTCTTATATAGCGCTTTTCCAGCTCAAGAGCTGCTCAAGGCGCTGGCCGATACAGGATCTAACTCAAGCCGCCCGAGGCGCCAACTTGCAGCCTTTGGGCGCATCGTAATAACGCTCCAGACAACTGAGCACAATCCTGGCCAGCCAGGGATGGGGGAGAAGGACCTAGGTGCATGCTAAGTGTGTTCTTGTCACCGGCACTCACCCGTCTTATTGAGCGTCAGGATCTTTAAAGTCCGTTATGATGGAATGTATGCGACACAGACTAGACCTCGGTTTATGCTCTCATCCGAAGGAGTAGGAAACGGGAGTAAAGTGTTTTTCCCAAGGACACAACACAATGCCCCGGCTTGGGCTCGAACTCGAGTCCTTCAGATCCGCAAGCCAAAGCTCTACATGATGATGAATATTAAGTAGGTAAACAGCAGAAAACATAAACTGAAATTATAAACTGTTCCCATATGGGGTTCATCTAAATTAAACCTTTATTTGGATTTCCGGAATAAATAAGCTCAATAACAGACAGATTTTAAACGTACTCACAAATTTTCAAGATCACATTTTTCTTCATTTTCATCAGCAAAAACACTCCCAGTTGTCTGCAAAACAGATAAAGACATTTAACAAATGAAATAGCTAATTAAATACGAACACTCATGTTAAACAGTTTAATGCATCAATCAGTTTTCATATATTCTATTTCCCTTCATCCAAGGAAAACAGACAGGTGAACCATAAACCAAAAGCTTTAACTTATGTAGGTAACGGCAGCCAGAATTTTGTATTTTACTGTTTGCTGCAACATGTGGTTTTTTTAATTACATCAGAACATAAGGAATATACAGAAAAATAAAAGTTGCAGTTATAATAAACGGTACATGTTAAAAGCTTATTGTTTTTTATTCTAATAACATTGCATTTTGCCTACTAAAATTGTTATTCTGCAAAAATATTTTTTTTACATTTATTTAATCAATCTACATATGAATAAAATAACACATCAATACCTCCCTTATTTACTTCTTGTACTATCTTCACTGACCGTCTTTTTTGTAAATGAGAAAAAATGCAAGTTTTGAAAACCCCAGTGTGAACAAAGGAGACATACATTTTCAATGTTTCAATGTTCAAGAGACTTCACAAGACTCTTCATTAATATCACATACAAGGACGCTTAAAATGCAGCAAATTTATTTTTGTGTTCTTCAAAAAGTAACAAACAAAAATGCAGACCCTGTGTTGACAATCGACCACAACATCCACACGAAAATTGATATGATTTTAAAAGTACAAAAGCACACAGAAAAAGCTTGAAATTTTAACAAGGGAACATTTTAAAGCCACATCCTAGAAGCACAAAATATAGATTAAAGAACTATTTACAGAGACAGGAGGACAAAATACAACTGAATAAAACGAAAAAACACATACCTCCATCTTGCCAGCCGGCATGTAGCGTGTGGCGTTCCGAGTTACTTCCCCTGACAGTGCGTGTATTCGACTGGTTGACCAGCGGGAACACACATCGCGGAGTGTTAACTGGCTCAAACTCAAAGTTGACTCAACCGCAATTGTGGGTTTCTCGCTCAGACTTTGTGTATACACTTTTTTTGTTATTCCTTTTGCAAAGCCGGTTTTAAAAAAACTGAGTTTCAGATTTTGGAACCCAGTATTTTTTTAAACCCAGTTGCACGTAAGTGTAACCTATACATAAACCCACTGTTATGGTTAGGTACGTACAAACACACACCCACACACACACACACACACACGCAAACACACCCACCCACACACACACACACACACACACAAAAGCCACCACATTGTGAACTTTATTTGACCAGAATGCATTTGTTCTCATCATCTTTCTTTCTTCCTCTACTGCTTTAAAGATTGTATCCACATTCGCAAAGAAGTTTTGGTTTGGGATTCATTACCTAAAATACAACATTAAAAGTGAAGAGCATCTAGGACACTTGTTGATTTAAAAACAACAAATTATTATGGAAATTATTACAGGAATGAAGCAGAGAACTTTGACAACTGCTGGCACGTCATTGGGCGGATTGGTAAGCATGATGAGCATTTATGTTAGTTCTGTTATTTTTTGTTAGTTCTTTTATTTTCTGTTAGTCATGTTTTTTTTTTTAAATTTCTGTTAGTTCTGTTATTTTCTATTATGTTATTTTCTGTTAATTCTGTTATTTTCTGTTAGTTCAGTTATTTTCTGTTAGTTCTGTTTTTGTGTGTGTTAGCTCTGTTATTTTGTGACCAATGTTTTATTTTTGAGGGCAATACTGAATGTTTATACCTGAAATATTTTGCATGCCACACTCTTGACCCTCCTAACACAGCCTCACTTCACCATCCTACCTCAGTGGCCTGAGTTATATAATATATAAGGTTTGAGGTCCTTTTCCCTGTGAACATTTTATACAGGTGGTTGAAAAGTAGCTGTATTGAAACTTCCTTCTAACCTTTGTAAATGCTACTGCAGTTTGCACCAAACAACATGCTTTGTGATCCTTAGAACTTATTTACTGACATCGGATGTAATCTTACAGTGATGAGAGCTTGCTTTCATGAAACCAGCACACACACACACACACACACACACACAAAGACCGTAGCAGCCAACTAACTTTCTGTTGGTTTCGGTGACAAGTGCGAGATTGTGTGACTTCAAATGGAATGCCATCATGCAATGAACCAAATGGGGAATGGATAAAATAAGGATAGCTTGTTCCGCACAACAGCTTCATTTATTGTCCCCATAGATTACAAGGAAATGTTGTGTACGGTGGGACAATTTCCAGTCAACACAGACAGTAATAATACATGCAGAAATACAAAGATAAATGCGCATAATTATATCGCATAAATGTTAAATGTAGCACTACAGTGCTTTAAAAAAATATAAGTTAACTTTTGCCTTCCCAGACACAGCACACTAGACCATACGTAAGTAAGCTTCCAGGCAATCCGTCAGCAGCTCTCACAAATAAAATTTACAAACGATATAAATCATTTAAAGGATTATAACTGTTTCTTTTATTTTCAGACAAGTGACTCTATGCGAGGTCTCAGTCCTGACTCTGACACTGCCTTGGATAAGCCAGCAGAGAAAACCCACAAACCCAGGGCTGGGTCCATCGTAGACAAAGGAGGAGATAAGAAACGATCACAAGATGGTAAAGAATTCTTTTGACACCTCCCCCCCCCCCCCCAATTTTTTTTGTTACATTTATAAATACAGATCAACCCTTTCTTTTTTCTTGGATTGTGTTTAACCCCCTAATTGAGAAATGAGTTGTCCAAAGGTCTGCCAATTCAAGCTTTGAAACATGTTGTATACCTAAAACTGTGGAATAGCAGACAAACTATAATGTTAGCTCATTCTGTACTGACTGATTTTTTGCATATGAACACTCTTTCCATACTGGCTGTTTGAATGGGTTAAGATATGTCTTAATTGGAAGGTTCATGGAAGGTTTGTAGAAGATCACAAACCTTTTTTTTTTTTTAGTTCAGGAACCGAGGTTCAAGATGTGAGAACCTTGAATAAATGTTCGTGAACCTCAACAAACTGCCACGAACTTTCCAACTAAGGCAGGCAATTAGGCCCCATCCCCACCCCACCCTTCCTCTTCCATTCATCCCACCCCTCAGGGTTTCACTATAGAAAAGGTGTATGCTTTTGAACACCTGATGATCATGTAGAAAAAAAGAACAGTAACTCTTCGTTGAAAACACAAGAGTTATTGTTAATTTTTCTACAGCGTTCCACTAAACCAACCTTAGCACCATTAACTTGCTGTTCACCGTAGTTGTGTTGTTTGTTGATAGTTTTATTATTTTATCAGTTTTAACTGTTGGAGTGTGTGTATGTCATTATGTGTTTGTGTGTGTGTTTGACTGTTCTAGATCTAGAGAAAATTCCGGAGGGAGGAGAGCAAGGGCTAGAAATGCAGCAAGCAGAGGGAAGCGAGGTGACTGACATTGTGACAGGTGAAGCACCAGAGGGCGCTGGTGGCAGCGACCAGAAAGGTGACCAGGAAATCGGGGATGGTAAGCTGACAATGGATTTAAAAAAAAAAAAGTAAATACAGAAATGTTGGTTTGGGATCTAGGGTCGGTCTACTTAAAATATATCCAGTCATCTGAACATCCCAGTAACTTTCACAGGTGATACTGAGTATGACGAGACAGCTTAATTGAAGATATTACATATTTAAATATAAGAAAATAATAATGATCATAATGCTACATATAAGGCACATGATCTTATTAATAACAATACAAAACACGCACACACACACATCCACAGGCACACACATGCACACGCACAGACAATATGAGCTCTAGTGAGGAAGGGCGCTGCACAAATGTTAATTATTATTATTTATTTATATTATTAATATAATGAAAGAGCAAAAAACACAACAGAAAACAATTAAGTGTGTGAGGGATGAGGAATTGAAAAAATCTTGAAATTACTTTATAGTCTCTGAAAGAGTTAAGTCATTGCCATTGACCAAAGAAAGTTTCAGTCAGAACTACTTTTGTCAGTCGTGAGCTGGCTGCAATAACCTGATCGTCAGAGTTACTGAAAGACTCCATGTTGGTTGCAGGATTATTTTCTACTTTTAGTGCATGGATATAATGACGAATAGAGCTGTAATATGTATGGGCTGTATCTAATTGCCTGTAATAAATATATAAATAAATAATTTAAAATAAATAATATTAATAATTGTCTTCTCTCTGTCCCTGACCTCTCCCTCTTCCTCTCCCTCTCTCTCTCTCTCTCTCTCTCTGTCTCTCTCTCTCTCTGTCTCTCTCTCTCTCTCTCTCTCTCTCTCTCTCTCTCTCTCTTTCTATCATGCTATCCACCATCCTCCCATATCGGCAAGAACATGCACCTATTAGGTCCTGCATCATTAGCTCCAACTCCCCCCTAAAACAAGTTTGTCAAGCAACTAGCCATTGATCTTGTAAACATGGACATCAAAGTCCAAGGCCAATCCCTCAACACAGTGCATAGCTTCAAATATTTAGGAGCCATTGTATCAGACAATGGGTCCCGACAGGAAGTCCTCTCCAGGATCGCACAAACAATTGCTGCCCTGGCAAGGTTAAAACCCATTTGGAAAGACAAGACCATCTGTCTACATTCCAAGGTAAGGCTGCTGCGCTCACTTGTCATCTCCATCTTCCTATATGCTTGCGAAACATGGACCCTCACAGCAGATCTCCAACAAAGAATACAAAGCATGGAGATGAGGTGCTACAGAAGACTTTTGGGCATTTCCTATACCCAGCACATCAACAACGACGAGTCACAAGCCATTGGACAACATGATGACCTGCTCACAGTGGTGAAGAAACGGAAACTCCAATGGTATGGCCATGTCACCAGATCATCAGGCCTTGCAAAGACCATCCTGCAAGGCACAGTGCAAGGAGGTAGAAGAAGAGGGAGACCAAAAAAGAGGTGGGAGGACAACATTCGAGAATGGACTGGCTTGACATTGAGCGAAGCCATCAGGGTTGCTGAGGACAGAGAAAGATGGAGTATGCTGGTCAAATGATCATCTGTGGTGCCTCAACGACCTCAGAGTTACGGGATAGGATAGGATAGGATAGGATGTCCTTGCTTGACAGACTTAGCAAACAAAAACAGTTTGATCTGTATAAAAAGCAATGCAATAAAGTCTCTCATAAGAAATGCAAAGAAAACATTTTTCTAACTTTATTATCAACTGAAAACACTAATATTACTTGTATTTGGAAAACAATGAACGAATTTTGCAAAAAATCTCGAACAAGAAAAACAAATCAATATATGTTTACTAATGATAAATTTAATAAATATTTCCTTTCATTGACAGACTTCTATTATTAAATCTAATACTGCAAACACAAACACAGATACAATATATGATAGGTTGATCCAGTTTGCAGAAACAAACTTAACGTATCTGCCTCATTTATTATACCTCGGTTAACTGAACATTATGTAACTTCTCTAATATTAAAAATGAAAAATAAAAAGTCTCTGGACATCTATATTTTAAATGCGTTGATTATAAAATTGTCTCTTCCATATATCATTAAGCCTAACCTACATCTATAACATATGCATTAAGCAAAATCAGTTTCCCTCAATAT
This sequence comes from Oncomelania hupensis, assembly GCA_036898135.1. NCBI lineage: Eukaryota > Metazoa > Mollusca > Gastropoda > Littorinimorpha > Pomatiopsidae > Oncomelania > Oncomelania hupensis. The sequence continues at coordinate 52,110,859 of CM072524.1, forward strand.
TTAAAGAAGCTAAAGTGATACCTTTCCATAAAACAAGTAATACTTCATTTCTTGACAACTTTTGACCAGTTTCAATTCTGCAGGTTCTATCTAAACCCTTGGAAAAGACATATTCACATTAACCTTCTGAAAAATAACGCTCTTTTTCATCCTTTTCAGTCTGGCTTCAGACCTAAACACTCTTGTCAAACAGCTTACACCCATCTTTGTGATGTTTGGCTTAATGCTATAAACAAGCAAGACATTGTAGGGGCAGTTTTTCTTGACCTTAAAAAGGTATTTGATTTAGTTAACCATCACATCTTAATTAATAAGCTAAACTACTATTTTCAAAATTCTGCATCTGTATTATTTTTTAAATCATATTTATTAAACAGGCACCAATAAGTATACACTAATGGTTCATTTTCGTCTTCTGGAGATGTCACTTGTGGAGTTTTTCAAGGGTCGATCCTTGGCCATATTTTATTTTGTATATTTACCAATGACATGCCCCCTTTTCTCACACAAATTGTTAACCTTGACATATTTGCTGATGATTCATCCTTTCATTCTCGTAAAGAAATCTACACCAGGTAGAACAAAGTCTTCAAATAAGCATAAATGAAATTGATAAATGGTGTGACAACAATAGAATGAAATTAAATCCTAATAAAAGCAAAAGTATGCTTCTCACTACAAGACGAAAACGTCAAAAATGGGTCTTTTTGCCTTATTCTACACTTAGGGTCCTATAATAGTGATCAAGCTCATGAGCATAAATTGCTAGGTATAATCATTAATGATGATTTTAGCTGGCGGTCACACATTAACCATATTTGTAAAAAAAATGTCTAAATACCTTTTCCTTCTAAATAAACTTAAACATTTTGTTACGGTTGGTGCATTAAAATCTTTTTTCTATGCCCACACAGCGACTCAACCAAAGCTTTTCAGATTTTGAGGTTAGTTCAGCCAGGCTAGCTATAAATAGCTTCACCGTTGCTTCCTTTCACTGGAAGGGGGGGTGCAGGCAAGCTATAAATAAATAGCCCGCAGCAAGCAAAATGTGGAGACACTGAACAGTGCTTTTCACATAGGAATTGAGCTGGTGTGCCCACTGCATTTTATTTGTGCATCAACTATCTGGTGTAATGCAAGTGATGCACAAATTAAACAGCTAACAGTCTTCATAAAAGAGCAATCGAGATACTCTATAAGTCTTGTAATATAAATACAGATCTTACAACTAATGAGAAATACAAAGAACCCCGAATACTACCACTTCAAAAACAATGTTTATTTAATACAGCTATCCTTATGTTCAGAATCACACAAGGAGAAACACCTGCATAACTTGATATATTTGTTTACTAAGCCAGTTGATGGGCATAGACTTTATAATTATAAACTACCCCTCCCTTGCATTGATTTATACATAAATAGCCTATCATTTAATGGAGCTGCTGTATTGAATGCTCTCCCTCCGGAGTGTAAACATTACGACACAATATTTTCTTTAAATATAACCTATGTAGGCATCTGCAACATTAATTATAAAAGTGATGTATTTTGATATGATAACACAGTTTTTCATGTAATTATTTTTATTACTTATTTATTTATTTAATAATAATATTAAAAATAATATAAATAATGATAATAGTATTGTTATTGCTATTATTATTATTATTGTAATTGTATAATAATAATAATAATAATAATAATAATAATAATAATAGTGATGATGGTGGTAATAGTAGTAATAATAATGGTAATAATATTATTATTGTTATTATTATTATTATTATTATTATTATTATTATTATTATTATTATTATTATTATTATTATTATTATTATTATAAGGGTTAGGGATGGGAGTGGTTGCCTAAAAATGTTTAAAGATAATGATGAAGATGTTGGTGTTATTGTGTGTGCACGTGTTAGTGCATGTGTATGTGAGAGTTATATGATTTCCAAGTTAATGTTAAAGGTTCTTTACTATGTTAATTTGTTAAGGGACAGATTGGAAGATTAGACTGTATGATTAGTCTAATATCTTTATCCCTAATAAAAAAAAGTTTTTAAAAAAAGAAGAAAAAAAGAAATTTCTCTCTCTCTCTCTCTCTCTCTCTCTCTCTCTCTCTCTCTCTCTCTCTCTCTCTCTCTCTCCCTCTCTCTCTCTCTCTGTGTGCTTGAGCATCTGTTGAAGATAGAATTGTATAGAAATGTATAATAACTAGTGTGAGTGTGAGAGTCTTGACTATTGCAACTCTCTCCTCGCTGGCTCCCCAAAACACATCATTGACAAACTACAAAAGGTTCAGAACTCAGCAGCTAGACTAGTATTCCGAGCAAAGAAACGCGATCACATCACACCTCTACTACATTGCCTTCAATGGTTTCCTGTGCAAGCACGCATAGAGTACAAACTCTCTGTTCTCTGTCATAACTTCTTCACAGATTCTTGTCCTTCCTACCTTGCTGATCTACTATCTGTCTACTCCCCTTCACGCACTTTAAGATCTTCTGCTGACACTCGCACACTCAAGGTTCCCGTCACCCGTACTAAGACATACGGCCAACGTGCATTCGCTTACTCCACACCCAAGCAGTGGAATTCCCTTCCCTCTCATATCCGCAACATACAATCAACACAAGCATTCAAAAAGGCCCTCAAAACCCACCTCTTCAAACTGCATTATTCAGACTGATTTGTATCCCGCTGCCATTCTCTCCTCTTTTGTCTCTGTCTGATCCGTAAGTGTATACATGGCTGTAAATATTTATACTGTTTTTCTTCCTGGGTCTAACTGGGCATATAAATAGCTGTGAATAGGTTTTTGCTATTCTATTTCTGTCTTTTTTGCCATTTATGTACATAGTTGTAAATAGTCTATTTCTGTATTTTTTGTCATTTGTGTACATAGTTGTAAATAGTTTGTACCTTTACTGTTCCGTCTTTTGGTGTATCGTAGCAAAAGCGATGTTTGATCGAGTGCATGTATTTATATGTAATGACTATGTAAAGCGTGGTGAGTCTGGTCATAGGCTGGAGTACCCGCTATATAAAAATCCGTTATTATTATTATTAAGACAGATGGTAAGATTAGCAAGTAAAACAGTAGCCGGAAAGGTTGTGCTGTGGTTAAAACAGCTTGATGAAAGTAGATCAAACCTGGCCTTCCGAGAAAACACCTTCAGTGAGCTAAAGATGTTGACAGCTAAAAGCTTTGTAAGATTAGGCTTGTAGCCCAAAATCTCCATCCTTGTTACAATACGAATATCTTAATCCGAATCCCTCTCTCTCTCTCTCTCTCGCTCTCTCTCTTTCAGCAATTTCACCAGATTTGGCAGTGAGTGAAGTGGATGACTACAATTTGGATGGGATGAGAGTGGGGCCACTCGTGACGGGAGCCATCGGGCCCAAGAGCGCCATACGCCTGGACATCATCTGGCAGCCCACTATCCCCGGCAAAGTGGATTCCGAGTTTCTCGTCACTTTTGCTGACTCTCTGTCAGAAGGGGTAAGTAAGCGTTTTCATTGAAATACGCACAGTCACACACACGTGCACAACACACACATATTGGACTATGACTCTGCATGTTTTTCTTTTCAATCGATGGAAGGAAAAGAATGTGTTTTAAGGGAGGATTTAAAAATGACTGATTAAGCTGTCATTCATTCGTTCATTCATTTATAATAATGTTTGTGTGTGTGTGATCTGATTTACTGAGGTATTATTGCTTTTGTCTCCACAGTTGTCAGTGCGTGCCATGGCCAACGCCATTGATGTACCAGTGTGGGTGGAGAGGCAGACGGTGGACCTCAAGATTTGCATGTTTGACCGTCTTTATCAGGACACGGTGGTCGTCAACAACAGGTACCCTGATCCACACAATTTTGCTGGAAGGATTGTAACGTCTTTTTTGAGTGAATTATTACAACAGTCTCCTGCTGTCCACCTCCATTCCCATATTCTTATTTTCACATTTCTTCTTATCACTCACAGAGCATTCACCAATGGCTGGAGACATGCTGGCCATCATCATCATCATCATCATCATCATCATCATCATCATCATCATCATCATCATCATTATTGTCATCATCATCATCGTCATAGTCGTCTCATCTCAGCTAGTGGGACAAATTGCAGTTTTGCAATGTTCAGAAAATATCTTGTTTATGTACTAGCATGAGAGTTCATTGTCGTTTCGGTCCGAGAATGCATTGTTTCTGTAATGTAGTCTCTTATTCTGCCAGTGTTTGTGTGAGAGTATGAGTATGAGTGCTTGGAGCAGACTTTTTAGTTTGAAATTGAGCTTTATAACATACATTATTATTATTACTTGAAAGACTGTCTAGTGTTCCACATAAAAACATTATTATTATTACTTGAAAGACTGTCTAGTGTTCCACATAAACACAGATGTGGTCAACACAGACAGTGCAGAAGCAGTCACCTTCCATTTAACCTTGTACAGGTACGGTGATTAACAAACTAGTAGCAAAAGAACGAAGAAAAAAAAGACATTTCATCTCGATTCCAGAATGATGCTGGAAGTATAAGAATTGGGGACACTGCCCTCACCTCCTTTTTCTCTGATAAAGAGCATAAAGAGTTTGTCACAACAAATTGCATTGGCTTATGGATCAACATTTTGAAACGAGCATTGTGGCCAAGTGGGCCAAGGCGGGACTAACTTGCCTTGTCCACAGGCCAGAAACCAATGGCGCCTGACAGGTGTGGGTTCGATCTAGCGTCTGGGCGTTATGTTTCTCCAAATATTATTTACTTTCGACTTGCACCCCCAGCAAAATTTCAAAATCATAACTAATGTTAGGTAGGTATGGTTTGGGCGCGCCACAGGCTGCGACTACGCCCTTCCCCAGGGGAGGCGACCCACAATTTCCTGATAAAAAGGGACAATAAAGCCTTACACAATAAAAAATTTAAAAAAGATATTCTGGTGGTTATTTATTGAATGTTCTAAATGTGACTTTTTGCAGGGCAACCACAGCTCTGCGTCTGAAGTTTGAGGTTTGCAAGGAGTTGAGGAACCATCTGGAGATCCTGCCCAAGACTGGCTACATCCAGGCCCAGTCGCAGTTCTCTGCGCAGCTGAAATTCCTTCCCAGGTAGGAATCTCTTGCTGTAAAACTGTCTGCGTCAAGTATTGTTAGTGAGCGGGAAGTTAAGAGATGGGAGTTGTGGCTCTAGTCTTTTCTTGATCTATTGCAGTAAAAAAAAAAAAGAAACAACACAAACTCCAAATACGAAATATAATTTTAATCATGATTGATTTGCATAGTTGTAATGAAGATAGTGTGAGGGCAGACTTTGCACCCAAAAGCTGCAAGTGGGCATCTTGGGAGGCTTGAGTTTGATCTTATATTGGCCAGCTCCTTGAACTAGACAAGTGCTGCATAAGAACGATTAACTGTAAATTGCCAGAGCCTTACAAAATAAAATGATCCTTAACAATAGTGATGTCACTTACAAGAAGAAACACAAAAAATTCTTATAACATCTCGAGGTAAAAATGCAGATTTTTTTTCAGTTTTATTTAACGCCTTGATCAAGTACGTGTTAAACACTGGCCAAGTATACAAAAATAAGAACACATAAAGCACCAATATTTTGGTTAATAATGATGTAAAAAATGATGTTTGTTTCACTGATTTCAGTTGTATCACTGTTTCTGCTTTGCCATGTAACATCCTTGTGTTTTTTTAAAAGTATACGGCTCTTTCTTATTTTTAACGGTGTTCATGAAAATAAATATGCTTATGAATGGATGCATTTTCAGGAAATCTTTGTTTGAGGAGGCTGAAAAGTATTTTGACCGAGACACAGGAGTTTTGGAGGCTCCCATGATAATCCGAGTGGCTGACCAGGTTTGTGGGATTTATTTAGTTGTTTTTTTTCTCATGAAAACAAACTTCTGTGCACTTTATTAGTGTGCAATACTGTGATAATAATGACAGCAATAACAAACAATAATAATAATAATAATAATAATAATAATAATAATAATAATAATAATAATAATAATAATAATAATAATAATAATGAGTAGTGGTAGTAGTAGTTGCAGTAGGACTGAATCTGATGATCCTTAAGTTCTGTGTGACTTCATTTGTAGTCAGCTGGCCAAAAACTATCAATTATAAATCATATTCATAGACTATACCCTTCAAAATTTTTTGTTAATCAATTAGGTTTTTTAAACGGTTAAAGATGGGTGATCGTTTAACAAATCCTGTCATTTTGTTCCATGAAGGTGCAACTCTATTGCTGAATGTGCATTTATGAGTTTTTGTGTGGCTGTGCTGAATAAACATGTTATTAGCAGGATTTCTTGTTATATTTGTTTTCTTGCATTCCCCCCCCCCCCCCCCCCCCAAAATGCTAGTATCAAGATTGTCAAGTTTATTAAATATTGTGTACACTTGATTTAGATAATAATAATAATAATAATAATAATAATAATAATAATAATAATAATAATAATAATAATAATAATAATAAGGATAATAATGAGTTAGCTTTTAACTCCCAAAGAAGTTTTTAACAAAATAAAAAACTAGATGTTTAGAGAACCTTTTACTTTGCTGTGTTTGATCTTGTTTGGCCGTCAGACCTAATAATAATAAGGGGAATTTAAGTGTCCTTTTTTGTTCATCAGATAACATTCATGTACCAAATTCTCGTTATCTTTTTCTTTGCAGACTGCACCAGTACCATTCACAGTGAATGCCGTCGTCACGACCTCTGACCTCGAGTTTGATGTAAAGGACATCGACTTTGGCTACTGCACGGTGTACGAGTCTGTGCGGTCGGCTATCAAGCTCACCAACAAGTCCATCTTACCTCAACAGTTTGGGTTTGTCGGTCTGCCAGAGGTGAATTTTAGTGTCTTTGGTCATACTTTAGTCCATTGTCAGGTTTCAGTCACTCAATCACACGTCAGAACCAATGAAGGGGAACAAAAAGGCCTGTTTAAAGTTGGAAATGTTAACCTCTGATCCCAGCTTTTTCTTTCAGTGAGTGTTGTTATGTATTGTGGAAAATCGGCGTTGACCGGCTGGCTGCTTACTCACTGACAGAACATTATTTGATTGATGCTGCTGTAGCAAGTTGGGTGGCGCAATAGTGCAGTGGTGTGGGCACACGCTAGCCATGTTTCCTGTTAAGCAACGTTGAGAAGGGTTAGTACTTGGATGGGTGCATGACCACGCTTGGAAGGCAACCACCCAACGACACAAAAATGTTGAAACAAGCGCACGACACACCCAGGTCTACCCAGCTGTGAATGGGTATTGGAATCTGGAGGCTGGGAAGGTAAAGCAGTGAGGGAGAGGCGACCGGCACCACCCTCATTAAGCTGGACTAGAGGAAAGGGAGGCTCCAAACACTTCCCTCCACAAAGACTGCAAGGTTACGGGGACACCTTTACATTTGTACCTACTGATACAGATACTAGCTACCTGGTTTAATTGGGAAAAGAAGGTAGAAGATAATTGTTGATAAGAATCCAGGGCATGACTGAAGCTAAAAGCATTTTCCCCTCTGCTCTACTTATTAAGTTTATGACAGGAAAACCTTAAACTACATCAACTTTGTACACACAGAGAGAGAGAGAGAGAGAGAGAGAGAGAGAGAGAGAGAAAGAAAGAGAGAGGGAAGGAGAGAGAGGGGGAGAGAAATGGAGGGAGAGAGAGAAAGGGGGAGAGAGAGAGCGTTGCGAACACTGGGTGATCTTGTAGAAGTAAACTAACAACTCAGTGCTCAAAAACGAAGATTTTCCATCATATTCCTACATATATGACCTTCAATGATACCGATGCACTGTGACCTTGGGCAGTTTGTGGAGGTGCAGCCCAACGACGGGTTTGGAACGCTGTTGCCTTTGGAAACCATAGAGCTGGATGTGATTTTTAGTCCCAAGAAGACGTCTGACTACAAGTTTGATCTTGTGTGCAAGTCACTTATCAACAGGTATTATTTTCTTCTTTCTTCTTCCTGCTACTACTACTATCATTACTACTACTACTACTACTACTACTACCACTACTACTAGTACTACTACTACTACCACTACTACTACTACCACTATTACCACCACTACCACTGTTACTACTACTACTACTACTACAACTACTACTGCATTAATTGTTTACTGCTACTGCTAATAGATTGATGACTGCTACTACTACTACTTCTACTGCATTGTTTACTACTACTACTACTACATTGATACATTTTACTACTACTACTACTACATTGATACATTGATTGCTGCTACTGCTACTACTACTACCACTACTACTGCTGCATTGTTTACTGCTACTGCTAATAGATTGATGACTGCTACTACTACTACTGCATTGTTTACTATTACTACCACTACTACATTGATACATTGATTGCTGCTATTACTATTACTACTACTACTACTACTACTACTACTACTACTACTACTACTACTACTACTACTACTACTGTGGCTTCTGCTTCTGCTGCTGCTGCTACATTGACTACTACTTATAACACGCACATCTCTCACTGTAACATCAATTCAAAGGTCTTCACCTCTTCCTTTGTTGTTTGTTTGTTTTCCTCCTTCCTGGCTGTGGACAGCCATCACAGCTTCAATATCCTGCAGCAGTGCATCAACAAATGTTCACACTTGATGCAGTCTTGTTTTTTTGACAGTTTTGCAACTACTTTACACAATTCGCCTGCCGTGCATTACTCATTGAGCCAAACAGCAACATCTTCCGTCTGGAGCTATGTAGCAAACTTTCAAGCTCACAGAGTTGCTCTAGGCTATGGCCCTCAAGATCTGGCAAGCTCGAAATAATCTGCTGAACGTCGGCATCAAACCCACTTCCCATAAGAAATTGGTACAGTGGAACCTCTCTACAACGACCTTGAAAACGTTGACAAAAATCGGTCTTTATAGAGAGGGGTCTTTATAGAGAGGGGTCTTTACAGAGAGCATAATGGCCTTTTCTTGAATCAATTTGCCAGTGATCGGAATATTCTTTCTTCTAGCATCCAGAAACCAATCCCAAACTTTCTCATTTACTTCCGAGTATGTTGTCTTCCTCCGTTTTGATCACGTACGATCGGCAGTATCACCACTTTCCCACCTTTTAAGAATGTCATCTTTGTCTCGGATAATTCCTTGAATTTGTGTTTTTCCAACTTTAAGACTCTTTGCGATCGCAATGGCAGTCTCTCCTTTTTTGTGTCTGTTTACAACATTAACTCGATCTTCCAGAGATAAAAATTTTCTTTTCTTTGTACACTCCATCATCCCATCACGCTTTCTTTCGCTTCTTCTCAGTGCCGCGCTCGTGATGTGAATAAAGTGAAATGCAAACCCCAAACGAGTAGAATCTAGAATGTGACGTTACAAGATGACGTCAAACTTATAGAAGATTACTTTATCGGCTGGCGTGTCACATATAGGTACCTGTCTGACTGTGCTGAACAAGATCGTAGACAGTTTTTATTGTGCAGTCATGCCGAGAAAGTCGCTATACGGTCTGCAAAGATCGGTCGTTAGACGTTATAGCGAGGGAGTCGCTATACTGATGACAGCAATATAAGGAAATACATCGGTTAAAATAAAATGGGTCGTTGTAGCGGGGGAGTCGTTATAGAGGGGGGTTCGTTGTGAGAGGTTCCACTGTACAATGAATTTCTTAACGCCCTTGCTGGTAGCAACAGTAGTTATTTGTTAAATTGTACCATAATGTATTCTGCTTTGAGGGCAACTCCTTTTCCCTGTGGCAATCAGAAACTGAAAGGCCATCACATTAATTGATTGAAAGTTATTTTGTTTGTGGTTGATCAAACACATATTTTAATTTGGGAAAATCCCATATCCCTAGGCACATTAAAACCAAAAAATTGGAAGAATGAACCAGACTTAGCATTCACTCATGTCTGATGATAATGATGATGATGATGAGGATGTTGATGGTGGAGGTAATACACATTGCTGCGATCAGTACAAAGTATCGCCAAAACTCCCGCTAGCAGCAGGTGAAAGTATTCCCTCCATCCCTTCAAAGTATACTTTGCGCTCGCTGCTAGCCGCGGATGCGAAGCGCACTACTGTTTAAAAGTGACGGAAAGAGCGGAATATTGCTTGCCCTAACCCTTTTCTCTACAAAAATGCATTTACCGTCCCAAAAACCCATTTGCCTTCTTGGATTCTTAAATTGTATGAAACCAAGTGAGGACACTATCCGGCGTCAATAAACGGTTTGAAAAAATTCTCAGACGGTTCGTAAAAGACAGTTGACCTAGAAACAAATACAGCGTGACCTAATTCGTCGCCTAGAGGAGACGAAACTTACTTTTCCGTTTATAGTCTTTCACCGACACTGTAACTGAGCAGGCTGCTAACCTCGATTACCTCCCTTCAAGGGACAAGGGACATACTTTGGCTTGCTGCGCAGCGTGTGCCTGGAGTATACTTTCTTTCGATCGCAGCTATGTGCAATGGGTGGATGATGATGATGATGATGATGATGATTGTGATGATGATGATGATGATGATGATGATGATTGGTTTTCAAGATTTTACGTGTGGGTGATGGAGCACATTCACTCCTGTATTTGTGTTTTAAATTCGTGCAGGGATTTCAAGATTTCCTGTGTGGGTGTGGGTGTGCTACCTCCCCTTCAGTTGTCACACCAAGTAATCCACTTCGCAGCCACTTCCCTCTACGATGTTTCCGTGGCAACCGTCCACGTCATCAACCACCACACCTCAGGCAACGAGTTCACCCATCCAGTGCCACGCATCGGTGCTAAAGGTAAGGTGATGACAATGACGATGATGATAATGGTAGTGGGTGCTGTCATTGCAAAACTTTCAACAGACTAGCATTCTTTCTGTGTTCTGATAGCGCTTTCCCTGGCTTTGCGTCCCCTGTTTTTGATGTGTATGTAAGAATGTAAAGTGCTGGTTACGGGTCCTAGCGCTTTCATGCTGATTTGGAAGGGAATGTGAATTTAGCTTCCATTATTAGTATTATTATTATTGGTTATGATGATGATGATGATGATGATGATGATGATGATGATGACGATGATGACGTCATGCACATTTCAGTTAGTGAAAAGAATATTGGTTTCTTGCACTACTCCTCAGCTGAATTTGATGTTTGGATTTGTTGGGGCAATAGACTGCTCTTCCGTGTTTATCTTCTGGTGCAGCATTTATTAAGGTCTGTGTGTTTGTTTCAGGTGACATTTGCCCAGTGGGTCCCACGTCCTTTGAATTCAAAATGCCTGACAATGTGCCCCTCTCTATCTCTCCAGCTGTAGGCACTATTGAACCAGGAAAGGTAGGGCTTTCTTTTTTTTCTTCTTCTTTTTGAATAACAAAAACAACAAACAATCATATTGTCAAAGCATAAACACAATCAATTTGTAGTGAAATGGTCCATCGAAAGACAGTAGTTGTGTAGTTATCATGGTTGTGTTTAGCGCTTGTGAATGGAAGTGAGTGCACGAGTCTCAGTATGGGAAGGTGTGTATGTGTGCAGGCGTGAAAGAGTGTGAGTGCATTCTTTCCTTTGGCTTAATTGCTTAAGGTAAGTTTATACGAATCATTGACTGACTTAGAGGAGAGAAAGAAGCAAGGAAAAAATGAGAAACGTGAAAAATATCTGACCAGCTACTGGCAGCAAATGATAATTATTAGTTACCTCACAAAAGTACCCCTGTACATTATACCTTATTCGCATCTTGGCCTGGGATATGGACAAATTTCACATCGAGCTCGGACAATATTCACGAGCACCCTTTGCGCAGGAGAGCAACATTGTTCGATCGAGATGTGATAATATTTCATATTCCACGTTTAAGTGGCGAATAACATTTATGTATCAATTTCTTCAATTTGGAAAGAAGAGGAGTCGAAATTAGACTAGAGGAGAAAGATGTGTGTAAACGACCACTTTACACCTTGCTTTCCACTGTAATGTCATCCCAATACGCAACCAAAAATAGTTTCCAAATCAGAAGATTTTCCTCACTTATTCAGCACGCACACAAACATAAAGGCCATCCAAGCACCCACATGCTCACTCACACACATACACACAGAGTAAAGAAAAATGAACACCAGAACGTGACACGTGACAGGTTTCTTCCACCAAACTTCACCAGTGAAAAACGATGCCAGTTTGATTTCACTGATTTATCGCCGCTTCGTTCAAAATGTAGGCCAAGGCTTAAGTCAACTCTAGCCAGTGATGGAGAAAGTTTTTAAGCTAGGGGTATTTATACCCTCAACCAAAACATGTGGGGGTTTTCATACCCTCATTGCAAACATAAGGGGGGTTTTATACCCCCTTTCAGATTTTTATGGAGTACACCAACATACGTAATAAACACTTTGCGTGGAAAGTCTTATTCATCAGTTTGAGTTTCTTCAGCCGGGCTCGGTTGCGGCTCACCTTTTTCTTCTCTTACCAAGCACTCAAAGCCAAAGGCTGAAAAAAAGGGTGTTTTTCTTTTCCTTCATCTTGTTTTAATTTTTTTGAGCAATTAGTTTTGTCTGCTTTATTTTTCCTTTTCTTCGGCTTCCCCTCAGATCGTTGCTTGTCGGCCATGTTTAATGTTGGGTTGTTGTCAGTCTTATATAGCCAATCAAAAGCGTCGAGAAAAAAAAAAGTGAATATTATCATGCATATGATTGGCTGTTTCTTGGAAGCGACAGAATTAATAGGAGGGGGAGAGAGGGTGGTAGGCGGTCGCGCAGGACGCACAGGCACACGATCCAAATCGAGCGAAAGCTGTACGCACGACCGAAATAGTTGTACCTGATGATACCTCCCAGCAACTTAGCTTTACGTTTTCATACCCCTTTGGCACTGACTTTGTGCGTGTTTATACCCTTTCATTACATTTTCGTTACGTGATTTCCCAACTCAGTACGCGAAACACGTACAGTTGTACGTGATCTCCATCACTGTCTAGCTTAGGCCGCCAATGGAAAAACAATGCCAGTTTCATTTGCAGATTCAGTCGGCCCATTTACTCTTTCATTTCCTTGAGACCGTCACTGCTGTAGTATTTGTGAATTATAGAGGGTTTGGAAATAAAACCTGGCTGTTTTAGCGTGCCTTAGAAAATATAAGAAGACTGTTTGCTTTTTCAGTCTTTGCAGAAAATGCATAGAAGACGGCGATTCTTAAATGGGTTAAAGTAGGTCCTATATTGTTTTGACTTGTATATTTCACAGCTTGCTAGAAACATTGTCATCTGTGATCGGTCAATTACCATGCGATATTTGTTTTAGTCACACTCTATTTGGCCAGTGAAAGTACTAAACACTTGTGGAAATCGAAACATTTAATATCATTATAGGTCTTCTATTTAGTGTTATATTAAAAACGCTACAAACAAAACAAAGCAAAAAGTCGAACGAAAGCAGCAAAAACCTCCATTACGTTGTTTGAGAGACAGAACGCTTGTGTAAAATGCAGGTAATAGTTCTCTCACCAAAACAAATAGGATGGGAGTTTTAATTCCAATATCTGGGGAATGAGGCCAAGGACAGGACAAATCAATCTCCCCCTTGTACACTATGTGACTGTTTGTTTGGCAGGATGCAAAGGTGGAGCTGCGCTTCTCACCCAGACTGACAGAGGATGAGATTCGCCAGGAGGCCGTACGCATGGCCTGCAAGATGGAGATGGCCAGGGCCGAGAAAGAATATGCCGAGGCCCTGAGACAGGAGAAAGAGGCTGTAGAATTGGCACAGGTATGCCCGAAGAGCTCACGCACTATAAAAGTGTAGAAAGCTAGGTGATGTACCTGCATTGTTGTCTGCAACAGTTTTACACTAGAGGCTCATGTAAATAACATCAACAACAAAAAATGGTTTTAAAAAAACAAACTAGGCAACAGGAAGCAGGTTTACTGGAATTTTTCAATGTTTCGCACAGTTGGAAAGCACTTGTCCACGTTTGGGGACAATAAGATCTTATCTCTTATGTTGTAAGAAGCTGCAGAATTCTATCCTACCCTGTCCGGTCCCGTAAGTCGAAGGTTGTTGGGGCACCACAGATGATAGTTTGACCAGCGTATTCCATCTTTCTCTGTCCTCAGCAACCCTCATGGCTTCGCTCAGTGTCACTAAGCTGCACAAAAGCAGGTCCCAAATGCTATACGGCAACCACTGGGTTTTATCACTATTAGGGAGAGATGTTCAGGCTGTATACCTGGTGGTGGATTTCACTATTAGGGAGAGAAGTTTAGGCTTTATTCCTTGTGGTGGATTTCACTATTAGGGAGAGAAGTTCAGGCTTTATACCGGGTGGTGGATTTCACCCTCATTGAATAGCTAGGAAGTCATAGCAAATGGATGATAAATACCTTGCTTTGCGTTGACTCAGTATTGTTGGGGCTTTGAGAGTCTTCTCCCTTTGTAAATACCTTCAGTGTACAAGGCTGTGCATTGTCATTTATAGAAAGGCATATCCTATCCTATCCTATCCTATCTTATCCTATCCTATCCCATAACTCGGTTGTTGAGGCACCACAGATGATCGTTTAACCAGCGTACTCCATCTTTCTTTGTCCTCAGCAACCCTCATGGCTTCGCTCAGTGTCAAGCCAGTCCATTCTTGAATGTTGTCCTCCCACCTCTTTTTCTGTCTCCCTCCTTCTGCCTCCTTGCACTGTGCCTTGCAGGATGGTCTTTGCATGGCCTGATGCTCAGGTGACATGGCCATGGCCATATCATCGGAGTTTCCATTTCTTTACCACTGTGAACATGTCATCGTGTTGTCCAATGGCTTGTATGATGGTCTTTCAGACTTCGTCGTTGGTGATGTGCTGGGTATAGAAAATGCCCAGAAGTCTGCTGTGAGGGTCCATGTTTCATAAGAGTATAGGAAGATGGAGATGACAAGGGAGCACAGCAACCTTACCTTGAAGTGTAGACTGATGGTCCTGTCTTTCCAAATGGGCTTCAACCTTGTGAGGGCAGCTGTAGTTTGTGCTATCCAGGAGAGGACTTCCTGTCGGGACCCATTGTCCAATACAATTGCTCCTAAATATTTGAAGCTGTGCACAGTGTTGTGGAGAAATTGAGGTCTAGTCTGTTGAGGTCTGATTGAGGTCTAGTCTTTACATCCAAACATTCCATAGCGCGGACTTAAAAAGGTGAACGTCGGCTACCCAAACACATGAACGGAATATGGCTACCGTGGCGGTGGGATAGGAAACAGTTATCTTGGTGAACATCTCAAACATGTGATATCAGGCTCCAGAACAAAAGAAAGAATAAAATGGCATAAATCTATGGGTAGGACTTTCCTTGTTAGAGGTAGTCTATTTACCATACAACTTCTTATCTCGCAATTCGCTCGGAAGAGTCCGCTGGACCTAAAGCAACAATCAATCAATCAATCAATCAATCTCGCAATTCAGTTTAAAATTGGTCTTTAAGACGTGCGTACTTATGCAAATTGTTTCGGTTTTTCTTCTAAATTAATGACACTGTTGTATGGAATAGTGTGAACGCAGCTTCTGTTTTGCGCATTTTGTTACTTTTTCTTTGACGTACGTTTTTTGGGGTCGATTTTTTTTCTTGTTCTTTTTGACTGAAAGCCCCTTGTGGCAAAAGCCCGAATAAAAACTGAATTGAATTGAATTGAAAATCAAGTCACATGTTCAACAGTAATCATTACTGCACTGCGGTTCTTGTTTCATAGAGAGTGGCAGCCAAGGGAGCTAAACCAGGCAAAGGGAACCAGGCATCACCAGGTCGTGTAGGACCTAAGGGAAGCAAGCCCACCGGACAGGCACCCTCGTCAGGAACCAGCAATGTGTCCAGACCCCGTGTGATTACTCCTCCTGATCCCAGCACCATCTCCACTGAGTAAGATTTACTTGGTCCCTGTAGCAATGATGGCTAGGTTTGCAACAATTGGTGTCCTACGTAGTCCCATATTATAACCTGTGCTATTTTAGCATGCTTGGTGCAGGAATTGAATGTTGAATTACCTGTGTTGTGACAAAGAAGGTCATTGCTGTCCCTACAGATCAGCACCATACAAGGCTGCCATTGGCTCACTGATGCGGCAGTTTAAAGGGACTTTCCGTACAGTGGTTATTCCGTGCTACGTGGCTTCAGGTACCACAGGGAATCCTGGACAGTTGCCATACAGGTATGGTTAACAACAACAACAAAACACAGTTGGATGTGTGTTAGTCATGAATGGGGAATAAATGGGAAAGAATTGAAATATGGCTGAAGAAGAAATATACTTTTGGATCTTAAATCTTAGTCCCGTTATTTAGCAATGCACGTTTGATTGATTGATTGATTGATTGTTGCTTTAGGTCCAGCGGACTCTTCCGAGCCAAATCAGGACCGGACAACCCCCAATCCGCATAAAAGATCTGCCGAAACAACCCTAGTGGGAAAATTGAATGCCCTCCACCGGCCAGTCACTTTACAATAAAGACATCCCACGCAGGGGATGGCTGAGGCTTTACCCCAACTACTCGAACCCCCGGTTACAAAAACAAAATAGAATACAAACATCATTATAAATCATCAACAAAACACATACATATAAAATGCCTATAGTGCTAAATAATACAATCATAGGAAGCCCTAGTGACCACCCGGCAGAAAGCGTCCAACACTCCCAAGCTGATCCAACAGACCTCATACACAAACAAGGAGTCTTGTCCAGGAAGAATTTTCAAGAAAAAAGGTAGGTCATTGATCTAGCGAAGAAGAAGATAGTATAGCAGAGTGATAGGACAGATCAGGAATGGGAAAGAGCAAATGAGGAAGACAGCGACAGTGGGAATTTAAAGCACTAAATTTCCAGAAAGTGGGGATACTATTTATACTGAAACCCCCCGCACTCCAACAGGGGAGGGGGGGGGGAGGTATTGTTGCCGCAGTGAGTCAGTCATGCCTACAAAGGCAAGACAGGTTTTCAACTGGGGCTTTCACTTTTCCCTTTATAGGTTAGAACAATCTACAGTTTCAAGATTGCTCATGACCCCAAGGGGTCAATGCACGGTAGTCAAGGTGTCGGGCAATGCACCTAAAGCCTTGAGCAGCTGGAAAAGCTCTATATTAGAATTATTAAATAAATACGCAAAGTCCAAACTCCAAGGTTTGACCAGGCACTTAGCCAAAGGGGCTTTCTTTATATTATTACCAAGATAACAAAGGAGGAAATCTGGGGGATAGTTTTACTATTAGAATCCCAGTGAATTTGACAGTAATGCCATGCGAGCGATAACTGTTAGTCATAAATATAGCACAGAAAATGCCATGACATTGTGAGGAGCTCCATAATAGATACAAAATAAAAATAAAGCTGACTGTTGAGAATAAATGTAGAACAGACATGTTCATAAACAATGGTGAAAGACTTAATGATTCAGAAGTGTTGAATGTGAAAATGTCGGTGGCGTAGGATGTCATTGGTATTATAATTTGCACAATATTTATACACACAGTTTGATTCATGCTGAGGATTCACTGGCAACTTTATATATATACAGGGATGTCGTTTGGGTCGGATCTTCGGCTTTTAGCCGAAATTTTTATTAAAAAGCCGATAAACTGTCCGTCATGTTGGCTCGCCGAGCCGAAGTTTTCACGGGTGAATCGGCTCAATTTTGTCCATTTTTGGGATATTCCTGTGCTGTACGCTTGCAGTTTAGGTGAGGATTCGATAATTACTAAGGTTAAACCCAGAAACTCTGACAGTATTGTGGTCTGTCAAGGGACAGTCTAAACTTTTTATTGTTTTTGTGTGTCTAAAATTTAAGAAAATAAAATTTATTTTCAATGTTCTTGTTCTACTCTTAAAATCATGTTTTATTACAAAGATATATATGCATCCACAGAACACCTTTAATATATGGAGGTGGAGGGTGCACGTTAACGTAGTGAATCTAGTCAAAAAACATGTGAGACTGCTTTGGAAGAGAGAGCCGAAACTTTCTGTAAAAAGCCGAAAGTTTCACGGCTGTTTCGGCCAAATCAATCAGCTGTATTATATGGTATAGTATTGTATTGTATTGTAATTTGCATAATATCCACTCATTCATACATCAGACACCATCCCTTTATTCTTGCTTTACGGCAGCTAATCCAACCCTATGTTGATTTTTTTATTCTTTAAAAAAACAACAACAACAATTGCAGCATCCACAACACTCTGTACCTGGAAGTCCACTGTCCAGTGGTCAAGCCTGACCTGGTGGTCATTTCTGACAACGGCAATTGTGTGGTCAACTTCGGGGAAGTGTCCATCGGCCAGATCACCTCTCGCTCCATCACGCTGCAGAACATCAGTGACAAGACTGTGGAGGTAAATGGGGAGATGCGACGATATCAAATAAATGAGGGTGCATGTGTGCTGGAAAGTGGAATTTCATCTTTTGCATAAATGCGTTGGGAAGTGCTGGTATGAAATATGTGTCTGATGCAGAATCTAAAAACAGATGATTAGTAGGAGCATGAAATAAGATCTTTGGGACCTTGCAAGCACTTGTGTGTACAATTATGGACTTGTGTTGTGTGTGCAGTTGAAATCGTCTGCTCTAAACACAAATGGACCTTTCCTGATGGTGAATGCGCTGAGAGTTCTGGCCCCTAACGCCACTCACACCATGATCATCTCCTTCACTCCCACTGAAGGACGAATAGTGAGTATCGTAATTAATCTATTTATTTATTGGTTTATGCAATATTTATAGTTTACATTTTCTTTATGATTTTACCACGCCTTGATCCTATCATTCAGTTGTTTTGAAGGACAAACAGCTAGTGAGTATCATAATTTGTCCTTGAGGCAGTTTCTTTCAAGGGATGCATGCACACAGTTGGTCAGCGCTTTTGTGACATCCAGACTTGATTATTGTAATTCAGTTCTTGCTGGTCTCCCCATTGATGAAGTTAGCCGACTGCAGCGTGTACAGAACTGTGCTGCTCGGCTTGTGCTTAAAAAAACGGAAACGTGATCAAGTCACGCCTCTCTTAATGCAGCTCCACTGGCTCCCTGTCAAGTTCCGCATCGAATACAAAATTGCTGTCCTAGCTTTCCGTCACTTCGACCAGTCACTTCCACCATATCTGTCTGAGGTACTCACTACCTACACTACAACCCGTTCTTTGCGCTCATCAGATAAATAACTGTTGAAAACGCCCAAGCGTCTGCTTATAACAGTTGGCGACCAGTCTTTTAGTTTTCAAGCACCCAAGGTTTGGAATGCGCTGCCTGCCGGTCTAAGACATTGTACATCCCTTATTTCCTTTAAGAGCTGCTTAAAAACGCACTTGTTCTGCAAGGTGTTTTCTGTGTAAATAGTATGAACAGTAATAATACTTTTTGAATGATGCTGTACACAGAGGTGCCAACCAGTACGGATTGACCGTATTTAATTCCGGCGAAGTGAATTAAATACGGAAATACGGTAGCTTTTATAAAAATACGGAGGAAAAGTTGCCGATCGTTTATCTTTGCCAGCGGTGCTTCTGTGCCGGTTTCTGGTCTCATAATAGTACTCCTGCACTCACTGAACGTCGCTGTGTTCAACAAGTTAATTTTCATGTTGATTTTAGAGTAAAACAAGTGTGGTGTTCAACAAGCTGATTTTTATCGTGATTTTAGAGGATTGAAAATAGCCTTCTGTTTCAGAGGGAAGCCTGTCGTTACTTTATAGTGTCATAGGCTAGGCTTTGCGCGAAAAAAAATAATACTGACAAGTGTTAAAAAATACTGACACACGGGTCCGGAAATACTGACAAGAAGATTAGGGGGTTGGCACCTCTGTGTACATGATGTTGTGCGAATGTTGTGATGATGCGTACGAATGATGTGTGTAAGCGCATTGAGTTGTTATTCTAATCAAAAATGAGTTGTATAAATGCAATTTATTATTATTATTATTATTATTATTATTATTATTATTATTATTATTATTATTATTATTATTATAATTTTTCAATCTATCTATTCATATATATATATATATATATATATATATATATAGAGAGAGAGAGAGAGAGAGAGAGAGAGAGAGAGAGAGAGAGAGAGAGAGAGAGAGAGAGAGAGAATGTATATGTATGTTAAATTAATTTATTTCTGATGTTCAACAACATGATCTTATCATTCGGTCCTCTTGAAGGACAATAAACGTCATTTATTTATAAATACATTTGTCTCTTTATTTTTCTTTCTCTAGTGATTCAGGTTCTGATCAAGGACTGAGCACTTTCTTACAATAATTCATAAAGTATCGATTTTCTGAAAAATATAACATAAAATGAGTAAACAAAGTAAATAATTGTGGAAAGTTAGGTAGACAGAAATGTTATGTAACTCACAAAATAGGAGATAAAAAACGTATCAACAAACTTTTTTTTTACTGTGCTTAGCAAGCTGCAGGATTTTGAGGGATGTGGATAACAGTTTTAATTTACCTGCAGCTGTGAACTATGAACTAGAGGCATTTAAATGTGAAATATATTGTATTGTTATAGTTCCAAGAGGAACTGGAGATAAGAACAGCAACCTCCATCCTTCATTTGACTATGGCGGGTCGTGGTGTCAGCCCCATGGTGACACTGAGCGTGGAAGGAAACCTCTTTGATGTTGGAGCAGTCCTGGTCAATGAATACGCAGATAAAGTTTTCAAGGTGAGGGCTTTGGTCTTGGTGCGTGTTTTCCTTGTACTAATGAAATAGCCAGCATGTTAGTAAATTGAAATGACATTTACAATAGAGGTGCATAATGGTTTGAGAATTGACATTTTAATAAGGGTCAGGGTTTGAATTTGGCATGCGCCCAAGCGCCCAGGGTATGTAGGAACGGTATAGGGGAGTAGGACCAATACACAGTACACACCCCACTGCTATGGAAGAAGACCGATAAACCATGTACACTCGTTACACTTTGTTTTTATTTTCCTGTTTTCAGATCGAGAACACCTCATCCCTGTCCATCGATTATATGATCAAACTGGACAGCTTGTCTTCGCTGAGGCATCAGAAGGCACAGGTTTTGCCCAGGTACCTCAGGCCGGAGTCTTCCATCAAAAATTATGTTGGTGAGTTTGATGCTGTGTTCAGTTGTGTTGCATTGACTGATGTCTATAGTTGCCAGCACAGCCACCAACGACGGTCATTGCCAGGACTGGGCGTGTTTGAAGTTAGTTAAGGGGAGCTCACATGACCTCCCCACAGGAATGAGTTGTGCAACGGTATTATAACACAGGTCAATTCTCTGTGGCTTCAGTTTATAATAATAATAATAATAATACAGGATGCTATGTACGCGCCTTTCCCCAAGGCTCAAAGCGCGGCGATCTATACCAACATACACGCTCACCTTTCTCATTTACCCTCACACACACCAAATACACATACATCACTCAAACAGGTGGTGTAAAGGCAGGGAGATCGCTATTAGAAGACGGAAGAAAATCGAATTTTTATTTTTGAAATTTTTATATTGACTGCATCCTGTACCATTATTGAAGGGAGGGAGGAAACCGGAGTGCCCGGAGAAAACCCTCGGTGACCTCAATAGTCTCGTACCTAAGTCACATACGTTCGCCCCTTGCGGGAATCGAACCCGCGACCTTCGGCATAGGAAACCGGCGACTTATCCACTGCGCCACGAGGCCACCCCAGTTTCAACAGTGCTATAGAGTTCTTCAGTTAGATGTGTTTGTTTTAAATATTAATTAATTAATCTTAATATAGAATGGGTGATGTATATAATTTTAAGAAATGTTACATATATGTGTATTTTGTTACAGAAAGCGGAAGTGAAATCAATTTTTAATTGTGAAATTTAGATTGACTACAACCATTATATCATGATCAAAAGGGTTGTGTTTTAAATAAAACTTGTGTCTGCAAATGTTTATGTTGTGTTGTATTTTACCTAAAACTCCCCTCTGCACATTTTCTCACCGTGTTGTGTTGAGTTATGTTGTGTTGTGTTATAAATTTATCTCACGTCTGCCTTCCGACTGTTTCAGGTGTGCAAAACCTCAACGGAAAAAGCGTGTTTGATTTTGTGCCCTCAGAAGGCAGAATACCAGCTGGTGAGTGGGATTCAGTATTGGTCAGGCACTTTCTCTTGTGTTTTTCTCTTCCTGTCCAGATATCAATATATGAAATGGTGTACATTTATTTTTTCGAGCTGAAAGGCCGCACACACATGCATGCACGCACACGCATGCACACACCCCCCCACACACACACACACACACGCTAACAAACACATGTCACGTTTTGAAACTTAAAGAGAGAGGGATTTTTGCCTGTGGTTGCTTTCAGTTTAAAGAAGGTGGCCAGCATATTAATTAGGCGAACCTGCCCTCCCCCCCCCCTCTCCCTTTCCACCTCTTCTTCCCATATCCACCTCCATCCTCGTTTCTCACCATGGAGTGATATAAAAGGCATTGCAGCAATAAATATACACACTAACAATTATTTGGAATGGCTTTTTTTTCAGTGAGCGAAACTTGGTAGTGAAGATATACCTTTTATTTTAATCATTATGGATTGGCATCTTGAGAGTACCAGAAATTGAAGATTTTTCTCAAATCCAAATTTCAAGCATGTTATTTTGTTTTAGTTATAGCCTGTGGTTCATTATAGTTTATGCACACCCAAAAATTCAACCGAATTTCTCCTTTATTTGTAATGAATTGTGCTTCGGAAATGCAGCTTCAAAAAATGTTTTAATGTTTGTAACTGACTTTTCTTGCACATTTATTAAAGAAGCACGTGTCAGCATCAGTGCTATCAGTATTACCAAAAAATCAAACAATTCTTGAACGAAACTCTAGGTTGC
Organism: Oncomelania hupensis; assembly: GCA_036898135.1. Classification (NCBI taxonomy): domain Eukaryota; kingdom Metazoa; phylum Mollusca; class Gastropoda; order Littorinimorpha; family Pomatiopsidae; genus Oncomelania; species Oncomelania hupensis. The sequence goes on from CM072524.1 coordinate 52,133,734, forward strand.
ACTAACACAAAGCCTGCACATTGAAGTAACGACATAGACAAGATTACCATAATCCCTGACGGAATTCACGGAAACGATCACTTTTCACACCCAGAAACGTATTTTCTCTACACCAACTTCGTCTCACTGAATGGTTCCAGTGAACTGACCTAGTTACCTAGATACAGTGTCTTGCCGTGGCACCACTACAGAGGAGAGGTTGCGCTATTAGCAGCCTACAGCCGCTAGCTGACCTCGCAAAAATCCCAGTATAATATAATACAGTGTATTCAGTATTAAATTCATTGCCTTCAGATTCTGGTCCATTGTTTTACACTAGTGGCTAACACAAAAGTATGTATACTTGTTCCAGGAGAGACTAAAGAGATTACAGTGACTTTTGCCCCTGACCATGAATCATCACATTTTAGCGACGGCGTCCGTATCGAACTGTTTGGACAGGTATGGAGGCTGCTGCTTTCATTGTCTCAGTCCCCTGCATAATAGTTACAAGCAAATGTCTGTTTGAATCAGTCCGTGGTTTTACTTGAAAGAGATTGTAACAAATGAAAAATTTGTAGCGCTTAACACATGTGTTTGCTGTTTGTATGTGTTCATATCTGCTCTCATTTTCTGTCTGGTTGGCAATAGGTGCGTGTTGTTTTATTTTACCGTGGCGTTTATTTTATGTATAATGTCTGCATCAACCAGCAAGTTGATGCCTTGGAAGGAGGTGGGGGGTTGGGGTGGGAGGAGGAGGACTTGTGTTAGATAATGCCTCAAGTGAGGTGTCTCAGACCCAAAGGGAGACAAAAAGTATGTGTAGACCGCAAGTGGTAAAGGTGTGTCAGCTAAAGATAGCACTGGAGTGTATTGATAGCATCTTGGATACAATCCTCATTGGATACTGTCCTCCGTGGAATGAGGCAATGATAGAAAAGAGCTATCTCCCATTCTCTGCTTGCAATGGTTTGGGCTTTGTGGATTTGTGCCATATAGACACTGATGGCCCTTGGGCTGGGCTCTCAGCTCTTCAGTGTGTCAGCTGAGCTGGGTCAAAATGAAGTGACTGATTTTCCCGAAGAGTGAGAAGATGCCTGAAGGAAGTTCTTGGGAAAAACATCTTGCGTGAAGAGGATCCCCAATATGGCTGGTTGGTATTGGCAGTGGAAAGGAACCTAACTTTTTGAAAAGGGAATTCATTGCCGAAAATAGTTGTAAAACATACCTATATTACCTACTAGTACTCATGCATTACCTACTTTACCTACTATCTGGATCTGCAGCTGGAATTATCACCCCTTGGGGTCATGAGCAATCTTGCCACTGTAGATTGTTCTAACCTATAAAGGGAAAGTGTTCTAACCTATAAAGGGAAAAGTGAAAGCCCCAGTTGAAAACCTGTCTTTCCTTTATAGGCATGACCGATTCACTGTGGCAACAGTACCCCCGTTGGAGTGCCGGGGGTTTCAGTATAAATAGTATCCCCACTTTCTGGAAATTTAGTGCTTTAAATTCCCACTGTCGCTGTCTTCCTCATCTGCTCTTTCCCATTCCTGCTCTGTCCTATCACTCTGCTATACTATCTTCTTCTTCACTAGATCAATGACCTACCTTTTTTCTTGAAAACTCTCCCTGGACAAGACTCCTTGTTTGTGTATGAGGTCTGTTGGATCAGCTTGGGAGTATTGGACGCTTTCTGCCGGGTGGTCACTAGGGCTTCCTATGATGTTATTAGTTAGCAATATAGGCATTTTATATGTATGTGTTTTGTTGATAATTTATAATGATGTTTGTATTCTATTTTGTTTTTGTAACCGGGGGTTCGAGTAGTTGGGGTAAAGCCTCAGCCGTCCCCTGCGTGGGATATCTTTATTGTAAAGTGACTGGCCGGTGGAGGGCATTCAGTTTTCCCACTAGGGTTGTTTCAGCAGATCTTTTATGCGGATCGGGGGTTGTCCGGTCCTGATTTGGCTCGGAAGAGTCCGCTGGACCTAAAGCAACAATTAATCAATCAATCAATCAATAAAGCTGGAATTATACATCACAGAAGCCTTTATTGGCTATATAGTCTCAGCTTGCAGTTTGACTCTGAGGTAATAGGAAGGTTAATAGTGCCACTTTTTTTAGGGATTATATGTTTTCACCAACCTCAGCATCAGATCCAAAGTTCCTGTGTCAGGCCAGCGCCTTGAAGAGCTACTTGAGCTAATAAAGTGTTACAGTAAAAACAAGTAATTTACTGCTATCTGCCGCGTTCAAAAAGAGCCTCAAGACTTACCTCTTTAGCAAATACTTTTAGATCCAGAACAATCCACTGATTGTTCTGGATCTAAAAGTATTTGCTAAAGAGGTAAGTGATTGATTGAATAGTTGGTTAATAGAGTGAGTGATTGAATAGTTGTAAATGTGTTTGTTGTGTGTGTGTGTGATCGGTGTGTGTGTGTGTGATCAATGTCTTGTGTGTAATGTTCTTGGTTGAATGTTTTCCGGCCTTTACACATCTTTACATTTTTTTTTTTTTTTTTTTTTTGTTGGGTGGGTGGGTGGGTGGGGGGGAGTTGCTTTGTATGGTTTTTAAGTTAAATGTACTCGTGTTTTATAAAAGAAATTCTTATGTATGGTTTTTGAATATTGTTATTATTACTGTCATATTGCATGTAGTCCCGTGTCACTATGTGGTACTTTTTACTTTGACTTTGAGCTATTTTTATCATTGTTTCATTATTTATTCTTAATGTTGATATCTTCATTTGTGTGTGTGTGTGTGTGTATGTGAAAAAACGCACAAATGGGTTTCAGACCTTGTCTTTTCTAGTAACAAATGGGTTTATTTGCTTGGAACCCACTTTTTTCCAGGACCCCACTTTTTTCTAAGTGCGCAGGAGTGCTCTTTTAGTGCATGGGAGTGCAGTTGTAGTGCATAAGAGTGTTTTAAGTACACAGGAGTGCTCTATCCAGGACGGAGAAAATACAGTCAATTTTCGGAGAAATTTTGAAGAAAATTTGACCTATTTCATCGCCTATAGGAGACGAACTAGGTCAACTTTTTAGCAAAGGGTTCGGGTAAGGGTTAGTTGCAGAGCTATCCCTAACCCTTGCCCTAACCCTTTTCCATCAAAAAATGACTTTCCGATTCCTACATTCTTAAATGAACCCATTTGTGATGTATTGCAAAATATGCGTGTGTGTGTGTACCTCTCTTTAAGCATGCCTTTTTTGTACTTAGATGTGATGTTTGTTATTGTTTCTTACGATGTTTAACATGTTTTATCTCATAATGTTGTACCACATTGTTGAAATATTTATTCTTGTGAGTATATGTGTGTATGCGTGCAAGCGCTAAGAGCAAGCTTTAAGTGTGGTTTGGCGCTATACAACATAAATAATTACTATTATCTGTGGCAGGAGGAGAGCCATTTCTTCCAAGTGAAGGGTCAGGCAATGCCGCACATAATGTATCTGGAGGGTGGAGACCCACTGTACCCAGATGTGGAGTCTTTGGGTGTGGTACCACTCCCCATCGAACCTGATGAAGGTTAGTGCAGGAGATCAGAATTGAATGTAGTGCCACATGACCTACTGTTTCCTAAATTACCTAAGACTAGTCTCCTACATTACCTAAGACTAGTCTCCTACATTACTTTAAGACTAGTCTGCTACATTTCCTAAGACTAGTCTCCTGCATTAGCTAATAGTTTAAGTTTGCAGTTTGACTCTTGAGGTAAAGAAGGTGACAGTGCCATTGTATATGGGATTGTGTTTTTCCATCTGTCCTACATTACAGTAGTCTTAAGTTTGGACTTTGTGTGTGTGTGTGTGTGTGTGTGTCTGTACAGGTGTGTCTGTACAGGTGTGTGTGTGTGCGTGTGTGTGTGTGTGTGTGTGTGTGTGTGTGTGTGTGTGTGAATAATCAGTTGCAGTGTTGGCTCAGTGGAAAGGAAGTTTTTGTCATAGAACAATCTGTACAATGATGTCATCCACTTTGCATACAGTAATTGAGGCTTAGATTATAGGCCTCACAGCTCCCCCTTATTACTACTCTTAAGACTAAAATTGTGGAACACTGTCTTAAGAGTAGTAATAAGGGGGAGCTGTGAGGCCTATAATCTAAGCCTCAATTACTGTATGCAAAGTGGATGACATCATTGTACAGATTGTTCTATGACAAAAACTTCCTTTCCACTGAGCCAACACTGCAACTGATTATTCACACACACACACACACACACACGCACACACACACACACACCTGTACAGACCCTGTCTAAAATTGTGGAACACTGACAGGGTCAGCAGACTTGACCACTCCAACTTTAGATTGTAGGTCTCACAGCCCCCTACTTACTAAGCTTTAGACAGTGTTCCACAGTTTTAGACAGGGTCAGCAGACTTGACCACTCCAACTTTAGATTGTAGGTCTCACAGCCACCTACTTAGTAAGCTTTAGACAGTGTTCCACTCTTTAGACAGTGTTCCACTCTTTAGACAGTGTCAAGCAGACTTGACCACAATCCCACTTTCATTGACCTTAGGTTCCTTGTACTCGTACTCGCGTATGTTACCTATGAAACTGGGTTTTTGAAATTCACACTTTCCTATAGACACCACACTACTCCATACCTTTCCCCTGGATGTAGACCACAAGTCCTTCTATTCAACGACATTTACTCCCCTGCTCAGATGTGCATGTGTGTGTCTTCGCAAGTGTGTGTGTGTGCATGTGTGTGTGTTCGGTTTTGTTAATAATGCAATAGAATTAGTGGAATCTTGCTCAAACTTGTAACTTGATAGACTGTAAATTCTGAATCTCCAATAGATTTTTGTTGTACTTGCCCATATGGGACCACCAACCAGTGTGCAACATTTGATTTTCTGTTCTTGTGTGACTTTTGTTCAGAGTCAATCTGTATTATGGAGTCACACTTCTCAAACTTTTCACAACCTTTGACTTGCCAGCCCTGGGAAATCCTCCTATGTTTTTCCCAGATTTCAAAGACCTTCCCAAACCGTTCAAAATCCTGTCCTCACACATAATCATTCTGTTTTGTCATCACGCGTGATCATGATGTGCAAAGGTTTATTTTGCAGTTCGCTTGTAGCTTCACATACTTTTTTTGATGATGCAATTATTTTAGAAGAAATATGTTTTAATTGCAGAAGAGGGTGTCAAGAAAAAGAAGTCGAAAGACGGTAATTTAGTAGTGCTGCATGTTTTCTTTTAGTTTAGTTTAGCTTTTTATTAAATTTTTAGTGTTTTTTTTTCTCTTATTTATGTATTTGTTTACAGATTCATTATATTTTTTAATATATTTATTTATACATTATTTAACCCTTTTGCTGCACGCTTTTAATGTCTGGAATGAGACATTCCCAGTGCCAGCTGCCCGGGTACCGCAGACAGAGTTCACACGCCTTCACACATCAGATATTCACTAGAGTTTGTGTAGGGCCGAGATGTGGCATTGCATTTGTACAACAAACAACCCAGGGGAAAGAACACAGACTTTTAATGACTAGAGCCTGCGTCCTCTCCGCGGGTAGTCTCTCGACGCAGTAATGCAACTTCAGTGTTCGCCTTACCGTCGCATTAATGAAACATTGGCGGTGAAAGGGTTAATGGTTTATTTGACAGTTTTATTTCTTTGTTTATTTGTTTACATATTTATTTATTTATTTTATTCATTTTGCCTGAGTTTGTTTTGGTGGTATTTAGGTTAGGAGCTATCAGTGTACGTTGCATGGCAGACAGTGACTTTGAGCTTGGTTGTAACGGCAAAATGTTCACAGCTGGAACTCTGCACACCCAGTCCCAACTCATACTTTGCTAGAAATAAATTGAAGTCTACAGATCGCGCGCAGTAGCGCCGTGGCTTGGGCACACTCTAGGTAACGATTCGTGAAGCAATGTCGGGACCAGTTAGTACTTGGATAGGTGATCATGCTTGGAAGGCCACCTTCGAACGACACAAATAATGGAACTGGCACATAGCACACTCCCAGTCCAGCCAGCTGTTTAGAGCCAGGGGAGGTAAAGCAGCAAAGGAGAGGAGATGGGCACTGCCCTCATTAAGCTGGCCCAGAGGAAAAGGTCTCAAGCGCCTCTCTCCCCAAAGACCGAAAGATTACAGGAACACCTTCTTCACCTTTTACAGAATGCCTTATGCTGACTACTTGCCATTTTGACCATGTTCCCACATCAGCAGTCAACTTTAAGAATTTATAAACAGTTTAAATTACAACCTCCAGGGCAGCGTTGATCTGAATTTTTGATTTGCCCAACATTTCAGACGTTTGCCCGACATGCACATTTCCTGTGCTTTTCAACCCAAAGAATTGGTTTGCATACTTGATGATGGCTGAGCTTTGATTGGTTTGAGAAGCTTGCCCCAAGATCTGCAAGTGTTTTTTTTGTCAAACTTTTGCTTGGCATACTGTATGTGTGGGCTATAATTGGTCGGGTGACTCACAACAAAAACTGTCAGGTACAGATACTCAAAACAGATGCTGGGTGTGCAGGACTTGATTTCATGAAGAAGGCATTGTGTAACCTTTGGTCTGTTTTATTATTTTTTTAAAAATTAATACAATTGTGTCTTATGGTTTTTATCTGTTGTTTTTTTATAATTTATTTAAAAGGGCAATGAATTTGATAATTAATTGTTTGTGTGCATTAAAAAAAAAAAAATTTGTGTGCACATTTCAAAAGGAATATATGTTTATGTGGTTTTTTCTTCTGTTATCTGTGAAATTGTATTTCTTTATTTATAAAGCAAATTGTTATTTTTGGGAGGCATTTTGAATGTAGCAGAGGTTTTCTAGTGTTTTTTTTTTGTTTTTTTTTAAATTTACAATTTTGCATGAAAACAGGACATACTAGGTTAGGTGACATTCTAGGTTTGAAATATTTGTATCTTTATTTTGCTGTTGAACAAACACTTTTTTTTCAGAACTTGACAAGACTAGTCTTAATTAGCACTTTTCATTGTAAATTAGAAGTTTAGATTTTGACATGTTTGTAGCTTCATTAGATTTTGATACAAAATATTTCAGAACCAGAGCCACCACCCAAAAAGAAAGGTAAGATATCTGGATCCAGACTGAACTCCAGGAGCCATTTTCTTGAAATTTATATAACCAGAAATTTCTTTCTGTTTTTTTCTTCAGGAAGCTAGTTTGTTTACCATACTGCCTGTAGTGTTTTTAGTCATTTAAACTTACGTTCTGGCTTTTTTTTCTGCTATTATCTATACTGCTGTTAGACCTTATATTTTTTAGTCTAAATTAAAAAAAAAAATTTATGTTAGTTTTTGTGTTATTGTTGGTGAAGATGTCTCTACATATATAGCCCTCAGACTTTTAGATTTTTTTTTTTTTACAAAACGTCAATTAATTTTCTTTTGTTCTTAAATCTGTAAGTATGTGATCACTGTTTGAATTTATATTGCATTAGTCTCCAGATTTAGAATTAAGCAGGAGTTATAGAGAATGATTTTGATTTAAAACTATTATATCAGTACTTGATCAGTACAAACATTAGACAATAGTGATACACTGGAAGCCAAAGTTTTGTTTTTAAAGTATGAAAGGAGAGCCACTGGTGTTTCATTTAAGTGTCACCCCATAAATCCCAATCTGTAATAAGGTTTGTGGGCAGAGCAGCTGTTGTGTAAAGTGGATTGGTGATAAACTGTCTTAAATTAGAAAAGGTTAGCCTTTGTGAACAGTGGATGGCTATGTACAAAATTCCGTGTTCCCGATGAGGATCTTTCCTCATTGAGGGCATTGATTTTTTTTAAACGTTTTTTAACCTGTTTACAATTAGATTTGCTCATCTGTTTGTCGCTTATTGCTTATTTTATATATGAAAAAAAAAAAATATTTGTGTGTCGTTTAGTTTGAAGCTAGAGAAGGTAATACCACGGCCCTGAAATAGTTAAACAGCACTCTGGAACGATTTATTTGCTGGTTTCCTCCCTTATCGTTGCTAACAGTATTTTTGGGATTACAAGGGGATACACATTATAAGCGGCACACCCCACATTTTTATCCAAAAAATCCAATGGAATCCATCCATAAGGTGCAGCGTGTTATAAGACACACACAAGAAAATGAAGAATCAAACTTTGTTTGGGGCAGATTTGAGGCCACATTAGGCGCCGTGTATTATAAAACGGATTATGTTTCCTTTCATCGAGACCGTTTAACCACATGCATGACAACCTTTTTAAGATAGCAGTTTTACTCCTGTTAAGACGCATGGGCCAAAGTCGAGGAAACAAAATGTCACCTTGTTGTCCATAAAGTACCATATTTCTTTCTTTTCTTTTCTTTTTTTGTGTGTGTGTTCAAGATGCTTTGGGTGATCCTATAATTATTGGTTTCTACTTTTGGGTCTTATTCTGTTGTTGTTTTTTCTCTCCCCTTTCTTTCTGGGATATCTTAAAAATTAGGTTTTGGGGGAACAGCAATGGTTAGTACTTTGAAAGCACCGAATCTGTTTCTAAGATGCACTTTACTGCTCAATCTGCCATTTTGCTTTTCTTTCTTTCTTCCTCCCCTCCCATCTCCCTCTGCATCCTTTTCCCCCTCCCCCTCCTGTTTTTTTTAAAATTGTGTTTTGCAGCTTGTCTATCATTTTGAAAGTTTGTTTTTCTTATACTGGTTTCTTTACTTTAAAAAAATCACAATTAATTTTCTTAAACTGACGCATTCTAAACAATGAAAAGTAAGAGACCTCTGTCTCTGATCCTGTCTTTTTTCTGTCTCTGTCTGCCTATCTCTGTCTGAATATATCTCTGTCTCTCCACATGGATTCTTCAATAAATGTTTCCTCTCTCTCTCTCTCTCTCTCTCTCTCTCTCTCTCTCTCTCTCTCTCTCTCTCTCTCTCTCTCTCTCTCTCCATGGATTCTTCAATAAATGCTTCCACTCTCTCTTTCTCTCTGTCTATCTCTGTCACTCTCTGTCTCTCTGGATTCTTCAATAAATAGTTCCACTCTCTCTTGCTCTCTTTCTCTCTCTTGTTATCTAACTCCTTTTCCTTTCCTTAATATATTTTCAGTCAGAAACTGTGTGTGATTAAATTGTTCAGTTTCACTACAGATAAAATGAAAGTATTTCAACAAGGATGTATTTGGACATTTGTATGACATATATACATCATCTAAACATAAAATAATTGATCCGATACGTTTTTTTTTCCAATGGTTCTTCTGCAACGTGATGGCAAAGTTCAAACAACTCCAGCAATGCTAGAAAATCAGCATTCCTGTTTTCAATGTCTTGTCTTTTCTTTCCATTATTTTATTTTGGTTTCCTTGTCTATTTTAACTGGGTTTTAAAAAACAACTATCCTGTCTGGGTCTCGCAAACTAACTGGACCCCTACGTTTAAAAATATACCAGTTTTCAATAAATAGCTGACGAAGCGTCAAAGATTTATCAAGCTTAGACTATGTGAAACCGCTTATACCATCAACGCTCGGATTGGAGCCAGCTTCGCTTTCAGGCCAGCTGTCTCTGTAAACCTTGTAGCAGACCGATGTAGCAGCGAAATGGCTATTGCCATTAAAACTGCATGCCTCTCCTTGAGTTCTTGGTGATGGGATGTAAACATTGAATGGTGGCTGAAATGGGCACGCTTTGTTTTTTATCGCCACATGCAGCGTCTGTGTCCTATTTTGCCAGTTTTTATAAGAGTATTGGTATTAAATTAAATATTTTCAGACATTTCTTTTTCTGGCATTTTCTGGCACCACTAATTTTTTTTTTCAGTATGGGATTATTTTTTTTTATTTTAATTTACTTTTTTTGTTGTTGCTTTGCACTGATTAGAATAGAAATCCTCCCTATGTTGGCCTCATGGTTTCAGTTTAAAATAACCATAAAATACAACATGATATAATACAATGCAACACAACTTTATTACCCCCAAAGGAATTACATGATCATAATACAATACTTTATGTTAACTGCCCAAATAACAGATAGTTTTGGGTATCTAGTCAACCATCAGAAATTTAAAAGACTTTTTTTTGGGTATATATTTAGATGTGTTTTAGTTTAGTGGCAGTTAATTTTTAGCTTAAAAACTTAGATCTCAATGAATAAAATGGTGAGTGTCAGCAATTGCGGACAGGGTGGGCTGTTATTTTCTTCATATATATATATAGAGGATGAAATCTTTACATTCTTTAAGTTTCATGATGGACGCAATACTAGAAACTCAAAAGACAAAATTTTTATCTAGCACTGTCGTACTAACAAAAGAAAGCACTGTTTTAGCCATAGAATTGCACCACTCTAGAACAAACTACCATTACATGTTAAAAAAGCTAACAATTTAAATACTTTTAAAAATCTTCTGGAAAAGGTAAGTTTCATTGTGGAATCCAAATTTGATTTCGATGAATGATTTTCAGTTAAATTCTAATTCCCAGAACAACTGCAAAACTAACAGGAAAATTTAATGTTGTATAAAGACAGGGACATTAAAAAAGCTGCGAAGCTTGACATAGTCCCTTGAACTGAACTGAACTGAACTGTCCTGAACTACTAAGCACAAGTTTCGGATTACATAATCGAGACCACGAAACTGGTGAACCTGAGTATGCAAAATGGCTAGAGAAAATAGATTTCATGCAATGTACCTGAAAAAAACTACACACACACACAAAATAGTTTGAAAAATTTTCGTCATTAATCTGTTATGATGTCTGAAAAGTATGCGTCCGCATTTGGAAGCTGTCCACAAAATATAGGGATGTCTAATGACATCATTTAAAATGGATTGGTTTTTCACAGTGTACATGATATTAAACAAATTAACATAATAACCTGAATTTATAAAATTAAATGTAAAATGGATTGTAACAATATATTTAATTAACGATTGCTTAATCATGTTTATGATGTGAGACTTTACATTTAAAATTAATGTTTGTTAGATGTTAAAAGTAAGACTGCTGCGCTCCCTTGTCATCTCCATCTTCCTATATGCTTGCGAAGCATGGACCCTCACAGCAGATCTACAACGAAGAATGCAAAGCATGAGTTGAGGTGCTACAGAAGACTTCTGGGCATTTCCTATACCCAACACATCACCAATGATGAAGTCCGACAGACCATCACACAAGCCATTGGACAACACGATGACCTGCTCACAGTGTTGAAGAAACGGAAACTCTGATGGTATGGCCACGTCACCACATCATCAGGACTTGCAAAGACCATTCTGCAAGGCACAGTGCAAGGAGGTAGAAGAAGAGGGAGACCAAAAAAGAGGTGGGAGGACAACATTCGAGAATGGACTGGTTTGACACTGAGCGAAGCCATCAGGGCTGCTGAGGACAGAGAAAGATGGAGTATGCTGGTTAAACGATCATCTGTGGTGCCCCTACGACCTCCAAGTTACGGGAAAGGATAGGATAGGATAGGATAATGAACCTGTATCCTCTAGTTTCAAGTTTACTATATTTGTTTATTGGCATCATATTTGAGGACCGAATGATATTTGTACAGGTTGCATGTTATAATCTGGATTCACTAGTACTATATCAAGCACGGAAATTGTGAGCTGTAGTTACTTGCAGCAAGCCTTTTCTGTGGTTAGTGTGATCAGTAAATGTTTAGACCTATGCATGGTGATTATGTGAGGTGTTCGTGTAAGGTTCAGGTCAGGGCACAACATGGAAAGAAGGGATGGGAAGAAGAGAGAGATGAGAGAGAAGAAGCAAACAGAGGATGGAATTCGAGAGAATGAAGGGAGAAAGAACAAGAAGATAAGAGGATGGAATTGGAGAGAGAGAGAGAGAGAGAGAGAGAGAGAGAGAGAGAGAGAGAGAGAGAGAGAGAGAGAGAGAGAGAGAGAGAGAAAGAGAAAGAGAGAAATTCAGTGCCACAAAAAATTTTTTTGTTGAAAAAAAAGTTTTTGTAGGTCACATTGCTATCTGTGCTTATGTATAGGTAAGAACATTTTATGTTTAAATTAAATAAATTAATGTGTGTTTGGGATAAACGTTCCTCTGCTGGACTAATTGAAACATTCCTGGTTTCTTGCAGATGCCAAGATGGGTCCCATTATGCCCGTACTGGTGACTCTGAAGAGCCATACTAAAGACGAAGTGTACTTACCGGCCACTAGGGACATATACATGTGCTGCGTTAGAACTATGGCTGTTAGTCAGAAAAAGGTCTGTATCAGTGTACTGTAGGTTTGATAGAGATACTAACTTTAGCTTTTATCCAGTTTTCACTCATTTTCCAGTGTTGTAACATCACATAACATCACATCATGTCACATCATCATATCATATCTACATCACATCCATATCACATCATGTCATATCATATCTACATCACATCACATCCACGTCACATCACGTCATATGATATCTACATCACATCACATCCACGTCACATCACGTCATATGATATCTACATCGTCACGTCACACCACACCACATCACGTCATGTTACATCAGGTCACATCATGTCATGTCATATTTACATCACATCACATCACATCACATTTACGTCACATCACGTCATATCACATATACATCACATCACGTCATATCATATATACATCACATCACGTCATATCATATATACATCACATCACGTCATATCACATATACATCACATCATGTCATATCATATATACATCACATCACGTCACCTCACATAACACACTGAATCACTCCTTTTACTTCGATCGTGTCACTATAATGATGTAGTTAATAGTATGTCAGTTCTCGTCACGCTTTTTTCAGAGTGGTAGGTGTATGAGCCACAGGTTCCTATCACAGGTCATTACTACGCATCACAAGTTTTTGTGTTTCTAATATATTTGCGACCATTGATTTGCAACTTTGAGTCTGACCATGTGAAAGGTCATCTGCTGTAGCAAAAAATGGCGTATCCCCCCCCCCCCCCACCTGTGAGTAATAGGCACTGGCCCCCAACACATTAACTCCATCAGTGGTGCATGACAAACATGGTCCGAGGGTGTTACACTCAGTTTGATGTTGGTGTTTTTCTATCAGTATCTGATTCAGCCCCGATGCTTGAATTCCTGATAGGCGTGTGTAACTCAGATTCGTTTATCCACGCAGCCCGCTCAATCAGCATACAAGTCACTGAGTCTTCGTATGAAGTTTTCCACTTTTATTCAGCACACATCAACAACTGCATACAATCGCTCAATCGCCTTTCCACTCTCAAATTTACTTTCCAAGTCACTATCAACAACAACTATCAACAACTTTCATCAGCAACTCAACTCTCAAACAGTGCGGCGCATAAAATATATAGCCTCTTTCTCTCTTCCCGCACAATTTCGAACACGGTAGACTAAAATGACGCACTACAGCCAATCAAATAAAAGATCGTCATCACCGACTTACGTCATACATCTCTCTACGCATACCCGGGACGTTCCTTCAAACTTCGACAATTATCCCGAAACTTCGATCGATAGTAAACAAGCGGATCCAGAGAATTCTACAACAATATCGACTAACGAAAATTATCAACGTTATACAAAGCCTCTCCTAACAACAATGCAAACTCAAATCAAAGGTAAATAAACTCCATTATTGAATACTTTGCAAATCAAAACGATTAGATCTATCGTACACGCTTCAGCCATACTATCCTTCGCGTTTCAACGTAACAGAGGGTCGAGGCATTGTTGTGAAGTACTGTGTGCCTTTAATGACTGTATTGAAAAGCCCTTTGCTAGACTGGTGAGATAAAATAATAGAGGAAATCCAATGTCTTTTGAAGCTGCTTATATGCTTATTTCAGAGCTTCCACCTCAGCAATGAGGATTAACAAACTCTTCACTCTTCCGCGATCATGCTGTCTAGTGTAAAAGTTTGGAAAAAAAATGACCTCGGGCGCACTTTAATTTGCCCTTAGGTTGAGTGTAGTGCGTGGCTATGTAGGTGATAAAACTTTGGGTGTAACCTGTAGGGAAACGTTTTGTTTGTTGTGGCTACTAAATAACACGCAGAAAGAAGAAATGGCATGGGGTGGTCTTCCTGAAATTAATGGTGAAGTAGATTATAATAATTCTGTTAGATATTAGAGTGTGCAGTGTAGAATGAAGTGATTGTGTTCTGATATAACATTCTTAGTTCTCTTTCGTTTGGTTGCCTGGGCTTCAGTCATGCTATGCGCCCAAAGGCTGCAAGTGGGTGCTTCAGGTCCCTTGATCCTGTATTGGCCAGCGCCTTGAGCAGCCCTTGAACTGGAAAAGCGCTATGTAAGATAAACAAATACATAAAGTGTTGTATTATGGGGAATCCCAATGTGTTCATAGATAGGAAAATATCAATATGTGTGTTTCAGCTCTTCTTCCTTCCGCGCAGCAGCCGGTTCAGGGCCGGACATGCCCTAGAGGCCCGAGGGGCCCGGGCCCCTACCCTTTTTTGAAAAAAAAAATGTGGGGGAAAAATATTAAAAAAAAAGAAAACCACACACACACATAAATAAAAACAAGTGATACAGAAACGAGAGTATCTCTGCAAAAAATCTGTGGCAAGCTATAGCACCAAAATTTTGCAAATTACATGCTCAGATTGCACCATTTTTTCTCCCTTTTCAAAAAATTTTGAATTTTCCCCCGGACCCCCCTAGCAAACTAGGCGCTTTGCGCCGTCGGCTCGGCGCTTCACACGTTCACTACTACCCAAAAATATATTTGGGCCCCTACCCCTGAAAAACTTAGGTCCGGCCCTGTGGTTTCTTCAATAATTGAAGCTGACTGCCCCACAAAGAAGAAGGAGAGAATAAGAAAAAGAAGAAGAAAAACAAGAAGAAGAGAAGAAGAAAAAGAAGAGAAAAAGAAAAAGAAGAGAAGAAGAAAAAGAAGAAGAAGAGAAGAAGAAAAGAAAAGGAAGAAGAAGAAAAGGAAGAAGAGAAGAAGACCAAACTGATACATCCATTTAAGCTAGACTATCATGAGAAGAAGAAGAAGAAAAAGAAGAAAAGAAGAAAAAGAAGAGGAAGAAGAGACGAAGAAGAAGAAAAAGAAGAAGAGAACAAGAAAAAGAAGAAGAATGGAACAAGAAAGACCAAACTGATACATCCATGTAAGCTAGGCTATCCTCATAATTTAGGTCTGAGCTTTGTGCTCACCAAAGTTATAGCGTCATTTCTTTGCTCCAACGGAGTGTCCACGTTATCTGCAGAAGATTCTAATGCCATTTCAGCAAGCTTATGCCCATACCAGATACAAACAGCAAAGCAAAATATGCTCTATAAAGTTATTTTCCCTAATTCAGTAGTCATAATTCCTAAAATCGTTTTCATAATCATAAATAATTCAGTTACCATTTTTTGTTTGTCCTCATGCAGACCCCTTGAGTAGCAAACATAATTTATCGCTGCACATTTTCACATTTTTCACAGATTATATATAAAAAGTTAGCCCTCAGATCATGGATGCACAAATCAGTTATCATCCTATTTATTATCACAAGTGTGTCGATGTTTTGGCAAACATTATTCATGTGGAACATTATCACATTTATTTGCACCAATGCAATACGAGTTAAGTTCAGCTTAGGATTTTCTTGTGATTTCTGTTCAGTGCTTGCCTTATTGATTTTATGTTTTGGCTCATCACATCACAATGTTTGATGGTAGATTTTGCTGTGTTAGGGTGGTGGGATTGAGGTAGAGGGGATTTGGGAGGGATTTTCCATCCAGATGCAATTTTCACTTACATTGAAGAAAATGGGAGATGGTCTGAAAAGCACTGAGGTTGATGTCCACGCTATCGTAGCATGTTGAATGTTGTGTGGAAGCTTTTTGGGAACCTAACTAAACAATGGAACTGAGCCGTATAACAGGGTTGTAAAAGTTTTATTTTATTTTATTTATTTATTTATATATTTTATTTAACGTCTATTCACATTTGTGATATTAGACAAAGGTTGTAAAATTGTAATTTGATAACTGATAGTATTTTACCATTTCATTAAAATCTGTGCAGAACAATTCAGTGTTTTATTGAAGAATCTGGGAAAGCCTTTTATGAAATGCATATTCGTTTCCTGATTGTGGGTTTCCATCTTTTGGTGCAAAACTTGGGATTCTTATTCTCAACGAAGAAGAAGAAGAAGAAGAAGAAGAAGAAGAAGAAGAAGAAGAAGAAGAAGAAGAAGAAGAAGAAGAAGAAGAAGAAGAAAGAAAGAAAGAAAGAAAGAAAGAAAGAAAGAAAGGAGGAGGAGGAGGAGGAAAAACATCACTGCTTTCTGCATGAGATAATTGTGATGGAAAATAAATAATCGACATTTTAAGCAAGCAAGCTGTTTTTTCTGAAGAAAAAAAAATCTGACTCACATAAATAAATAAAGGCAAATAAAGAAATAGAGGCATCAATACTGTCTTTATAATTGTAATTCATCTATGACTGCCTTTTGTGTCTTTAATTTACAGTTTAGACCCCTAGAAGGGATCCCAGCTTTTGCAGTTTTACTTGTGTGCAAAATCCCAGTGTTGCGGTGTTCACTAACTCACCCCATGTCACTAACGTGCCTGGTGTAACTGGTTTTTCTTTTGCATATGACCTATGACCCCTGTTTGATCCACTGACTGACCAATCACAAAACAGGAGACAAAGAAGGTATGAAGGTTGATGTGTGGTGGTGATGGTTTTGAAAACCTAAAGAAGGAAATTATTGCTATAGTGTTTGGTTTGACATTGTCTTGCATTTTAAATGCTTCTTCGTTGAAATGCTTTTCTAAATACATGTTTTTTGTGTGCTTATCCAATTTTTTTTTTAATGATCAATGTGAGCTTTTCCTCTATTGCTTAGCTGATAACGATTTGTCTAATACATTTGTTGCCTACTTTTTGTTGTGATATATTTGAGTCCTTGGAAAATTACTACGTGTAGGCTTGACAATCCCAAGAGTAAGAGATCCCAAAAGCTGTAATCGGGCACCTCAGGCAACTTGAGTTAGATCCTGTATTGGCCAGCGCCTTGAGCAGTTCTTGAGCTGGAAAAGCGCTATATAAGAATTATTGAATATAAAGTATAAATATAAAAAATATAGAAATTAAAAAAAAGAAGATATAAATATAGTAGTACTAGTAGCTTTAGGACAAAACAGGCAGTGATGCCTCCTTTCTTGATGTCCTATCATTGTCGTGTTTACTGGAGTCTGATTTACATGCAATTTTCCTATGATTTTGTATTCATCATAGCCAGAGAATAATAATAATAAAAGAATTAATGTTACGACCTTTTTTTTGTAGTGCTACAGGAAGGTCGTTCCAATAAGTAGTGGCTTGGTTAGAAAAAGAAAACTTCCTATATAAATAATTAAATATTCCTTAATACTGATGTATTGCCATACTGTGTTTTCTGCAGTGCATACATATTTGCATTCCATATGCATTTGACAGATATAACATTTCTTGAACATGTAAGTCGTTTGCAGTGTCAAATGTATCGAGCAACACATATTGTCCATCACTGAGTAAATAAATATTAAAAACGGCTTGAGCAAGGAGCAAGCGTCTTGCATGCAAAAGTCTGTTTTGTGTGTGTAATGGAATTGTCACTGTATGTATACAAGGCAATATTAGGGATTGAGGATATGGTTGTGCAAGCTTGAGTTTCTGCAGACATTTACTGGATCAGAAGTGAGCAGGGTGCATTTATGGTCTTCTTGATTCCAATTTATCAACTTGTATTTTCTTGATGCCAAAATACACATTTGTTCATGCTTCGAATGAGTATCACTTCAAACAATGATGGCAAAAAAAATGTTATCAATAATAACATAAACTAAATTTCCAGAAATTTTGAAGAAGACAAAAATAATTTATTTTTGCTACATTTTTCAGCTATTTAACATTGTTTAATTTGCACGGTGCATTTCAAACACTAAAACAATTTACGCATTTAAAAAAAAAAAGCACTGTCTAAATAAATTCTGCAGGCCTGTAGTGTTTGTTGCCTTTGGGTCAAGTGCTTTCATTCTTATTGTGTTGTACACATAGGACAAAATTAGTTTCACATTTTCCATCAAACTCAGGCTTGTTTAGTAAAATTTTGATAAGAATAACTTTTTTTTCTTAAACGAAAAGTTACATAATTTTCCTGCAACTGTACTAAATAATAATTTAAAAATTTAAAAGGATATATATATATATACAATTGTTTTTTTAACAAATAACATTTTTCACACTTTACGTTGCTTGTAATGATATCAGTTTTAATGTACTTGTGCAGAATGGAGAATTCCAATTTGAAAATGTCCAACCCCTCGT
Source organism: Oncomelania hupensis (assembly GCA_036898135.1). NCBI lineage: Eukaryota > Metazoa > Mollusca > Gastropoda > Littorinimorpha > Pomatiopsidae > Oncomelania > Oncomelania hupensis. Next base: position 52,152,006 of record CM072524.1, read on the forward strand.
ACAGAAAGGATTTTCCATTGAACCGCAAAAGGTAACTACTGTAAGATCGAATAGATTCTCCTTCCCAGACTAAATGACTGCAGGAAGGAAAAGTCCATACGTCTTTATCCCACAAAAACAAGGGAAACAACGTTAGTTAGTTAGTTTTTTCATTGCTTTTAGGGTCCAGCGGACTGCAAAGAGCCAAATCAGGACCACAAAATCAAGATCACAACTTGGCTGAAAGAGGACTCATCCCTGATCCGTATAAAAGATCTGCTGAAACAACCCCAGTGGTAAACACTGAAGGCATTCCACCAGCCAGTCAGTGTACAATAAAGGCATCCCACGCAGGCAACGCTGATGCTATACTCTGATTTATTGAAGCCCCGTTTACAAAAACAAAATAGAATACAAACATCATTATAAAATATCAACAAAACACATACATATAAAATGCCTACATTGCTAAATAATAATATTATAGGAAAAAGCCCTAGTGACCATTTGGCAAAAAACTTCCAATATTCCCAAGCTGATACAACAGACCTCATACACAAATGAGGAGTTTTGTCTTGGAAGACCCCCGTTGGGGTGCCGGGGGTTTCAGTATAAATAGTATCCCCACTTTCTGGAAATATAGTGCTTTAAATTCCCACCGTCGCTTTCTCATTCCTGCTCTGTTCTATCAATCTGCTATACTATCTTCTTCTTCGCTAGACCAGTCTCCTACCTTTTTTATTGAAAACTCTTCCGGGACAAGACTCCTTATTTGTGTACGAGGTCTGTTGGATCAGCTTGGGAATATTGGACGCTTTCTGCCAGGTGGTCACTAGGGCTTCCTATGATGTTATTATTAATTTAGCAATGTAGGCATTTTATATGTATGTATTTTGTTGATAATTTATAATGATGTTTGTATTCTATTTTGTTTTTGTAAACGGGAGTTCGATAAATTAGAGTACAGCCTCAGCGTCCCCTGCGTGGGATGTCTTTATTGTAAAGTGACTGGCCGGTGGAGAGCTTTCAGTTTTACCACTAGGGTTGTTTTAGCAGATCTTTTATGCGGATCGGGGGGGTTGTCCGGTCCTGATTTGGCTCGGAAGAGTCCGCTAGACCTAAAGCAATAACCATGTAATGTAATGTCCCGGAAGAGTTTTCAAGAAAAAGATAGTATAGTAGATTGATAGAACAGAGTAGGAATGAGTACAACTTATGTTAATCTGATGAATAAAAGTTGATACAACAACAACAAGTAGGAAAAAGAAAGACAGAGACAGTGAAAATTTAAAGCTCTACATTTCCAGAAAGTGGGGATACTATTTATACAGAAACCCCGGCACCCCAAGGTGGGGGAGGGGTGGGGGGGAACTAGTGTTGAGGTGGTTGAAACATTATTGAAAAACTGATTGATGTAATTGCTTCAGGGTATGGTGGAAGCTGGAAACAAGAAACCTGTCACCATCACATGGACGCCTCCACAAGGACATGACGTAAGTATGGTTCAGCCTATCTCATAGTTCAATACAATACAAAAACAAGTCTCTGTGATTGTCATCTACATTGGAAACACTGAGTTTGCTTGTCTTTTCTATGTCTACTTTTCCTCATAAATCAAGTTACACTTCACCATGCATATCAAAATGCCAAACTGTATTAACTGACTGTTACACTCGATTCGATGTTGGTGTTTTTCTTTATCAGTATTTGATTCAGCCCCGATGCTGAAGTCCTGATAAGGTGTAACTCTGATTCGTTTATCCACGCAGCCTGCTCACTCATCAACAAGTCTGAAGTCGACGTATGAAGTTTTCCACTTTTATTCAGCACACATCAACAACTGCATACAATCGCCTTTTCACTCTCAAATTTCACTTTCCAACTCACTATCAACAACTATTCACAACAACACACGGAGCATCGAATATATAATTTTTTCTCTCAACTCGAGATGACCTCAGGACGTTCTAGAAATGACGCATTACAACCAATCAGAATTAAAGATTGTCATCACTGTCTTACGTCATATATCTCTCTACACATACCCGGAACGTTCTCTCACCTCGACATTCATCGGGAAATTTCTATCGAGAGTAAACACGCAGGTCTAGAGAGTTCTCCAATAATATCGACTAACGAAAATTATCAACGTTATACAAAGCCTCTCCTAACAACAATGCAAACTCAAATCAAAGGTAAATAAACTCCATTGTTGAATACTTTGCAAAACGAAACGATTAGATCTATCGTGCGCGTTTCAGACATACTACCATTGGCGTTTCAACTAACACTGACATGATGCTAATGACCACATTCATGCTACAAACTTCTCAAGAGTCTTAAGGCTTGTAATAGGAATGAAATGCAGTGTTCAATGTTGGATTCGCAGCACTCGGCAAGATCACCAAGCTTGTAGCCAACAAGTCTTTTGAAGTTGCAGCGCTTAGCAAAATGATTGTTAATTTTATGACTGATCATTGTAACATTTTAAAAATGGGAACTACTGCTCCAACAAAACCTGTTATTTTTGAGACTCCAGAATTTGTAACAATGCAGCCGCCAATCAGGTTTTAACATAACTGATAATTAAGTATACATGCTGTTTGAGCTCTTTATTTGGGGGGGTGGGGGGGGAAGGGGAAGAACTGCGCTAAGAGCGTTTTTATTATTATGATTGTTATTATTAATAGTAGCAGTAGCAGCAGCTGTAGTATAATTACATCTAATTGACTTATTTTGTGTTTTCAGCCAAGCAAAGCTTTGGAGGAGTCCATCATTGTTACACTGAAAGGAGATGTTTCTGAACAGTACGAGCTGATGTTTCGAGCTATTGTGGTATCAGAATAGCTTTCACTGTTCCCCTGTCCTCCTACACAGTCTGAGACAAAAGGAAGCCTGGGATTAAACCTAGGTAAAAAACCACTGCTTACAACATGGTTTGAACTGGAACAACTATTATTTATTAGAACCATTCCAAGGCATCAAATCTCTGTTTAACCATGAAACATTGGTGTGCCTTTCTTCTGTGATATTAGTTTAGGTTGTGATGTTTCTGCCTCATAAGACATTGAGCAATGGGGCGTTGTCATACTTCTGTGATATAATTTTATATGGTCAGTGCCAATGATCATTTTCTAGTACTTCATCGACAGAGTTAATCGTCTGTGCATATTAGCAGTGATTGTCCTCGCAATTAAGGTATTATACTAGTAGGTACTCCAAGCCCTTCATTGGCTCTTGTCCGCTCGGCAGTTTTGACTTCACTTTCAACACTTATTATTAATGTAAAACTGCATCAAAACGAACAGTGGCTGTATTCAAATAAAAATTGAAAGCTTTATCTTTACATCTGTGTTGTTTTTAATGCATGTTTATGCGAAAGATTTCAAGAAAACAGGTTTTGAATACGCTTCTATCCGAGAGCTGAATGCCGCTCCGAATCAAAATGTCAGCGCGTCTGCTGCGAGGTTGCTCGTTTCAAACTCAAAGTGCTTTAAGATATTTCATTGGATGGCCTAAAAATAAGAACCAATGAGAAGTTCGGATACTTAGCTTCATTTACATATCAAATATGGTGGGCTCTGATGTGTAAAAGTGTTGTTACGAGCCGAACAAAGTGGATAAAGCGGTTTTGATGTAAGTTTGATTTTAACTAGAAGTTTAAAAATTAGCAAGAAATAAAGAGCAGACTTTCCTTTATAAAACTAGGGTATTTATTAATTTGTGCATTACTCTATCGCGGAGCGCTTTTCTGTAGAAAAGTGTACCCAAACGGTGTTCGGGTTTTCTTGCGGCCATGGCGAACTCGTAGGCCTATTCAGCGACACGAGTGCCGAGCGTAGTAGCACACTAGTAGGCCTATAATTTGCCGGCACACACTGCGAATTTGATGATTTCCCAACTTTGAAGCACCAAAACAGCTGAACATTACAAAGTGGCTTGGAGTATAACATATGAAGGGGTTACCTGTCAAAAATCAGCTTTCTGGTATCAATATTGGCTTCACTTTGAGACTCCAAAGTTGTCAATTTCTTCAATTCCAAAACGTTGCCAAAAAAACACCAACATTCGGCATTTTCAAACATTAATAACTTTTTACCTATTTGTCCTATGGGGGAAAAAAATATACCACTGTGTTCAGAATAAAAAGATCTATGTAAATACTTTAGTGTCCAAACTGAGTTAAAGAAAATCACAAAAAAGGTTGGAGTACCTAATACTAGAGTTGTTTTTTTTAAGTTTACACCCTTGCACTGAGAAATATAGGTAGTTCTCCAACTGGTTACAATTACATCTGTTGTTTGACCATTTGAAAGAGTATCAATTCTATTGAACTTTGCACCATTTTATTGATCCTTGCATTTATAATTTTACACTTGTTGGAATGGACAAATGTTTGAAGTACATGGTTTATTCATGATTGAACTTAATACTTTATATCGTTTATCATTTTGATAAAATCTGAATTTCTTTTAAATTAAGCTTTTGATTTCATTTGAACAAGGGTTGATTTTATGACAGTCATAATTCCTTTTTTTTTTTTTTAATAGATTTTAATGCTTTATTGTCCCTTTTTATCGGGAAATTCTGGGCCGCCTCCCCTGTGGAAGGCGTAGTCGCAGCCTGTGGCGCGCCCAAACCCAACCTACCTAACATCAGCTGTGATTTTTGAAATTTAGAAATTCTTTAAATTTTTGAAATTTTGAGGCAAATAATACAGATTTGTCGACTGGAATTGAGTTGAATGTGAATTTATTAAAAAATGTATATTGTCAAATGTTCTATATATGATTTAATGATTCTATTTTAATTTGTTGTTGAATTGTTTCACCTCTGGGGTTCGTTTCTACCGTTGTGCATTAGGTATGTTATACAAGATTGACTTGGCTGCGAGGAACGTGCACATTCCGTCCATGCGGATAAAATTACAGATTATTAAAAAATATTGTTTGCCATTTTAAATATGCATGTGTGTTTGTGTGTAAACCAGGATGCACAAATATTTGTGTATGTATGAAAATATTGCTTGTTGCTCTTAACTTTATTATGGAGACGTTTTCTGTTCATGCTCCAACATGGCAATGATCGAAAGAACAACAACAAACTTGCCCGTTATACAATTCCACTTTTAATGTCGCAGGAATTTTCACAGATAGAATTTCCCATTCCCCAATTTATTTGATTCATAATCTCCTCTTGAACAGTTAAAATTCCAATTTCATGTTCAAAATTATACACACACACAGATTCATGAATAAATAAACTTTGAAACCAATCATGCATAAATTCAGGTTGAAATTTAACAAGCAAAATAATGAAGATATTTCATCAATTGCAACAGTTTTGTGTTATCAAACTATTTTCGTGTCCTGTCTGAAAGTTTCAACAAAATGCTCAGATCTAAAGAAAACATAATACCTAGAAAAGATTACACAAAATGTATTTTATTTTCCATCTCTTCTTTTTCAAGCAAAATCTTGTCTCGGTTTCCTGAAGAATCGATGGCTATATGCTCAATCAACACTGAACATCATCGCTGAAAAGTGTCCAATTTCAGCATTACAATCTCATAAAAAGTCCAAACACTTCAAACGTCCATAAGTGGGTGGGTGAAGGGGATCCAATCTCAGCAATTTCCTCTTGCACAATTCCACAGCAGAAGACGTGTTCTGGGTGCTTGAGCTGGAGAAAGACTGGAACAGTTCTACAGCATCAACTTGGGTTTTAGCTTGGACGAAGAGGAAAAAAACATTACTATATAAATCAGGTACTGATGGTCTCCAGGCAAGCAACCAACCATTATGTATTGGCTTTAAAACTAACGGTTACGTGTTGGTCTTGAAACTAACGGCTTTGTGTTGGTCTTAAAAACAGTGGCGCCCATATATGGACAGCAACTCATTGTTCAAAATTCAGTCACAACACAAGTTTTGTCAGTAAAACAAATTTCACAACAATCAATTCAATTCAAGCAGGAAACTCATTCACAATGCAATCTTATCACATTTGATACATGAAACAATACAACTTACAAACAACAAATATTAACAAGAAAATGTTTTCTCCCATCCCCAATAAACACATCCTATCCCACCCCCCCTCCCTCTTCAAAAAAAGAAGAAAAAAAAACCAAAGAAACAACATCTTTGATTCTACTAAACCAAAAAAAACCAAATAAACACAGGTAATGTCCATCACAAGAAAGGCTCGATGGTAATCTCAATGGCTGCGCAGGGCATGTTGAGCTCAAACTTGGTGATGACGTCCGGATGTAGCACGCCCAGTGTGCCTATTTTCTGGCCACGTGCCAAGATGTCTGCACAGCGCCCAGGGAAGTATGTGGCGTCTGCAAAGGGAGAAGCAGAAAAGCTGTATATAATAATAATAATAATAATAATAATAATAATAATAATAATAATAATAATAACAATAATACTAAGATATAATAGTAATATTAAAAATTTTAAAAAGTAACACGGCACTCCTCATACTTTGGCCTTTCAAAGTAACAAAGTCTCAGCAAATGGGTAAAAAATTATATACAAAATAAATAAAAGATAAGGTTTTAGAAACCTACGCAAAATGTCACCAGGATTGTGAACAAAACAATTGCAACATTAGCGCAAACTGACATTCCACCAACATAACTACGTCCGTTACCCAGCTCAAAATATGTAGTGTAGTCTTTTCTTTTTTTTGACCTCCTTCATTGCTGTATGTATATTGTTGATTGACCCAAGGGATTAACAGAACACATTTATTGTAAAGGCATAGCATGGCATGGTACATGCGTAGAATTTTTGACGAGTTGATAGAATCCTGAAACTCCCCAGACCAATTGTTCATTCTACACCCCAATTACTGACAAGTTTAAAGAGAACAGGCCAGTTGGCACTGAAAGTCAACCTTCCCCTGGCCTCCTGGCCACAAAACGGAGGGTGAGAGATCTTTCAAGCACAGGGAAACGCCTCAAAAATATCCAACAGTTTGGGGTTGGTGTGGCTTCTGACTGCTTCTAAAGGCTAATATTCTTCAAACAAAAGAACACACGACTGACGTTGATTGCTACTCTACAAAAGGCTCATACCGCTACTCCCACCTTCTACAACTTCAACCCCCCTCAAAGAAGCAATTTTACTTACCATCTGACGCCCGCAGGCTGTAGCCAGCATCCCCACCCCCAGGGGGCACTTCCAGCAGCTGCATGATGCGATCCAGCAGGCCGTGGATCACCTCGAAGCCTGGGGATTTGTTGTAGTTCACCGCGCACACTCGCCGTTCATTTCTAGCACCCACGTCTGGAAGCGGAAATGTGGCTTGATAAGATAAACACCATCAAGTAGTCAAAGGAAAGGTCAAAGCCACATGGTTTAAATAATACATTTTAATAGGTGTGCGCAGGACATAAAAATGAGTGGATACAAAACTGCAGAAGGCGTAATGAAGATGTAAACGTTTAGTCTATAGTGGTATGAACTTGAAAGTCCATGGGCACTGAATATTTGTCTAAATTAGTACAATGTTTTCTTACAATGTAGTAAGAGCTCCAGCTTTGCCGAATATAAAATCACAAGCGCTCTTGACCAAAAAGAAATCCGACCAATCTGATTAACCAAATAGCATCACAGTAGGAACCTCATCCATTTCATTTTCTGACCATGCCCGCAACTTAGGTTTCATTCTGTCTTCTGACATGTCACTTGACCAACACATTTCCAACATATGCCGCTCTGCCTATTTCGAAATTCACCGCATTAGCTCCATCCGACAATATCTTACAACCGAAACAACCAACACTCTTGTCTGTGCATTTGTTCTATCTAAACTTGACTACTGCAACTCTCTCCTCTCTGGGTCCCCTCTCTACCTTCTTGAAAAACTTCAGAAAGTCCAAACCTCTGCCGCCCGCCTTGTTCTTAAAGCTAAAAAACGAGACCATGCCACCCCTCTACTCCGAACTCTTCATTGGCTCCCTGTTCGAGCTCGCATCTTGTACAAGCTCTCAACTATCGTTTTCAAATTCTTCACTGGTTCTGCCCCTTCATACTTTACTGACTTTCTCTCTGTCTACTCTCCTGCAAGGCAACTCCGCTCTTCTGATACAAGACTGCTTTCTATCCCCCGTGTTCACTCAAAGACCTATGGTGAACGATCTTTCTCTTTCTCTGCTGCAACTGCCTGGAACTCACTACCGATGCAACTCTGACATGCTCCATCACTTTCTTCCTTCAAGCACCAATTAAAGACCCACCTTTTTAACATGCAAACTCAATAATTTTCACTCCCCCTCCCTTTTATCCCCATATGTAATCTTTTACCAAGTCACGTCATCTGTTCATGGATGGTGGCGGCACTGGCTCGGTTCTTGGTATTCATATTATCTGTTGTTTTACATGGCCATGTTTTACTGTAATTATTTAACCATTTGATAAGTGTATATGTGTTCTGTGTGCGTGTGTGTGTGTGTGTGTGAGGATGTTTACATGGCGTTATTGGGACAAACTAGTGCAAGTTTACATATGTTCTTTGGACAGACCTCCTTGTTGGGACGTCCATTTAATGATCCGTGAGGGTTAGGGCTAGGGTTAGGGTTAGAACACTTTAAAGTACTTAAAAAAAAGGGGGTCGTAGCACGACCCATTGTCCACAGAACGTATGTGGCGATAGAGGAAAGTCCAAATAACGGTGTCTGCGCAAGTATGTGGGTGTGTGTGTGTGTGTGTGATTGCACGTGTGTTGTCAAGCGCGGCGAGCACGCTTTCCTTACCGTTTGCGAGGTACCGCGCGATACAAATGTACTGTATTATTATTAACATCAGTTAGTTGGTTAGCCTACTACTGATGCAAAACTCTGCAATAGATCTCTCTCTAAAACCTTGTAGAAGGAATATTAAAAAGATACAACAGCTAAAAAACCAACTACCTTTAGATGGATCCTGGAAGACCACATCAGAGATTTCAAACAGCTTGAGAGGCAAAGGCATATTCTTGTTGTGCTGGATCGTCTTCAAAACACCAGGCAGTAGCGTTGTCCTGGCCACCTGAACGTTCAGAGTTACAAACTTACGTACTAAAACACTGCTAAACACAAAACAGAACGTGACTTTTCTAGGCAAACACAACAGAATTAGCCTTTATGAACACTGCAAAACTATCACGATTTCGCAAATGTAGAAATAATAATTTTAAAAATCTCCATATTATTTGTAATAAGTTAGTTACATAACATGTAGCCCAACTGACCTGGAATTCCAGAGTTTTAGGGTTGGCGATATGCACAGCATTGGTAGCCTTGATGTCCTTCCTAAGCTTGTCTGCTATATCATCACGCGAACACTGTACAAATCCAATGAATCAAAATTGGCCAGTGCGCGAACACTGTACAAATCCAATGAATCAAAATTGGCCAGTGCATACTTTGTACACAAATAATTATAATTCAAATAAATGTCTAACTTTCCACATATCCTTTTTCCAACACAAAAATGGAAAGGTACAAAGGAGAAAAATAATTCATTCACATTGCCGCGAGTGTACTCACGGTGATGTGAACTGAATCCCAGTTCTCACCTTCAGTCTGTGCTGATGAAGGCGACAGGATAGTCGCTGAAAGCTACACGAGTAAGTAGCCATTTACGCATGTGTGACTTGTCAAAACTCTGTAGCCGATATGTCTACACCACAGCAGTTGAAACTACCCCAACGTCTTATTTGCGAGTTTGACCGGAAGGTTATCGAAATTTTCCGAGAACTGGAAGATGAACATAGAGCGTTGGCAAGATATAAGAACCATCTGCATTTCACGCTGCACTGCAAACATCAGAACGTAGTGCCGAACAGTTTGAGGATAAAAACATCGATGAAAGGAAATGCAGCAAGAAACATCATAGCTCGTGCTCAAAGATCTCTCATGAACGAACGGATTAAACAGATCAACCGCCGTCTTTCCATCATCGACGAAAACATCGAGCGTCTGAAATCGCAGCTCGGTACACGCGTACCTGCGAATGTCATGGCGGAAGTGACCTGTTGGGTCGAGCGCACTACTAAGTCCGAGTGGGACAAAGTGCGCAGTCGACATCGGAAAAAGTTTGCAAAACTCAAAGTCGAACTGATAGACGATCGTGTGCCTATTTCCAGAGTTGATGCGGAAGCTGCGCAGGAGCTGAGGAAAAGGTGGGTTGTGAACCTATCGGAACACTCTTTGACTGATGCAGAAATGTCCGTGTTGCTCAAAGGCTTGAACTTTGCGGTCACTCCCGAGAAACTTCCTATCGTGGATTACATCACCACCATTGAGACAGCATGCAGACAGATCAGTCCTAATAGTGAAGACGCAGCCCATCTTAGATCGGAATGTGTCTCCATACTCAAGCAAAGTCACCCCCCTAAGCCTAACCTCACTCGAGAAGAGAGACGGGCCCTCAGTAACCTCAAGAAAAATGACTCCATTATGATTCTGCCGGCCGATAAGGGTCGTGCTACAGTCATCATGCCCAAGGGACAGTACTACGAGAAAGCGCACCAGCTGCTAGGCGACACTAAGACGTACCAACCTCTCAAGAAAGACCCCACCTCTAAGTACTCCACTAGACTCACTAAGCTGCTCCAAAGTCTCCGCAATGAGGGTGCACTGACGCAAGAGGAATACAGGAGACTGTACCCCACTGCTGCTGATGTCCCCAAGTTCTACGGCCTACCCAAGGTACACAAGAAGGATGTGCCCCTCCGCCCCATCGTCGCCTCCAGAGGCTCCCTGACGTATGAGACGGCCAGGTTTGTGGCAGATGTCCTATCCCCGTTGGTTGGCAAGACTCCACATCATATCGCAAACAGCGCTGAACTTGTGCAGAAGCTTTCCGCCCTTATACCCCAGTCAGATGAAATCTTGGTGTCCTACGACGTGACGGCGCTGTTCACCAGCGTGCCTGTGACGGAGAGCATTGAGATCATCAGGCACAGACTGCAGAGCGACCCTACCATGCACCAACGTACCACTTTTTCTGTCGACCACGTTTGTGACCTTCTCGCCTGCTGCCTCAACACCACGTACTTCACTTTCGAGGGAAACTTCTTCCAGCAGACGGAAGGGGCAGCCATGGGGTCCCCGGTGAGTCCCATGGTCGCCAATCTCTTCATGGAGGACTTCGAGGGGAAAGCCCTAGCGTCCTTCCACACTCCTCCTCGCTATTGGGGCCGCTACATGGACGACACCATGGCTGTGCTTAAGAAGTCGGTGGTGGAGGAGTTCAGCAACCACCTGAACAGCCAACACCCTGCCATTCAGTTCACGCGGGAGTTGGAAGACAACGGCAGCATCGCCATGCTAGACACACGCATCACTAGGACTGACGCAGGGTTTGCATTCTCTGTCTACCGCAAGCCGACGCACACCGACCAGTACCTCCAGTTTGACAGCCACCAACCTCTCGAACACAAACTGGGGGTCATCCGCACTCTCACCCACCGAGCCAACGCCATCTGCTCTACCGACGAAGCGAAAGAACGTGAACTCGATCACATCAAGAAAGTCCTCAGCGTGTCGGGATACCAGAAGTGGGCCTGGGACATCCCTGCTTCGAAGAAAACTACACCTCATCCTTCGATGGAACGTCAGAACCATAGCAAGGGACACGTCACCATCCCCTACGTCAGTGGCGTCACGGAAGCCCTCAGCAGGAAGATCAGGAAACGGGGGGTCATCGTCCACTCCAAGCCTATCAACACTATCAGGAGTAAACTTGTCGCTCCCAAAGACAAGTCCAACAAAATGGAAAAATCTGGGGTGGTGTACAAGCTAAAATGCAGCGATTGTGACGAGGACTATGTAAAGGAGCACCACAAGCACTCATCTCCGTTCGGGGAACACCTCCTCAAACATGACCACCACCTAGAGGACGACAACATCAGAGTGCTGGACAGGGAGCAGAGATGGTTCCAGAGGGGTGTCAAAGAGGCTATCTACATCGCAGCCCACACCCCCACCCTGAACCGTGACCGGGGCCGACACCTACTGCCAGCGACCTACACCTCGCTCATTCATTCACATTGCCGTGAGTGTACTCACGGTGATGTGAACTGAATCCCAGTTCTCACCTTCAGTCTGTGCTGATGAAGGCGACAGGATAGTCGCTGAAAGCTACACGAGTAAGTAGCCATTCATCCTCCTCATCATCATCATCAAAATGACATCATATTGGAACTGGATTTATAAAGATCCACTGTCGAACAATTACAAGTGCAGCAAACCACTGCAAAGAAATAATGTTGCCGTTATCTCGCTACACGGCAGCTGTCTCCCTATACTGCTGATAACTCATCACACGGCAGTATCTCACTATCACATGCGAGAGTAGTATAGAATACCACACCCTTGAGTCTGCTGTAGCAGAAAGGCGTGTATTTCGCATACAATTTTAGATCCAGCAGCGTTATTTCCGGGTGGCAACAATAGTCTGCTTTTGATAGAATTTCTCAATTTTATCAACATGGAAATAACTTACCAAAGCAAAAGTGAGCACTTCAGTGTATCCACATGCTGCCACTTCATGTCGAAGCAAGTCCGACAGTTTATTCAAAGAAAACTGAAAAGAAGAACCCAATTTTATTTTAGATTTTGTCCCCCTTCTTCCAATGTACAAGTTGCTGGAATGGGTAGAGTCTTTGAAGAAAATACTGTACATATATATCAATATGGAAAAGGAAAAGAAGAAAAAATGGTCAACGGTATATTTTAAAATTCATCTTCATCCTGCTGACCTGAACTCCTCAACTGAACATGAAGATAAAATGTTCATTGATTAGTTGGCAAATCTAAACCTATCATTCCAAATAACTTCCAAGGAACCCTGAAATAAAACACATATTCTCATTATGCCAACATTTGTATGGTACCTGTTCAGCAATGGTGTTGCAGTCAGGGATGGTCATAGGAATGTTGTCGTAACCAAAGGCGATGGCAGCATCTTCCATGATGTCACAAGCATGCATGATATGTGGCAACAGTTAAGGACATAAACAACCATTTCTTCCCTCTCACCTACAACATAATTTTATTGCTTGATCAGCTAAAAAGTATCCATTCCAAAGACATTATAGAGACGGAAGATTAAGTGAACAATTCATTTGAGACTGTTTTAAGTGGCCTAAACAAACTCAGTGTAGTTAGGCAAAATGCTACGTTCATTACAAAATGAGATCAGAATTATGATGATGATGATGACTTGTAAACGTATACATCAAACTGTACAAAGAGTCAGAAAGGATATCAGCTCTGGTGGGTGGGATCTGCACTTGTAGCGACTTGCCATTCTCCACTACTTCAGAATCCAGACACATGCGCGTCAGGCGAGAGGCCATGTCTTGCGGCGTCATGGTTACACCCACCTGCTTGTTGATCCTCTCAACATTGATCACTTGGCTTCTGTATGCCAGCTCCTGTGACCACAATTATTGCGTTATTGGCAATGTTTACAAATACTGTCATGTGCAGAATATATAAATACAATACTAATAATAATGGGTGCTGAACGCACATTAATCCTAAATCAGACTCAAAGCATGGTGATCTGTAACCAACATACATGCTCTCATGTCACCCACACACTTCTACATACACAACAAACACACGTTCAGCACTCAAACGGGCAGTTCCTGGAAATACTCAAAACCTAAAGCTCTTCGCACACTGGCATCTAAATCTTGGCGCTTGCATCAAAGCGTCTGTGACGCGACGACACATGCATCTTGCTGCGTGCGTCATGGCTCGCACACAGGCGGATTTTGACGCGCGCTTCTTTTGTGTACTTTCCATATTTGGAATGTCTCGCTCTCGTTCTTGCTCGAGATTTTCGAATAATATCAATATTGAAAATGGCCGACAACTTTGAGTTTGCGATTTTAGATAGCTAAGAAGAAGAATGTGTGATTGTTGCTGTCTGTGATAGTTGCTGTTTGTGCCGCAGCAGTGGCAATAGACGAAGAGGAGGAAAAACAACGTCCCAAGAGAACTATGTGGGTGAGAGATTGGATGCTCAGGCGGTCATCACATGGGGCATATTCCCTCTTACTTCAAGAGCTAGCTCATGAAGATCCCCGAGAAACCAAGCACTTTTTGCAAATGTCTTTCGCACACTATGAGGGACTCTTGGGGAAAGTGAGCCACAGAATCAAGAAACAGGACACAAGAATGCGCAAAGCCATCGAACCAGGAGAACGTTTGGCAATCACACTTCGCTTTCTAGGCTCAGGTAGGTGTGCTTGTGTGTTTGTTGTAATTTTAGTCCATCTCATACACTATGAGGGACTCTTGGGGAAAGTGAGCCACAGAATCAAGAAACAGGACACAAGAATGCGCAAAGCCATCGAACCAGGAGAACGTTTGGCAATCACACTTCGCTTTCTAGGCTCAGGTAGGTGTGCTTGTGTGTTTGTTGTAATTTTAGTCCATCTCATGAGTCACTTTGATTGTTTCACTTGTGTGTGTGTAGATAATTGTACCCAAGCAGCTAATCCCATTAACTCGCATGTTTTTGTTAGCTAATTATGTTTTTTTTTAACTTCGGGGTCTGTTCTGTGCACTTTTTGTTGTTTATCATGTCTGTGGGTGTATCTGTGGGTCGTTTGTGGTGCGTGCGTACCGTGTGTGTGTGGTCGGGCGCGCGCACATGCTGTACGTGTATACCCATTATGTTAAATATATACAGGGTGGAGAACAACTGAATCAAGAAATCTCTGAAATCCGGCCGAGGCCCAGGGGCCAAGCCCTGGCAGGGGGTCCATGGGGGCGATGCCCCCTGGAAGAAAATGAATTTATGCAATTTTGAAAGTAATTTAGGGCCTCTCCTGAAAGCAAAAAGCACAAAGTAAACATGAATAGAAACAAAAAAAAAAAAAAAAGAATGTTTTATGCACATGCCTTTCAAAAAAGTTAAGAATCTTGATTTGTAGGCCTAACAAAGTTTGAGGTCCACCACTGTTACACACAAACTCCACATTTCCAATTTTACTGGGCACACGTTTGTCTATTTTTTAGCTCTAAACAGGCAAGAATTTTTATAATTTTAGATATATTTAGGGGTATGTTAGTAAAAACACATCTTAGGTATTAGTGTATAGATTTAAATGAAATAAAATGCAAAATGAACAGAAATAAATTCTCTTTTGATTATCTACCTTTTTATACTTCTCTTGTCATGTCTTGTTTTTCATTACTCCATGTGTATATAAAAAAAAAAAAATTAAAAAGTCCAAGCAAGCCCCCTCCTCTTCTTCACTTTCCTGCCATTCTGAAAGATCGTATGCATGCACACTACTGACACTAATGTCAGTACCGATCTCTTCCTCCTACTCCAAGTCCATTTCTCTCACTTCAATTTCTGATAAATTGAAGCCTGTAAACTCCCCTTCATCAGTCACGCCTGTGCTTTCTTTCACTGGAAAGGACTTTTCAGTGGAGCTACTAGGCTAATTATAGCTGGCAAGCCCTGCAGCCAGCCGGCTAGCCTCATATCATGCCTGCAGTCTCGCTTCCCGCTAACATACTAGACAAAGAACGGCGTACCACTGACTGGATATCATTCTCTAACTCTGTGCTATAGAACTGATCATGTTATGTGAAATATCGTTTGTATTGTGGTAGTCCTTTTGCATTTTAGTTACTTTCATATCTGTGTTTTGTGTTAGCATAAACTAAATCTCAGAATACCATTTCGTTTGTCTTATAGTTATATTTTAGTCGATTTGACCGTGTGTACTGATCGGCCCTTCATTGCCTTGCAACGGACCGGTTTTCGATCTAGTGTATATACGCGTTTTAATTACACATTTAAATCCTTTCTACAATGTTCATCATTTGAAGTCACTTAGTACACAGTTTGAACTTTCTGGTGATGTGGTCGACATTATAAAATATTTTCTTGTGTTAAGTTGCAGGCCTCTGTAATTGTAGCGAATTTACGAAAGTCTCGTGGTGCTAATGGTGCAAGCAATAGGCACTCAATTGCATGTAGCGCAGCCGGCCGGCCAGCCCCCTTCCTGGCCTTATACAGTACAGAGCTTGGCGCGCGGTTAAAGTAATTATAAGCTTCCAGGCGAGTGCCAGTTGCATAGCTTGTGCTGTGGGTCGCTGGCCGTCTCTCAGCAGTCCAACCTGCGTTAAGGGACCCTACGAGGCGGAACTAAGGGAGTTTTTAGACACAGCCTGAAGGTACTTGAATGACCAAGCGTGCAGTCGAAGAATCCAAACCATCCATTTTAGACACACACACAAGAAAAATTGGAAAAAAAAATCGAAAAAACTAACGCATCACTGAGAAAACTTGTGGAAATGCAGTCAAATGTTTTCACAACAGAATAAACCGGAAGTCTATTGCCGGAAGTCTCGCAATCTTTGAAACAACGCGAGAATATAACCACATGGTTGATACGGACGCTTTTGGACGTTTTGCCTGTTTAAACCTTCGGCCGCTTTCGGTCGCTATGCCCAGTAAAGGGTGGCCCCTCAGCTTCTTACACTCGGAACTCAATATTTTTTTCTCGGAAATGCAAATGCCTTCCGCGGAAATCCGCGGATCCGAGGAAAGTTCTCCACCCTGTATATAACACTTTGTTTTTGTCACAATCACCAAGTGATATTCCATTTGCTGTATGATACATGTCAATTGGTGAA
The DNA here is from genome assembly GCA_036898135.1 of Oncomelania hupensis. Classification (NCBI taxonomy): domain Eukaryota; kingdom Metazoa; phylum Mollusca; class Gastropoda; order Littorinimorpha; family Pomatiopsidae; genus Oncomelania; species Oncomelania hupensis. The sequence continues at coordinate 52,168,654 of CM072524.1, forward strand.
CTAAAATCCTGTTATCCTGTGGCTTCGTGATATGACCTTGTTTTAGTACTGGTCAGCAAACCATGTTTAATTTCTCTGTTTGAGATAATTACGTTTTCTTGAGTCTTGAATCATCATAATTAACACTTGTATGAGGACTCTAGTGTACACACTTTATGAGTGAATCAAAACTTGCATGATGCAATATGGTTTGGTTTGCACAGCTGAATTTCCTTTTTTCTTCTTGTGCAGGAGATGCATTTGTGGACCTGTCATATCTCTTCAGAGTGGCGGACAACACCATACGTAAGATTGTACTGGAGACCTGCACTGCTATCTATGAGGAGCTTAAGGATGAACATTTGAAGGTTAATGTTTTACTTATCTTCTTGTCACTTTGCTGAAATCTGTATGCATCTGGTCAAGCAGTGTACACAGTACATTGAAACCAGCCTAAAAGTTTAGACAAAATGAAAATGTGACTTAATTCAGGGTTCCCGAGGCCGCGGACCTGCCAAACTTTCATAAACAAAAACACACCCACACGCAAACAACCTAAAATGAAAGGACTACTAGTAGTAGGTAGGACCACTTATTTTTTCAAAATTACTCTATCAAATTGAAATTTGCAGGAATAGTAAATGCTGATGAGCTATGAAAAACTGCAAAATATCATAGCTGTATCTCAAATAGAATAGGAGATACGGCCGCCTGAAGTTAGCAGAAAATGTCGCAAAAGGGCAAATTGCGCATAAAGGCATATTTCAAAATTCATAAAAAATTCAAAATTAAAGATAGAGTACTCAATTTCTGTACTCTTTTTGTCACCACTATTGCCATTTAGTTGAATTTTTTTTAGACCATACTAATGTTAAATAGCAGAGGTACACTGGTTCAAAAATGACATTTTATGCAATTTCAGCGATGGAAACGGTCACATTTTCACACGACAGGGTAGCTCTGAGAAATCATAGGAAATTAATGGCTAATTACAAATTCCTGAAAACTTGCATGACTATTGTCATTAGTATGGATTTGTACCCTCAATGGTTTTCTTATTTCTTAGATGCCAAATGCCATATATATAGTGATATGAAAATGATATTTTGTGCAATCAGTGCAAAATCACCCCAAAAATAAAATTTTCTGATTGACTTGAAATTTGCTGTATATGTTGGTATTGATGTCAAATGAAAGTATGCAAAATATTAAGATAGTGTGATCAATAGAATAGTAGATACATGGCTTGAAGGTTGGACAAAATACGTACGATGAGCAAATTGAAGAAACGGCCATTTTTGAGAACTTATATTTTATTTAATACTGCAGATATAAGTCTGCCAATTGCTAAAATGTACTGTCTGTATTACTGTCATTGGCCTAATTTTTTCTCAAAGCAGGCAAACTACTGTGGAAAAAATTATTATGGTTCAAAAATGGCCTTTCGCGCAGTTTTTGCAATGAAAATACGAAAAATGAATTTCACCAATTTAACTTTATTTTATCACAAACACTTTTCTGGGTCATTTTCAAGTAAAGATGCAACAAAATGTGTTAAAAAAAAAGTTACAAATAATCATACACACCTTATTATTACAATTATGATTTATTTATTATTCATTTATTATTTTGGCAGCTGTTAAAAAAAAAAACACACACGCGCGCCCACACACACACACACACACACACAAGTGTCCAAGGCAGCAGAAGTGGAGGAAAATAACAGTTCAATTCAAAAAGAAGGTCAATCTTCTTCCTCAAGAAGGCCTGAATGTTGTCTGCCTGGGTCTTTGCAGAACGCCACTGGTACATGCAGGTTTGAATGAAGTGGCACACATTATGCGGTGGAAGACCTGAAAACAACGTGAAGTATTTTTTAAAAGTAACCAAATAGGTCAAGTGCACACACACTAATTTAATTATTACGAGACTTTGGAGAAGAAAAAGAAGATTGTGGCAGCAAATCAATCTATCACTAGATTGCTTCGCTTAATATCAAAAAGGGTGAGTGCAAAAAACAATAGGTAGTAAAAGTAAAAATTGCAAAAGAACTGAGATAAACGATCATACAGGGTGGAGTTGTATACCTACAAGCTGAGTCCATTGCATTTGGCACTAACAAAATATACATTTTAAAAACTTTCCTTATGTATCAATGCTGTAAAAACAGCAGAACAATAACGTAGGTAGCTACCTAAAGATTTACTGTATGGGTTCGAAAGCTTGCAAGCAAAAGCAAAATGAAACTGCATTAGGCCTACGTGGCTAATGTCAACAAAGAGTTATCGTTCTTGATTGCATTTGAATTTAAAAATAAAATACTTGTCGCACATTTTAGGTCGAGAAAAAAATTTATATATTACAATTAATATGTAATATTTCGACACAAAATGATTGCTGATTATTTGGTGTACTGAATAAGAAACCGTGCGATCTTACGAAGACAACTGTTCACTTGCACTACCGGCACAAGAAATGTCTGCCATCGACTCGATCATTCTGTGACAAATCTTTCGCCAAATACAAAGGATACATACCAAACAAAACAAGCAAATATTCATTCAAATACCAATTTAATTTAAAAAAGAACTATCGAAGAGTACTTACTCAGAATTGAACGGATCGAGTCCAAAGTTTCTGTACTTCCGTTAGCACACAAACCATCCCCGCCGATCGCCATTGAGCTTGCTCTGCGGGGTTCACCGATTTTCGGGTCACGGATCTTCCGCCGCTAATACTTCCGGGTCATAATTTATACCATTAAAAAGAGCAAAAAAAGACCTTTCGTTGCATATATGATACATTATAATTCGTTTCGGGGCAACGAAAATATTTAAAGAAGAAAGTGATACCTCTGTTTTAACTTAATATTTTGCCTTGAAAAAAATAAAATATTAATACGAAACAGCCATGACGTTACAGCCACGGAAATAAGCTTTCCATCGGTATAAGATTCATTCTGATTGGTTGAGAGGCGGAAGATCCGTGACGCTTTTTGGGGAACACCCAAACGTTCTGCTAACTTGACCCAGATGAAAAACATGGCCACGGGAAAATTTTCCGCTTCAAGGCACTGCAGTCATTACGTTCTAGTGTAGCGATTGTAGTTATTGCAATGATCAAAAATACACGGAAGGCAAATAAAACTATTGTGCTTTTAGAAATTTAATATTTTAAACAAATCTGTGCATTATGGTTGAAGAAATTGCGTTTTTAAAATGGGTGAATTCCACTGTGCACAGCGTGTGTCGCCACATCGCTCATAGTAGGTGGTCCTACCTACTAGCATTGGGTATGCGTTTCATTGTTTTTTTTTTAATTTGCAAAAAGCCAGAACTGCTGCTTCTTGTATGTTTTTTAAAAAAAATCCTCTGCTTGCAGGCGTGTAACTCTCTAAACTTTTATCATGCATCAAGTTTGTTGGCCTGTACTGCCTCCTCCAACCTAGCCTCATACAAAATGTCGTTTATTTTCTTGCGCGCTTTCAGTTGGTTAACTGGTCCTAATTTGTCTAACTGGGATGCGACATATCTTGCAAATTTTTCATTCTCAGTGTCTTCTCTTTTCTGTCTTAAACGTGACGCCATGTCCTGCAGGATGGCAGTGGCCTTTGAAGGCTCTCCCGAGGCCTTCCTTTTCCTCTCCATCTTGCCAAACTCTGGTGCAGGCAGAGGGCCAGGTTCTCAGTTTCTGCTGGCTGTAGCTGTTAAGACACTGCTTGTTTGGCTTGAAGCACAGCTATTGGTGGTGCCGCTGCTCTGTCCATGGCGTTGGTTGACTTGTGTTTCCTCATCGCTATCAATGGTCATGGTAAAGAGTGGTGCCACATCTCTGGTCTGAGACTCAATGAGTAGAGGTTGAGAGAGGTCGTCATCCATATTCTGCGAGGCGTCTAGTGTTGCCTGGCTGTGCAAAGTCTGTGATTCCTGTCCGTCTAATGTCTGAAACATAGTTAAAATAAATTTTTTTTAGAAAGTGTGTATTAAATTATACTTTACTGTTATGTTACAGGTTCCAACCACACCAGAGGAATGAAGCAAGGTCAACTGTGCTTTTCAAGACCGGTGGCAGTTACCCAACTGCTTTGGATGGGAAACACATACAGATCGTGTCCCCAGGGCGTGGGTCAACATATTTCAATTACCTCAGCTACCACAGCATAATCCTGCTTGCCTTGGTGGATGCCAACTACCGCATCATCTGGTTCAATGCAGGATGCAATGGGCGAGCTGGGGATGCTGGGGTGTTTCGGGACTCTACCCTTGGCCAGGGGCTGGAAAGCATGTCACTCAGCGTTCAGGAGACCAGACCATTGCCAGGAAGAACAGATCCAGTGCCATTTTTTATCGTTGGAGACGATGCCTTCGGGCTCAAGCCATATCTCATGAAACCGTACCCCTTCAGGAAGACCATGGCCAGCACAGGTAGGGCGGGTGACCCTGTGGAGATGGAGAGATGCAAGCAGAGGATTTTCGATTATAGATTATCTCGCGCTCGCTGTATCTCGGAAAACGTGTTTGGAATTTTGGCTGCCAGATTTGGCGTGTTTCAGACTGCCATGCGAATGTCTCCAGATCACGCAACAACTGTCACTCTGGCTTGCCTGGCTCTCTACAACTACTTGACTGACAAACGAGACCAACAGTTCGCTGCCCCCAACACTCACTGACAAGGAGCATCCAGTGACACACCAGAGAGTGGATGGGGACTGGAGGAACAACGATCAAAACTGTTTTGCTGCACTCACACAGCAGGATGGCAACAGAACTGCTGCAGATGCTCGCCGGGTGCGAGATGAACTGAAGGAGTATGTCAAAACGCCGAAGGGAGGGTACCATGGCAAAATCAATGTGCCTTTGGCCGTGACCTTGACTGAAGTTCTGCAAACAGACTAAAGGACAAATAGATTTTCTATCTGCAGATACAGGCAAATGGCATGTCATTGAGCGTGTCCATGTCAGTGTGCATCTGTAGCAACGATCTACTATGACTGATTATAAAGGAATAGAACTGTACTGTCAATTTTGTTAACTCACGTGTGTAGCTTAACATTGTTTGGATTTACTGGTCACCATTTTCTCTTTGGAAGATAAACTATTGTTTTGGTGTGAAAAGCACTGGTCTGAGCATTGTATGAAATAAAATAGACATTCACCCGTCACTACAGAGATTCTCGCTTTGGCAGATAGTTCTTGCATGTGGCTGAATGAATAATAAATGAATAACTTTTATTCACGTCTCAAAAATAAAATAAAAAACGTTCAAAAATAAAAATACAAAATAACATAAACAAGCTTTGCATTTGCTCTTTCTCTCTCTCCCCCATCTCCTTTCCCTCATCACCCACTATCTCCCTCTACATACTCCCACCCCCCCCCCCCCCTTTTCCATTTTTTCAGCTCTTCCATTTACTTTATATGCACAAAGCTAAAGTAATACTTATATAGGCTGTTACGTTGAAACGCGAATGGTAGTACGTCGGAAACGCGCACGATAGATCTAATCGTTTCGTTTTGCAAAGTATTCAATAATGGAGTTTATTTACCTTTGATTTGAGTTTGCATTGTTGTTAGGAGAGGCTTTGTATAACGTTGATAATTTTCGTTAGTCGATATTATTGGAGAATTCTCTAGATTTTAGTATTTACTATCGATGGAAACTTCCCGATAAATATCGAAGTATGGCGGAAGGAGAAGAAATATGTATGACGTAAGTCAGTGATGACGATCTTTTATTTGATTGGTGGTAGTGCGTCATTTCTACTGTGTTCGGAATTGTTCGGGAAGAGAGAGAGGTGTGCCGCGCTGTTTTAGGAAGAAGTTGTTGATAGTGAATTGGAAAGAAAAAAAGTGGAGAGTGAAAAGGTGATTGTATGCAGTGTTGATGTGTGCTGAATAAAAGTGGAAAACTTCATACGTCGACTTTGTGACTTGTATGCTGATTGAGCGGGTTGCGTGAATAAACGAATCTGAGCTACACTCATCAGTACTTCAGCATCGGGGCTGAATCCACTACTGATAAAGAAAACACCATCATCGATCGGAGTGTAACATAGGCATATACAAGAATTAGAGGATCGAAGCATTAAACAAAACTAAAACAAACACTAAACATGCTAAACAAAACAAATAACAAGACTCAAGCAGTGAAGAAACTAGTGTTGCTGCCCTATCCGCCCATTCATTATAAAGAAATCCGCAATGTGAGGGCATCCAACAAAATGTTACCTGGGTACCATTTATTATCAAGCCATTAAATACAGCAATTAGGCCTTAACACTGATAATACTCCTGGTGAATTCACCGGTGGTGGCCTCAGGATACCTACTTCATCTACAGATATACTTGCCCACAGCAGAATTACTCAGGACTAGGTGCTGCCCCTATACATTTCAAACTTGCAAAACATATCCAAACTGCAAGACATTACAAAAGGACAAAAAAAAATTTAAAACGTTCCTCACCAGATTGGACTTCCCACTGGTATTGAGTCTGCAGTATGGCCTAAGAAAACAGTCCAACTGGTAAAACCACTTCCACTTCACATGTGGTATGTCATTTGCGGACGCCCCACTCTTGCTTGCTTTTTGTAGATTTCTTAAATTTTTTTGTATAGCTGTCGCGGAGCCATTTGGTTTTGGTTTCCGTCATGTCCACTGAAACAAACAATATACAAAAACATATATACACGCTTGGTCTACAGATCACCCAACCTTCCACACCTCGTGGGCTGCCCCTCAAAAAGTAGGCCTGTTTGATTTTTTTCCCTAAATGAGACGTGTAGCCATAGAGGTATAACTAGCTAGTTTTATCTCTACACATGTGTGGTATGCATGTGCCTGTGCATAGGTCACTATATTACGTCATTTAATACTGACGTAAACAAGCACAAGCGGTCGATCTTGGATGTTTCTGTTAAGTCTGACCTTTTCTCGCACTTAATTATACACGTGTAGCACATTCCTACATAGCAAGTGGTCTCGCACACACACACTGCTCCTGTAAGGCCTAATAATATCCGACACTACGTACTGACAAGCTGATAATTCAGAGCCGATCCACAGTCGGCTCCATACACTGACATAGATTTAGAACTTCAAGTCAAAGAGACAACATCGGCAAAATATTTGGTCATTTACTTACCACTCCAGCCCTTGTTGATGACACTGGCGATGTAGATCATGCTCTCCCTGTTCTTATCCCTGTCATGGTATGCTTTCAACCCTGAATTGTACAAGTTCTCCTGACTCTGAAATAATTTAATCAACAACAGCACCTCATCTTCTTTCAAATCCGCCATATTTGCTTTTGAGAACGAGCGAGAGCTGCATTCTGATTGGTCAAGCCACGCGTCTTGCCGCTTGGAAATAGGATGGATCCTAACCTTGTGGTGACACGCTGCGTCCAAACACGCGCAGCAGTCGCGGACGCGAGGAAGTCTCGCACACAGAGCAGCGCGCCAAAAACTTAACGCGACGGACAAAAACTCGACGCGTTGACGCTAGTGTGCGAAGGGCTTAATCTCCAGACAGTATGTTTAACATGTTGTTTTTGTTGCCGTTTATTTAAAAATATAAAAAACTATTTAAACACTTTTGTCTAAAACACAGCTTGAGGCTTGTCTAGTACATGGGAAGAAGGAATTTTCAGTACACTGATACAGCACATTATTGTATAATGCCCGGGTTTTTACCCCTGAGTAACAGCTATGCCTCTGAGCTGAGTTTAGAGATCTCACAACAGCCAGATAAAAAAAAAAATCTATAGGTTGAATCTTGCTGATTCATTTATGCCTCAAAGACCAAATTCTTTTTATGTCCCTGCAAAAACTTAACACAAAAAGAAACCCTTTCAGCTGTGAGCATATTTTTTAAAAAAAAAGTTGCTTTGCCAGTGTATTTGTCAGAGGTCCATCTGCACCAGAAATTCCTTTACTGTCTGCTACTTGTATACATAAGAATTCATTAGTTGTATGAAATCATGTGAGTAGTCAAAAAATAACAACACACATGGTATGTCTGACTCAGTGAACCCGTGGATGGCAAAGAGGGTCACTAAACCAGAATCGGTGCTCTTGTTTACAACGAAACAGACATTCTAAAATGCAGTACTCACAGGATATATCACTTTGGATCCATCCGGGTTGATCACCTCTGCTCCTTCAACACTGAAAAACACCCCAATATTGACTCCACTTTTTCCTGAATACTGTTAAGCTCCAGTCAGACCTACCAATCCTCATAAGATTTACCCAGTCACACGCTGCAATAAGTTGTACAACAAGCTTATGATAAAATCTAATGCGATTGCATCATAGATTCAGGGGATAGAACATGTTCTAATTCCTGTGATGAAATCATAAATTCTGACCAATCAGAACGTGCTGTGCATCCTTGACATTGCAACTGAAGAAATGGCCGTACTCACCATCATCTCCTCATCTGCTACTAAAACTGCTAAATATGGCAAACAATCTCCTCTCTCGCTATCCTATGAACTGCTGGAACTTGAACTGTTGGCCATAGCTTTCACAACATGTATATAACAAGGGAGAGCACTACAGGACCAAAGAGAGAAGTCTATAAGCGAACCGCAGCGAAAACCAACTTCCCACTCTGTTGTATTGAATTAATGTTGGTGCGTGACCAGTTGCTTAAATTGTGATTAAATAGCATGGAACAAATTGTATGATTTAATCAGTAGGTCTGACTGGGCCAATAGCAAATCGTATTCCTCAATATTAAAAAAAAACAAAACAAATTGGCTCAAACAGTCGGCGTTGGAAACTAGGGCTCTAAAATCCGCTCTACAGTTTATGTCTTTATTTATCATCTCTTTTTAACGTATTACACAGCAACACACCATCTCAAATGCTGTGGTTAAGGATGAAGATAATAATAGACTGCCTGACCACTGCCACTCCTTTTAATGGCTTTATCCTCTCCCATGCCCCTCATTTCTCCTTTATTTCTGGATGCTACCTGCATTTCAGGCAGCGTAGGCCACGCTATCAGACCTCTGTCAATACCATCACGGCACAGTGTGCAGAGCGTGTAGCGTTAGAAAGTGGAGTCCAAGTTTTAAACAATTGAAATCAAATGTTCTATAAGAGTCAGTTTGACAATACTTACCAAACGGCATGTTTACACTTCAAACATTTGCTATTAATATGAATTAAGCTTCACAGAATTCTAAAACCTTCTAAACAGGTAAAAAAAGAAAAAAAAAGTAAAAGAACAGACAAACGCAAAATACCATAAAACAAAGAGGAGAATCTCAAACAAACACAGTCTCGTTCAACATAATAAATAAAAAATATTAAAAACATATTCATTCAGAATCACCAAAAAAAACAACAACGTAGAGATTGATTATCTAGCTAAATAAACACACAAACTGAATCAAGTAAAGTTTAAAAATGCTGCTAAACAAAGCAAAAAGGATGAGAAAAATGCACATCGTCTTCTCTGTTATTACGATGCTAAAGAAGCAAGCTGGTACCAAGGGCCCAGCGTGCTGGCTATTTGAGGTCAAAGCAGGCTGTTTTAGGAATCAGGCAGCGTGCTAAAACGCTTCAAATTAAGTGTATAGTGTGTGTGGCAAATAACTTGCAGGCCTTATGAGTGTTCAATGTTAAATTCAAATCTACACGTCGTTTCAATTCTTCAACACATATCACTGGAAAATGAGAACACTCAGTTGCTGCACTAACTATATTATTCCAAATGTTGAAACATTGTGCACAATCTACAATACAGTATAGTCTATCGCATATGGTACAGGTTACCAAACTAAAATACTGCTTTATGTAATACTGATACTGGATAGTACTACACACACTTTACTCCTAACCCGCACACTAAAGCATGCAATCTGTAACAAGCATGCATTCTCACATGTTACAGACAAACAAAAACAGGGTATATATTTACGTGAAGGGCTTGGCGCAGTATTCACTGAACATGGTGACGATAATATCCAGCACAATCTTAGCCTTGTTCAGATCGGTGGCAGTGGCCTCAATGAAGATGTTGCGGGTTGACAGCTGGATCTTGCTGTGGTCGCCTGCGAACAATAACAATAAGCAAAAGTTTCATTTGTAGCATGTCTAAAATAACACTGCACAAATTGTAAAAAAAATTAATGAATCAATAACACAAAGTGAAACATTTCTCAAACTATCAGTTGGACTTTAAAAAGTCAAAGACTCGACAGGCTACCAAGTTGGACTCTACTGGACCTTTCTAACCATGTCAGCAATTCTACCAAAACACAAGAACAAACAATCAGTAGTGAATCAGCTTGACATGTTGCTTTATCCTACCGAGGTCAATGATAGATTTGGAGTGTACAAGTTTTTCACTTTCAGCTACAATCACTAATGCTATCCATAATAATGATGAATAAATCCACACAATACCATTAATGATGGGTGGCATAGAAAGGACGACGTTGTTGCTATCATAAATGATAGGGTAGACAGGCTTGTCACGAATGATTGGCAGGTACTGCTTCAGATGACTCTCTCCCTAAAACATCACCAACAGCATAGAAACAAACATATTCTCCACGAAACAAAAACAAAATTATTAATAATAATAATTGTTTCGCATATAGCACAAAACAAGACAACGCGTTTGCTCAAAGCGCTTTTATCATGAATTCATTCAGGCTAATGGCTAACACATAACGTTATAAACAAAGGAAAGCAAAAGACAAACATGTTTTAAAACAAATAACATACAATATTTCGTCTATGAAGCAAAACCAAACGAACAGATCAAATATAAGACAGAGAAACTTGCAAGCAAACATACTGTCTATTAAAGATGGTCAGTCCACACTTTTAACTAGTGCAAACTGTTCGGTAAGTGATCCACCATAAGTGCACAATTACAATCAAGACTCCACAATGGATTTATAAAATCACAGAGACGCCATCATTCACAATAAAAAATGGCAACACTTACAGTGCCAGGGCAGTTTTGCCATCAAATCAACTACAACCCAAGTTTTGCACATGTTTTATTTTCATAATAAAAAACCAAAAAACCAAACCAAGTCGAGTTCAGCTATGTCAAAATTATGGCAAACTTTTCAGTATCATGAAGTTATGAATAAAGGATTGTTTAATGATATACATCACAAATATCCATGGTAGCTGAGAAACAACAGAGTACTAATGAGACAATATTGCTAACCGAATAGAGCTCCATCATTTCAACTGCTGTGAATTCTTTGGTCTGATTGAGAGGCACGAAGCGAATGTCAGCGGGTGCTTTAGCATCGAACACAAATGGTCCCTGGATGGTGTCAAGGTCGTGTGTACCTATGGCAACCAGTGACCGCTTCCTGTGCAGCAACATCTCCACATTTTATAATGTTTAACATGTAATGTTGAAGCTTATGGGTAACAAATGGTTGTAGGTTAAACACGAGAGGTTGAAGCCTCCGCTTGATAAATGTTTGTGGGTTCAACATGTGACATTGGAAGTTTTCATCTTATAAATGTTTGCGAATCACTCTACTATTCACACACAGATGGCGAAGAATCAGTACAGCTATACACAATGCACACAGCGAATGTGCTACATCTGCTGAAATAGGAACTTAAATGTAGAAAGGGGAACAAAGAAATCAGTGTGCTAAATGAAAGTTTCCTGTCAACACTGAATATTTCCTTTTTTTACATAATCATACAGCGTTTATAAACACCAACCTTTTCTAAATGCACTTTAATATTTGACAGTATTGTGAAACTAATCATATTACCTTTCAACATCTAAGAGTATACATTGAAATTTTTTTTTAAAATTGGGGGGACAGTGAATGTGCATGTTTGATGCTTATCATAATACTTCCATCAACGTCTAAATACAAATAAAAAAATAATTAATATTTTAGTACCAACAGATAGCACATGCTCACCGGCACAGATTTTGATGAAGCTTGTCCTGAAGGTCGATGAAGCTGTTGTAACTTTCCTGTTGACATAGAAAAGCACGCAGTGAACTAGGAGCAGGATGCAGTCCGTAAAATAGCTTGATGTGGATTTTGTTGAAAATGATAAACGCTCATTTGTATAGCGCTCATACTCGATGATGTAACAGCATGCTCAGGGCACATATTAAAGATAATAACAGCAGCAAAAACTATCACTGACAATATAAATGGACAGGGAACTGATTGGAGGTGATAGAAATTAGTAACGATTAATACACAATGTGATTTTTAAACATAATAATTAATATTCTAAGATAAAATGCTGACCATATAAAGGGACTTTTACACAAATATTAACAAATAAAGATCTGCTGCTAATTTACACAAATGTCATGAATACCTGAGTCATCGTAATGTTACGCAACACAGCTGCTACTGCAAAAGGTCGAACTTGACCTGTCTGGAAAATAAATAAATAGAAATAAATAAATTAAAAAATAAACACGAGCCTCAAAGGCTAACTAAAATTTACATAAAATAAAACTAAAAACATTAATAATTATATTTCAAGAGGTTGTTTTTTTCCTAAGACACTGAATTTTTCTTTATATCCAACTTGCTTCAAGAAGATTTAAATTTGAAAAGAAGTCAAACTTGAAATCTGCATTTTATACAAAACTTGAAAATCTGTTCTAAGATAAACTTGCATTGTGATCACCAGAATAATTTCATACTACACTGCCTTGCTCCTATGGCACTCCTTTACTAGTGAGTGTGCGCAGGCTTACCAAGTTCAGTGCTAAGCCCTTGAAAATGATAACTCAAAATTGTGCACCGTCTGTAATAGAGCAGGTCACCCTTACTGCCAATGTACTTATTTCTTTGCTTTGTTAATCTTCTTTCATTCCTCAGCTTTCTTCTTGTTCATCCCAATACTGATGACATTTGGCTGTACATGCCGTGGAAAGTAGAGCTGGCTACAAGGGTGCTCCCAGCTATCTGGCTTCAACACTTTGTTATAAATTCAACATTCAAGTCAATAACTAAATAAGAATAAGCACGTTGGATAATCTTACTGCTGCTCTGATGACCAACTGCTGCCGCGCACTACTCTCTGGCTCCACTACAAGATACCTCGGTGCCTTCATCCTGGAAAAAAAAATAAAAAAATAAAAAAATAAATAAAAAACGAACAAAGAATTAATTTGGAAAGTTTTCTACTTATCACAATCCATGTTGACATACAATAAGTATTTTGAAACCAAAATTACCCCTACTCCATCGTCATCAACTGCGCTTGCTTTCTTCTTTCTGTACTGGCATTTTGCAATAACATGATCTCTAACAAGACCAAAAAAAAAATATATGAGTTTCTCAAATGTTAACATTTAAATTCTAATGAACCTGCATATTCAACTTCAATAACAATCATTAATTTACATATTCTTCCTGTTTTGAAGCCCAAACACCAAAACGCGGACTTAAAGGCTCAACTTTTATTTCACTTCAATAGAAGAAATCAGTTTGCCCAGTGAGACATAAAATGGGGTGAAATAAAGTATACATGTGTAAGCAAACGCCCCACAAATAATCGAGGGTTACAAAATAAATAAAATACAGCATTCTTTCATGATAGTAAAAGACAACTGTCTCCATTACTGTATTTCTCTGGAGTTTTATATTATTGTGACTTTTAGTTTAATGAACGTTTCACTGGTTCACAAGTGTTCAATATGTCTGAGATGCAATGTGCTGTATGAAGTGTGGGTGATAAACATTTGTTGACTTGACTTATCAAGCCAGTTTAAAGAAAGAAAGAGATTTCTCTTATATAGCACACTTGCAAGCAGTTTAACCTGGACACTGCACCCAAAACCACAAGACTTGTATTGACTTGGACACTGCACCCAAAACCAAAAGATGTGTATTTACCTCAGTTTAACCTGAACACTGCACCCAAACCCAAAAGACTTGTATTTACTCAGTTGAACCTGGACACTACACCAAAACCCACAGGTCATGCACTTACTTTTCCTTGAATACCAACAGGCCTCGGACTAGTCCCTCAATGCACAGCAAATCATATCTGGTCAAAAGAAATGGTCAAAATACAAACTTCAACAGCATGGACAACTACTGATATTATTTCTTCCGCTAATGCAAGTGTACAATACCAGTATAAAACAAAAAAATCAACTAATACTGATATTCCCAAACAACCCTTTACAGCAGAATGTATCACATAAAATAGAGGCTATTTATTTATTTCATGATTTTAAACAGTTCCACTTAGTTCCTGGCCTAGTTAAGCACACAACCCCCCCCCCCCTTTACCCCCCCCCCCAAAAAAAAAAAAGAAAAAAAAAAAGAAAGAATTTATATAGATTTATTTCTTTATTTCTACTTTTTAACATGTTTTATATGAGAGAGTCGGGGCGGATGCATGCATTTTCCAGCTCTCATCTTAGCTCGTACTGATTTTCATGGTTTTGTTGAACATTGTTGAGTGTTCAATTGAGAATGAACTGTTTTTGTGGAGACCTTTATTACACATTTACCAGACTAAATCATTGTCATCCTCATCATGATACAAAGTACACACACAACTACACTTTTCATTTGTCAGGACTGCTAGAGTTACTCAGTTAGTTACAAGACATGCACACCTGTTGGCAGGGATGTCAATTTTGTATTCCACAGCTTCTGAAGCACCAGTGGCTTTTCCAGCACCTTGCTCCCTCTCTATTTGTTCCTTCTCTGAAGTCTGAAATATATTACACAGGAATGGCTTCATGTCTTTCAGTCTGTTCTTAACTAGTAACACTGAAGTGACAACACAAAACAAGATTTTATTCAGTGTATATATATAAGAAATAGCCGAAGGTCTCCGTCATATTACAAAACAACAATTCACAAGTAAGACAAACCGACAAGAATAAGATCAAACTGATAATTAAAGAATATTTAAAAAAAAAAAAAAAAAAAACACCAAAACAACAACACCTTTCATTTCAACACTCTTTGATTTTTATTATTAAAATCTGAACTGATAGTGGTTCCAGTAATACTTGTAGAAAATAATGTCCTTCAGCAGAGGTGCTTGAGGAGTGTTCCATTAACTGATTCACCAAATGTGAACACACACAAAACTACAACAACCAACATAACAGCAACGTGTGGACTATGTCACATACTAAAGTTTGCAGCCCAGTCACAGTTTAAGAGTTGACATTACTTGATATAATTCAGCAACTTGAGTAAACAAGAAAACCAATCTGGTCTTCACTAGTTCAGCCCTGCTGGAATACCAAGTCAAGGTATGTAGCTTGCTCAACACAAAGCAGCCTTCTTGCAGAGCACCAGTAAGATATACCTTAAATTATAAGACCAGGACAGGAGACCAGACCCAACCTCATCAGTACTGAACACAAATATTCCAATCTTTAATCATTCTCAGTACAACACCATGATGGCATGAACATGTTTCACTTGCTGAAAACACACAACATTAAATGCAACCGTCAATAAAATGCTTGCACACACACACATGCACAAACACCCACCCACACAAACGCTGAATGATCACAGTCATACACTACAAGACTCAAGAGCTTACCACTTCATCAAGTTCTAGGCCAAACTGAAAGCAAAGCTCGTCAAACTCCTCATCAGCTGAAAAAACAACAACACATAATTAACTAAAACAGTTCAATTATTTACATCAAAATTACATCCTGTTTTGGGGGACTCCAGTCTCTTGTTTTAAATATATGCATTTGAAAGGAAACATTATAAAAATCGACATTAAAAGTTTGGTCTCTGTGTTGTAATGGCTTAGGTATAGTCTATGTTCACAGTTTGACAAGGTGGCCACTGTGCAGCTGAATCAGTTTGTTAACAAGCCTGGTGACTATAAAATATATACAAAATATATAAACTATACACAAGCCACAGGGACTACAGAAACTAAAAGGAGATTCTGATGGATCAAAGCGAGCAATCACATAATATATATTTTGATGTTATTTTACTCTGGACATGTAGCAGAGAAATATCCTTCATGAAATAAACAAATTTCAGTAGCTAGAAGTCATTTTTTTAAAATGTTTTGTGACAAATTTTACAAAGTACAGTTTTTGAAGTACCAGATCTGTGTTAAATGATTTTTGATTCATGATTCATTGATTGACTTCTAAAAAAGTGAGGGTAAAGCCAGTACAATACTCAATAGAGAGTGTGTGCCTACCAAATTTTAGGCTTCTAGCATCAATACTTCAGTTTTATTACTTTTAATGTGGCTTCACAATGTTCAGTTTGGCAGTTGTTTTCTTGGATTTTTAGGAGGCTTATCTAAACTATTACTGTATTAGTAGTTACACTTACACTAGTCTTTACTAATTTAGAAAAACAGTTTTCTTCAGCAGACAGCCGGAATCAAAAAGTAAGTTGATTTACTTACTGTACGTTCTTCCAAGTCGTTTGAAAAGATCATCCCGTTTTACCGCGACTGTAGGCATCCTGAAAACAGTGGATTACCCTTAAAGAAACAAAAGTTTCTGTGAAAAATATCGTTAAAGAATTCGTTGCTGGCTGACGAAACCACGCTAAAAGAAGCATGGAGAATTTCTTTGGTTTCCTTTGAAGAGTTGCGCAAAGTTGTGTCCCTTTGCTTAGAGAGCGAGAAGGGATTGGATGAGTACAGTTGAACCGATTGAACTGCGTGAACATGATGGAAAACGAGTCATAAAGAAAATAAATAAAACAATAATAGGAAGGCACAGGCGGCGGAAGCTGCTCAGGATTGGGGGGGGGGGGGCACACACACATTATATTCACTGACATTCGAGGGTGGGGGTGGGGGTGGGGGTTACAGATTAAGCGAAGGCGCGAAGCCCTTTAGGGGGCTCCGGGGGCGTGCTCCCCCGGAATTTTTTTTTTTTCAAGGCTGCAAAATGGTGCAATCTGAACCTTGAAAAAGCCATCTTTGATGGTTTGGGACTTTGAGCTTTTTGAACAATTGAACTGACAAACTCTGGGGTACAAAAATTATCTTCTGCCCCTCCCTTAAAAAAAACCAAACACACACACAAACATTTATTTATCAACAGAGATGTTTTGTACACTATTATTATTCACCACTTTTTGTTGATTGTTAACGGTATAAAGCTTTACCTAACCTTGTAGTTTATGAACATCACCGCCCTGCTTTCACTTAATTCAGTCTTGCTGCACTAGGTTCCTCGGCATTAGTACCATTTGTGAATTGTATATTCTGGCAAAACAGTTCACTGCCTCTTTGTTGTCAATATCAACATCCCTGTGCACTTTCAGTAAAGCAAGTCCATTGAGTCTCTGTTGCCCCATTGTAGAGCGCAGGTAGTTTTTCAGGTTGCGCAACTGACTGTTTGAACGCTCACACTCGGCAGTAGTGACAGGTAGGGTGCAAAGGTTCATTAGCATGATAAACAGGTTGGGATAAAAATCCCTGTCACAATGTTTCAGTGCTTCTGGTGCCGTGAATGGGATGATAGCTGTCGCATTCTCAGCAGCACTTCGCCATTTGCAAACCCACCGTTGGTATTCTGCATCAAGGGTAGCGTTGTCTGGTAGGTCAGACTCCCACAACATTGCCAGCATCACCCCTTCTGGAACCCGCATGAAACAATCCTGGTTGTCTATTAAAGTGCTTGGCACCAGACAGAGACCATCAACTGCTAGACCAGCATTTTTGAACCTCGAGTCCAATTCGGTTGACAGGTGTTCCAAGAAAGGAATGGCAATGCTAATCTTGAAATATTCTTCTGGAGTGGCCGCAGGTTGGTTGTCACGGAGAGTCTGTCAGGATGCTTGACGAGGAACAATAATACCAGTTGTCAAAGCATTTGCCATTTTGCTGACTGACAGGAAATGATGACGAAGGGACGAATTTCTCTCACTGATCAGAGGGTGTTGATGATGATTATGATGATAAACACTTGTATTGGTTGATTCCATTAGAAGAAAAAAAAATCATTTGATGCGAGGGGGGGGGGGGGGGGGGGCTCCCCTGCCCCCTCTGCCTGTGGAAGGGTAGTATATATGCGTACATGTAAGTGTGTGTATTTCAGAAAGAGAGAGAGAGAGAGAGAGAGAGAGAGAGAGAGAGAGAGAGAGAGAGAGAGAGAGAGAGAGAGAGAGAGAGAGAGAGAGAGAGAGAGAGAGAGAGAGAGAGAGAATCAAACGCATAAAAACCATCATCAACAACATTACACAAACCATAAAATACTATTCACTTCAAGTTCAACTTTTCAAATTGATATTAAATATTTAATACTTAATAATATTTAATATTTAATATATCAGTACAACTTATGTCAATCTGATGAATAAAAATTGATGCAACAACAACAAAAATTTAATACCCAAACAAGTAAAATTCCAACCAAGCCTGAAATCATGGTTATTCAACAACTTAAATATATAACAACAAAATAATGTTTATTTCAGCACTCTTACAATTTAGTTTTGTATAGCTTTTTAGAAGATGTAACGATCAGAGTACCTTGAAAAAACCCTCAGTGAACTGGGAGATTTCATGGGTTATACAATTAAGAAAGGGATCGAAACTACAGTTAGGACTTGATCAAAAGATCAATAGAACAAAAATGTAATGCATGTCAAAAAGTGTATTAGAATTGTTGATAATTGTTGCTCATATATATTTATATATTAGGAGTGTTGTCGAGATTTGACATGTGGCTATTGACTGGAGGGTGTAGGTAGAAGGATGATGTGATTTGTTTTCTTTTAATTTTATTACATTTTTATTTTTAAACACAGATACATAACAAATGAAAAATCTAAAATTTACATCTAACCAAGCTATAAATATTGTGATTCTAACTACTACTACTAATGATCCAAGCCCTGAAACTTATTTCTCTCTGTCAATTTTGAGCTCTC
Organism: Oncomelania hupensis; assembly: GCA_036898135.1. Classification (NCBI taxonomy): domain Eukaryota; kingdom Metazoa; phylum Mollusca; class Gastropoda; order Littorinimorpha; family Pomatiopsidae; genus Oncomelania; species Oncomelania hupensis. The sequence goes on from CM072524.1 coordinate 52,187,517, forward strand.
AGTAACACAATTCCCGCAGTGCTTGTTTTGAGGGGAAAAAACAAATGACAGACATACGTGTCCTCACGACCCACATTGCTGTGGTTTGATGACTTACTACTAGCAATCTAAGGTCCTTCGACTTTCAAAATTCACACTGAAGATACGTTTTAATCAAATTCTCTATGAGAATCTGAACCTATCATTTCTTAAAGAAAATATAGACTTGATTTTCTTCTTCATCCCTGGACAGCAGGATACCCTCTTTTTACCATGATGTAAACTTCATTAAATATAAAAATGTCATATCAAGCTACAAATGTTGCGATTCTAAATGATCTGCACCCCGGTTCTGTCTTCCACGGAAGAGCCAACTGACTGGAGTAAGCATCCGTTGTAATAAAGACTGCTGAGTGTTGCTGGCAGAACTTTTTCCATTGTCCTGATTTTCATCTGGTCGTGCCTCACCCATTGCCAGTGCCTGCAGGTTCAACTCTTCCTAGGTCACAAGAGAAGAAAATAAAGTAAATTTAGCAATGACTTACACTGAAAAGTCAGTTGAAAATTAACTGATCAATTGGCCAACCAACCGACTGCCACTGAATGAGGTGAAGTATCTGTATTCCAAACATAGTAAAATCTGTTGATCCGTTTCTGAGATATTGAGCAAATCATGTTTAGCAAATATTTTACCCCATGCCCCGCTACCTTGACCTTTGAGTACAATTCAATATGATGGCATGGGAAACTGGGCACTAACCCAGATAATATTTCTATGACATTGGAACAAAATCTCTCCAGTGGTTTTTGAGATATAGTAGGTAGTCAAAGCCCTTCATTGGCTCTTGTCCGCTCGCCAGTTTTGACCCAGTTTTGACTTCACTTTCAACACTTATTATTAATGTAAAACTGCATTAAAACGAACAGTGGCTGTATTCAAATAAAAATTGAAAGCTTTATCTTTACATCTGTGTTGTTTTTAAAGCATGTTTATGCGAAAGATTCCGAGAAAACAGCTTTTGAATACGCCCCTATCCGAGCGCTGAATGGCGGTGCGAAAAAGTTGTCAGCGTCGTTTGCTGAGAGGTGGTTCGTTTCAAACGCTAAGCGCTTTGAGATAGTTCATTGGATGGCCTAAAAATAAGAACCAATGAGAAGTTCGGATACTTAGCTTCATTTACATATAAATATGGTGGGCTCTCATGTGTAAACCTTTTGTTACGAGCCGAACAAAGTGGATAAAGCGGTTTTGATGTAAGTTTGATTTTAACTAGAAGTTTAAAAATTAGCAAGAAATAAAGAGCAGACTTTCCTTTATAAAACTAGGGTATTTATTAATTTGTGCATTACTCTATCGCGGAGCACTTTGCCGTAGAAAAGTGTACCCAAACGGTGTTCGGGAATTCTTGCGGCCATGGCCAACTCGTAGGCCTATTCAGCGACACGAATGCTGAGCGTAGTAGCACACTAGTAGGCCTATAATTTGCCGGCACGCACTGCGAATTTGATGATTTCCCAACTTTGAAGCACCAAAACGGCTGAACATTACATGGGATAGGCCTGAAGAAAATTGGGCTTGGAGTATAACATATGAAGGGGTTACCTGTCAAAAATCATCTTTCTGGTATCAATATTGGCTTCACTTTTAGACTCCAAAGTTGTCAATTTCTTCAATTCCAAAACGTTGCCAAAACAACACCAACATTCAGCATTTTCAAACATTAATAACATTTTACCTATTTGTCCTATGGGGGAAAAAAATATACCACTGTGTTCAGAATGAAAAGCTCTTTAAATCTATGTCAGTTTTGTGATGAGGAAATCATTTTTTTAAAAATGGCGTGCATTTGGTTCGTTCTGATTATCAACAATTTCAAAGTATTTCCGCCTATCAGTTAATACGTCAAAATACAAAGAGAACATGAAGAGATGATAAATAAAACAAAAGAAAGGTGAGGAAAGATGGCAAGCAGGTAATCACCTCAGCGTCTCCACACTCCACAGCATAGCGATCCTTCTGTTGAAATGTCTGGCTTGCAGTTGGCTCAACTTCAGGGGCCCTTGAGGCAAGGTTTCTTAGTCTGCACAATTTAAACATTGCATTGTTTTTCTGTTGAAACAAAGGCAGACCAAAGTTGTTTCTAAAGTTAAATTTAAAAAAAAAAACCAAAACAACTAGATGACAAGCCATTAAAATGTATTTCCAGACACTCACAGTTCCACATAACAACAAAAAAATGATTGATTGATTTATTGTTGCTTTAGGTCCAGCGGACTCCTCCGAGCCAAATCAGGACCGGACAACCCCCGATCTGCATAAAAGATCTGCTGAAACAACCCTAGTGGGAAAATTGAACGCCCTCCACCGGCCAGTCACTTTACAATAAAGACATCCCACGCGGGGGACGGCTGAGGGTTTACCTCAACTACGCGAACTCCCGGTTACAAAAACAAAATAGAATACAACCATCATTACAAATCATCAACGAAACATATACATATAAAATGCCTATATTGCTAAATACTAACATCATAGGAAGCCCTAGTGACCACCCAGCAGAAAGCGTCCAACACTCCCAAGCTGATCCAACAGACCTCATACACAAACAAGGAGTCTTGTCCAGGAAGAGTTTTCAAGAAAAAAGGTAGGTCATTGATCTAGCGAAGAAGAAGATAGTAGAGCAGAGTGATAGGACAGAGCAGGAATGGGAAAGAGTATACGAGGAAGATAGCAACAGTGGGAATTTAAAGCACTAAATTTCCAGAAAGTGGGGATACTATTTATACTGAAACCCCCGGCACTCCAACGGGGGGGAACTGTTGCCGTAGTGAATCTGTCATGCCTACAAAGGCAAGACAGGTTTTCAACTGGGGCTTTCACTGTTCCCTTTATAGGTTAGAACAATCTACAGTGGCAAGATTGCTCATGACCCCAAGGGGTATAACAACAACAAAATCAGCATTTTTATAAAAGTTTATTTATCTTGGTGGTGATGTGACTGGATTTTATCCTAAAGAAGCAAAAGGAAAGTATGGAATGATGAGCCCCAGCCTGAACAATCTGTAACTGCAAGCAAAAGATTATGAAATTTTTAAAAAAAAATCTAAATCGGTTCTGCAAATTGAGAGAAGGCAATGCAAAATGTGTTTGGAAAATGACCCACATTGACCTTGACCTTTGAGAAAGTGGGGGTGGGTGGGTGGGAGGGTGCAGTTAGCTCAATGGTATAAGCGACAGTTAACAATTGCCCGAGTTGCCTAGGCAGAGCGCTATGTAACGCTATGTAACTATTTTGGAGGAAAGTCTGGGCAACCCTATGCCCGCGGAGAGTGCTACAGAACGCTCCGTAGCAGTCTTAAAAGGTTGTTTGCAAAGAGAACAAGATGGCGGCCAAAGTGGAAGGCTTTCGTTTTTTGTGAATGGCAATGTATTCAACGATTAAATAGCAAGGGAGGACTTTTTTGTCATTTAGTCTGGTAAGATTTGTGTACTTGTTATTTGATGAAATAATTATGTTTATGTGCAAACGGTATGAATTAGTATTTATATTTGATAGTTGTTGACGACATATCTTCCTAGAGCATCTCATGTCAGATGCCCTAGCAGATCATGGAGGTATAGTCAGCATAGGGGGTAGAGCAATCTCCAACCTCCGTTTTGTGGATGACATTGATGGAATGGCTGGAGAGGAACAAGAACTTGAAAAGCTGATACACAGGCTTGACACCACACGCCTGTGCTTTCTTTCACTGGAAAGGACTTTTCAGTGGAGCTACTAGGCTAATTATAGCTGGCAAGCCCTGCAGCCAGCCGGCTAGCCTCATATCATGCCTGCAGTCTCGCTTCCCGCTAACATACTAGACAAAGAACGGCGTACCACTGACTGGATATCATTCTCTAACTCTGTGCTATAGAACTGATCATGTTATGTGAAATATCGTTTGTATTGTGGTAGTCCTTTTGCATTTTAGTTACTTTCATATCTGTGTTTTGTGTTAGCATAAACTAAATCTCAGAATACCATTTCGTTTGTCTTATATTTTAGTCGATTTGACCGTGTGTACTGATCGGCCCATCATTGCCTTGCAACGTACCGGTTTTCGATCTAGTGTATATACGCGTTTTAATTACACATTTAAATCCTTTCTACAATGTTCATCATTTGAAGTCACTTAGTACACAGTTTGAACTTTCTGGTGATGTGGTCGACATTATAAAATATGTTCTTGTGTTAGGTTGCAGGCCTCTGTAATTGTAGCGAATTTACGAAAGTCTTGTGGTGCTAATGGTGCAAGCAATAGGCACTCAATTGCATGTAGCGCAGCCGGCCGGCCAGCCCCCTTCCTGGCCCTATACAGTACAGAGCTTGGCGCGCGGTTAAAGTAATTATAAGCTTCCAGGTGAGTGCCAGTTGCATAGCTTGTGCTGTGGGTCGCTGGCCGTCTCTCAGCAGGTTATAAGCAGTCCAGCCTGCGTTAAGGGACCCTACGAGGCGGAACTAAGGGAGTTTTTAGACACAGTCTGAAAGTACTTGAATGACCAAGCGTGACCACCTCCAGAGACTTTGGAGTGGAAATGTGCAGAGAAGACAAAAATGATGACCAACATGGCATCAACATTTTTCAATGGCATCAACATGGACATCAAAGTCCAAGGCCAATCCCTCAACACAGTGCATAGCTTCAAATATTAGGAGCCATTGTATCAGAATCAGAATTTATTCAGCCAAGTGACAACATACATTGCACAAGGAAATTGACCCGATGTTGGTAAAACAGTCACACACTCAACCCCACCCCACCGACCCCTTAAGAATTCAAGTTAAGGACTTACGTTAACAACACCAAGCGCAATCACAATGGACATAACAAATAACAAAAATGGACATGTGTACAGGGTGTTCCAAAAGTCTTGGGCACATTTTGACATTGAATATTTCCGAAACTATTAAGGATATAAAAACGCATCTGGTAAATTCAGAAAGCTTGTAATATCAATTTTTACATGGAATGTTCAAAGATGTTCAATGTGAGCACCATTGGTCACACGACACACATCAAGCCGATAGTCAAATTTTTGCCAAACGCGTCCCAGCATTTTCTGGTTGAGTGAACGCCATTAATGGGTCTGAAAAGAAATAAAAAAATCAACAGCTTTACAAAAAAACTTAATGTAATTAGCTTTAAAATAGCACAACTTTTATCTTACTACCATTCATAGTAATTGAGATATGGGGACTTCAAATGTGCCCAAGACTTTTGGAACACCCTGTATATCCTATATATCTCAGTCATGCTATAATTACAAAATCTAACAAACACACACACACACCCACCCACACACACACACGCACAAGGTAAGGCTGCTGCGCTCCTTTGCAATCTTCATCTTGCTATATTATTATATGCTTGCGAAGCATGACCCTCGTGGTAGACATACAATGAAGAATACAATGCATGGAGATGAGGTGCTACAGAAGATTTTTGGGCATTCCCTATACCAAGCACATCACCAATAATGAAGTCTGACAGATCATCACACTGTAAGCCATGGACTACACGATGACATGTTCACAGTGATGAAGAAATGGAAACTCCGATGGTATGGTCACGTCACCAGATCATCAAGCCTTGCAGAAACCATCCTGCAAAGCACAGTGCAAGGAGGCAGAAGAAGAGGGAGATAGAAAAAGAGGCGGGAGGAAACATTCAAGAATGGACTGGCTTGACACTGAGCGAAGTCATGAGAATTGCTGAGGACAGAGAAAGATGGAGTACACTGGTTAAACGATCATCTGTGGTGCCCCAACGACTTTCGAGTTTTGGGATAGGATATGATAGGATTTGATAGTATTGTTGTGTGGTCAGTGCGATTGACAGTAAGTTTCAGCCAACATGGACTGCACCATTTTAAAAGCGCTCGCTTATGGCAAAAGGTTGCCCAGAAACAAAAATAGTTAGCGCAAAGCAATTGCAAACGTTTTGTGGAGCTTTTTTTCTAGACAACTCGGGGCTGAACTTTGAATGTCAAGCAATAAAAATGACTAGCATGGCAGGCAGTGGTTCCATGGTGAGAATGTGGTTATATGACCATTTTTAATTTTAAATGTTAATTTAGAAAACCGATTTGCAAGACTTGCTGCTTCAGTATCAATGGCAGGATATTATTATTAAAATCCATGTGAATGTATGCTTTTACGGCAATGATGCAGACTATGCAGGATATATACCACCAGATCACCATCTATGGCAATACATGTATGCAAATGTGCAAATTTAGTGCAATGATTTTTGTAGTTGGATTTTGGGTAACATTTGTCACTCATGCAGGCAAAATTTGGGTGGCATTGTTAGTGAAAGTGGCAACTACAAAGCAGCACTATCCAAAACGAAGAAGAATAGGATGTAATGCTGGGTGTGTTTTTGGATCTGGCAAATGAAATGCATGCATGCTCAGTCAGACAGGACCTCAGTTTAAGACAGTTCACCTGTGTTCTTCAGCAATGGAGCCCCTGCTGACTGTCTGTCTGGATTTCTCACTCTCGAAAAGGCTGTTAACATTCTCCTGCCGAATCCTTATTCTCCGTCTGCTCCTTTCCATTGGGACCTTGGAAGATGCTGCCATAGTGCTGCTGCTGGGTTGGATAATTTCTGCTTCTTGAGGATTTTCCACAACGTGTCTCCGACTTGCAGCATCGTTACTTCTATTTTGCTTGCTTCTCAGTTCAGCCCCTTCACTAGCAAACTCCAACACTGGGCGAACCCTTTTTCTCTTGGATGGAGAGGAGCTTTCATCACTTTGTACAGCGTCTCTGTATAGTTGAACATTGGAGTTGTTTCTGTTTGGAGCTGCATCACTTTGTGAGTATGACCTATCTGTCATGGACCTAGTGGCTGATGATGGTCTGATAGCACTACTTCCTGGCAAAGTGTCTATTAAATTGCTTCTCTTTCCCGAATCCTGGTTAGCTTCATTTTGAGCCGCTGGAGGCGTTCTCAACCTTTTATGCGGTGGTGACTGTGGGTTTTCTTGGAATACTTTTGTGGCTACATGCTCTCTGGGCAAATTGTCCCTTACATCAGTGTCCTCAGAAACGGGCTGTACGGCAGCTGCAGTTCCTATGCCTGTTGAACCCAACGCTGAATTATTTTCTGACAATGTGGACGTGCTCCAAGGAGATTTTCTTATTGGTTCTCTTGCCTTCACATTCTGGGGGGGTTTGACCATGGCATCATGGGCTTTTGGTTGAGCGAGGTCTTTCTGAGCTGAAGGTTTCCTGAGGTTGATTTCTTGCCTAGTGTTCTGTGTTTGCACATCAGTAACACAGCCATTTTCATGTCTACTTTCAGACTTGAGAGTGAAATGAAGGTTGACTACATCTGAGAAAACTTTGAGAGGTTTCCCCTTCTGCTCAAAATGCACCCGCTGCCCTGTACTCCAGAAATGGGATGAGGTCACACACAGAAAATGTGGAGTTTGAATTTTCACCACTGGTTTGTCATTGTGCAGCATAAAGAAAACTGTCCGTACACATTCATTAATCTCCTGTACCAAAACAGAGTCAGATTTGTTGGCGACTGCATCGCCCAAGAACTTGACCTTGTAAACGGTGTCTTGGTAACGCACCAGGCAAGTATCCTTCACCTTGGAGTTTAAGGAACTGAAGGAGAATATATTACGTTGACTCATTGTGTAGACACAGCCTTTGAGCAATTGAGGGGTAGGATGTCAGCTCTCATTTCTCACCTGACAGCAGTAAATCATCAGAAAATCGACATGTAAAGTAAACACACACTAACAAACAATCAAAGAAAAAGGTTAATCTGCAAAATTATCAAGGAAAATAATGTAAATAAAGCTACTGTGTAATCAAAATTAATCATCAGTATAATAAATGCATAAAGCAAAGAACAAAAATGTCTGTTTATGGTAACCGACTGACCCTCATTTTTTGGCCGACCCTACACTTTTGTTGGAATCGTCTGGAAAAAAAAAAATCCCCAAAAAATCACACCCAAGGTTTTTGTGTGTTTTGTTTGGTTTCGCTGTATATGCCCACAATCAATCGTGTTGATCACTATGGCACTTATCAAGGTGCATGCTGGTTGTGTTCTTGTCACCGGCACTCACCCGTCTAGGACATAAGCGTCAGGATCTTTAAAGTCCGTTATGATGGAATGTATGCGACACAGATTAGACCTCGGTTTATACTCTCATCCGAAGGAGTAGGAAACTGGAGTAAAGTGTCTTTCCCAAGCCCAGGACACAACACAATGCCCCGCCCTGGGCTCGAACCTGGGACCTTCAGATCTGCAAGCCAACGCTCTACTCTAGTCTAACCACTCGGCCACCGTGCCTCCCATGGTGAAAAAAGAATCAGGAAAAAAAAGTAAGTCTACCAACCGACCCTATTTTTTTCCTGTTACCATCAGACCTTTTTTTATTTTCGCCTAATCAACTACTTGAAGGTGAACTAGGCCTACTCATGTAAGTAGAAACAACTAGAAAGAGATTGTCTGCTGCTAATTTTGCAGTGGATTTTGAAATGGAATAATCGCTTTCACGTGAACCAAAATAAAATAAAAATTTGAATGAGTATATAGAAATTTTGTGCATCATGACAGAAATTAGCACAATTAACAATGTAATGCACTGGTGTCAAAAGTACGTCTTGAAGTTCTTCGGTTTGTCTTCACACAGGCTGTGAAATCTCTGTCCATCGTATTCTGTTTACTTTGGAGTGCTTTCCCTTGGTTATGTGACCAAATGCGATTTCAAGTTGAAAGAACGGATCCTTCCGGTTGTTCTCCTTCTGCCACGTTTGTTTACACTCGTAACGGTTGTGTAGAAGTATGGCAGAGTTTAGGTACTTCTTTCCCTTTATTAGTATACCTCAGAAGGATTTCGTAGAATGGTTAAAATAATCAGACACAACGGCTGTAGCTGGGACTATTATGTGTTTATCATATCTGATACATTATAATATAAAATATACACATTCAGCCTAGTTAGTAGTTTTACCTTAAAAAAAGGTTGTTTTAAAAGAAAAAAACACAAACTCGGAAGCTTGTTTTTTAACTGAAGACTCGTTGTGTTGTTTTATCTTCTCTTTTTTCTACATTCAGCCTACGGCTACAGGTGGCAACCAAGAAAATGAAAGTTGAAGCAGCTAATAATACTTTTTAATAGTATAGGCTTTACCGAGTTTTAACCTATTGCAAGTCTTTGCAGCTGTTGAGCGGTCCTACAGGTCCTATCCTATCCTGTCCCATAACTCAGAGGTCGTAGGGGCACCACAGATGATCGTTTAACCAGCATACTCCATCTTTCTCTGTCCTCCGCAACCCTGATGGCTTCGCTCAGTGTTAAACCAGTCCATTCTCGGATGTTGTCCTCCCACCTCTTTTTCGGTCTCCCTCTTCTTCTTCTACCTCCTTGCACTGTGCCTTGCCGAATGGTCTTTGCAAGGCCTGATGATTTGGTGATGTGGCCATACCATCGGAGTTTCCGTTTCTTCACCACTGTGAGCAGGTCATCGTGTTGTCGAATGGCTTGTGTGATGGTCTGTCGGACTTTGTCGTTGGTGATGTATTGGGTATAGGAAATGCCCAGAAGTCTTCTGTAGCACCTCATCTCCATGCTTTGTATTCTTCGTTGGAGATCTGCTGTGAGGGTCCATGCTTCGCAAGCATATAGGAAGATGGAGATGACAAGGGAGCGCAGCAGTCTTACTTTGGAATGTAGACTGATGGTCCTGTCTTTCCAAATGGGCTTCAACCTTGTCAGGGCATCAGTTGTTTGTGCGATCCTGGAGAGGACTTCCTGTCGAGACCCATTGTCTGATACAATGGCTCCTAAATATTTGAAGCTATGTACTGTATTGAGGGATTGGCCTTGAACTTTGATGTCCGTGTTGATGCCATTGGTGTTGTTGGTCATCATTTTGGTCTTCTCTGCACTTATTTCCATTCCATAAGCTCTGGAGGTGGTGTCAAGCCTCTGTATCAGCTGTTCAAGTTCATGTTCCTCTCCAGCCAACCCATCAATGTCATCCGCAAAACGAAGATTGGAGATTGCTCTATCACCTATGCTGACTGTGCCTTCATGAACTGCAAGGGCATCTGACATGATGCGCTCTAGGAAGATGTTGAAGAGTGTTGGAGAGAGTAGGCATCCTTGACGCACACCGATTGTTGTTCTGAACCAGTTCCCGATGGCACTGTTATGGAGAACTGCACTGGTAGCCTTTTCATACAGGCTTTTGATGACTTCAATAATTTTAGGGCTGATTTTGTACACTTTCAAGTTTCATTGTTGCCCATAGAGCTGCATGCCAGACTTGGCCAAACGCCTTCTTGAAGTCTATGAACACATGATAAGATGTTGATGGTGTTGTAGGTATTTCTCACAGATTATTCTGAGGTTGAAAATCTGTTCAATGGCACTTCGCCCTGCCCTGAATCCTGCTTGTTCTTCAGCTATGATTTGTTCAGCTTGGGGTTTCAACCTGTTGAGTATTATTTTCAAGAGGACCTTGCTGGGATGGCTGATGAGGCTGATGGTGCGGTAATTTTCACACTCCTGAAGGTTACCTTTTTTGGGAAGAGTGATGACAAGCGACTGGGTCCATGGTGTAGGCCACTCCCCACTCTGCCAGATCTTGTTACAGATAATGGTGAGGGCATCGATCATCGCTTCTCCTTCTGCTTGAAGCAGTTTTGCGGGTATGTTGTCCACTCCAGCTGACTTCCCTTTCTTCAGCGATTGCACTGCTGCCTCAACTTCTTCCGGGAGAATTGGGAGGATTTCTTCTTCTTCTCTGTTCTCGGGACATGCTAGAACTGATGGGTCTCCATTTGGTGTATGATTTTAAAGGTCAGAGCAGTACTTTGTCCATCTGTCCAAGACTTCTTGTTCTTCTGTAAGGCATATGCCAGACTTACTTTGGATCGTGGAGACTTTGGGCTGTTTAACACTTGTCAGCCACTTCACAGTCTGGTTTAGCCTTCTTGCTGTTGTTCTTGTTCAGACTGTTCTCTATTTCCTGGCATTGATCTTCTATCCAATTCTCCTTTGCTGTGCGCATGCCTTTTCGGATGTCATTGTTTATTTTTCGGTAGACATCAGCTCCCTGTGAGGTGTTCTTTTTCTTTTTTATCTCTCTTCGTTTATCACACAGATCCAAAAGTTCAGGTGTGATCCACTGCTTCTTGTTTGGTCGGTGCTTGCCAAGGATCTCAGTGGTGGCATGTGTCTGTTACACTCAATTCGATGTTGGTGATTTTCTATCAGTATCTGATTCAGCCCCAATGCTGAATTCCTGATAAGGTGTAACTCAGATTCGTTTATCCACGCAGCCTGCTCACTCAGCAACAAAACACGGAGTCGAAGTATGAAGTTTTCCACTTTTATTCAGCACACATCAACAACTGCATACAATCGCCTTTTCACTCTCAACTTTTCTTTCCAACTCACTATCAACAACTCTCCAAAACAGTGCGGCACATAAAATATATAGCCTCTCTCTCTTTTCCCGAACAATTTAGAACACGGTAGACTAGAATGACGCACTACAGCCAATCAAATAAAAGATCGTCATCACTGACTTACGTCATACATCTTTCTAAACATTCCAGGAACGTTCCTTCAAACTTCGACATTTATCGGGAAAATTCTATCGACAGTAAATACGCAAATCCAGAGAATTCTCCAATAATATCGACTAACGAAAATTATCAACGTTATACAAAGCCTCTCCTAACAACAATGCAAACTCAAATCAAAGGTAAATAAACTCCATCATTGAATACTTTGCAAATCGAAACGATTAGATCTATCGTGCGCGCTTCAGACATACTATCGTTCGCGTTTCAACGTAACAGTGTCACAGCTGAGTTGAAGGTGGTGGTCATGGTGTTGACATCTACTTCACCAGCCCCCAAAATGAGCAGTGGTGCAAAGTTCCCTCCAATTGTGGCCTGAAATAATTCTGCCACCTTCAGGTCTTGCAGTTTGTTCAGGTCGAACTTCAGTCTAGTGCACTTGTCTAGATAGTTCTTCATACTTCTAAATAGATAAATAAAATAAATAAATAAATAACATATTTTGTTTCTTTTGTTATGCTTTAAAATAAAAAAAAAGTGACTAAATCAGGTTTGAAACCAAGCCTCCAAATCCAATAAGAGAGTAGGCCTGCTGTACACTTGCTGAGACCTATGAGAGGTAAGCATCAGCGAGGTTCAGTGGCACTGGGATTTATAACGGTTCACGTGCATTTTATTATTTCAGTTGTTTTTAGGTATAAACTAAAGTAATCATTGTTTTGTTGCAGGCTGCTGTAATATTGTCTCCCCTGGATCCATGCTTGGGGTGTTGAGAGTGTTTGTAGAAGAACTGTTTAGACCTCTAGTACATCATCCAGTATCACCACCACCTTCAGCCATGGCCAACATCAACAACAGCCGAACAGAAAGTAGAAAGAGAGGGATCAACATAAGATCAGTGGAACACACAGACTTGGAGCTTGACTCCTTCCCTCATACACCCTTGTCTGCAAGCTTTGACGAAGATCGTTTCAGCGATGAGAAAGGCGACTACAGGAAAGGAAGTGTACGAAGTGACTTGGCGAACATTCTGCTGTTGGTGTTTTTATACGTTCTTCAGGGAATCCCACTTGGTTTAGCAGGATCAATTCCCATGCTGCTTCAGGGTCGTAAAGTGAGCTACACTGATCAAGCCATCTTCAGTTTTGTGTATTGGCCGTTCAGCATCAAACTGCTGTGGGCACCTTTGGTGGACTCTGTGTACTTGAAGTGGTTTGGTCGCCGCAAGACATGGCTGATCCCCACTCAGTATCTGATTGGCGTCTTCATGCTAGTGTTGTCCTTCAATGTCAAGTCCATCATGAGTGAGGCCAACGTCGATGTCGTCTACATCACCGTCATCTTCTTCATGCTCAATTTCCTGGCCGCCACTCAGGACATCGCTGTTGATGGCTGGGCACTCACTATGCTGTCCAGGTTTGTTCCTCACGGTCTTTGAAAGTGTTGAAGACTAAGTTTCTTCATTTAAATTTTTGTCACAAGATTGTACTTTTTGCTATATAATATATAAATTTTATTAATTGTCATCATTTTGTAAACTTCCTCTCCAGAATTGTGTTTGATTTTACTTTTAGCTCTGTTTAATATTGTCAATGTATCTCTTCCACAATTTGATATATTATATATATTTTACTATTTATATATAAATTGTGTTGTTTCTTTCTCACTGTGACTGTGTGTTAGCACATTGCTCAGCTGTACAATAATTTACAATGTTTGCAACAAAGATATAAGGTAATTATCTGCTCTCGAAGGTGGATAAAAAGTGGCTTTCAGTTCCTTGTGCTTCTCCATAGCTAAAAGAGCTCAAATGTAGTACCATTGCATTTATAAAGCCTGGTTCTCCTGACACGTTTCAAACTCTACCAAAGGCCTCATCAGAGGAGGTTTGGCTTTGAATGCTTAGACTACACCGAGTGCAGTCTATATGTTATGCATGGGTAGTCACAAAGACACCATTGAAAAGTTCACACTAGGAAGAAGAAATTTAATTTTTTGTCCACCTTTGAGTGCAGGATAATTGCCTTTCTTGATGTTTAAAGCAACTTGCCGCCCTGTCTTGTTTTATTCCTTGCTCTTTAAGGGCTGCTGTATTGTGCTAGCTATTTTGAGAGAATTTATTATAACTTTTACAATTATTTGAAAGCCTTTTTCAAAGTCATTCTCTTGGTTGATCCTAGCAACTGGGGTGATTTTTAATTTGCGACTGGCTTCTTTCTAACGTGAACTTCTCAGCGGGTGCCTACCCATGCAGTACATATAGACTGCACTCAGTGTAGTCTATGATAAGAATTAAGATGATGATGATCATTGTTGTCAAGGTGGCAATGTGGTAATTCGTCCTTAACGTTAACGCAATAAGATGTTAAGCTTTGTTTTCCCCTAAGCATTCAAAGCCAAACCTCCTTTTATGAGACCTTTGGTAGAGTTTGAAACGTGTCAGGAGAACCAAGATTTATGAATGGAATTGTACTGCATTTGAGCTCTTTTAGCTCACGGAGAAGCACATGGAAAGCCAGTATGTCGCAATTTTTGTCCATCTCAGTGAGAAGAATAACACAGTGAATAGCTTCAAATATTTAGGAGCCATTGTATCGGACAATGGGTCCCGACAGGAAGTCCTCTCCAGGATCGCACAAACAACTGCTGCCCTGACAAGGGTGAAGCCCATTTGGAAAGACAGGACCATCAGTCTACACTCCATTGTAATGCTGCTACACTCCCTTGTCATCTCCATCTTTCTGTATGCTTGCGAAACATGGACTCTCACAGTAGACCTACAACGAAGAATACAAAGTATGGAGATGAGGTGCTACAGAAGACTTGGGCATTTCTTATACTCAGCACATCACCAACAGTGAAGTCCGACAGACCATCACCCAAGTCATTGGACAACATGATGACATGCTCACAGTGGTGAAGAAACTGAAACTCCAATGGTATAGCCACGTCACCAGAGCTTCAGGCCTTGCAAAGACCATCCTGCAAGGCACGATGCAAGGAGGCAGAAGAAGAGGGAGACAGAAAAAGGGGTTGGAGGACAACACTCGTGAATGGACTGGATCGACACTGAGCGAAGCCATGAGCCCGAGGGTTGCTGAGAATAGAGAAAGATGGAGTACGCTGGTTAAACCACCGTCTGTGGTATCCCAACGACTTCTGAATTATGGGATTTATATCTGTATTAATTTTAGGATTTTAAATCATTATATATATATATATACAAATTGTAAATAATTGTAAACTTGGTGTTTATTATAATTTTATTATTTTAAAAATGTAAAAATATTTACAAGTATCTATTTTTTTTTTCACTGTCTGTTCTCAGACTGACGTCCATTTTGATCCAGACATTGCTGAAAACGCGAAGCAGTGGAATCGCACACATCATGAAACAATTCCCTTGCAAAATAAACACAAACAGTTTAATTATTGGCTATTTACAATTATTTAAAATGCCGTCAAAATGCAGTTAAAAAACAAAAAAATTATACTTGTAAATAATTTTACATTTGTGAAAATAATAAAATTATTAATAAACAACAAGTTTACAATTATTCAAAAGGAGTCTACATTTTTTGGGGACTTTTTGTTATTTTGGGGGGACTTTTTGTTATTTTTTTTGTTATTCAGGGAGAATGTAGGTTGGGCCAGCACGTGCAACACAGTAGGACAGACAATGGGATTTTTCTTGGGCAACGTTCTCTTCCTGGCCCTGGAATCGGCAGACTTTTGCAACAACTATCTGCGATTTGAGCCTCAGCCGGAGGGCATTGTCACTCTAGGAAGTCAGTGTTTTACTTGCCGGGCTGATTCTTTTTCTTGTTTTTTTTCTTTCTTTGTTTTAAATCCTTGTTCTTGTTCTTTTTCTTTTTTGTTGTTTTTCATCACTTCCAATTTGTTGTTTTTCCACAATGTGATGTTACGATTGTTAGGCAAATTGACTAAAAAAAATAAAGAAGAAGTAATTAATGTATTCATTATTACAGGGATGATAACACATGACTTATACTATAGGGGATTCTGTGTATATAATTTAAGTATAAGAAAAAAGTCGAACAATAAAGGATGTGTACTAATTTCCATATTATATCCACATAGTACTGGTTATCTTTCTTCTTCGTTCTTTTGAATCATCCTCATCCTTATCTTCTTCTTCTTTTTCTTTTTCTTCTTCTTCTCTTTATGTTTTAGTTGTTTTCGTTTTGGTTGTGTAAAAATGATTTGTAAAATTAGTTTATACAAACTAACTACTTAGTAAATGCCACAATGAACTGTGTTACATTGACTTTGCTTTTTGACAGGTTTCCTGTACTTCTGGGGGATCGTGTTCTTTGTGACGACGACCATTGTGGGCATCCTGAAGCCGGAGCGTCCAGACCCAGACGAAGATCCAGACCATGGAATTGTGGACACTTACAAAACTCTGCTGGACGTCATCAGGCTGCCCTCGGTCATCTCCTACACCATCATCCTACTGACTGGCAAGGTGAGAGGCAGGGATGACATTGAAGCTATTTCATTCATTGATAGGGAGCTGGTTTCCTATGTTGTGGGTCGCGGGTTCGAACACAGCATGGGGTGAACTTTTGACTTAGGCAGGCATGCCTACCCGTACGGAATTTCCATATTTTTTCCGGAAATTTGAAAAACTTGGCAAGCACTACGGAAAATACAGATACTTGTTTCACAGTCCGGAAATAAATAAAAACAACATTGGGGAAAAAAATCAAACTCGTTGGACTGTGGTAATGCACTGCGTAACGTTTTTCCGAAGACAGCCGAACTCGGTTTAATGCCGCAATGCCCAGTCGCAGTAGAGACAGGTGGCATTGAAGTTTCCAGTATAGGCCCTGAAGTTTGCCGAACCAGTTTTTGTGCAGTCGCAGAGAAGATCGGTGCTCGAGAGATAGAATTCAAATCATGGCGTCCAAACGAATGGCTAAGCAAAGTGATTGTGAATTTGAATCTTCAAAGAAACGGCGCAAGGGTCAGACATATATTGCCTCGTATTCGGAAAAGTGTCTTTTCGTTATTCGCGGAAGCACCGACTCAAAAGTACGATTTGTGCCAACCAGTTTAGCATCTCCGCCGGTGGTATCAACGGCATCAAGTGGCACATGGAAGAATTACGAGGCTTTGCAGAAGAAAAAGAAGATTGTGGCAGCTATCCTGGATTCTTCGAATAATATGAAAAATGATGAGTGCAAAAACAGTAAGTAGTAAGAGTAAATACGGAAATCATAAGAGTAATACTGAAATTTGAAAAAGCTAATGGTAATAGCTAATACTGAAACTTCAAATGGAGGGTAGGCATGCCTGCTTAGGGATAAGACTTTCAGGTTACCGAGGGTTTTCTTCAGGTACTCCAGTTTCCTCCCTCCCTTCAATAATGGCATTGAATGCAGTCTGTCTAAAAATGTTAAAACAAAATGTGATTTTCCCTCCGTCTACTAATAGTGACTTGCTTTTACATGACCTGTTTGAGTGATGAATGTGTGTTTGTTGCGTATGGAGAAGTGTCTGTAACATGTGTGCATGTGTGTGTGTTATAGATAGCCGCACTGTAGGTATAATTTAAGAATAAGGCATGAGTAGCATGAAGTATTATTATTATTATTATTATTATTATTATTATTATTATTATTATTATTATTATTATTATTATTATTATTAATTATTATTATTATTATTATTAAATTGATGAAAACTTGCATTGTTTGCTTTTGGAAACAGATGGAAGAATGATTATTTATTTCGTTATTTATTTGTTTAGTAAATTTACTTTTTTTAAATGTTTATTTTAATTATATAAAATTATATATAGTTATATATATTTATTTATTAATTACTTTAAAATTTAAAAAAAAATCTGTTTGCAGGTAGCTTTTGCGGCCGCAGATGCCATGACCAGCCTGAAGCTAATTGAGGCAGGAATGCCAAAAGAGCGTCTGGCTCTGTTTGCCGTTCCCATGGTTCCCATCCAGATCCTGCTGCCGCTGATGATCTCACGTTACACACATGGCCCCAAACCTCTGGACATCTGGCTCAAGGCCTATCCATACAGGTGAGTCACGTGCCTGAAATAATGTAATTTACCTCTTTCTTCATCTTTCATCTTTTTTCTTTCACTGTGTTTACTATGGCTCGTGATCTCCAGTTACACTCATTACACTGGCATACATGGGTGGTTTCCTCGTTGAAGGTCCAAGCTGATGAAGGGTCTTCGTCTTCAAGCTCTAGTATTGTCTCATGCAGTTCATTAAGGCTGTTGTACTTAATGTGAGGACAAAATTGAAAATCAGCTGACTACTGTCAATGGTCTGCCATAGAGACTTAATCTAGAAGACCTTTGAAAAGGATAGATATCGAGGGAATGGCATCCGTGATTTGTTGATGTCAGTCTATCATTAGAGGTATTCTGTGATGTACTAAACATGTATTACATATTTCTCAGACCGTAATCTTGGCATTTCTCAGTCATGAAAGGTTTTTGACTCCTTTAGGACATTTGTATGTGCTCTTGAGGCTCTGCAAACTGATTTTATTTTCACCTTTATTATGAGTCGCACTAGGTTATTGCAAAATGTATACACACACATTCTTTTCCCCGTACATGCAAATTTGTTGGCCCTATTTTTTTTAGTCACATGTATGGGGATTGGGATGCCAAATTGAAGTCCTTTTCTGACTTCATTGGCAGTTTGAAGTTGTAGACACAACAGCTTGCAGTGGTCCCAAGGCCATAAATGCACTAAACCATAACATTATCAAACTATCGCAAAAGATTGTGAACACTGCAGGCTGTGACTGTTTCAGGGTGCTAATAGGGCCACTGTACGCGTTGCTGGTGTACTGGTCTTTTCATGTTCAGTCTTCACCCGGTGAATTTCCCTGGTACTTCTACGTCATCGTGCTACTCTGCTATGCTGTGCACCAGGTACATCGCTTGTTCACCTTTTATGTGATATCCATACCATTAACAATAACATTGACAATATCTACAAACTACCAATATCGCAGTCATCAGCAGTAACAACAGTGTAGAGAAAAAACCAGCTAGTCTAAGAGAAAGAACATTGGCAAAAACATTATTATGACTTGAACAAACAAATGTACTTAAGTTTGTGTCGATGCTTGTGTGTGTGTTTTACACGGAAAATACTATTGTGAAATACACAAATGAACATGCAGTTAAGTTTGTGTGTGGGGGGGTATTTTCCAGGTGTTTGTGTACATGATCTTTGTGTCGCAAATGGCGTTCCATGCCAAGATAAGCGACCCAGCCATCGGTGGAACCTACATGACGCTGCTCAACACTGTGGCCAACCTAGGTCTGTATTGCCACTGTGTGTGTGTGAGTGGATGTGTTTGAGAGTGAAGAGACCGATAAGTGGAATGGTTCTGTTTCTGATTCAGGAGAAGTTGTTACATGATTTTGTTGTATGATTTTGATGATGATGAGGGTGATGATGAGGATGATTTGAAAGTTTTGTGAAAGGGTGTCCATTGTAAAGTCCAGTGAATACCGTAGTGTGCGATTGACTGTGCAGGTGGGAACTGGCCCAGCACGTTTGTATTGTGGCTGGTGGATCGAGTGACTTGGAAATACTGTACCGTCTCTAGACTGCCCTGTGATACCAAACATGCTGAATCTGTAAGTTGGAACTTTTTGCAGCTAGTCTGTCTGTCTGCTTT
Organism: Oncomelania hupensis; assembly: GCA_036898135.1. Classification (NCBI taxonomy): domain Eukaryota; kingdom Metazoa; phylum Mollusca; class Gastropoda; order Littorinimorpha; family Pomatiopsidae; genus Oncomelania; species Oncomelania hupensis. The sequence continues at coordinate 52,206,798 of CM072524.1, forward strand.
TTGTTTTCCCTTCCTTTATTTTTTTCTTTCTATTCTTCCAGTTCCTTTCAGTCATTCTTTGTTTTTTAAAGTCAAGCCAAGTCAAAGTATTCATTATTCCACAAAAGGAAAATGTAGGGGTCTCTGGTACATATGAACAACTTAATAATATATGATGCACACACATACAGGGATACAGAAAATGACGTAATGTTGTACATGGGATGTTGTTTATTTAATTTTTGACTGGCGTGCTCAGCAATGTCAGTCTACCTCTCAGACGCATTGGATGAAGAATGGATGCTGAGCAGAATTCTTGGATAATGCGTCTTGGGTACTTGGGTACTCACCCCTTAAAAATTTTAATCCAGATTTTTGCAAATCTGTGCGAGATAAGTCCTAAATAGTCCAAAAATGACATTTACAAAACATGTCCATCGGTCTGTCTGTCTACTGTCCACCGTCTGTCTATGCAAAACTTGCAAGTGGATTAATACCTCAGAATCTATTTTAACTATGACAACCAATTTTTGTAAGATTGTGTATACCCATGAGATATAATAAATTATCAGTGAATGAATAACTTCACTTCAAGGTCAAGGACAACAAATGTTAGTCGAAAAATAACAATTTTTCCAAAAATTTCACTTTTTTTCTCGGTTATTAATATTGAACCCATAATTCTTTGATGCATGATAGTTATCAGTGAAACACACATTCTTTACACATTTGGTCAACCTCACTTCAAGGTCAAGGTCACTGGAGCTGTTCAAAGTTGGTTAGTATAGGTACTTTGAAGTGACTTTGACCCTAAACTATGAGAGATATAAAGTCCAATCTTGTTGTATTTAGAGATGGTAGATTGATGTTTGATATAGTTTCAGTTTTTATGTTGATCTTGAAGGTCAAGGCCATTTTAGACCTTGCAAAAACATTTTTAAAATAGGTACGGTGGAATGTTTGTTTATTTAACCCATAGTATGCAACAACATTGGGTTATTTGATCAGACATGAATGAGAGGTCACATGAAGGCAGGGTCGTCTCAAGGTCAAGGTCACTAAAGGTCAAGATCATGCCAAGGTTACCTTTTTTTTTTTTTTTTTTTTGGGGGGGGGGGGGGGGGGGGGTCATAATATACAGAATATAGAATACAGAATACTTTATTGTCCCCACAAACACCTGCAAGGAAATTCTTGGTGCAGTATTCATCTGCATATAAAATCTTAAAGCAATGAAACCATAACATCAACACAAACTGAAAATAAATAATGATGATGATATCTACAGTGATTAAAATCCAACGACAATGATACTATCACACGCGCACGCACACACACACACACACACACACACACACACACACACACACACACACACACACACACACACACACACACACACACACACACACATATATTCTTATATGTGGCACTCAAACTAACAATGATTGTGAAAAAGGAAGCATGGTTTGCCGCCACCTCTATTATCTCAAATTTTTCAAGTGGGCGCCTGTACAACGATGGCTGCTGGGGTTCAAGGCCACCGCCACGGCCAGAGTCAAGGCCATTACTAGGATTTCACCGAAGGAGATGGCACATGGCTTGGGATTGCTATTGCTGTAGTTTATTTGATAGTACATGAGAGTATTTGGAGGCGGAGGTCAAGGTCATCTCAAGGTCAAGAGCATAGAAAGATCAAAGTCGATATTACATTGCATTTTAATGCCACCATTTCATTTTGGATTTTCTGGGCACTCGTTTTCATGTTCAGTATTGCAAGATCCATAAGTGGCATGTGTGTCATATGGGCTTTGCGCTTCTAGTTTGTTCCTGAGATGATCATGTATTTCTAGTTCTAATACTGGTAACTGGGTGAAAAATGTTTCAACTTCATACACATATATAGTGTATGTAAAGCTCACAAATTAACTCAAGTGTAAACATAGCCAACACACACACACAAACACACCCACACCCATGCATGCACTCATGCACTACTGCACACACACACACTGTTACACTCGGTTTGATGATGGTGTTTTCTATCAGTATCTGATTCAGCCCCGATGCTTGAATTCCTGATAGTTGTGTAACTCAGATTCGTTTATTCACGCAACCCGCTCAAGCAGCATACAAGTCACTAAGTCGACGTATGAAGTTTTCCACTTTTTATTCAGCACACACCAACAACTGCATACAATTCTCAACTCAACTCAACAACTTTCACAGCAACTCTCTATCAACAACTTTACTCTCTCTCAACAGCAACTCGGCACACGATTAAATAACCTCTCTCTCTTCCGGAAGAATTTCGAATAATGTAGAAATGACGCACTGCCACCAATCGAATAAAAGATCGTCATCACTGACTTACGTCATACATTATTATTTCTCCTTCTGGAACGACCTCTTGCTTCGACATGTATCGGGAAATTTCTATAGAAAGTAAACACTCAGATCCAGAAACTTCTACAGTAATATCGACCAAAGCAAACCATCAACGTTATACAAAGCCTCTCCTAACAACAATGCAAACTCAAATCAAAGGTAAATAAACTCCATTATTGAATACTTTGCAAATCGAAACGATTAGATCTATCGTACACGCTTCCGACATACTTTCGTTCGCGTTTCAACGTAACATAACCCCCCACTCAAGAAGAAATTTACCCAATTTCTTTCAACAACGTTGAAACGTAATGCACAAACAAAGTTCAGAATTAAAACTTATTTCGGACTGTCTGAACACTATCAATGTTCTCAGCTCATTCACACAAAGTTTCTCATCTGCAAGTCTTTCTGGATACTGTCAATGTTCACAGTTTATCTACACAGTCAATGTTTTTCATCTTCAAGCCTGTCTAGATATTACCGATGTTCTTAGTTCACCAACACAGTCAATGTTCTTTCAACCGCAAGGAAACGACGCCCCCGTCAGTTGCGGTCGTCATCGGCCCAGGGTCAAAGACGATGATCACGTGGGCTTCCCTGGAATCAGTGCGTCCTCCGTTGTCTCCTTCTTCCATCGGATGTCCGACGCAGTCGACGTTGTCAGCTCCCAGGATGCATTTGCTGGGTCTCACGATCAGGTTGGCTTCTGCGGGACGGTGGAACAGCTCCCTCATGGTCTGCAGATGCTCCTTCCAGGTCTGGGTGTGGACTTCATGTTCGACCAAAGTCGTAGAGCCTGGGACATCATTGAAGTTAGGGGGAAACTCGCCCATAAGGTCCTCGAGCTCCAACGTTTGACCTTCCGTCAAGCTCGGTCCTAGCTTAACATCATCGATGCCTTCTTTGCTGTGGAAGTCTCCCAGTTCCAACAGTTCTTCGCTGTCAAAGCTGTCGTCGGTCACAGCTGCTGTTGCTGCATGTACAGTCTCTGGCGGCCTCTCCACGTACAGCTTAAGGAGGTTGGCGTGGTATATTTTGGAATGCTGGCCGACCTTCACCTTATAGTCGTTGATCCCCACCACGGTCTCCACTTCGTACGGGCCTTTCCACTGCATCAGCAACTTATTATGATCGGTAGGTAGCAGCACCAGCACTTTGTTGCCAGGTTTAAACTTCCTGTTCACAGCCCTACGATCATAGTAGTGCTTTCCACAGTCCTGGGACTTCTTCAGGTTTTCTCTGGCTATCTCGAGAGTCTGCTCCAGCTTTTCCCGTAGCTCAAACACGTACTGGTAGCTGTTCTTCACCTCTGGGGTATCTACTTCTTTCGTCCACAGTTCTTTCAGGATGTGCATCGGCCCTCTGATGGTTCTTCCGTACAGCAGCTCGAACGGAGAAAAGCCGGTGGACTCCTGCGGTACTTCTCTGTAGGCGAAAAGTAGGGCGTTGATGTAGCGATGCCATTGTCTGGGCTGCTCGCTGCACAGTTTCTTCAGGGTGGACTTAAGCGTAGCATTGAACTTTTCGACAAGCCCGTTGCACATTGGATGGTAGGGTGTCGTAGTTAAATGCCGGATGCTCAGCAGTCTGTTCACCTCATTCATGCAGTCAGAGACGAACTGCGTCCCGAGGTCTGTTAGAATTTCTTCAGGCACTCCAAGTCTACTGAACATGTCCACTAGTGCCTCTGCTACAGTTTCAGTGTCAATCTTCTTCAGTGGCACTGCTTCTGGGTACCGAGTCGCATAGTCTACTAAAGTCAGTACCCATCGATGACCTTCTTCACTCGGAGGTCTTATTTCGCCGATTAAGTCTAAGGCCACCCTCTTAAAAGGTCGGTCGATCAAAGGCATTCTCTGCATTGGCACTTTAGGGACCCTTCCTCGAGGTATGGTCTTCTGGCAAATGTCACATGATCGACAGAAACGGCTGACGTCCGCATGAAGTCCTAGCCAGTAGAACACCGCCTGGATTCTGTCTGACGTCTTCTTGATGCCTAGGTGACCTCCCATGATTGAGTCATGCGCTACTTCCATCACCTGGCGCCTTAGGGGTAACGGTACCAAGACTTGACGTAGTGGTTTACCTCCGTTGACCCTCGGGTGCTGGAAGATTCTGTACAGGATCTTGGCCTTCACCTCGAAATAGACCGTACCACTGCCTTTGGTCACGTGGTCTTGGCAGTTCCTGTACTTGTTTAAAGTACTATCAGCTTCCTGGAGCTGGATCAGCTTATCTCTGTCCACGATGGCAGCTTTAGAGTTGTCGGCGACCTTCAGTGGCGTAGACGTCTTGTCTCTCTTGGCCTGGGCCCTGGTAGTGACAGCACCGACGATCTCTGGTCGGCAGGGCTGAGCCGGAGTAACCACATTGTCCCGTAGCAGCTCTGTAAGGTCTCCATCGGGAAACGGCAATGGATCCTCCTCCACAACTTCGACGTGTTGAGTTGAGGCAGGACTCCACTCCGGATCGGGGTCGTCGGGTCGTCTCGCGCCGTCGATATTCCCGATCATCAAATCATACAGCGGCTTCTTCAGGCAAACCGCTTCGACTTCGCCTATGTAGAAAGGGGTGTTGACATGAATCTTCGCAACTGGCGCTCTCACACATTTGCTGTCGGCCATAAGTGTCCATTTTGAATCGCCAGTGAACTGTTCTTTAGCGATTAGGTCTTCTCTGACGATGACCCCACTGCAGCCAGAGTCTCTTAAAACAGTCACTTCATGATTTCCGACGCGTCCCTTGGAAACAGGCATGTTCTGGACGGTCACAGCTGCGCTGGCGACGACGGGGATGGATTTCCCGTTGGCAAGGAGAAGTTGGCCATCGGTCATGCACTCTTGCACGTCCGCAGGAGTAGCTGTGCGCTTGGCCCCACTCGGAAGAATGACGCTCCCGCCGCACACTTGATGGTCAGATCTACTGGTTTGCCGTTGATTGGAGAACCGCCTCTGCCGGTTGCCCGCCGCTGAATTGTCCGTACTGCTCCGCTGTCCGCTACTTTTGTTTTGAGGACAGTTAGCCGCCCTGTGGTCTGTAGCGTTGCAGGTGAAACAGCCTCTTGAATGCCCTTCCCTGGGAGGAGGCGTGGAGTCCGTCTGTCTCTGGCTCGTCTGGCTCCCTTGGATCTGGTTCCCATGGTTTGCAGTCTTCTGAAAATGTTTCGTCGCGCTGGGTGGCCCCAGGGTTTTCCCATGAGCGATAAGATATCTTTCAGCAGCCTCAGTCACATCTTTAAGCGTCTGCAGCTTTTGTTCTTCTAAGTGGGTCGCTAGGTCCTTGTGACAGGCATTGAGAAATTGTTCCTTCACGATCAGGTCATGGAGACTGTCGTAAGACTTCGTTTCGCCTGATAACTCCACCCACTTGTGTAGATATGACGACAGGCGCTCCACAAACTGCTTTGGCGTCTCGTCTGACTTAGGCCGGCATTCACGGAAGCGTTTACGGTAGCCCTTCTCTGTAAAGTTGTAGCACTGCAATAGGGCCTCTTTCAAGACGTCGTAGTCTTTAGCGTCATCGTCCGACAATCTGGTGTAGACGTCGAGTGCTTCTCCCGTCAGAAGTGCACTTAGTCGAATCGCCCAGTCTTGAGGTTGCCAGTTAGAGCTTTTGGCAAACCTTTCAAATCTCGCCAAATAACTGTCGATCTGGTCCTTCCCGTCGACGAAAGCTGGCAATTTTGGAGCCATGTGGTAGCTGACGACTTGTGGCGCATGCTGATTGTTTTGGATACGCGCCAACTCCAGCTGGTACTGACGATCAGCTTCTAGTCGTCTTTCTTCCATCTCTCTTTCTTCTCGGCGTCGCTGCTCTTCTGCTTCTCTTTCTTGACGCCGCTCTTCTCTTTCTTCTCGGCGACGCTGCTCTTCTTTTTCTTGCCGCTGCTGTTCAATTTCTAGACGCTTCTGTTCTAGTTCTAGTTCTTTTTCTAGACGCTTCTCTTCCAATTCTCTTTCTTCGCGGCGACGCTGCTCTTCTAATTCTCGTTCTTGTATTCTCTCCTGGGATTTGACGTACTCCGTCAGCTGTTTGCCTTTTAGATTCAGTTGAATCCCTTTCTGCCAGAAGTCAGCCATCTTGATGCTTCCGGAAAGTTCTGGAAAGTTCTTTTTCTAGAAAGTTCTATTCTGGAAAGTTCTTCTTCTAGAAAATTCTTGACTGTAGAGTTCTCTTTTTTTTTTCTGGAAAGTTCTTGAGTGTGCTGTACCTTTCTAGACTGTTCTAGAACAGCACGCTTTCTGCAGTAGCGCTGATGCTTGTCACTAGTCGCCTTCGCTGACGCAGGCCCCGCTGTCCTCGTCGTATGCGACGCTGCACCACGCTGGTGTTGATGTATACGCTCCTGTGCTGAAGTAGACGCGACGTCCGCTCGACGCTCGCTGTAACACTGGCGATGTAGCTCCGAGACTGTCCCTCGACGTAGTCTTACGGCAGCCACGTAGTCCCGCTCTGTTGTTCGTTCACGAAGCAACTCTTCAGCGACTACACGCCCTTGCAGTCAACCCGAATCCCTCGGATGTAGTCCCAGTATGTTGGCCCCTCTCGACGCAACTCGTTGGCGGCTACCCTCGATGACTGCCTCTCGTAACGTTGACTCGCTTGTTGTAGCAGTTGAACCCCTGGCTATGGCGTGAATCACGGCTTGACCCCCAAAATGTTACACTCGGTTTGATGATGGTGTTTTCTATCAGTATCTGATTCAGCCCCGATGCTTGAATTCCTGATAGTTGTGTAACTCAGATTCGTTTATTCACGCAACCCGCTCAAGCAGCATACAAGTCACTAAGTCGACGTATGAAGTTTTCCACTTTTTATTCAGCACACACCAACAACTGCATACAATTCTCAACTCAACTCAACAACTTTCACAGCAACTCTCTATCAACAACTTTACTCTCTCTCAACAGCAACTCGGCACACGATTAAATAACCTCTCTCTCTTCCGGAAGAATTTCGAATAATGTAGAAATGACGCACTGCCACCAATCGAATAAAAGATCGTCATCACTGACTTACGTCATACATTATTATTTCTCCTTCTGGAACGACCTCTTGCTTCGACATGTATCGGGAAATTTCTATAGAAAGTAAACACTCAGATCCAGAAACTTCTACAGTAATATCGACCAAAGCAAACCATCAACGTTATACAAAGCCTCTCCTAACAACAATGCAAACTCAAATCAAAGGTAAATAAACTCCATTATTGAATACTTTGCAAATCGAAACGATTAGATCTATCGTACACGCTTCCGACATACTTTCGTTCGCGTTTCAACGTAACACACACATACACACATGATCCACATGGAAACAAACACACAAAGGCAAATGAAGATCTGTGAATGATTTTGAGCAGTTTTGCATCCATATTGATTGAAGCTTTTATTTTTCAAAAATCAGGATATTGGAATGTCTTCTGTGAGTAACACAGCTACTTAGTTCATACTCCGTCCTAGGAAGTTATTAATTTAAATGTTACCTTTCTTTTCAATTCCCTGTTGCTGTTTTTATAAAAAAATTTCTTTTGACTGGATGTGTCATTTACACCTCTTTTGTTGTTGTTATTTTATTTTTTTATTGTTTATTTTATTTGTGATATTGTTATTATATTTTTTTAATGAACGTTTGGCTGTTTTTATAAATTTTGTTCATTTCCATGTACACCTTTTTAGTTAGTATTTCCTGTTGTTCACTTTATTTGTGATCTTGTTATTAAGTTATTTATTAATGCACTTACTTACATTTACTTATTCTCTCCATCCTCCCCACCCTCTCTCCCATTTCATTAAAGTACTGAATAGTCAGTTCCTCTCATGATGTGTGTGAGCATTCATGAAGTACTTAACTAGGGCTCTGTTGTTTGTTTCTTGTGGCCACAGATTTGCACGGTAGAGAACGATACATGTGAAACCACGACGGACGGCTATTACATCCTGGTGGCTGCCTGCACCGTCATTGGGCTGCTGTGGTTGTCATGGCGGCGCAACAAAATGAGGCAGCTGGACAGTTTACCTGAGACCGCCTGGAAGTGTAGTTAGTCTGTGTGAAAGTTAGCCACTGTTACTTTGTTAGTGGTCATGTCATGGTACAGCTGTTAAGACTCATTCCAGTTGTAAGTCTGGGAAGAGTGGACAAAAGTTCCTGACAATCAGCCACATACTGACAAACCTGTTACCCCGGTGAGGGTGCCGTTGTTTTTTGTATAAATAGTATCCTCACTTTTTGGAAATTTAGTGCTTTAAATTCTCACTGTCGCTGTCTTTCTCCTTTGTTCTTTCTCATTCATACTCTGTTCTATCAATCTACTATACTATTTTCTTCTTCGCTAGACCAGTCACCTATTTTTTTTCTTTGAAACTCTTTTGGGACAAAACTCCTCATTTGTGTGGAGATCTTTTGTATCAGCTTGGGAATATTGGACGCTTTCTGCCAAATGGTCACTAGGGCTTCCTATGATATTATTATTTAGCAATGTAGGCATTTTACATGTATGTGTTTGTTGATATTTTATAATGATGTTTGTAGTCTGTTTTGTTTTTGTAAACGGGGGTTCGATAAATTAGAGTATAGCCTCAGCACCCCATGCGTGGGATGCCTTTATTGTACAGTGACCGGCCGGTGGAGTGTCTTCAGTGTTACTACTTGGGTTGTTTCAGCAGATCTTTTATGTGAATCAGGGGTGAGTCCTATTTCAGTCAGGTTGTTGTCTTGATTTTTTGTGGTCCTGATTCGGCTCTTTGCAGTTCGCTGGACCCTGTAAGCACTGAATAACTAACTAACTTAGAAACCTGTAACCAATGAGGACACAGCACACTTAATGTGTAGTTATTTAGGATCACATTTTGCATTGGTAGTAGGGAGTCACCAGTATCTCAAACATGGGGTGAATAAATCCAACAGGAAGTGAGTTAATCAAACAGGCAGGTGGGGACGGATGGGAGGAGTGAATGTATTAGAATGTGTGCGTCAAGCAGCATGTTGACACCTTAGAAAACTTGAGTTAGATTCTGTTAAATACAAAAACAAACAAACTAATAAACAAAACTAATAAACAAAACTTGTGTATTCTATGGTAGCTTGGGGTATCGGTACTACATGTGTGACCATCATCAATTTTGCAGCATTTTTGATAGAAATCGGCAAATGTAATTTTAACTTTGGTGGAAATCACTTTCCGGTGGTGACTGCTTGTGCTGTTGTTTTTTTCCCCTTTCCCCTCTTTTCTTTTTTCCAAGCACTTCTCTTTATGTTGCAATAGTCAACAAGCCGAACTGTACTGAGAGTAGACAATCTGTTATAGATCTCTGCCAATGAATCAAAGTCCAGCTGAACGTGTTCAATTTTTGTTAACAGAAACTTGTACAGGGGGTCCTTGAGTTACAACATTGATCCGTTCGTTGGACGTGTCATAACCCGATTTCATCGTAAGTCGGAACATAAGGCCAAGCGACCGGCCAGTGTTTGCTGGTGTTTCTCCATTTTCAGATTTATAATGTCCATTTTAATTTCCATGGTGATGGCCTTTCTTTTCTTTGATGCACTAGCATCAGAAGAGCCTGACTTACGTTTGGGAGACATAACCAAGGGCAAAAAACAATAAAACATGTCAGAGAGATAGACGGCGTAAACAACCCAAATGGCGTATGTACAGTGACTGAGCGTATGAAGCGACGCCAGCGTAGGAAGCGACGCCGTCTTCCCCGCCGTATAACCACAACAAAGCGTATTCTTCCGCCGCACGCCAGAAACTAGCTCCCGTTTGTTTACAACGCTAAACCGTGTAAGATGGAACGACGCGTAATATTATTTATTATATTTTTATGGGGAGGAGCGTCGTAACCACGAAACAACGTAAGTCGAGACCGGCGTAACTCAAGGACTTACTGTATTTGGTTGGGGCATTCTTGTTGTTACTGACAGAAATGAGTCATTTTTTAATGTGCTGTTTATTTTATGATTGTTTGGCTTTTTGTTTAAGTGTAGTTTGCCATTGTTGTACTGTGATGATTTATTTCTGTAAATATTGTAATTGTCTTTTATTTGTGTGTTCATTTAGGTATTTATTTATTTTCAGTTTTAAACTTGTTTGTTAATTAATTTCACTGTGTGTGTTTGTTTTTATGTATGCGCAGAAGTAGAAGAAAAACGGAGTTTAGTAACCAGTTCTTTGTTGGCCCGAAGCGTATCCGAATTGTTGCTAGATCATAGATGAAATAAGTTATGGACAAAAAACTAAACCAAGGACAGGAACCAAATTATGAATTGTATATATTGACTTAAAAAAAATGATTTTAAAGACTTAAAAAAATTATTAAATTTATAAAGTTACACAGCCTCTTTATTGGTTGGTGTTTTGGGGTTTGTTATTGAGAACATTTTATTTTTTAATTTGAAGTCTTAAAAAATTGAAAGTTTTAAAGTCATTGCTATTGTCTGCCGCAGTTGAAAGTATAGTCTTGGAGTATTCAGAATGTTATTTGTGAATCTTGTTCTCAGTTTTGTATGGATATTTATTGTATCTTTAGTGGAATGTTTTAAAACAGTTTGTTGGCAGCTGCCTTATTTAAACACCAAAATTCTGTACCATTGGTATGTTTTTATGTTTATGTTGTAGTACTTCTTAATTGTCCACATTTTTTTAGTTTGCCAGTGTTTTTGTGCACATATGGATGAATGTGTGTGCATAGTGCCAGTAAATGTAGAGCATGTGTAATGTATTGTACAATATTACCAGAAGTTTGTATGCCTTTAATATAAACAGCAACAGCTTATTTTAATGGGACTCATAAAATGTGCAATGAATGTCGCTACAGTGGACCAAAGCTGCCGTAATATGAAGTATAAAGCAAGTCCAAGGTTTTTGTATGTTGATGATCAATCAAATCTGTTTGTGTTTTGATGCTTTTCGGGTCTGGATCTGAAATATCTAAAGACACCCAACTTCCAAAAAATTCTAACTGAAGATGCGTCTCATTATGTTCTCTATGAGGATGTAAAATAACATTTAAAAAATCTCGATTTTGACCAACAATGGACTTGTTTTACTTTGTGAAGATGCGATGGACCTCTCTGTTTGGACCTCATAGTTGTTCTTACTGCATACTGCATTTGACATTTTGTTTCCTTTTTTTTAAAAATTTAATTTTTGTTGCAATGGATGGGTGTTGATGTGTGTGTGTGTGTATGTAGAAGCACTGGTTCTCTGGGAGTGAGTGCGAGCATGTATAGTAAGCAGTGGTAGTGTATGTGTGGGTAAGAGTGTGCGTGTTCATTATGTGTGTGTGTGCACGGGCAATGTTATTGGATACCAAATTACGTTCCATGAAGTTGGACATAATAATACAATAATATTAATGTAGGGCGATAATGTGGTAATAGTGAGAGAAGAATTATGTTAATAATTTTCTGTATCAAGAGCACAAATCAAAGAGTGCAGACTTCTCAAGGAACGTATGCAACTTTGTTCAACACATAATATTTTAAAAGAAAGGTGAATACGTTGATTCGCATATTTCATGAGTCTAACATGTGATGTAATGGTGAAAATACATTTCTTGAGACTGTGAGATCTTCGTAATTAGCACATGACTGGTGTGTGACTACATGTTTGAGATAGATTGAGAGAGGGGAGCAAGTTAAGTGTCAGTATGAATATTATATATCTTAGTTGTGGTTTAGATTTAAAAAAAAAGAAATAATGGAAGTTGGGTTTATGTATTTTGTTATTGTTACTAACTTGCTTTAATAGTTTGATCATTGGGGTGATCGGGTTTATTTATCTTAATAGTTATAGATGGTTGTAACATTTTCTGAAACATCAACTAGGTGATTCATGGAAACATCAACGTGATTGTAAATCACCAAAAAGTAACGATTACTTAATAAAGAAGAGTTTTATAAATATGCCAAATTTTCAACATTCATGAATCAGTTTTGTGTTTGTGTGGATGGGTCGGCGTGTGTATAAAAGAAAAATGTAACTGTCATGTTTAATTTAAAAATAAAAATAAAAATTTTTAAAGAAAAAAAGAAGAAATATATATATATACAATGTTCAATACAAAACTTGAATACAAAACCAAACGAGTTAAGACAATGTTAGTGAATCATATCAGTTCAATGAAACCAGAATCAAAGAATTTGTGTCTGTTGACTCAGTATTCACATTTCAAACATACGAATTCAAAGCAAATATGCAAATTAAAGACATCTTCAAATTGAATAAAATTGTATGGACAATATCAATCTGCCATTTGCTTATCCCATATTTCCATTTCAAACATTCATAAACTGAGAAGTATGAAGTAAATGAGAAAAGATTTACAATAATTGACTTTTCCTATGAAGAGCTGTATGGACAAGTTGCGTCCCCTGTCTGTTCTGGGTGCTCGTGGATGAGAAGAAGATGGCGTAGTCCTGTGAAGAAAAGACATATATAACATTTTATTTATTTTATATATATATATAACATTTTATTTATTTTTTTAAAACAAACATTTGACTTGTTTTGGATGAAGTTGGATGAAGAGTTTTATATTTTAGTTTATTTACACTGGACATTATTTTCACAGTAGATAATATTTGGATTTTGGATAATATTTGTCCAGTGGGCAGGCGAAATTTGTATTGCCTTCTCAGTTAAAGTGCAACAGCTGCAGAGAAGCGCCATCCGGCCAGGACTCAGAGAGGGTGGGGGGGGGGGGGGGGGTAGGACATAGTGCTTGTTGGATGAGCTGGCATATCTAGTTCTCACCCATCTAGGACATGAGCATCAGGATCCATGCGACAGAATGCATGCAGAGGCTGGACCTCTTCAGTTTATAAAATTTTTATATTCTCATCCAAAGGAGTGATCCAGTGGTACATTTGCATTCTCCTTCGTCCCAACCCTCTCTCTCTCTCTCTCTCTCTCTCTCTCTCTCTCTCTCTCTCTCTCTCATCCCCATTGCCCCCCACCTAACCGCCCTCCACACACTCCCCTGGCTCTCTGTCTTTACTCTCACCTGCCACAGCAGTCTGGAAGCCAGCGTTGTAATCACAGGCCACTTCGTTGTTGACATAATTGTCACGTGCGTCAGAGTAGCCGTCACTCTGGTCAGGCCCGCCCACCAGGGCGCCGTACAGCGTATGAGGGTCAGGAGACTTGGACATCATCATGGAAGGGCCACACGGTGCTGGGGCCATGGGGCAGGAACTGAAAATCAGAACGGTTCGAGTTGTTTTCCTTTCTTCCTTAGGTCAGAACATAATGACATAGATCTACTTGTAGATATTAGAAAGCAACAATCAAAGGATTTGGATTTGGGTTATAGGCCTATTTGTCACTCATTCGGGCGAAAATTCTGGTTGCCTTCTCAGAGAAAGCACGGCAGCCGCAGGGCAGAGCTACCAAAGGACGGTGGAATATGCTTGCTGGGTGTGTTTTTAGGGGCTCTTATCCATCTGGGTATTACGCCTTATGGCCTTTTTGTGGCGAAAAAAGTATGCAACCTAGGTTCGAGATCTGAGAACCTCAACACACAAAAAAAGTTGAACCTCCATATATGTCACAGGGCAGTCTGTGGTAGAAACCGGGCAGGGTGTGGGTGAAGAGTATAAGGGGTCAGAGGTCGGAACTGCGTGTGTTGGTGTGCGTGGTTATTAGTGTTGAAGCGTGCGGAACGTGATAAACAGCATAGGTCGGTTAGCCAGTGGAGAAATTTACTCACTGTAAGTCAGAACAGGTTTGATAGAGCTATTGTGTAGACGTGGTGTCTGGTGCTCTGATTTTGTGTGTTCTGTAATAGGGTAGGACGGCTAATGACGGATAATATTAACTGGTCCAGAATAATACTAGTTGTGGAAATTGTTGCTTTCTATAGTGTTATACTCAGTGCAGTGTATCGTAAAGGATAGCAAAGTTTGGTGTTAGTGTTGGTAGGTAGTGTGAGGCATTGTCCACTACGGAAACTACACACTACAGGATTACCCTATTGGAAGTATTCGTTGGGAGAGCAGTGGAGTAAGATCAACGAGTGCGATTACATTCGAACCGTGTGGGTGAGTGAAATGGCGTATTTTCCTTGCTGTGCCCAGAAACCCTAGTGCTGGTTGTTTGGGGTGTTGTACGATAGTTGTGTGTGAGGCTAGGGAAGGATGAGGATGGTTGCACTGAGGAGAGGCAGAAGGAAGGAAGAGTGCGACTGAGGAAGGGGAGAACGAGGGGAGAGAATGAGGGAGGAGGATGATGGTAGGGTGGAAGAGGTTGCTGTTGTTGTTGTGGTGAATGCTTGAGATGAATAATGTGTTGATGTTTACATGTATTCATTTGCAGCATTGCTCGTTTCATGCATTCATAATTTCATTGAGTTTCATGAATTATGTGTTTGTTTACAAGTGACAATAACAGTAGCTAAAGAGGGTAAGTGAGTGAATCAAGGAAGGGGAGCGGGCAGCAGTTGCGTCCCTTCAAGCATCTAAGCTAGTTGAGTATAAGAGGGGGGAGAGTGTGATTGGAGGGGAGGGGGACAGAATCAGGTGGACATGATATTAACGATGCGACAAGCATGTTGCAGGTTCGACAATTCGTCAGTTCGTCAGTTGGTCAACTAGTTAACGTGGATCAACGTTGACCAACGTCGTGCGACAACGACGACGGCACTTGGTTGGTGGACTGAACATCATCATCACCATCCGTAACGTTTACGTCCGCATCATTGTCTACACGTCCTTACCATTGGCTTCATCATCATCATTCCTCAACCCCACCTTTCCTGTGGTGGTTGTGACGTGGGTGGACGGGACCTGGCCTCGACGTCGCGGTGTGGCTGACTGGAGGAGTCCAGCTGTGTGACGTCGACGGTGGCAGGGCTGCCGCGACTACTGCGTCACCATCATCATCCCATCACCATCGTCAGCAGCGAGTGGGGGCAGCGACGCCACCACGTTTGGACATCATCAGCACCGGTCCGTTAACAGCTACAAGAAGGGGGTGGATACCTTTACGGGGACTTCGACAGGGACTTCATTCCGCCAGGTTGGCTCTTTCCTTGTTGTCCCTCTCCTAACACTTGAACCCCCCTCTTGTTTGTTTATGTGCAACGGACAATTGCTATGCACAGTTCGAAACATAGACGTGGTTGAATAGCAACCCTCGATCATCCTGACATACCATTTCATTGTTTCATTGAACCCTTAATTGTTTCATCACCAT
Source organism: Oncomelania hupensis (assembly GCA_036898135.1). Classification (NCBI taxonomy): domain Eukaryota; kingdom Metazoa; phylum Mollusca; class Gastropoda; order Littorinimorpha; family Pomatiopsidae; genus Oncomelania; species Oncomelania hupensis. Next base: position 52,222,366 of record CM072524.1, read on the forward strand.
TTTCTTCGTTTCATGTGTAAATGTTGTATGTGTATGAGTGTGTGGCTTGAATGAATAAATAGCTTGGAAGTTGTATATATAATTGTTGTGTTTTCACCCCTTCACGTCTGCAGGAAATCGCCATTCTGTCTGGGTTGTCTGCGTGCGTAAGTTGTTTGTTTGTGACGTCTGCTCAGGGGGAGTCGTGGCGGTGACAATATACCTTCCAATTAAGACAGGCCATTAGGGTCTTGACGTCCGTGCGATTGAATGCTTGCATACATAGACTAAACTTCGGTTGGTAGGCTAAACTAATTCCAAAGAGTAAAACAAAGAAACAAAATAAGAAAAACGAAACCTCACCTGCTTCTGTGGTGAGGCCTCAAGGGCCAGCTCTGGTTGCCGAAACCGATGACGTAACTAAAACCTGTATCCCCGAGAGCGTAGTGGATCTGACACATCGCCCAATGGCGGTATTCTGTAGGATGGATTCCAGACTCTGCCGCGATCAGGGCCGCGAAAGCCATGTTGGCTAGAACACAAGACGAAACTCAATGGCTAAAACACAGGCCAGATTTTATTACACAAATCATTGTTACTCTTTCAAAGAGACCATGGCTTTACCATCGAAAGTTCGGAAATAAAGATTATGCAAATCATTTGAAAAAAATAACACCTACAGGAATATCTGAGGGACCCCCATTGTAGTCTCCAGGCCAGACCTTTGGGCGTGTATGGGACTTGACCACCGGGGAACCAACCAGCGAACGAGCCCTCCACGGCCTGTTTAGCGGCGGTTTCTCCCGTCAGGTTGTACATCAAAATCTGCACTCGATCGCATTGAATAAATTATATTACTTACGTGATTCATAGTCTATTGTTCTTGTTTGTTTGCATGTTTGTTTGTTTCTCATCATCATCATCACCATCACCATCATCATCATCATCATCATCATCATCATCATCATCACCATCATCATCATCATCATCATCATCATCATCATCATCATCATCATCATCATCATCACCATCATCATCATCATCATCATCATCATCGTCGTCGTCATCATCATCATCATCATCTCCAACACACCTTCCACCTTTCTGCTGCTCATAATGACCACCTCCACTTCCACCATGTTCCTGGCAATCGGCGATCGTGTCATTCCATCTGATGCCCCCGTCGGGATTTGGGTGACCACACCCACCATCAGCACCACCTCCACCATCACCATCACCACCACCACCTCCAACAATAACAACAACCTCTCCATCTGCAACTACCTGAGTAGCGGCGATCTTGTCGTCCCAGCTGATGCCCCAGTCGGGAGTGGGGTCAAACCATTTTCTGGCCTCGGTCAGGTACTGCTGGTCGCCCGTAGCTTTGTACAGCCACAAGGACCCCCAGCACATCTCGTCCGTGAAGTTGTATGACCTGGGCACAGATGAATGAATGAATGAATGAAATGTAAATTTATACGCCTAACCTTTTACAAGCCCTAGGCGTTTACAATGGCAAACATTAACACGTTCAGACATAAATACAATCAGACTAAACAAAGCAGTTGTGTAATATGAAGAGGAAAGTTTAGTGAGGAAGATGGAAGAGATGAGTTTTTAAAGAGGTTTTGAATGACAGCATAGAAGTGGAGTGACGGAGTGAATGAGGGAGTTTATTCCAAATAGATGGGGCCTGGTAGGAAAAGGTGCGCTGGCCATAGGTTTTGGTGCGTACGGTCGGGATTCTAAAAAGACGGGTATCAGCAGAAGATCTAAGAGAGCGATTGGGGGAATAGGTTTCGAGAAGGTCGGAGAGATAGCTGGGAGAAGTCAGGTCAGATATAGCACAGGCTTAGACCTATTACGCTTTCGAAACCCCAGATGAACATAACCGCAACATTGTGTAAAATAAATATTGGATATAGTCAATTTTGGTGACTATAGTAACTAATATTTATTTATTTATTTATTTATTTATTTATTTATTTATTTATTTAATGTGCCTTCCTCTATAAAGTCATCCATTAATTTTTTTCTTTCATAATTAATTGATTTCTTATCTTTCTTTTTCCGTTCCTTCCATTTTCTTGTATTTTCTTTCTTTCTTTATTTTTTTTCTTTATTTGTTTCTTTCATCTTAATTCATTAATTCTTTCTTGATTGTTCTAACCTATAAAGGGAACAGTGAAAGCCCCAGTTGAAAACCTGTCTTGCCTTTGTAGGCATGACTAATTCACTGCGGCAACAGTTCCCCCCCGTTGGAGTGCCGGGGGTTTCAGTATAAATAGTATCCCCACTTTCTGGAAATTTAGTGCTTTAAATTCCCACTGTCGCTGTCTTCCTCATTTGCTCTTTCCCATTCCTGATCTGTCCTATCACTCTGCTATACTATCTTCTTCTTCGCTAGATCAATGACCTACCTTTTTTCTTGAAAACTCTTCCTGGACAAGACTCCTTGTTTGTGTATGAGGTCTGTTGGATCAGCTTGGGAGTGTTGGACGCTTTCTGCCGGGTGGTCACTAGGGCTTCCTATGATTGTATTATTTCGCACTATAGGCATTTTATATGTATGTACTTTGTTGATGATTTATAATGATGGTTGTATTCTATTTTGTTTTTGTAACCGGGGTGTTCGCGTAGTTGAGGTCAACCCTCAGCCGTCCCCCGCGTGGGATGTCTTTATTGTAAAGTGACTGGCCGGTGGAGGGCATTCAATTTTCCCACTAGGGTTGTTTCAGCAGATCTTTTATGCGGATCGGGGGTTGTCCGGTCCTGATTTGGCTCGGAAGAGTCCGCTGGACCTAAAGCAACAATGAATCAATCAATCAATCAATCAATTCTTTCTTTCTTTTTCCTCATTCAAATTAATTCCTTCTTTGTTTTTTGTTATATTTTCTTTCTTTCTTTCTTTCTTTCTTTCTTTCTTTCTTTCTTTCTTTCTTTCTTTCTTTCTTTCTTTCTTTCATTTTTTTTCTTCTTTCAATTTGATTACTTGATTAATTGATTTTTTAATTCTTTCGTTCTTTATTTTATTCTTCCCTTCTTTTTATTTTCATTCTTTTTTTTTATTAATATATATTTGTTAGTTCATTCATTAATTCTCTCTGTTTTTATTTTTTCATCCGTTCATTCTTCATGTTTACCTGTAGAAGCCTGCAGCAGCTTGCACGCTTGAGCTATAGAGGCCTGTATGCGCCACAGCGAACTCCCACAGCTGCTTCGCACGATCAAGCAGCAGGTTCGCGTACGTCGCATCTGTAACACAATTTAAAATGTAGACAAAGATGATAATAATATAATAATAATAATAATAATACAGGATGCTATATACGCGCCTTTCCCCAAATCAATCAGGCTCAAAGCGCGGCGATCTATACCAACATACACGCTCACCTGTCTCATCCACCCTCACACACACACACACACACCAAATACACATCCATCACTCAAACAGGTGGTGTAAAGGCAGGGAGATCGCTATTAGAAGACGGAAAGAAAATCGAATTTTTATTTTTAAAATTTTTTATATTGAATGCATCCTGTACCATTATTGTAGTATATTGAATATAATGATGATGATGATATGATGTTGCAGAGGTTAAGGCTGTTACGACGACTACAATCCATGATCTGTACTAGATCATTATTACGTAAAATAAAACAAAATAATAAGGAACGCTACATACGCGCCTGTCCCCAAGTCACCAATCAGACTCAAAACGCGGCGATCTGTACCAAAAAATACAGGCTCACATGTTGCATCCCCTCTCACACACATAACTAACACACATCTATCACTCAAACATCTGGTGTAAAGGCAGGGAGATCGCTTTTAGAAGACGGAAAGGAAATCGAATTTTCATTGTTTGGAATTTTAGATTGACGGCATCCAAATATCATTTATTGAAGGGAGGAGGAAACCGGAGTACCAGGAGAAAACCCTCGGTGACCTGAAGAGTCTCGTGACTAAGTTACAAAAGTTCGCCCCTTGCGGGAATCGAACCCGCGACCTTCGGCATAGGAAACCGGCCACTAACCCACTGCGCCAGCAGGCTAAAGCAAACAAAAATGGAACTAAAACGACAGTTGTATTTCATTCCATAAATTAAAGTGAGCCTGACATTATTGTTTTAAACATTGACACTAGATAGTATGATTATAGAAGGCTTTCACACTATATAGTATGATCATAGAAGACTTTCACACTGTATAGTATGATCATAGAAGACTTTCACACTGTATAGTATGATCATAGAAGACTTTTACACTGTATAGTATGATCATAGAAGACTTTCACACTGTATAGTATGATCATAGAAGACTTTCACACTGTATAGTATGATCATGGAAGACTTCCACACTAGATAGTATGATCATGGAAGACTTCCACACTAGATAGTATGATCATAGAAGACTTTCACACTAGATAGTATGATCATAGAAGACTTTCACACTGTATAGTATGATCATGGAAGACTTCCACACTAGATAGTATGATCATGGAAGACTTCCACACTAGATAGTATGATCATAGAAGACTTTCACATTAGATAGTATGATCATAGAAGACTTTTACAATAGATTATAGAAGACTTTCACACTTTTGGTATGATCATAGAAGACTCACACTAGATAGTATGATCATAGAAGACTCACACTAGATAGTATGATTATAGAAGACTTTCACACTGTATAGTATGATCATAGAAGACTTTCACACTGTATAGTATGATCATAGAAGACTTTCACACTGTATAGTATGATCATAGAAGACTTTCACACTGTATAGTATGATCATAGAAGACTTTCACACTAGATAGTATGATCATAGAAGACTTTCACATTAGATAGTATGATCATAGAAGACTTTTACAATAGATAGTATGATTATAGAAGACTTTCACACTAGATAGTATGATCATAGAAGACTCACACTAGATAGTATGATCATAGAAGACTTTCACACTAGATAGTATGATTATAGAAGACTCACACTAGATAGTATGATCATAGAAGACTCACACTAGATAGTATGATTATAGAAGACTTTCACACTAGATAGTATGATTATAGAAGACTTTCACACTAGATAGTATGATCATAGAAGACTCACACTAGATAGTATGATTATAGAAGACTTTCACACTAGATAGTATGATTATAGAAGACTCACACTAGATAGTATGATCATAGAAGACTCACACTAGATAGTATGATTATAGAAGACTTTCACACTAGATAGTATGATTAATTATAGAAGACTTTCACACTAGATAGTATGATCATAGAAGACTTTCACACTAGATAGTATGATCATAGAAGACTTTCACACTGTATAGTATGATCATAGAAGACTTTCACACTAGATAGTATGATCATAGAAGACTTTCACACTAGATAGTATGATCATAGAAGACTTTCACACTAGATAGTATGATCATAGAAGACTTTCACACTAGATAGTATGATCATAGAAGACTTTCACACTAGATAGTATGATCATAGAAGACTTTCACACTGTATAGTATGATCATAGAAGACTTTCACACTAGATAGTATGATCATAGAAGACTTTCACACTAGATAGTATGATTATAGAAGACTTTCACACTGTATAGTATGATCATAGAAGACTTTCACACTAGATAGTATGATCATAGAAGACTTTCACACTAGATAGTATGATCATAGAAGACTTTCACACTAGATAGTATGATCATAGAAGACTTTCACACTAGATAGTATGATCATAGAAGACTTTTACACTAGATAGTATGATCATAGAAGACTTTCACACTAGATAGTATGATTATAGAAGACTTTCACACTGTATAGTATGATCATAGAAGACTTTCACACTAGATAGTATGATCATAGAAGACTTTCACACTGTATAGTATGATCATAGAAGACTTTCACACTAGATAGTATGATCATAGAAGACTTTCACACTGTATAGTATGATCATAGAAGACTTTCACACTAGATAGTATGATCATAGAACTTTCACACTAGATAGTATGATCATAGAAGACTTTCACACTAGATAGTATGATCATAGAAGACTTTCACACTGTATAGTATGATCATAGAAGACTTTCACACTGTATAGTATGATCATAGAAGACTTTTACACTAGATAGTATGATCATAGAAGACTTTCACACTAGATAGTATGATTATAGAAGACTTTCACACTGTATAGTATGATCATAGAAGACTTTCACACTAGATTGTATGATCATAGAAGACTTTCACACTGTATAGTATGATCATAGAAGACTTTCACACTGTATAGTATGATCATAGAAGACTTTCACACTAGATAGTATGATCATGGAAGACTTCCACACTAGATAGTATGATTATAGAAGACTTTCACACTGTATAGTATGATCATAGAAGACTTTCACACTAGATAGTATGATCATAGAAGACTTTCACACTGTATAGTATGATCATAGAAGACTTCCACACTAGATAGTATGATTATAGAAGACTTTCACACTGTATAGTATGATCATAGAAGACTTCCACACTAGATAGTATGATTATAGAAGACTTTCACACTGTATAGTATGATCATAGAAGACTTTCACACTAGATAGTATGATCATAGAAGACTTTCACACTGTATAGTATGATCATAGAAGACTTTCACACTAGATAGTATGATCATAGAAGACTTTCACACTGTATAGTATGATCATAGAAGACTTTCACACTAGATAGTATGATCATAGAAGACTTTCACACTAGATAGTATGATCATAGAAGACTTTCACACTAGATAGTATGATCATAGAAGACTTTCACACTAGATAGTATGATCATAGAAGACTTTCACACTGTATAGTATGATCATAGAAGACTTTCACACTGTATAGTATGATCATAGAAGACTTTTACACTAGATAGTATGATCATAGAAGACTTTCACACTAGATAGTATGATTATAGAAGACTTTCACACTGTATAGTATGATCATAGAAGACTTTCACACTAGATTGTATGATCATAGAAGACTTTCACACTGTATAGTATGATCATAGAAGACTTTCACACTGTATAGTATGATCATAGAAGACTTTCACACTAGATAGTATGATCATGGAAGACTTCCACACTAGATAGTATGATTATAGAAGACTTTCACACTAGATAGTATGATCATAGAAGACTTTCACACTAGATAGTATGATCATAGAAGACTTTCACACTAGATTGTATGATTATAGAAGACTTTCACACTAGATAGTATGATCATAGAAGACTTTCACACTAGATAGTATGATTATAGAAGACTTTCACACTAGATAGTATGATTATAGAAGACTTTCACACTAGATAGTATGATTATAGAAGACTTTCACACTAGATAGTATGATTATAGAAGACTTTCACACTAGATAGTATGATTATAGAAGACTTTCACACTAGATAGTATGATTATAGAAGACTTTCACACTAGATAGTATGATTATAGAAGACTTTCACACTAGATAGTATGATCATAGAAGACTTTCACACTAGATAGTATGATCATAGAAGACTTTCACACTGTATAGTATGATCATAGAAGACTTTCACACTGTATAGTATGATCATAGAAGACTTTCACACTGTATAGTATGATCATAGAAGACTTTCACACTAGATAGTATGATTATAGAAGACTTTCACACTAGATAGTATGATTATAGAAGACTTTCACACTAGATAGTATGATTATAGAAGACTTTCACACTAGATAGTATGATCATAGAAACATTTCATACTAGATAGTATGATCATAGAAGACTTTCACACTAGATAGTATGATCATAGAAGACTTTCACACTAGATAGTATGATCATAGAAACATTTCATACTAGATAGTATGATCATAGAAGACTTTCACACTAGATAGTATGATCATAGAAGACTTTCACACTAGATAGTGTGATCATAGAAAACTTTTACACTAGATAGAATAATCATAGAAGAGTTTACACTAGATAGTATGATCACAGAAGACTTTCACACTAGAAAGTAAGATCATAGAAGAGTTTACTCTAGATAGTATGATCATAGAAGACTTTCACTCTAGATAGTAAGATCACAGAAGAATGTATTGATCCACATTATCGAGGTGATCCACATTATCGAGGTGATCCACATTATCGAGGTGAAAACTCTTCGATGGGCGTGTAAACCGCTTAGAAAGAACCATTGGGCTCCTTCTTAATAACGTCTCCGGACAGGACAGACACATAATTCCCTCCACCCCCACCCTCCTCCTTCCTCCGCATTTTGATCTAGACCTCAGACTCACTTCAAATAAATCGAAGTTCAAGGTCAATGTATACTTACTTCTGGCCTTGAAGGCCATGTAACCGGCGGCAAAGGCAGCCGCGGTTTCCATGGAGACATCACATCCAGGGTGGGTGGCGTCGATCTTGTAGGCCGGACGGGGCATGGTCATGTCCTCCGGTCTACCCCAGTAGCTGTGGTCCGGTCCTCCGTCACCCACCTGTCGCAAAGATTGATTGAAGGTCTGACTGACTGACTGACTGATTTATTGACTGATTCACTCACTGATTGATCAACTTTCAGGACTGATTGATTTAAAGAACACACACTGGAAGGAATCGGTTCCATCGTTGTTGAGCTATGGCGTGTAAAGTGCTGGGTGACGTAATGGCCGCAGAAACTTTGACCTCTGGTCAGTGCTAAATTGATGGCACTATATGTATATCCAGTTGAGTCTATTGAAGTTTCCGATTAAGAATGGGCGACGACGCCAATAAATAAATTCAGTCGATAAAATTATGTATCCTCGCACCTGTATGTATATCACAAATCACCAAACCTATCTTCTCACCTGAACATACATGACGTCATCGTCTGCGCTAGCGGGATCGCCGGGTTCGTAGCACTTGAGCAGGTAGTCCAAGGGCCATTGGATGCAGTCGTAGATCCAATTCGTCTGACCGGCGGCTTCGTAGGCGTCAGGAAACTCCAGCAGCCCCCAGGTCAAAATCAGCGAGGAGTAGGCCATGGGGTAGTTGAACTTGATGTGGTCCCCAGCTAGGGTGACAAAGAACGAATATTGTTTGGAATGGGGAACACGAGAACACGTACGAGAAAGAGCATCTGTAGGCTTTTATCGGCGGTCCTCTCCAGAATACCGAGAATCGAAGGTTGGTTGTTTTATTTACGTCTTTTCCACCAAAGATGATAAGACGGGGAAGGGGGAAAAAATTATTTACACAAATCTAGCCACAGGAGAATCCATCAAGAGTTTTGCTAACAATACACTTTGATGAAAATTAATCTCATTTAATGTTCGTATGTCATGCAGATGCACAGTTAGTACAGGCAGAAAATGACGGCAGCCCCAAAGTAAATGATATAATGAAAAAGTCTCATTGCATACACAATGGACATCTCGACAATACTTTGTTTTTATGGCATTCAACATTATTGTTTTAGCCATAGTAAAAACTGTTCTCGAAAGTCTACAGTCTACAGCAAAATGTGTATCAAATACAACATGTTTCGTTGATCTCTCTTCAATCATACGTTTAATTACCTTATGAGTTGAATACTCTGAGCATTAATATTTTTAGCTCCTTTCTTTGCTACTTTGTCCGCACTATCATTAAACAGAAAACCACAATGTGAAGGTAGCCAACAGAAAGCTTACCTTTGTACCATTAATAATGAGATTGTGGACTAAACGTTGAATTTCTAAAATAATTTCATGCCGTTCAGTATGGCCATAAGATTGTAAAGCATCTAAAACCGAGAATCGAACCCAGTTATTCTTCTTCTGTTTTCTTCTTTTCCAGTAGGCATAGACACTCAGGATTTGCGGGTTGATCGGCATTGGTGACTGTTATTAGGCGATCCTTTCACCACTGAGGCACTGTCTGCCATTCCTCAAGCCCAAGAGCAGGAGAAGATAACAAGTAATGATGGGTAGTTGAATATATGTCCTTTAATTGCCACTAGCTCTGGGCACAGATAGAATGCTACTAGCGTATACGAGGCAGTTAGCCAGAGATGCGAGTATGCCGACTCCAACCTGAATGTCAGAGGTTGCTGAGATTTAGGAATGAAACAGGTACCTTTAACAAATGTTGTGATGGGGTAAAAACGGATTGGAGAATGTAGATGAAATCATCTAGCCTTCGGGGAGAAAAAAAACCACCCTCATTCAGTGGGCTAAGTTGTTGACTGATGTTGACAGTTAGAAAGAATTTTGCAGGCGAATGTTGATGTATACGCCTACACACAACCTATGCTTGATAGATAGATTCTGACCCTCCGTTTTGCACAATCAAGGAAAAGTACGTCGACAAATGTGGTGGCCTGTGACACTTACCATCATACCAGCCTCCAGTGAGGTCTTCCCCACTGGTGCCCTTATCGCCCAGTGCCGAGTCGCCGCGCCACGGGATGCGGTTGTTGGCGGGTAGCTTGCCGGACCGTTGGGCCTCGTAAAAGAGGATGGATTTGTACAGCACGTCGTCGTAGTTGTACTTGGACCCCGCCGCTGTACACACAGTGAAGAAAATGTACTCTGACAACCTCATGAACACAAAAGAGAGAAGAATACCAACACACAGGAACAAACCAAACTCGAGTAAAAAAACACTAGAACTTCGGTTTATTTTAAATCTTTTATAGTCTAAAAGCTTTGCAATAGCCGACTCATCATGAACACAATTATTTATACACCCAGAGATGTTTACAGACTAGACATCAGTCATCAATGAAAACAATGTTTTGGGCCATTCTCTTTTGTATGGCTTGTACTTTTTCATAAGTATTACAACATTTTACAATGCCTTGCCACAAACACACACACACACAACAACAACAACAACAACAATACACTATTAAGAGTGTGTGTGGGTGTGGGTGTGTGTGTGGGGGGGGATGGGTGCATAGATTACATTGTCATGGCACTCACTGTTTGGCAATGAGTCGATGTGCCCAGTCCTGTCCACGCCAAGGTTAACGAAGTATGCCGTGCCGGTCAGCTTGCCGTCCGCAACGTTACCGCGGTTGCCGTAGAACATGACCGTGAAGGAGCCCTTGGGCACATAGGCCCTGTCAGCCTTGTCCACGATGACCCAGTTCAGGCCGTCGGCTGAGTGAGACACAGCGTCACCTCCGTCAATCTGAAACCAGTCATTCATTTACCCCTAGATACACTCCAACGCTTTTCTCTCCAGCTGGATTCTAAGTCAAATGAACTTAAGTTGTTGCTTTAATTTAAACAGCTCACTTATCAGTTCAAAGAGCTCAAGGCCGCCATCGATTTCACTCTGTGCATCGCAAACCGCTTGCACTCCGCTCAAAAGTCGGTTTTGTCAAAACCGGTTGTAGAAATGGTTCAGCTCGAACGAACGAACGTCAAACGATTAATGTCTATGCCCACCATTGGCGATATGGCAGACGGGTATAACCGTCCCAGGGCAAAATGGCATGGAGCTTAATTAACCCTGTACTGAATCACCCGAGCAATCCTACTGCTAATTAGATGGACAGTGAAAAATAGATACGTTATCTTGCCCATCACGGGGTCCGGTTCGAACCAAGGTCATCGATGTGCTAGGTTTACGCTGTACCATTTAACTACGGTGGAGGGTGGGGGGGGGGTGGAGGTGTAGGGGGGCTCGAAGGTTCAGCTCAAATAAATTAAAAAAAAAAGAGAGATTGAAAGAATGAAGGAAGAAGAGTAGGAGAAAAAAAAGAAAGAAAGAAGAGATGAAGAAAAGACAGCAGCAACTACAACACCTAAAGAAACTCACTGAAGCTGCAAAAAGGTGTGTGAGAAAAACGAAGAAAATAAAATAAATAAATAAATAACCACTCTTCAGTGGATGATACACACCTCCATTCTAGTGACGGGGCTGGAAAAGGTGATGTTTGACATCCACCCAATTGCGTCTTCAGCGAGGGGGAAGGTGAAGGAGCCCTGGAACCGCTCACCCCAGTCATTCATTATCGTCAGCGATGACGTCACGCCCTGTCCGTACGGCGTATCCACTGTAGTAGTAATAGGAGTCATGATGTTGGTGGTGGTTGTAGTGGTGGAGATGATGTGGAGGAGCAGAAGGATGAAGATGACGATGAAGATGATAATGCTGATGAGGAGGAGTAGGAGGGGGAAGCGGAGAAGGAGAATGCCGAGTAGGAGGATGGGAATGTAGCTGTGTTATTGTCTTTCCGCGCATTGATGACAGTGAGGTGATGAGATTTTAATGATGATAGCGGCGACTGTGGTGTTTATGTGAGTGTCTGTGTGTATGCGTGCGCGCGGTGTGTGTGTGTGTGTGTGTGTGTGTGTGTGTGATTATCTAAAGTTAACCCCCGTTGGGGTGCTGGGGGTTTCAGTATAAATAGTATCCCCACTTTCTGGAAATTTAGTGCTTTAAATTCCCACTGTCGCTGTCTTTCTCATTTGCTCTTTCTCATTCCTGCTCTGTTCTATCAATCTGCTATACTATCGTCTTCTTCGCTAGACCAGTCTCCTACCTTTTTTCTTGAAAACTCTTCCGGGACAAGACTCCTTGTTTGTGTATGAGGTCTGTTGGATCAGCTTGGGAATATTGGACGCTTTCTGCCAGGTGGTCACTAGGGCTTCCTATGATGTTATTATTTAGCAATGTAGGCATTTTATATGTATGTGTTTTGTTGATAATTTATAATGATGTTTGTATTCTATTTTGTTTTTGTAAACGGGGGTTCGATAAGTTGGGGTGAAGCCTCAGCCGTCCCCTGCGTGGGATGTCTTTATTGTAAAGTGACTGGCTGGTGGAGAGCTTTCTGTTTTACCACTAGGGTTGTTTCAGCAGATCTTTTATGCGGATTGGGGGTTGTCCGGTCCTGATTTGGCTCGGAAGAGTCCGCTGGACCTAAAGCAACAATTATGTAATGTAATGTAATGTAATTTAAAGTTATTCCACTTTCCTCCCGTTCCATCCACCCACTGAAGAAGTAGGAAAGCAGAATGTTTAGCTGAGGTTGGGTCAACACGACACAAATTTAAGGCTAATATAACTTTTATTTCTCAATCATACAACTATTTGAGGAGAAAAAAAAAAGATTGGGTATATCAAATTAGTTCAATGAAGATAGTGACGATGGTGATGGTGAAGGTGGTGATGATGATACGGGTAGCAATGAGCACCAACGAGTATAATAGCGGCTGAATGATACTAATGGAATGCAGCAGCTCAATAAGAGCCCACTGATACTATGACAAGCTATACTCGAGTTTGAAGCCAATAGGAAAAGACATGACCATCAGTCTACATTCCAAGGTAAGACTGCTGCGCTCCCTTGTCATCTCCATCTTCCTATATGCTTGTGTAACATGGACCCTCGCAGAAGATCTACAACGAAGAATACAAAGCATGGAGATGAGGTGCTACAGAAGACTTCTGGACCTTTTCTATATCCAGCACATAACCAACGACGAAGTCCGACAGACCATCACACAAGCCATTGGACAACATGATGACCTGCTCACAGTGGTGAACAAACGGAAACTCCGATGGTATGACCACGTCACCAGATCATCAGGTCTTGCAAAGACCATCCTGTAAGGCACAGTGCAAGGAGGTAGAAGAAGAGGGAGACCGAAAAAGAGGTGGGAGGACAACATTCGAGAATGGACTGGTTTGACACTGAACGAAACAATCAGGGTTGCTGAGGACAGGGAAAGATGGAGTATGCTGGTTAAACGATCATCTGTGGTGCCCCTACGACCTCCGAGTTACGGGATAGGATAGGATAGGATAGGATAGGATGGGATTATGTGTGTGTCATGTTGTAATGGTGCATGTTCTATCCAGAAGTAATTAGTATAAGGGCTGGTTTCTCTCTCTGCGTGCGTGTACGTGTGTGTGTGCTTGTGTGTGGGGTGTGTGTGTGTGTGTGGGTGTGTGTGTGTGTGTGTGCGTGGGAAGGTGGATGTGTGGCTATGTGTGGGTGTGTAGGAGAAGGTAGTGGGGGGGGGGGGGTCGGGGCGTTTGTGTTTTTTATGTTATATTTCTGCATGTGTTGTTATAAAGTATGAAGGTTGTATTCTTCTGTGTCACTTTCGGTGTTCCAAGATGTTCTGGCGGTTGCTACCCAGAGCTGTATTTGCTATTGTTTTGTTTGAACCACGTATTGTTCTTCTGTTCTTTGTACGGATTAAGCAATAAAGTATTAGAAATGTGTGTGTGCGTGTGTGTGTGTGAGTGTGTGTGTGTGTGTGTGTGTGGGGGGGGGGGGTGTATGCGTGTGTGTATGTGTGTGTGCGTGTGTGTAGGCCTGCATGCGTCGTGCGTGGATGGTGTGTGTGTGTGTGTGTGTGTGTGTGTGCCTATCTGTCTGTCTGTATCAGTGTGTATTTCTAATGTTTACCTGTAGCGGATGGTGCCGTGGTATGTAGGTGACTGCCACTACCAGTACCTGTCATCGACAAAGCAATCAGTCAATCAACCCATCCATCCAACCAACCGTCCATCTACTCGTATCCGTCTTTCAATGTCATGCGGCAATGTTTATTCTACAGAGAAAATCATAAGCTAGGCATGTCCCACTCTTATATAAGCTCACTATTAGGCTTACTATATAGTTGATTACCCGTGCACTACCTTGGAAAGAAGAATGCACTGCTGCTGATCCGGCATGTATGCCACAGCAACCCCGACCCTTATACCATACTCGCCCCCCCCCACTTCCTCCCACCACCCGCCCCTCCCCCTCCCTTTCGTGTCCCCCAAAGAGGGGAGCAAGCAAGATTAAACTTAGATTCATAGTTGATAGAGCTGCAACAAAATGTCACACCGAATTTAAGCACTTCGGGGCTGTTCACCGATGGTTTTATATATAAATTTACTGCAAGTAACAGACAAAATACAACCAACCAAATATAAAATATAAAAATTAAAAAAAAATCATTGAATCAACCAATGGTACTGAGGTGTAAACTGTGTGCAAATGAAGGTTACCATGGGCACCAGTGGCATGAGGTTCGTGAGTGGAGTGAGGGCCTGTGTCGTCATCGAAGTAAGCAGTTATCACCGGAGATATGTCACCATCACCTGCAGACAAACAGACACATACAGGCAGACAGATATTAATATGCGTTTGAACCATAGATCAAAATGCCAGAGGGAAAAAAAAGTCATTATTACATATCAAATTCTTGCTATTTCAACATTTGCGTTTATAACCTTAAATTGGCGTGTCTGATATGCGCAAAATTGGAATCTAAAAGTCGCGTTCGAGTGTATCACCGCCAATAGCTCAGTGGTAGAGCGTTTGCCTTGCACACCGATGATCCAGATTCAATTCCTGTGGTCCTATCCTATCCTACCCTATCTCATAACTCGAAGGTCGTTGGGGCACCACAGATGATAGTTTAACCAGTGTACTCCATCTTTCTCTGTCATCAGCAACCCTCATGGCTTCGCTCAGTGTCAAGCCAGTCCATTCTCGAATGTTGTCCTCCCACCTCTTTTTCTGTCTCCCTCTTTTTCTGCCTCCTTTCACCGTGCCTTGCAGGATGGTTTTTGCAAGGTCTGATGCTGTGGTGAGGTGGCCATATCATCGGAGTTTCCGTTTCTTCATCGCTGTGAGCATGTCATCGTGTTGTCCAATGGTTTGTGTGATGGTCTGTCGGACGTCGTCGTTGGTGATGTGCTGGGTATAGGAAATGTCCAGAAGTCTTCTGTAGCACCTCATCTTCATGCTTTGTATTCTTCGTTGTAGATCTGCTGTGAGGGTTCGTGTTTCGCAAGCGCATAGAAAGATGGAGATGACAAGGGAGCGCAGGGTAGACTGAAATCCTGTCTTTCCAAATGGGCTTCAACTTTTGTCAGGGCAGCAGTTGTTTGTGCGATCCTGGAGAGGACTTTCTGTTGGGACCCATTGTCTGATACAATGGCTCATAAATATTTGAAGCTATGCACTATGTTGAAGGACTGGCCTTGGACTTTGATGTCCGTGTTGATGCCATTGGTGTTGTTGGTCATCATTTTGGTATTCTCTGCACTTATTTCCATTCCAATGGCTCTGGGGGTGGTGTCGAGCCTCTGTACCAGCTGTTCAAGTTCTTGTTCCTCTCCAGCAAATCCATAAATGTCATTCGCAAAACGGAGGTTGGAAATTGCTTTACCCCTATGCTGACTGTGCCTTCGTGATCTGCTAGGGCATCTGACATTATGCGCTCTAGGAAAATGCTAAAGAGTGTTGGAGAGAGTAGGCATCCTTGACGCACACCGATTGTTGTTCTGAACCACTTTCCGGTGGCGCTGTTGTTGTGGAGGACTGCCCTGGTGGCCTTGTCATACTGGCTTTTGATGACTTTAATAATGTTATGGTTGATGTTGTACGCTCTTATGGTTGCACACAGAGCTGCACGCCAATCTCGGTCAAACGCTTTCTTGAAGTCTACGAACACACGATATAGATGTTTTTGTTGCTGCAGGCATTTCTCGCAGATTATTCTGAGGTTGAAAATCTGTTCAGTGGTACTTCGCCCTGCCCTGAATCCTGCTTGTTCTTCAGCTATGATTTGTTCAGCTTGGGATTTCAACCTGTTGAGCATGGGGGATTTTGCTGGAATGACTGATGAGGCGAATGGTGCAGTAATTTTCACACTCCCGTGGAGGGCAAAATAAAAAGTGGCAATTTTTCTGGTCTTTAAAACTGTATGCTAAAAAAAAGGCCTCCGACTCGGTCAGTTTAAATTTAGAAACAAAGTATTCTGTGACTGGAGGGAGGGAGGGATGAAGGCGGAGGAGAGAGAGAGAGAGAGAGAGAGAGAGAGAGAGGGAGAGAGAGAGAGAGAGAGAGAGAGGAGAGAGAGAGGTGGGGTGAGGTTTTTATTAGGAAAACCATTTGATTTCTAATCCTCACCGTGTCCAATGAAGTCGACACAAACTTGATCTCCCACTGCCTTCTCTCCGTTGTAATTCTTGTTGGCCAACACAAATTCTGTCTTGTCAGCGTTCGAATCCACCACGTCCGCCGTAAACGCCTGTCAATCAATCAATCAGTCACTCAATCAACGATGTCGCGCCAGCCTAATAAGGGATATGGCGGGCTGAACCGTTCGCTAAGCGGAGAGAGAGGGGGGGAGAGAGAGAGAGAGAGAGAGAGAGAGAGAGAGAGAGAGAGAGAGAGAGAGAGAGAGAGAGAGAGAGAAGATATAAGTAAAATAAATAAGAAGTATTTGGAGTATAAAATAAATGCGCAAAAATATTCCAACATTTTTTTCATCTTCATTTAGTTCAAGGTAGGCTTACTATTGAGTACTATTTGTAGTCTGCGTTACTTTGGCCTCGAGACGCTTTGCGGCATAAGCACATATATTAGGATACTGTTGGATTTGTTGTTGTTTTATTCAAACCAGTTACCCTTGCCATTCAAGGTAATTGTTGCCTACACAGAGAAAAGGTCTCCATTTTTGCAATTTTTGCTTTTTAGCTCAAGTTGTTCTTTAATTTTTTTGCGTTAAATGATGAAATGCTGTTTTGTGGCCTATTTCTGCTGGCGTTGCTTACTTTACTCTTATTCAAGTTGTTTGGATCCATTGTTATTCAACGTTTTACCATTAATGTGAAATGTTGTGGGCTGTTCGGCGACCTAATTACAGGGTTCGAACAGATGGGCTTAATTGTTACATCCCTCTCATCTTAGCGACCCTTGTTATTCAAGTTTGGAACATAATATATAATTCAAAATAAATTCTCTCTGTCCGTCTATTTGTTTGTCTGTCAGTCTGTCTCTGTACCTTTCTGTCTGTCTGTGTGTCTAATTATGTGAATACCTCTAACGTGTTGATTGGTTGATCGAGGACCAGCCGCACTTTCCAGCTGTGCAGAGCATGCGTGACAGGGAGACAAGCTTTGCCTTGGAACCCTCCGCTCCAGTGGTTGCCGATAGGCACAGTTACGTCCCCTGACGCCAGCAACGCGCAGTAGAAAGCCACTGCTAGTTGCAACATTCTGTTAGCCAAAACTGTAAAGTTAGTACATGTAATACACATAAAAAAAATAAATTAAAAAAAATCAGTTTTGAGGTCGAGCGGTCAATTCATTCAAGAAAATAAACATGGAGGAATAAGAAAATAACACAGCACATAAAATATAAAAAACTTAAACAAAACAAAAAAAAAAAGAATAAAAAAGAAAAAAGGAGAAGCACAGAAAAGAACAATTCAAACAAACAAATAAATAACTAACCCTCAACCGACAGCCTATACAACCAAAATACACGTAAACGAAAGTTTCGCTGACCTCATGGTAAAACTGCACGGTAAGTATAACAATCGCGTTCTCCCCCCTCCCCCACCACCCCTCTCCCTCGCCTCCCCAAATCCCCCTTCCTCTTTCACACACACACACACACACACACACTCACACACCCATTGACAATAGAAGAATTTATTAATCCACATTATGGTATTTTAATGAATTTATTAATAAAGAAGTTTAAACAAAGATTTTTATTAAGGTTTTTATACAGGTGTGTTAGGGGTGTATCAGGTGTGTGTGGGTAAGAAAGAGAGAAAAAGATTGAATCCTTAACATCAAAACTGTTTGATGAAAGTGTTTGTTTTTAAGAGCTGTGGTTTATTTTGCATCCTTTATCTATTCAAATGCGATACAAATGGCGGTACATATAATTCAATAGAGCGAATGAAAGATTTGTTGAATATAATTGAATTTAATAGACTGTAACAACTGATTGTAATTATTCAGAGCAAGTTGTTAACTAAAATTAGGACCGCTGTTGTTCACAAAAATTGAAA